>CM053566.1:32765003-32816860 GCA_028646485.1 Cryptoprocta ferox | reverse complement strand
AAAAAATTAATTCTGTCCTAAAAAATTAATCCCACGAGATAGGTAATAGCGCTGACATTTTAGAAATAGGGAAATATGGTTAGGCCTGACCTGGCTAGTAACTAGCAGAGCCCAGGATGTGAACACTGGCCTTTAGGGTCCATATTCAGTCTTCTTCCCATGGCCCCACAGCGGCACCCATCTGGAATAGGAAAATGTGATTCATTAAAAAAATTGTATTTTAGAGAAAGAGAGTGAGCTGAGGCAGAAGATCAGAGAGAGGGAGTAAAAGAGAGAGAGAGAGAATGAATGAATCTTAAGGAGGCTTCACACTCATCACGGAGCCCAAAGCAGGGCTCGATCCCATGACCCCTGGGACCGTGAACAGCTGAAATCAAGAGCCAAACGCTCAACTGACTGAGCCCCCAGGTGTCCTGAAATAACATGATTCTTAATGCCTATTCTCCAGGTGGTCTGGAGGAAGAGAGTAGTGTGTTTCTTTGAATGAAAGTAATCTAACTCATGAGAAAATTGCGACCTAATTATCCTTATGTTTTAATGAGCAATCTCTCTGTCTTCTCATACCCAGAACTCCATGGCTTTTACTTGCCTGTCCCCTTAGTCCATGATTGCTAATGCATGCTAAGTATTGGGGATCGAAGGGTGAGCACACAGGCCTGGTCAGTGGAGGGGACACACAATATAGGGCACGTGCTATAGCAAGATGATTGCTACAAAGAAGGTCACACAGGAAATTGTGGAGCTTAGAAAACGCGGGAAGGCTTGAGCTCATCAGGGAAGGCTTCATTGAAAAAGTGACTTTTGGGATGATTATTCTTGTTGCCATAATGAGAATGCATCAAAGAAAATATCACAGAAAAATTTCCCCCAGTTGTCTGATAGAGACTAGGAGAATAAATATTCACGTGGTAAAATGTCAAAATCAACTTTTTTACTTTTAAAAGGATTAAAGGTATTGAAATGGAGACCCAAAAGTGAACAGGGCAAATTGAAATGTAATGAATTAGTTTTAGAGTTACTTAAAAAAATTATATGTTCTTTCTGGATTTCCCATTAATTGAATACATTTTCACTGAATATTTAGCCCCAAATTGGGACTAAATATATAAACTTGATTAATGTAGGTGAGTTTGTTAAAAAAAATTACTGGTAAATGTTGCTCAGTTAAAATCTCATTTGCCATTTTTAGACAATGACCTAATTTATTTTGGAGATAACCTCTAGATTATTGTGTTATTTTTTTCTGTCCTTAAACTTTTTCAAGGTGTTATGTCCTTTCCCCAATTAAGTAGGAGGATGTTCCTTAATCAGTCCAATGAAGGTTCTTGCCATACAGAAGCTTAGTTTATAATTAAATTAATTGTTTTAAGTTAAACTTGATCATTCTGCATCCCCAGTGCCTAGAATGGATATGGGACCTGTCAGAAACTCGTTTCTTTGAGAGTAAGTTTCATAAATTACAGCATTGTGTAGCTTACTTTTTACCCTCAAACCTCTTTAGCAGAAATTCCTTAATAACCTTTTAAATGAATTTGGGCATATACTTTGAATTCAAGGTTTTAGTAGAAACACTTCTTTACAATTTATTTTTTACTCTTTATTTATAGTTTCTTCCCCCTTAAGCTCATTTTTGTTAAAAATGATATTTTTTCATAGAGACAGTTTGGAAAATAGTAACAATATAAAGAAGAAAAATAAGTTCACAGTGCTGCCACTCATCATTATTATACTTCAATTTATTTCCTGTTTGTTGGAAATTCATGTGTGTTTAAAAAAGTTTAAGTCCTGTCTATATAATTCCATGTTTTTCTTTTTTTAAACTGTCTTAAATTGTTATTTTAAATTAACCTTAAATAATCGTAAACTGTATTTTCTTATATCCATAAAATGTAAAAAGACCATTGAGAGCATATTCCCTTGGCTGCCTAATCCTCCTTGCTAGAGAAGAACATGTTTGTGAGACAACTTTTTTGTGAGCTGGAAATTGTTTCCAAGCTATAGCTATTACGTATAATGCTAACTTGTGCTGTGGTTAACATTTTTGTACACACATCGACTCTTTGCACATGCCTTATTATTTACATAGTATAATGACCCTTAATGTATTCATGGATTTCTGACAAACTGCCCTCCAGAAAGGTTGTGTCCATTCTATTCACAGCCCCAAAATGCCCCAGAAATATTTTAGTCTTTGCCAAATGTTTGACAAAAGATGGTGATCTTTGAAAATGTATTTGAAAAAAATTTTGGGAAGGTTTATTGGCCGTTTGTGTTTATTTATTGACTTGTCCTTTGCTCTTCTCTACCAGTGTCATCATCTTATTGTTTTGTTAAAATTCTTTGTAGAAATGTCACTTACCTTTCTCTACAAAGTGTATTTGGCCCTTGAACAACTTGGGTTTGAACTGTGTGGGGCTACTTATATGCAGAGTTTTTGATGAATACAGTTCAGTACTGTATATGTATTTTCTCTTATGATTTCCTAATTAACAATTTCTCTCTAGCCTACTTTGTTATGAGAATATAGTATATAGTACATGTAATACACACAATATCTGTTACTCAACTTGTTTACATTATTAGCAAGACTTTTAGTTAAGTTGTTGGGAAGTCGAAAGTTATACATGATTTTTGACTGCCTGGGAGGGGGTCAGCACCCCAAGTCCCATGTTGTTAAGGAGCCAACTGTATTTTCCCCTGTTTTTTCATTTATCTTTTAATTCATACTATTTTTTCTTTTTTAAGGTTTATTTATTTATTTTGAGAGAGACAGAGACATGAGAGTCAGGGAGGGGCAGAGAGGGAGGGAGAGAAAGAGAATCTCAAGCAGGCTCCAGCATGGAGACTGATGTGGGGCTGGAACTCATGAAACTATGAATGATGACCTGAGCTGAAACCAAGAGTTGGCTGCTTAACTAACTGAGCCACCCAGGTGCCCTGGATTCATAGCATTTTCTTAACACAGAGAAACTGAACTGCGTACATGTGTGGTCAAGGGAGGATGAAGAACTGCTTTGTGGTCAGCAGCAGAGGCCTTGGGCCACTGAAGGAGAGGTGCAAAGTGGGCTGGCAGGAAGCTGTCTTTTCCTTTCTTGGCCATTTGCTCCGTCTCTGATGTGGATGCTAATCATTTCTTCATGCAACCTATGATTATTGTAATTGGAGGTAATTTTTGTCCCAAATGGGCACACTATTGAGTTACTCTAGTGGGTTGTTATGCTTTTTTGGTGGGACAGTGCAGGTAGGATGAAATTAGACACAGGGAACTAGCTAATGTCAAACCCAGAGGCCATCTGAAGGTTCTTAGAATGTTAGCTATTTTTTTGTGCTGAAGTTTCCAGCTTCCTCTCCCAGTCCTTTCTCCACTACCCTGCAGCGGTCAGGCAGGAAGGGAAGACTGTCAGTGGATTCTGGTATGTCCAGTGGACCTAGATGATGCATAATTCAAGTTTCCAGTATTAGCCTGTATTACAGAATTTTATAAAATGCTGGCTTAGATGTACATAAGCATTCGATTTTCTGCAGAGATTTCAGAAACCACACTATTTGAAAAAGAATGCAGATTTGCAAGGAATAAAAAGGTGATGATGGATGAAAAGTTTCTTCCCCCAAACTGTCCAGATATGGCCAGACTAGGATTATGTGTCAGAATATTTATAAAAAACACACATCAGTATTCATGAATACTGAAATGCTCAAAACCTGGAACAATGCATTGCATTTCCCAAAATGGGCTATTTCACATTTCTGAAGATGGTCTTTATACAGCGAGCCCTTTTGAAATTAACGAGAAGTTTTAGATACATTAGATCCCACTCTTCAATAAGACAAAAAAGCTTGTATTTAAAAAAATTCTACTTATATAAAACTAAAACAAAATGAAATCCTTTTGAACTTAATCAGAATATATAGATTGGTTGGCATTTCTTGTGTTTGAGCCCAGAATCACCCAGAAAATCTTTGGTTTCCCAAAATTCAAAACACATTTATTATTGACAGCTGAGTAATATATTCTGGTAAAGTGCGGTTAGCAATTATGATCTTACGTTTAATGAACTGAAATCTGAGTCAAGTGTTTGTGATTGTATTTGAACTTACACACACTCTCAGAGGAATAAAAACAAAGCATAATTCTGAAGTTAAGATAAATGTGTGTGGTATTGCTTAGATTGTCTCTACTGATCATGTCTACGTGTGTTTATGGATCATCTACTATATGCTCAATTCAGTGCTTCATTCTTTGGGGTGAGGCGGGAAGAAATTAGGTACACAGAATTTTCCAGAATTAAGTAACATTATCTTTTAAGCGGATATAAAATAGTGCTAATCTTGTGTCCTTTTATAACAGGGTTCCCAGCCATTGTTGAGCTTTGCTGTATTAATAGCATTGTCGATGTCAGCACTTTCTTGGGAGAAGTGTTCTTTGCTTATTCAACTTTTGCCTTGTGTTAGATTTTTTTTTTTTTTTTTGCTAAACATTGTGTTATCTTAGTGTTTTTTTTTTTGTTGTTGTTGAATGGCTCTTTGACCAGAGAATCCAATTTTGATTTCTTTCTTTCTTTTTCTTTTTCTTTCTTTCTTTCTTTCTTTTCTTTCTTCCTTCCTTCCTTCCTTTCCTTCCTTTCCTTCCTTCCTTCCTCTTTCTTTCTTTCTTTCTCTTTCCCTTTCTTTCTTTCTTGGTTTTGTTTTGTTTTAAAGCAGCATAGAAGAGTAAACAAGCAACCGTGTGTCCCTCGGCACAGTGGCTAATTTAATGTGATTTATATGTACTTACTTAGCAGTAAAGTCTTATTCCTAAAGGATATAAACCTTATATTCCTTGTAGGGACGCTTGACTTGTTGAAACTCTGTACATGTTAACGTGTTCTCAAGTTTTAGACCAAATAAAAGTATTCTGTCCATTCTGATTTTTGCCATTCCAAAACACAGTGGCCTTTCATGGCTTGCGTAGTTTAATCAAGTGTAGTTTAATCAAGTGTTTAGAATTTCTTGGTTGCAACCTGCTTCAAAGGAGTCTAACTCAGCTATTGTTGAAGGAGGTCATTCTTCAGCTTCTATTAAGTTTTGTAAGTATGTTCTTGTTAAGAGCTGTTGAGGAAAAAGGAACTTTGATTCCTTGATAAGAAAATTAGGTGTACTCATTGTGGTTTGTTTTGAGATCTAGCTAAAATACAAATTTTTAATTGCCACAGGACAGTATTCAAACTTGAACTAAAAAAAATGGCTCTACTCCTAGGCAGATTGAATGTGTAATTAAGAGCTGACGTGCTATAGTGAGAGCCTAGATTGTACTAGGAGCATTAATGCCAGCCTACTTAGTCACAAATGATTCTGCAGTTTGTACAATTGCAAGTTTAATAAGGAGTGCTATATGGAAATTCCACTGTTTAATCAGGGCCTTTCCATCTTATGCGTGGACCATGGCTACAGTGGTCCCATTTGCCACAGTTGAGTTTCTCCATCCTTAGGGTTCTCAGTATCATCAGGTGGGGGGCAGGGCACGGAGAACTGGGCCACACTGAACCGTTTTGATTCAGGAGCCTGAAACGGGATCTAGGAAAATCTGCAATTAAAAAGAAAAAGCATTTCAGGTGCTCTTAAAGCCCTCTTAAGAGAGAGCAAAGGCCTTTTCTTGGCCCAAGGCTGTTTTGGGCCATCCTTTCCCATCACACTTGGTGAATTTCACAGGGCACTCCGAAAGATGGCTGTGCTGTTCCTAGTGCACCCTTGGCTTCCACCTCTCAGCCTGTTTTCTCACCCAAGTTCTGGTGTGAGGTCCACCCTACCTCCCTCCTGGCCATCTCCTCACCTTCCACAGTCTCATTTCATGTCGCTGCTTCTCTGTACTGTACTTTTCTCCCACGATACACCGTACCTGGGTGTGACATCGGCCACCCTCTCATCTGTGTTAACGTTGTGCTTTAGCCACATCTCCTATCCCCTTTGACATTTGTCTCAGTGGCCAAGAACAGGACTGTGGGGTTTAAAACCTGCCTCCTCCCTTCTGGCTGTTTGGTGAAGGGTAAGTTACTTAACCCCTCTGGCCCTCAGACTCCTCACATGCAATGTGGGAGGAGAGTGGCCACCTCACTGTCCATGGCGAGGATCAAATGAAATAGTGACTGTGTAGGACTCAGGACATGCACTGTTAAGTAGAAGCATGCAGCAGAGGTCAGACATTGTCTTCCTGATGGTCTCCAATATTATGTCAGTTTCTGGCTTGGACGTCGAGATACCTCAGCAGCCTGTGGCTATAGACCACATGTCTTCAGGACCTTTTGGAGCTTCCCTAAAGGACATTACTTCCCTTACTCCTAAAGCAGTCTCCATGTCAGGACCTGCCCTTCCTCTGGGTCTTTATAAGCTGCAGGGCGGAGCACCTGTGGCAGCTGCTGGCCCGTAAACTGTGGGCTGTTGGCATCTACACCCAGGACGCTCCTCCTGCTCCCCTGACAAGTGCCTGCAGCTTCCAAAAGCTGCACTTGACTCCCCCGGGGACTCCCGGTGCTGCCTCAGATAAAATGGTACCTCCATCTGCAGCGAGCGCTGCTTGCCTAGGAATGAGCTCATCACGGGAACCAGAGCCTGACTGCATATGTGGAAAAGGCAGTAGTCATATACAGGAGGGGAGCCGTGAAGACCACCTCCACATCGATGGAGCCTCCACTCCCCTGTTACGTGGCTCTGCCCTGCAAGGGAACAGCTGTCACTTTCCTCCCTCTTAGAAAAAACTGGCCAAAGTGGCCAAATGACCATTTTCCAGTACAGTACAGTTTCTACATAGGTTTGCGAATCTTGGGCCCACATTTCAATCAGCTTTTCCTCCCCCTTGGCATTTTCTGCCAGAAATATAATCCTCATTGTGGAAATTTCTCTTCCTCCCTTCTATTTCTTGCTAAACAGATCACTGTGTTCTCTTGGTGCGTTAGTTCCCCGAGGCTCTTGTGACAAATTCCCACAAACTTGGTGATTTGAAACAACAGAAATTTATTCTCTGGGTTCTAGAGGCCAGAGGTCTGAATTTAAGGTGGCTTCCTCAATTCAGCAGGGTCATGCTCCTTCCAGAGGCCCTGGAGGACAATCCATGCTTTTCCCCTCACTCTGTGCTGTGGCAGCCCTTGGCTCGCAGGTATCGCTCCTGTCCCTGCCCCTTCCCCTTCACCAGGCCTTCTCTTCTGTGTTTCTGTGGGTCTCTCTTAAGGGCCCTCATCATTGGATTTGGGGCCCACATGAATAATGCAGGATTATGTTTTCATCTCGAGATCTTTAATGATATCAGAGAAGATCCCTTTTTTCAAGCAAGGTAATATTTACAAGGTCCACGGTTTAGGATTTGATATCTTGGGGTGGCCATTATCCAGCCTAGTACATATTGGGTAATAACCGTTGATATGACTATGTGTGCATTATACCAATTTCCTAAGCTATTTGTAATTTTGGTAATCTGGTTACAGCCCAGAATTTTTCATATTTGGGGGAGAGAGAATAATAACAATGGCAGAAACAGTAGAGTTTTTGAGCCCTTGCTGTGTTGTGCTAAGTACTGTGATATGCGCCAGATTCCACTGCCCTGGGAGACAGGTTCTATCAGTATCCCTGTTTTTCCCTGACGAGGTGATGGGTACACGGGTTGGTTTAGTAACTTGCTATGGTCTGCTTTTCTTTTCTTTTTTTTTTTTAATTTATTATGTTTATTTATTATTGAGATAGAGAGAAACAGAGCACAAGTGGGGGAGGGGCAGAGAGAGAGGGAGACCCTGAATCCGAAGCAGGCTTCAGGCTCTGAGCTTTCAGCACAGAGTCCGACGCGGGGCTCGAACCCACGAACCATGAGATCATGACCTGGGCCGAAGTCGGACGCTCAACCGACTGAGCCACCCAGGCACCCTGAAGGTCTACTTTTCTAGTCGGTAGCAGAGTCAGCAGTACACTCCTGGTGGCCACCTTCAGAGTCTGGGCTTTGAAAGACTGTCAGAGCTGCAGAGAGGTGGCTGCAATCAGGGTTGGGCAGGGGGGCTTTGTGTCCTAGTTTCCACCATTGATATGGTGGTAAGACCATGAGCAAGTGACTTCACCTCTAGGAACTTGATTTTCAGTCTTGCTTAGTAAAAAAACTTCGAAGAGGGAATTAATAAAGGGCAGGGGGAATCAAAAGAAAGCCAATGAGAAGCTATGGAGAAAGGCTTTGTTGGCATAATTGAACATTAGTGGTTTGGGTTATCTGGGAAACTTGTGACAAAGCTTCTGCCAAAACACTGCATAAACTGTTAGGCAGTATATAAATGTTGAATGATACTGTTATTCAGTTAACCCCATTCCCCCTTGTACTGTGACCTTTGCACCTTCAAATAAACTGGTTGGAATAAAAAATGTATGTTAACGCTTCCATGAGTTTAAGTATATGTCAATATTTTGACATCACACATATCAGGAGAAAATGATAAGGTATTATGAAAATATTTAAGAACGATTCTTTGGGATGATTTTTATAGTCTTTGTTGACCTTTAACTTTATGGTAAAGAACAACTGGAGTTTCCCTTACTGTAGAATTTGTTTAGTCACGGCCCACCGCAAAACTCTGAAAATACCTTCTCGCAACTCCAATTTAGGAGAATTGCTTGACCTCTTTCTGGATGTGTCTGGTTTGGCTGTTAAGCTAACTTTTGCCGGGGGCTCCTGCCTGTTAACATCTGCTAGGCCTTTGCTTGCCTGGCACTGGCTTTTACTCCTAGCCTCGATGGGAATCGGGTGAGCCCTGGAGAGTCGGCTGGACGGGCCCTGAGCAGGGCAGAACCTCAGATTTCCCTCTCCCTCCCTGCTTGGCTGTAGGACGGTCTGTTTGAAGCCTGGCCCATTCTCTCTGTTCCTCCAGCTCGATTTCTTTCTACTGCACATTCGTAGCTTTGGCTTTAAAATGGACAAACATCCTGCTCCCCTGGTTCACAATCCATGATATTTATCCTTTAAGGGATCTTGCTGTGAAACACACAGTGGCCTGTTGAGTTTCTGCCGAGCCCGCGGGCTCACAATGGAGCATTGATCCCCGTGGCTGAACGGCACGCACACTTGTGCAGCTCAGCGCGGGCTCGGGGCAGAAAGTACTGTCATTGGGTGTTTAGATCTGACACGTTGGCTTTTGTTTATGGCTAAACCGGGGCTTGCTTCCCCTTCGTCCCCATGCTTTATAACGTGGTGATTAGCTGCCTTAGAGATTTTTGATGCCAACATAGCCATTTATGAAATCATCACCTTGCATCAAATGTGCTGCTTGTTTTTTCCCTCATCCAAGGAATGATTTCCAGTTGATGTATTTATCAGTGTAGTTACTGTGAATTGAGCCCAATCCATTTCTTCTCTTTTTTGAGATTACTAAAATTGCCTCTCTCTTGGGGGGGGGGGGCGAAAAATGATCCAGGTTGTGAATGAGTTGTTCCAATTCTTTTCGTGCCGAACAAGTCTCCATGCTAAATTTGGGACCTCAGGAGACAGATTTAGGATCGGGAGAGTTAAGAGTGAGACATGGTGGCTGCCTGGCCACATGCCAGAGACCAGGAGGTAAGGCTGGATGGAGGTTCCTGAAGGGGTTTGGACATAGCTGCTCCTCTGTTAGAAAGGAACAGAACAACACAAAACAACCCCAACTTGATTCCAGTGGAGGATGTGCTAAAATCTCTAGAAAACAGAGATTCTCTGGGGTGGGAAATCCCTTGGCGTGCTGGGCTTTAGCAATAGCACCTGGAAATACTCATTTCCATTCAAATTAGTCTGAAGTAGGCTCCTTTGGGGCCACAGGGGGAAATTTGCAAGTGGTGTTTGTTTAGGGAAATGTGAGGTGTTGATGGGGATGCCAAATGTATGAATATGGAAGGAATGTGTGCACTCAGGAGGAGGGAATAAAAGGATTTTAAAATTGTATTTTGACATCACCATCCTGTGAAATGCACAGTCTGGCAGTAACTGTAAGTGAAGATACAGCCAGCAGAGGGTTTGGTTCCTGTACGGTGCCCAAGCGGTGTCCCGTTTGCCTGGGGCCACATGAATTTCCCTGGGAATATGGGGTGGGGGCAGCTCAGCAAGCAGACACAGCCTCCTTCAGCTGTAGTTGGGAGACACATCTTTTCTTCCACTTTAGTTTTGGTTGGAATGTTGGAATGATAAAACAGTCCTAATAGTCTCATACTTCTCAGTGGAAATACCCAGTAATACACATTACACAGGAAAGTAAATTTCCAGTATTCAATTTACATTACATTAAAGCTTTCCTAGGCCCCTAACATAGAGTTTTGGCTTTTCCCTTTTGGTGCTGACACTTTGGTGCAATTTGGAATATTGAGAAAAACTTCCAGTGCAACACAGATGAATGTTTGATGGGATCAGCTAAGTCATTTTTACTCACTAGAATATTAATAAATATTATGTAGCCAAAAGGCTTGTGCTTATATAAAATTTCAGTGGTAATGTCTCAGAAATTAGCTATATTCATCACCTTATCACTTATTTTTTATTTTTTTGGAAATGAGGAAAAATGTCACACATACCACTCTACCCACACCTTATTTTGGTAGTAGGCTACATAGCAGAAAGTCCTAGAAAAAGAAGAGATGTTCTTGTTCATCGCACATCAATGTTCTTTTCTCCAGTAGAATTATAAGGGAGGCCAGGTGACCATCAGCTTGGATTTGGATCAAGCCAAATCTTCATGGTTATGCTAAGGATTAGTTCCTTGGTTACTTTGCAGAAGTCAGTTGTGCGGACTGCATTGAGGTTAATGTGGCACAGCTCATTCTGATGTCCTCTCTTCTGGACAGCTTCAGTTTTGCATAGGTTGTGACAGATGAGCCATCACATATCAGCTCTGTGGCCGTGGCAGTGATTTGGGGAGAGGCCCAAGACCATGATCTGAGCTGAAGAGTTGGATGCTTAATTGACTGAGCCACCCTGGCGCCCCTGTTTTGTTCATTAAATCTTCAGACTGCCCCAGAGATGCTGGAGGAAGCTCCCTCGTTAGTTTCGGATCCCTGCATTCCCGCAGAAGCAGATTTTTCTGACTTTGGCCTTGGTGTCTCTGCACACTCCCTTCACCCCTTTGGATCGAAGCTGCTGTGCCAGAGGTCCCCTGACTTGCCAGCTTAGATAGTGGCTCTCTGAGTTTAACTTCAACTCTGTCCCTGACCTCCCTTTCTGCTGCTCGTAGACACTCAGGTGCCTTCCCTTGGGGTTCCTAACCCACACCTGGGGTCTTCCATTTGGGCTTCACCAGTGGCCTCTGGCAGGTGGAGAGCGGGCTGAGTGTGTTCCAGCCCTCGGAGCAGTGTTGTCCAGGAGACGCTTCGTTACATATTCACACCAGCTCTGGAGGGGAGCTGCCCTTCCCACCATTGTAATGCTGCAGACACTGAGATCCAGAGTGGGTATGGAATGCAGATACATTATGCATATTTCCTACAGAAATTCTCCCTGCAACCAGTTGATGCTTCCTTTCTTTGCTCATTGCACATGGAAAAGCCTGGGGATAAATTGTGGTGACAGCGATGGGTCGAGCTATCTCCTCTGGGTGCATCTCCCAGCTTGTCGTGGGGTATAGACCACAGCTTACATTCTGGAGCCAGAATTCTGGCCCCTCGAATTGTGGTGTGGTGTCCCCCAAGTTATCCAACCTCTCTGCGCCTCACAATTAGACATACTGGCTAAATAAGTTAAGTATTTGAGTACTATTCTAATAATCTCAGCAGAAAATGAGCATACATCCCTTCTACACGGACCGGCTTGCTCTGGTAGAGGAAAGGGTTGTGGGGCCTTCTCTGTGATTGCCTCTGGGCTGTGAAGTTTCAAGTTGCTGACTGCCTGCTCAATGCTAAGAGGTCACTTTCCTAAAATAGGGATCCCAGATGCCATAGGTAAGCTGCCTGTTCCTCTCCCTGCAGTCCTCAGAGAATGGTTCATCCCCACTACATATAGTCATGCCCAACAGTGCCCCCCATCCACCCCCCCCCCCCGCTGCAACCTCAAACGTGATTCTCTTCTGGCCACAGACTGATATTTAATCCCAAACGGTCTGAGGGTAGAGTGGTGGAAAGCGGCTTAGTAACTGGCTTATTGCCCTGCTCGCCTTACCAGCTGCCCATGTGCTGGCCTTTTAGGGACATTGGACCCTCTTGCTCTGCAGGATCTATGTCCCACCTGTTCCAGTAATGAATGAAACCATCAAGCCTTCCACAGAGCTCCTGAGACGGGGATCACATCAACTGATATTCATATCAAAGGAATGAGCATCCCCTTTGCTTCTGAGTAGTCTGTTTGAGAGACGGCAGGATAGGAGGACCATGAGAATATTGATATAAAATGGAAGTGAGAGGCAGCGATAGTCTGGAGAGATGAAGAATCATTTTTCCTCATTGAAGTTTTATTTCAGGCTGGCATACTTCTGCACCCTCCTGACATCACACCCATTTAAATACAGCTTGTTCCAGATAAGAAAGGTTTCTACTGATTTTTTTTACATTCCATTTATATGAAAAACTTTAGAGTTCTAGGTAAAAGGCACCCTTGTTGATTTGTGAGATTACATTAAGAAACCGCTGTGTTGGTTATTTGATTTTTTTCCCCCCCATTGAAGTTCCACAGTGATCTCTGGAATTAATGTCAATGAGCTTGTGAGGTTTCTAGAATGAGAGTGGGAAGGACCTGGCTCTCTGTCATCTCTGATTAGGTGACTGAAGTTTGTGTGTGATTATCTGGAGTCCAAATTTCCTTTGGATTTTCCATGTAACCCCTTAAGCCTTGGGAACAAAGCCCTAAAACTTCCCCTATAGGGCTGTTTCCATTTCTGTGGCCCATTCTGGAGTCATTTGCAGGTTTGGGGATGAACTAAAGCAGTTGCATTCAGCCTCTTTCAACTATCTTGCGGGAGGTGAAAAATTGCAGTGGTGTTATCTGCTCTGAAACAGCCTTGAAAACTTTTGATGAACTCTCTTGGGAACCAGAGTTCCCAAGGGGTGTGGGAGTGGGTGTGGTCTGATTAAAGAGTAGCCTCTCCCAGTTAGAACAGATGTAAGAAGTAAAGAAAGAGAGCAACTCCAGTAACATCTGGAAAATGCTGAAGTACAGACTCGTCCCCATGCACCCGGCAAAGTCGGCCTATCAAAAGCAATGGAGACAGATGTCAAGGTTAGCTGTCTGGGATGCCCTTTGTCATTCCTGTTCTCTCCCCCAGGGTATGTTTATGCTATTATTAAATGATTACACACATACTTGTTCATTCCTTCTTAGTGTGTATTTTCTGGCTAATGTCATTGAAAGCTAAAAATAAGTCTGTAGTCCTTAGAGTTCCTGAGATTTTTCTGCCCTGCTCTCTTTCTTCTTCTAAGATTTTGGTCTTTCAGAATTGTAGTGAATGCTGACCTCACATATTTTTTTCCACTTGGTGTAAATGATGAGTGACTCAATGATGAAATGGAGTCCTCAGCACACTAAGAAGCCACAACCTGTGTGGGGACCGGTGCCCAAGTAGGTCCTGGGTGACGCATTGCCTCCTACTGGTGCCACTGGCTGTCAGTTACCTTGGGCCACTGTCTCCCCTTGCAGAGACTCAGAATAGTCTCTGGTGGGATGATGGCAGAATAGCGGTACAGCCCGAAAAGCTGCCCGGCCTCTTCAATACCAGAGGAAGTGCTATCTTCAGTTTTATATGGAAGCTCAGTTTAGAAGATGTATGTGCATGGAACTGATAGGCATTCCTGTCACCTTCCCTCAGTTCTTATCATGGTCCCTCAGGCCCCACCTCCAGTTGAAGAAAAAAACGCAAGGTTTGATCTTTTGAAATTAGAGGTTCCCTCCCTTCCCTCCCCCCTGCCCCCCCAACCCTGGGGGATTTCTGGGATTTCTAATTATCACCCAGATGTGGCCATTAGCCACAAATCAGGGAAAATATTTCCTCACAAGTAGAAAGGTAGATCTGGGGCATTTCTAGGGGTTTGCGGGAAACTGGCCTTGCCAGATGGTGAGAATTTTACCAAGAATGACTGCTAGCAGGTTACTTCCCATGGTGGGAGTAACATTACTCCCCTTCCTGGGGAGGCCCTACATGATCCACTGACACTTCTTTGTTAGTATTGGGGGTCGGGAGACATTTTTTTGCGAGTGATAATTTACAGACATCAACAGGGAGACCCCTTGGATGGACATAGGGGGATGCGAAAGGTGTGAGACACATTCTGTTGGGCAGTTGGAAACCTTGATAAGGTAAATGGTCATTTTAGGAAGAGTCTCATAAAGACTCCTCAAACTGAAAAATTTCTTATACTAACCTAGAAATTAGGGCAAATGGACAAGAGCAACTTGTTTGATAGAAATTACTGGGTTTTGCACAGTCGTTCTAAATGGGGTTCTCAAGCTTGAGTTCCTATGATAGTTCTCGGTGAAAGTTTGACATGATTTGTAAACTTTATCTTGATTCTCTAAAAGTGTGTTTTATCAGTGGTAAGGTCTTGAAATTTTTCTAAAGTCAGTGTTTCTCAATCCAGGGTTCCCAGGAACCCTTTAGTAGGATATTCTTTAGGTCCTTGATATCTTCAGAAGGTTTCTGAGCCTAATCAAATTTGAGAAACACTGACTTTGAGCGATATTGATAAAGCTAATGCCACAGATTACATGGATTTTTCTCATATTTGTTTGGAACAGCTTCTTTCTTTGTCTTTTTTTTTTTCCCCAGAAGACAGAGAAAGTAAAGGGAACTAATATGCACTCCGTGTGTGTGCGTGTCACAGAATGATCTACTCTGTGCTATACTTTACTTTTGCTCTTTGTTCTGAGGAAATGTCCAAAATGTATATGGAATCTGTAGTTGAATTGCTGGTCACATTGCAGGGACCTTTAAGGACAGGAGATCCTTAATGCTGTTTGGAAAATCCTCACTGACTCCCTTTTCACTGCACGGGATAATTTATGTCTGGGTTCTGGGCTTTCCTTAGACTGACTTCATCTTTCTGGTCCATTGCACTTTCCACTATTTCCCAACCTCTCTTAACCATGCCTGTCAGGCCTGTCCCACAAAATCACCTTGATCCTATCTACCTTGGAACCTTGGTTCATATCAAACCCCTCATTTAAAATGTCTCCTCTTCCATCCAAATCCTGCCCACACCTTGACACTGGCAGCAACCTATAACTCTGCGGTGAGTGTGAGAGAGGCTACAATGGAATCTTTATGTTCATGCCAGGTCCTACAGAATTGGATACGTGAGGAGGAGACACTCAAGCAACCCTTCTTGTGGCCCTCACTCATTTCCATTGTCCCTTCCGTTGTGACCGTGGGGGTGCTTTAATTCTTCCAGTATGGTATGGGCGAGGCTGGACCACCTCAACAATGCTTGATAAAATAGCATATAACTAGTTAATTGGGTTAACAAAGTAGAACTTACTCAGCTTCAACTGGGAGGTTCCCTTCAGGTGTGTTTGCCTCTCAAACTTCTGACCTGCTGCCATCTCTCTCCTCAAGGGAATAGGACCTGGAGAGTGACAGACAGTGCTTTCCCATCTGGCTAAGGAAACCAGCGTCCTCTCTATAACGGTACCTTTGTGCTAGTGGTGGCCACTGTAATACTTATCCTCTTTAGGGGAGCTATCACCCAAATAGGTAAGAAAATAACTTTGCTTATGGCCTCAAGGGACAATTAAGGGGTCTCAAAGTTGGGTCTATAATATAATCTGTATCTAATCTATATATTGGATCTCTATATAAAATCTATAAATGAGTTAAATATATAAATATTGGGTCTATATGTTATCTTTAAATTAAGATAAACTCTTAATTTAAGGGTTAGACCCTTAATTATATATTGTCCTACACACTTTTGTTGCATTCAGTAGGCACTCAATAAATAAGGCTTGTAGCTGATGCTGACCTAGCCACCTTGTGTCTTCTAAGAGGTTGAATCTCCCCTGAGAGCTGGGACCATGTTGCCCATGCAGTTATTGATTAGGAAATGAATGCTTGGTTGCTTTCAGTGTAACAAAGAGGTGACCCTGTTTGATTAATCTCCTGGGATGGAAGATTACTATTGTTGGCTCCCACAGGGCTAACCTGTAATTTTTTCACTTGACGCAGGTAGATAAATTGTAGTGTTGCTTAGATGGAAAAGGCCCTGTAGAGTGAAAATCTGAATTTTCCCTGGTAACATCGATAGCTTTATTTGGATTGCTGCATGGTTGTTGGAAAAAAAGAAGGCAATGCAGGTGTGCTTTCGTGGGAATTTGCTGGATCCGGCTCTCTGGTGGTGAAAAGCCTCTACCCTCCCTAGAAAAGTTTAGGGTAAGATGCAGAACCAGAGAACGTGTGTTCAGTAGATCCAAATCAAACCTCCTAATTGTGCAAATGATTTAAGGGTTATTGTGGAAATTTACGTAAACCACCGACTCAGCGTAAAACAGCACAAACATGAGGCAATACTGGCGTTGCCATGGTAATAAAGTACACACAGGGTAATGAGCTTGTGGGATTTGCAAGGCAGTAGTTAGAACACATCTGGAATGCTGGTTCCAGAAACAGAAAAAGATGCTAGAAGTTTGATTCTGTGTGATCAAAGATCATTTCAAAGCTAAAGAACTGAGGGAATATTAAAGAGCCCGGAATGTTCGTGTTTGAGGTGATTAGGGCTTCTTGTAAGCTTCGAAGTAGGAAGTGCATGGTAAGTGATCCTAAAAAGAACAAAATAGCTTGTTGTTACTCTGAAGGGTTATCTTTCTGTTTAGAGAAAATTGGATCACTTATAGGCAATTGATCCAGTTAATAATCTGAATTTTATCAGACCCAACCAAATCATCCGGATGAATATTTCCTGCCTTCCCCTGCTTGGTGTGAAAGACTAGTTCAGTATACCCCTCATTTTTCATTTAGAAATTGTCAGCTGCTGTTGACAAACAGATAATGAGCTTGACACAGGATCAATATTGCATCTGTCGTGTTTATCCCATAATGTGGCGTCTGCAGGCATGGGCTTAAAGAATTGTTCTCTGCTCCAGCCAACGCATAGATAAACTCATTCTAACAACTATTTTTAGAAGTTTATTCAAATGTTTAAGAGGGTTGATCAGTTTTTCACTGTTTTGTGTTTCGTGATGAGGCGAGTTGAGGCTTTTAACTCGGACACTACTTGTCCACACCCCTCTTGCCAACAAAATTATAATAAAATTCTCTTATAATAAAATTCAACAAATGCCGTATTTCTCCATTTTAAAATTTCAGGTTGATATTCCAAGAGGTTAACACTGAGGATTTTTGGGAAGGTTATACTCAAAATTCCTTGTTGCTTCACTCTGATAACTTTCCAGTTGGGGAAGTGGGTTTCATTTTGCTTTCAAGAAAAAAAAAAACCATCCTCATTTAAATACACTTAATTATCATTTCATTGCAACAGTAGAAATAATTTGGGAACTTGAAGGGGGAAAATTTACCCATGGTCTTATCACTGATAGAAGTGCAGTGATCGTGAGTTATTTTCATTCTGATTTTTTTAGGAGCACGGTTTGTTTCTCCTACTCTGTTCTTCCCTTTTATTTGTTCTTCGTGTGCCTGTTCAACACCCAGTGAGTGGATGTCAAGTGCAGAGCGGTGACCCTGGCCCTGCTGATTGTGACTGTCCCTTCACATATGAACAGGAGCGACTGGCTTGGCGTTGAGGGTCAGGAGCTGGTGCAGGAGGAGGGAGGCCAGCCCTTCTTCTAGTGTGCAAGGGTGAGGGGCCCAAAAATTTAGGACCACTGGGGACAGGTGGCCCTCCCCCAAGGAATTGTCACTGCGTGAAGGGTGCTCTGAAGGATTCTATTTACTGTGCTGGTGCTCTTCAGAGATTTGTTGGCATAAAATAATCTGGACTTGAAAGCGTTTCACGGTTGCCTAAAACACCACCTATATATTGTATTTTCTATACATATGTTTTCTGTGGAATCCTTGAAGCTGCAAAACCTAACTGGCAAAGCCAGGCCTCACCCTCAAACCAAGTCAGCCAAATACGACTTAACTTTCTTCACAGAAGTTCTGACTTTGTTTTCTTCACGTCCCGTCCCGGATGCCTCTGTCCCCCCCTCAGGTCTACATTCTGATTCTGAAACAGAAAAGGAGCCTGGGGACTCCGTGAGGACATTTCCCCCCCTCCGTCCCTGAAGCTCTCTTTCGTAGGCACTTGGGTGACATCCCGCAGAAGGCATGTGGGGTGATGAGGAGACAGGCACTGCTGTAAGATAAGGGCGCACGGGAGTCTGATTTGGGGAGTGGTTGGGTCGCAGTGAGAGAAGGTGCGAGCAGAGTGGGAGGAATGGGGGGTTAGGGGAGTGCAGACCATGGGCAGACGTGGTGGAGATAGGCCAGCATTGGGAAGGGCTCCTCTGAAACATCCAGCTCAGAGTATTTTCCAGAAACGCTTTGACTGCTCCCCCTCCCGCAAAGTATAGGCACCTCCTTTTGACCTCTTCGCCCCTTTCTTTGATACACAAACTCTCCACAGGTTGTTTATTTGAGGAGCAGGAAGTATATTGAGATGACCTGGTCTTTTCAGAATCAGCCTTTATTCTTCAAGCCTCATCCCTTTATTTCGACTACCATTGGAAAACTGCAGTTCATTGAAGACCTGCCGTTAATTGAAGACCTGCCGTTAAATGTACCAGAAAAGTCTCTGTCCTTAAGAAGCTTCTAGTCAGTGAAATTGCTTACAGCACAAATTAAAATCCGCCACCACCACCCACAGCACCGCCACAATAAAAAGTGAGAGGGGACAGGACAGTCCCTCAGAGTTTTCAAGATGGGCATTTTATTTTTTTTAAATTATTTTTTTAATGTTTATTTTTGGGGGGGGGAGAGAGAGCGAGAGCCAGTGAGTGAGTGAGTGAGCACAGGCAGAGAAGGGGCAGAGGGAGCCAGAGACATAGAATCTGAAGCAGGCTCCAGGCTCTGAGCTGTCAGCACAGAGCCCGACATGGGGCTCGAACTCACCAGTTGTGAGATCATGACCTGAGCCAAAATTGGATGCTTAACAGACGGAGCCACCCAGGCGCCCCTCAAGGCGGGCATTTTAAAGAGGAGTCCCTGATGTGTGTGGCTTCAGGAGGGACAGCTGGGTTCCCTGGGGGAAGGTGATGAAGGGGCAGGTTTGTGTCCAAAGCAGCAAGGAATTTTCTTACGGCTCATTCCATCAGTGGAATGGACTTGTTTCTCTAATAGGTTACGTGGGATATGGGAGTAGGTTTCACATGAGAAAAAAGTTGTTGTTGTGAAAGACGTGTTTGAAACAGGGCTGAAAAGGATGAAAGTCCTGGGTGCCGGATGGGGACCTTGACCCTCCAAGATTGTGATGGTTTATAGAATATCCCAAACACACTCACCCACGGAGCCCTGATGTCCCTTGGGACACATTCCGGAGTGTGCTGGAGTGACAGACAGATAGGTGCCTGCTGCCAGCTGCTGTCCACGGGCAAGGCTGGTGGGCCCTCATGTTGTGCGCATGGAGGGGGTGAGCCCTGGAGCCTTTTCTTAAAGCCAGACATGTGCTTTGATGGAACAGGGAGACAAAGGAAGAAAGACTTTATGTAACGGAGTGAAGCGGAGTTTTGGACCGAGGCCAACACCGTGTCACCGTTTGCATCTTACCATCTCAATGCAGTGAGCCTTGGTGGAAGTAGAGCCTCCTGTGTGTGACCTGAGGAGCCGTCTGTCACATTAGACGGGACAAGGAAGAGCGCAGAAGGCCCGTGCCTGCCATCTCGTCTGGAGCAGCAAGAGGATGAAGGAGCGGGGCCCTTTCTCTCTCCTTTGGAGGAAGCGGTCCCTTACAGGTCCCTTACCAGAAGGGACTTCATGAAACTCTGCTGGGATTCCTGTGCAGGGCTGTGGCTCCTGCTACAGGCATGCATCGTGACACCCTTCCTCACACAGTGTATCCCCACAGGCCTGGCCCCAGCTAACAGTCCCACAGCCTCGGGGATTGTTTGCTAATGTCTTTTGGTTATTGAGACTTGCTGAGTTCAGCTCAAGAACCACCTTTGGTTCCGGGTCTCAGGAAGGCCCTGTGTGGCTCTGCAGAGCTTCGGGTCCCCTCCCCGGGTACCAGCTGGAGCACTGGGTGGGTGGTGGATGCCTCCCGCCTCAGTTCCCCTTTCCTCTTTTCTGCAGTCCCAGGGCTGGCCTCCTGGACACGATCCAGAGCTAGCGGCCAGTTTGTGCTTGGAGGAAAGCATGGTCTCCTCCTGCTGTCCCCTCCTGCCTGCCTTCCCAAGACAGCAGAGATGCTGGTAGCTTCTGGGGGAGAGAGAGAGCTTACGGGAGGCCCAAGGCGACCCGCCCGTTCTCACCACTTACATGGCCAAGTTGTTCCCGGTGTCTCTAGTTTGTCTGGCCTGCTTTCCTGGCTGGTGCTCAAGACGCAGATTTCTTAGTGTTTCCACATGTGAGTGGCTGGGCTCTCTTGGGCTGTCTGACTTTGTTCTCACCATCGGCACCTCCTTGATAAAAAGAAGTGCAGAGAGGGAGGTTCGGAATTCACAAAAGGCAGATGGGAACTTAATGTATTTGAGTAGATGCTTTAGAAATAGTTCACAGCTGAATGGGGCCTCTCTCCAGTATAAGTAGGACTCTGTCCCCCATCAGGTGGGGCTTGCCTGAAAGGCACCCAGCAGTGTCAGTGGGCGTGTAGAGGTTATGGTTCCTAGCACAGGTCTTCAAAGGGGGATGTTACAGTTTTAAGGTGAGTTTGGAAAAGGAAACGTGGGAACCTTGAAGTGATGGGACACATATTTTTATTTGTAGGTTGAAAAATTAAAATCCTCTACCTTCAAGTCCTTGCTTAAATGTCACCTCTTCCCTGAAGCCTCCCTGGATTCTTCCTGACTCAAACTAGTACTGCTTTGCTTGATGATTTTCCAGTGTCCCCAAATATATGACCACGCACGGCACATTGCAGAACTTAACTGCTTTTGTTTAAATTTTTAAATAAATGTTCATTTATTTTTGAGAGAGAGAGAGAGAGCGTGAGCGAGCGGGCAGAGAGAGAGGGAGACACAGAATCCGAAGCAGGCTCCAGGCTCTGAGCTGTCAGCACAGAGGCTGACACAGGGCTCGAACCCACGAACTGCAAGATCATGACCTGGGCCGAAGTTGGACGCTCAGCCGACTGAGCTACCCAGGCGCCCCTGTTTTTATTTAAATGACTTTCTCTTCCATCAGTCTGTAAGCTCTTTGAAGGCCTAACTTCTCTTTTTCCATTCTGTTTCCCTGGAGAAAAATTACACACTCAACAAAGATTTATTGAATAGAATCAAAATCTATCAGATAGTATTTCTCTTTCTGTTTTGGGGGAAAATGTAGTTTTCCTGAGTAAATTTAGAAGTTGTTTGCTTTACATGCAAAAAGAGGGGCCTTGATTAGAAGACTAATTTTAAAGAGGGTTTGCATTGAGCCTGAGCACTGGGAATAGATATAAATACATAATATGTATTTCACTATACGCCTTTCGTGAGAAGACAATAATCGTTAACCACATGAGTTAGTGTGGCGGAATGTCTGGGAAGTGGGAGGTTCAGGAATGCTGCCTTGAATAAATTGTGAACATTTCTGGTTTCAATTTGGTTTACCTACTCTTGGTCGCAAGATCTGGAACACCGCCCTGGACTTTCGGTTCTGTGTGAATTGGCTCGGAGGAGGAGGAATGTTAGAAGTAGCTGCAGGAATTATGAGTTTCAGGGATCATAAGAAGTCAGTGGACTGGAATCTGTGTTCCATGATGTTGCCTTGAGTCTGACTTGTTGCTGACAGCCCGCGCTGGAAATAGTCTTCTGCTGCTAATGAAAATGTTTTATTTTCACATACAGCTTGCTAATAACGTAGCCAAAAATCCTAAAACAAATCACAACCTCCTCCTCCCACCCTTCCCCCCAAAAAACTCATAAGACTTTCTGGAAGTGATTACTTAATAGTTCACATTTCATAGACAGTTGAGTAAAACACTATGATAAAGAAAATGTTGTCTTTCTTTCCCTGAGGGAAGAGAGGCGGGCTAACAAGTTTAAATACAGAAGGATATTGCCATCAAGTACGCGTTGATGCCTGTCTCTCCCTTCCCTTTTCTCATTACTGCCCCTTCTCTTTTACTGATTTATTGACTATTTATGCTACTTGAATAATACATGTTTAGGGCAACCCCTACCCCCACTTTCACTCTGATTGAACACATTTTTAGAACTTCTGTTCAACGTATTAATAAAATTAGCTTTAGTAGGACTCATAAATCCGGGATGTGACACCTAGATTGAGTGATCACATTGGCTAGGAAGTGTACCTGGGGCATTGGTGTTTTTGCTTTGGATTATACTTCTTAGGTTCTTTTACCTGAACACAAGTCCTCTTTGCTGGCACCTGTCAAGTGTACTGTGCCCACGCACAGACCTTCACCCATTCTCTTCTGTATAGCGCATCGGATAGCAAAGAGTCAACAGGATAGGATCAGCTAGCCGGGAGAAGGCGCGTGTCCTAGCAGAAAGGTCAATTCTCAGTGACAAGGATAATACAGTTTAAATAATGACAGTCATAGCACTTTAACTTCAGAAGCTCACTTACCTTCTCAGTTAGTTTAGTTTGGCCTAATGTCCAAAGTAGTTTGCCACATTAAAATAGGTGAAGGGGAGAACAGTCCCCAAATGTGGTAAATTAGTAGGAAAAACCAGATTAGGAATAAAAATCTATCTTGAATAATGAGGTGACCTTATCACATAGGAGGTCTCTAGAGTTAGGATATTATTGAGAAAGTCTCAGATTTTTACTAGGGTGCTTCTGAATCTTTTGGTCAGGAATAATAAGCACTCAGTTCATATTTTCATTGCCCATAATAACAAAGCTAGAAGGTGCCCTTCTGTAGTAAAACAGTTAGAAGCAAACCCAATATAAAAGGCTGTAAAAGAAAAAGGAAGTTATGGTGTGTATTTGATTGTTGACCTACAGAATACCTGGAAGTAAAAAACAAAAAGTACTTGTTCTAACAGGATTTGAAAATGCTCTTTTCACACTAATATTCATGGACTTCTGAAGGATGCCCTCCAATTGTTGGCTGACCAACAGGTGTGTCCTAACATAAGCCATCTTTAAAATACCAGTCAAGAATAGAGGATGGAGGCGCCTGGGTGGCTTAGTTGGTTGGGCGTCCTACTCTTGATTTTGGTTCAGGTCATGATCTCCCAGTTGGTGGGTTCAAGTTCGAGCCCCGCATTGGGCTCTGCACTGATCCTGCGGAGCCGGCTTGGGATTCTGTTTCCCTTCTCTCTGCCCCTCCCCTGCTCACATGCACACATGCTCTTTCTTTCTGTCTCTCTCAAAAATAAACATTAAAAAAAAAAAGAATAATGGATGCATGTTTGGAGAAAATAGTGTCCCAGTGTCATAAGAGGTTCAAAGGCTCTTTACAGAGATTTGCCCAGGAGGAGCTGTTATTAAAATAGACAAGGTGTCATTACTGTTTTTTAAGTCAAGATCCCAGGAGGTACCAACTGTGTTTTACTCCACAACAGAAGAAATACAGAAGCTATTCCTCCAAATGACTGAGAAAAGAAACTGATTTTGTGGAGAGTGATACCAAGGTAACCTTTCCAGTCGTTAGAGAAGAGCTTGGTTAGTGGGTCCAAAATGTAGGAACATCACTTGGGATATTCATTCACTTGATAATCTTGTTCCACGGTTTTCCTTGAAAGAACTATTATTTTGATGAGTGCACATGTGTGTTGGTGGTGGGTCATGGTCATGGTGGGGGAAGTATTGGACATTTTAGAGCAAATGTACTGGTTTTCCAAATAGTTCTCTACCGAAGTAGATGGGCTACCTAACCCTGGTTGGTTCTGAGAAGTTTTACAAGCACATAAATTACTAAAGGTGAAAAACAAAACAAAACAAAACTTGAAACAAACCAATCCAAAAATAAATCCCAAACCCTTAAACTCCATATCGTTTATGTCTCAAATTCAAACAGTAAGGATGCCAGTTCTACAAAATCTCCTCATTTTTCTTTTCATAGTTTAGTGTAACCTTTGATTTGCATTCAAACTCAATGTTTGGTGCCAGCTAAAACAAACAAACAGACCTGGAACTGTTATTTTGAATCCCCTCAAAAAAGCTCGTGCTGCAAAGCATCATTGTGATCAGACATCACCCCTGTGACATTCAAGATGGATGCTACCCAAAATATAGTAGCTGGCTAACCAGCTCCATAGCCCTTGTTAAGCTTTTTTTCCATTCTGCAGAGGCAGTAGCTCTGCAATACAGAAGTGATTGCATTAAATCCTTGGCTGGCAATTTTGTGTGGGATTGGGTATTGAAATGCAGCAAAGCAAATAATGAAGGCATATGTTTACCTATAATTCTTTTTACCTTGGGAGAAAGATTAAATAGGAACAGTTTGGTTGTTGTCAAATTCTTAACAGTTGCTTTCAAGCATGAAACAGTCCCTCGGCTCTCTCGGAGGATTTACTTAGCAGTTTGAATAGAGAGGTCTTTACCGCTAATGGAACTGAGATGGCAGGCTTAAGCAATGGGGTGCTTTATAGCGTCTTTAGCCACTTGAGAAGATGTAACATCAAATAGCTGCAACCGTCCTGGTCTCCATTGGTGTTTAGGAAGTTGTGCAAAATTGGTGAATAAATAATTCAGGGTTGTATGAATGTCTGGATGCCAAAAGTGTTGAGAGTATCTAAAAGCTTGATTCACGGAAGGTTTAGTTCTGGGAGAAGCTCTGGAGCGCCTACTTGAGCTTGGCCCCAGGGAACATTTACAGACGATGACATTTTCTGAGAAAGAAAGAATTTTCACTTGGGATTGACTGAGGTTTGTAAAGCAACGTTTCACTGGGGACTCCAATCCGGGAAAAGTGTTATTCATAAAAAAAGAATATTTTATTTTCAGTACAGATGGCTGGCAGTTACTGCTTGTGTTTGTATGCGCGCGTGCGTGTGTGTGTGTGTGTTTAAAATACAAGATAGTGATGATTACTTGGAGTCTTAAGTAACTGTTTAAGCTCTGGGCTATTTAAGGGTTAGCTTTCAGAAAACAGTCATTGAAGAGGTGGGCGAGAGTCACTATTTGTCTAGTGGTAGCCAGTTGAAACTTCTGCTTCACACTCTCTAGTCAATCTGTTCTCCGGCCAGGGACCATGGTGGAGACGTTTCTCAAATGTATTTTCTACTGAGCAGGTGGAAAGCAGGTCCTGGGGACCTACTGGAAGCATGAATATTCACAGATACTCTGGCTCTCTCTCTTGGTGTGGAAGACTGTCTTTTCTGTCCATTTGACCATAGGTGGCTGTATGACTTATTGTAGCCAATTCAATGTCAACTTCTGGGCAGAAGCACTAAGAGCCGGTGTGCATTTCACCACTCCCTGTACCTGCTGCTATGACTGCTTACCCTATTTTGGCTCTGGGGTGACGATGACTTGGAAAGAGCCCCCAGCTGACCTGCAGTGAGCATGAAGCATGGGCGAGAAGCGACCTCTGATATTTTGTGATTGTTACTGCAGTAGAACTCAGCCTACCCTGACTAACATAAACCACAAGGTACTAGATTCTTCTTGAGGAAGAGAAGGGTGCTCAAGAGCCTGTTGGTATTTCAGTGGGCAATGAGTAAAGCAAGTCCCGTACTGTGGTTGAGTGGTAAGTGAGGAACAGACAAACCTTGGTTTCTGAACAGGAATAGCTTCATGGCCTTTCTCTTTAGTTTCTTTTTTCCCTCTGTCAAAAGTCACCTCCAGCAATCTTTCTCTTCTTCCTTCTACCAGTTGGAGAAGACCCCCAGTGAACTCTCATGGGACTGTGCCTCAGCTTTTGCTGTCAGGTGGAATCTTATGGGGCCCAAATAACCGAGATGGGCCTGGCTCACGTGTCCCCTGGGGCCTGCACTGTGGCTGCATCCCAGATAAACAGGTCGTTACAGAGAGGCAAGCCCAAGAGGGGCTGGCAGCTGCCTGTGGGGTGGGAGTGAGCTGGGGGCAGGAGAGAGAGCAGGCCCCCTACCTCAGCACTCAGTAGGAGTGCGTGCCCCCTGCAGTGGGTGAGGCCCTTAGTGAAAACTGGACACTACTCTGAGCGAGTCAGGGGTTAAATACTTGTGGAGGCCTGGCTTTGTGTGTGTGTGTGTGTGTGTGTGTGTTGAGGGAGAGAGAAAGAGAACAAAAAATGGGGTTGTTGAAACAAGCCAAAATTTGGCCAACTTCTCCTCTGAACCAGTAATCCCTCCAAGATATTTTTTCCAGGCATAAGAGGAAAAATCATTTTGTAAACCTTTCCATTTCTGATCTTTCTGTGATTCTGGGCAGGCACTTGTATAAGATTTTTATGATACCTTTAAAAAAATTTTTTTTAAATCCTCAGTATGTTAACCTTGCTTATTTTAACGCTATTTGAATTTCTGGAAATTTTTGTTTTTCCATTTTTCTTTTTGATGTAAGGGGATAGCTTATTGGGGTGTTATTTTATAATTTAGTGACTTTAAAATGGGTTAGCTTTTAGTGTAAATCTTAACTTTTTTGGGAAAAACGTATATTTGTTTTGTCAAAAATCACTTTATATTTTTAACCTTTTTCCTGATTATATGAATCCTATATTGTTGTTATAGGAAAAGCTAGAAAATGCCCACAAGTATCAACAATAAAATTAAGCATAATATAATTACTCAAAGAAGCACTCAAAGAAGCACAGTCTGTTGTATTTTTCCCAGATTTCTATGTGTGTATCTGTGTGTGTTTGTGTGTGTGTGTGTAATGTCCATGTGTAATCCTGTGCACAATAGTGAGTATGTTATGGATATGCGTTTTACTGCTTGCTTTTTTCAGAGGTCAGGTCATTATTTTTCCATGCTGAGAAATCATTCTGGAAAATACTATTTTAAAAAATTTAATATTTACTTATATTAGAGAGAGAGGTGGGGGGAGGGTGGGGCAGAGAGAGGGAGAGAGAGAATCCGAAGCAGATTCTGTGCTGTCAGTGTTCAGTCTCACAAATCGTGAGATCATGACCTGAGCTGAAATCAGGAGTCAGACGCTCAACTGACTGAGTCACCCAGGCGCCCCGAAAATATGATGTTTCATAGCTGCATGTGACTTTAATAGTATTCTGCGGCTTATGTATTCTACCTTTTTTAGTGTTGGGAATTTAGGTTGTTAGCAGTATTTCGCTATTAACAATGCTACATCGAGTGTCTTTGTTTCCATGTTTTTGTGAGGCTTAATAGTTTCTGTAAGAGACAACTAAGGCCTAGAGTAATAAAAATAGCTCCTATTCATAAGCTCCTCATGGCTAACATGCAGTAGACCCTTTATGTGCCTTAGGAGCAACCATGTGAAGTGAATGATATTGTTTCTCTTAAAGAAATAGTCAAACCAATCCAGTGCCCACAGATGGTAGGCCATGGACATGAACCCAGGACTTCCCAGGTGAAGCCCCAACCCTTCAGTGCTCCTCTGTCCTAGCTTGGGTATGCATGGAGAATGTGGGGACCTAGAGAGATGAGAGAAGAGCTATGAGGATTTTATGGGAAATGTTGCATGATTAAACAAAAAGCTGCCAGTATTGAAAGATCTGAAACCAGCTCAGACTTGAATATACTGGAAAGTATCCTACTAACCCTCTTTCCCCAGCTTCTGGCATTTCAGATTTAAAAAACAAGGCTTTGTGATTTTTCTAAGATCATACATGTAAGTATTTATAGGTGTGAGCAGGACCATACCCCCCACCATTGGTCTCCCACATTCTTTCCTTGTACTGCCCTAGACTCTCTGGGCTTCCTAAAGAATGAAGACCTAGGAGTCCTACTTCTCTATTCATCAGGTCAGATTACATCTTGCAAGGGACTTCTCCCCATGTTCCTGGTTTGAAAGCAGTCAGAATCTATTGAAGTACATGGGTGGCAGTACTGTTGACTGGTGAGGTTGGAAGCCCTGCTCTAACACTTCCTTGCTGTGTGGCTTGGGCAAGTTACTGATTTCTCTGTACCTCCATTTCCTCTTCTGTAAAGTGGAGACAAGAATAGTATCTCCTACAGAGGGTTGTTGTGAAGAGACACGAGAGAGCATCTGCAGGGCTCCTAGAACTGGTGGGCACGCAGTGAGCACTGTGCGTGGGCAAATGGCTGCTGTCTGAGGAATCAGCCATGATGACTGTGCTATAACCTCTTTCGGCTAAGATTTTCTTTTCTTTAAAAAATTTTTTTTAATGTAAATTTATTTTTGGGAGAGAGAGAGACAGGATGAGCAGGGGCAGGGGAAGAGCAGAGAGAGAGGGAAACAGAACTCAAAGCAGGCTCCAGGCTCTGAGCTGTCAGCACAGATCCTGATGCGGGGCTTGAACTCATGAACTGTGAGATCATGCCTTGAGCTGAAGTCAGATGCTTAACTGACTGAGCCACCAGGTGCCCCATTTGGCTGAGATTTTCAAGAGTCTAGATGGAATCTTTTTTTTTTTTTTTTTTTTTTGCCTCTAAAAAAGTTTTATAGAGACTTTACAGGAGTTTGCAATATACCTATAGCTGCCATTGAGAGTATATATTTAAGGGGAGTAAAGAGATAAGAGTGTGAAAAAAGCTTTAGAAGGCTAAGAAAACTCCCAAGTTCAAATATCTTTTTAAGCAGGCAGTAGAATGTAATCTCAACTATGTTTCCTTTGTTTCCTGATTTGCAAGTTATTGGGAAAAAAATTAAAAACAACCTAATAACATGTCAAGAAGTCAGAGATTTTCAGATTTCCTGACTGGTTTCACCTACTAGTTATTTTCCAGCTCTTATCACAGGGGACACAAATAGATGTTTTTAAAAGTCCCATGCTACTTGAATCAGTTTTGCTATTTTTGTCTTAAAAATGAAGAAGGAATGGGGCCTGATCCCTGCCCTGTGGTGAAATTATATTGTGAGAAAAGAGAACAGAAAATACACCTTCCATTATAACTCTTTTGTGCCTTCTCGAATGAAAATACTGGGAAAAGTAGCAGAGATTCTAGAATCATTAGGATGCACTTTGTCTGTGTCAGTCACTGGCGAAGTTGTCGTGAGGCCACAATGGGCAGTGGACATTTGGCAGTCACAGGCCTGGGTTTGAAACCCATATCCACAAGTGTGCAGCTGAGCGATCTGGAACAAGTCACCGCCATGCGTCCCAGCTTCATTGTTTCTTGTCTCGTTTCTCCTCTCCTCTCCTCTCCTCTCCTCTCCTCTCCTCTCCTCTCCTCTCCTCTCCTCTCCTCTCCTCTCCTCTCTTCTCCTCTCCTCTCCTTTCTCCTTTTCTCATTCCTTTTCTTCTTGTCTTTTTTCTTTTATTTTTCCTTTTCTTTACTCTTTGTAACATAGAGAAAGTACTTCCTACTGTGAGGATTGAATGGGTTAACATTTGTGAGATAGCTTAATGCACTGGCTCCCCTGATTTCACACCCTTTTTACTCTGATAATGTTCACCAGGCAAAGGAAAGGCTGCACATAGATCAAGCTTACTTCTTATCAGGACTGTGTTCCTAGGTTTGTTTTTTAAAATATGTTATTTTCCGCTACTGTCTGACTGGGTGCTATTACATAGGAAATGGCATGCCCTCTGTGGGACAAGCACTCCTCTTTGGGAAAGATCTTTGTTCCCGCCCCCATTTAAAAGGTTTAATCTTTGGACTTTGGCAGGGTCCATATAGGCGTGACATACAGACTTTAGGCAGAGAGAAGAGTTTCTGTTTCACTATCTTGTACATAGGGACCTAAAAACTGCTATCAGATTTTTCTTCAGCAAGTTCAACTGTCAACCTGTGGGTGGATGGCCAGAAGAACATAGTGGGGCCAGGGGTTAGAATTTGCTCAGAGAATAGGAGAGAGCATAGAGATAACTCCCACTAGCATAACCGCCCACACAACCCCCATCCCTGTAATGAAGCTGGTGACTTCATGAACAAAAAAGGCCTGCTAGTTGTGAAGTGGTAACGTCCTCGCTCAGGGTCTAAGTCTGACCTGTGTTACTGCAGCTTTCACACTTGGGTTACAGTTGTGAGGTTTTTGACAGGATCTTATACTCAGTTTGATTACGTCTCCCATTAGGAAGGCGGCCCCTTACTCGGGGTAGGCCTCATAACTCTCCGGAGGTGGCTTAGTGTCCTTCTTGTCTACAGAGGAAGTTCCCTGGTTTCCTCCTATTCTGGTGTCTTCAGGATGATGCACAATAAAATAGTGGTGGAATTAGGATTCCTTCTGGAAGCTGTTGTCTCCATCCCATGCTGTTTGTACTCATTTCCTGACCCCACTCACTGATTTGTACACCCCGTCACTCTGTCCTCACTTTGGGCAGATGTTTCTCTTTTCAGGTTTTGAACACCAAACATCACGGTCCTTTTGGGCTGCAGACATTGGCCTTTCCCTCGTCAGGGTCATGGCTCCCTCCCTGGAAGACTTGGTTAAGCCAAGAAGCTGAGCAGGAAAGTCACTTACATTTCACTAATGTGGGCTGTGTGTCCTGTCCTAGGCCATCCTGTCCTTGGCCCCCTAGCCCCTGGAGGAAGGTTCTGTCTGCCCAGAGCACTGGCCTCTTCCACTGCACACCCATCTATTGGGTGGTGGACTTTGTCCCAGTGTTTTAGGGCTGTACTATAGGCTTTGGGGTACCATGCCGCCATGGGTGCCTTCAGGATATAGATAACCCAGGGGCCTGTGGTGATGCTTAGTCCATTCCAGCAAGTATCTCGGAAGCATCCACTCCCTGCCCAGCCCCACGCTAGATCCTACTGTAGTATGAAGATGGGGTCTCTGGGGTACACCAGAAGGACACCAGAGTGCAGGTACTTGGGCCATGCTTACCTTAAATGCCATTCTAAATATTTCAGGTGGGAAGTTTTTGTGGTATGGAGTAGAACCGAATTTAAGCCCAGTTATTTTCCAGCAAGGCGACCAACAGAACAGGTTAGTTAGGAAGCACGTTGTTTGTGGCCATGCTTGGGCAGACTTCTGTTTGTTCCTAGTAAGAGGCCCTGTGGAAATGGAGATCCTAGTCTGGGTAGCTCTCCTTTTGAAAACAAAAAAGCCATCTTATTTTTTCTAAAAGATTTTGGAGAATTTTCAAATGGCCATATGATAAATACACTAAATTTAGTTAGTATATATTTCAGTAGTAATGTAAAAACTATATATGTTGGGATACATAGTCTATGAGCCACTATTAGGTTTCTGTATACCAAAGTGGATTTTCTTAAGCATCTGAGGCATTTGCTGTTTTTTACCTTAGTATTAAAACATTAAAATAATTCAGAAACAAAAAATGTTAAGGAGTTTAATGATTCGGCTTAAAATTAATGCAACTGATTTAATGTATTTCTGCTATTCCCTAGTGTACTATTGCTTCATGGTAGATACTGTCTTGGAAATGAAATTTGAAAAAGATAATATAGCTTTCTGAACATTGCAAATAAGGTACAAAAGCTGGATTCTAAATCATACACTTCTTTTTCTATTTTATTTAAATGAGTGAAACATTTAAATCCCTATATGATATGTCAAAACCATTAGTTGCCATTTTAAGAGTCACTTAAACAATATACTTTAATTTAAACTAAAAGGAAACTAAATTAGAATTCCTTTCTATCTTATTTCTCTGGGTTTTTTTTTTCAGCTATCTTCAAAATTAAATATTTTCTTCTTTTAAATTCTGCTTTTGCCCACGACCGTTAATGATTCAGCCATTCAGCAAATAATTGAATGGCCTCTCTGTGTCAGGTGCTGTACTGAATGCTAGCAGTGCTAAACAAAACTGACATAAAGCCCTGTCTTCAGGGAGCTCACATTCTGTTTACGTACATTTCTGTGTGACAGGCAGCAGGCTGTGTGCTTCCCTTGCAAGAGCTATTTTAACCTTTCTTTCTATTGACCCAAAGAGGAAGGCACTGCTGCCGTGTTATTTTAACAAATGAGGAAGCTGAGACTTGGTGCGGTTTGCAATCTTGAGCCTCATAAGTGACAGGCTAGGTTTCCAGCCCATGTCCATTTTCCCCACTGCCGGTTTCGTGACCAATGTGCGGTTGAGAGAGACCTTTTGACCCTCTGAGTTAGCTTCAATGAGGAGTTGGCCTGGAACCATTTAAATTTGGCTTTAGGAACTACACTTAAATATGGGGATAGGGGTGCCTGGGTGGCTCAGTCAGTTAAGCGTCCAACTTCGGCTCAGGTCATGATCTCCCAGTTCTGTGGGTTTGAGCCCTGCATCAGGTTCTGTGCTGACAGCCCAGAGCCCAGAGCTTGCTTCAGATTCTGTGTCTCCCTCTCTCTCTGCCCCTCCCCTGCTCGCACTCGATCTCTACCCAAAATGAATAAACATAAAAAAAAATTTAAAAATGGGGGTAGATTACGGACTCTGGGCTGTAATGTATCAATGAGTTCGTCAGTTACGTCAACTGTACCACTCTCCTGGGGGATGCTGATATTGGAGAGGTTATTCATGTAGGGAGGCACAGAGGTTAGATGGGAAATCTCTGAAACTTGCCCTCAATTTTACTATGAAACTAAAAGTGCTCTAAAAATTTAAAGTCTTTAAAAAAATAGTAGCTGCATGGAAGCTTCAGAAGGAAACCATCAAGATGGTGGGGTGCCAGCATGTCCTAGGAGGAGATTTTAAGGAATTACTGAACTAGACCAATGGGTAGAAGGTTCAAGGAGGCAGGTTTCAGGCCAGTATAAGGAAGAGCTCCTCCATGGGAGGAGTGGTTTGCCTCATCAATGGTCATCTTGGCCCCATGGGTGTGGTCAGGAGGAATCAAGTGTTTCCAGGGATAATGGTTTATATCAGGTCCCTGTACCTGCTCAACAGAGTCACAAAGCCATTGTTCAAAGGATATATTCTGGCTACTCTGAGATGTTTGGGTTCCTTAGGTTTAGGGTAGGGCTTGAGCCTCTGAAATGTTTTTTTAATGTTTATTTATTTTGATGGGGCAGGAGAGTGCAAAAACAGGGGAACGGCAGAGAGAGAAAGAGGGAAAGAGAGAAAATCCCAAGCAGGTTCCATGCTGTCAGCACAAAGCCTGACATGGGGCTTGAACCCATGAACCGTGAGATCATGACCTGAGCCAAAGTCAAGAGTTGGACGATTAGCCAACTGAACCACCCAGATGCCCCCTGATCATCCAGATTTTTAATCAGTATGATATATGACACATTTGCAGGGTAAGGAGTGGTGGTGGTGGTGGTGCTGTAGCAAAGGACAGTGAGGTACAAAAGCCCTTTTTTGGGTAGAGTATATGGAATGTTTTAGAAACTAAAAGGCCAACATGTCTGTAGCACAGAGAGAACAGGGTGAGCTGTATTAGAAATTGTGGAGAGGTAGGTGGGAGCCAGAAGTGGGGGTGTCTGCTGAGCCATGTGAAATATCTCGGTGTGACTAGAAACCACTTGAGCCAATAGCAACACAGGCTAACAAGATTATATTTGTGTGTGTGTGTTAATATGCACATCCACACACACATACACACAGTGTTTTTAAAGATCATGCAGGCTGTGAAGAGAATGGATTTAGAAATGTGGTGGAGAGGGCAAGGGTAGACTGAGGTAGATAGATTCATTGACGATGTCAGTATTCCAGGTGAGGGACAATGGAGCTAAAATCAGCAGGGCTTGATGACAGATTGGATTAACATAGGTGAGGGAGAGGGGAGAATTCAGGGGGAGGGAGATGCCATGTATTCACTGAGGGAACACGGGAGGAAGACCAGGGCTGTGGGAATGTTTTGAATGCATGGAAGTTGAGTGTGGAGACAGCCACTCTGAGATGGCCACCAGGAACTCAGGAGGGGAAGCCAGGTGACTGAAGCCAGGGGGTAGATGAAATGTTGAAGGAGCAAGAAGAGTGGTAGAAGAAGGTCCAGGGAGAGGTACAGACCCTCCTGACATTGGACGCCGAGTGGAGGAGGAGGAAATACAGGAAGCCCAGGGAAGAGAGGGTGTTCCAAGATGGCGACGTGGTCCAGACGGGAGGGAAGAAGGGCTTGAAAATAGCCTTTGGCACCTGGCCTGAAGCCACCAGGAATTTCGTTGTGCTGGAGGTTGTAGTCAGCTGCAGGGACAAGGGACCCACAGCAAGGGCAGATGACTCTCCTGAGAGGTGGGGTTGCAAGGAGCAGTGGAGAAATAGGACAGTTACTCAAAGAAAATGTGGAAGGGAGTTTTGAGACATTTAAAAAAGTGGAACAGACTTGTAGCTTGTTGGCTGATTTATTTTAGAATTGCATGTGAGGGGATGAGAGAAGAAAATTTGGAGTGATGCTTTTAAAGTTTCATCTTTATTCTTTTAAAAATGTTTTCTATTGTGAACTCTGGAGAAACCCTTGAGAGGATGATGGATTTCCATGGCCAGTCTCTTAACACAAGTGACCCTTGTGGAGGGACTTCTTCGAGACTAAGGCTTTGTTTTTCTCTCCTCTTGATAAGATAAAAACGATGTTAATGCCACATTTTGCTTTATCTAGGAAGGGGAGGATGGTTTCAGATATATGCTGCAGCACTAATATGAGCCAGTGGTTTTGTGCTGGGGCCTGAGGTCAGCCCACTTTACATGCTGCATGGAGGTGGGAGCCTACATCCAGGACCTGATTTTCCTCCTCAGTTGAGTTTACATTAAATCTGGGAGCCTCAGGGACCACCATTCAGAACCATTTTCCCTCATACTGATTTGCATTTCTGGTCCACAAGTCCATGTCCCATTTCATTTAAAACAAATGTAAGTCTTTAATTAAGAAGGTTTTAAAGTCATGAGATTACAAAGTAATCTTGAATCCAATCCTCTGGAATTTTAACCAAATCACCCAATGTCTTTAAGCTCAGCGTCCTTTCAGCTTTAAATTGAAACTGAATCCCACTGAGAAAATATAACCCAGTCTCATCAAAACCTGTACTAATTTCCTTCTTTGTTTTTACCCTTCCTTTCTTAAATAATCAATAAGCTTTATTTTCTACAGCAGTGATTCTCAACTTTAGTAACTCTGATAAGATATATTTCTTTCTACTAACTTGGCTGTGATAGCACATTTATATTCAAATGGACAGGGAATTAACTAACACAGCGCTGACTTTTATATTTCATAATACATCAGGGGATTCACTGAGGTGATTCAGAGGATTATCGAGTCCAGTTTGGGGGTTAGATAATGGTCCAGAGATACGGAACCATTTCTTACATCGATGGGTGATTTCCCCAACACGTTTCCCTGGACTTTTCCTGGCGATTGTTCTAGTTCCACATATGCATCAGGGGTGAGGTAATAATAGTAGCTATGGATCTTAATGACATTTCCCCCCAATTTTATTAATGTGTAATTGAAAAATAAACGTATATACTTAAAGTGTACACACACATGCACATTCGATACACATGGTCATTGTGAAATGATTACCACAGTCAAGGTAATTATAATACATCTATCATCTCACATTGTTACCATTTAGTTTTTTGTGTGGTGAGAACGTTTAAAATCTATTCTCAATAAATTCCAAGTGCACAATACAGTATTATGAATTATAGCCATCATGCTATGCATTCGATGTCTGTAACTTAGTCATCTTTCCTAACTGAAATTTTGTACCCTTTGTCTAGTACATTTCCATTTCCATTCCCCCCCCCTCCCCCCAGCTTCTGGCAGCTACCATTCTCTTCTCTGCCTCTGTGAGTTTGCCTTTTTTAGATTCCATATATAAGTGAGCTTATGCAGTCTTTGTCTCTCCGTGCCTGGCTTATTTCACTTAGCATAATGTCCTCCAGGTTCTGGATGTTAATGAAATTTGATTGTCAATATATCCTGTGCCGATTGTGCTCACTCCAGTGACACAAAATCACGAGGTGCATTTGTGTAAAAACCCAAATGTCAAAGGCTAATCTCTCAGTTTACAACGAGAGTGTGGTATATAGCATTCTCTGAAAGGCACATCTTACCCAGATCTAAACAACCTAAGGGGAAGCCAAGTTAGAAGGTTGGTTGTGTATAAAATGGGGCATAATGTCAATGACCAGTTGTCGTTAAGTTATTCGAGTAGTGTATCCATTTCCACTGTAGTGACACATTTATGGCAGGAACCAGACCACGGTGTTTTCTGAATCCGTGGCTCTTCCGTTTTTCTAGCAGTGCTGCACTAGACATTTTACATGCAAAGGCATGAAGTAATAGCCTTATTTGATAGAAAAGCCAAGTGAGGCTCAGAGAGGTTGTCTAGGCTTAGAAGTTGCACCGGTGGGGCACCTGGTGGCTCAGAGTTAAGTGTCCGACTCTTGATTTCGGCTCAGGTCATGATCTCATGGTCATGAGATTGAGCCTCATGTTGGGCTGTGCACTGAGCATGGAGTCTGCTTAAGATTCTCTTTCTCTTTCTGCCCCTCCCTCAATTATGCTCTCTCTCTCTCAAAAAATAAAAATTATTCCAATAATAATGGTCATAATTACAACTGGATCTCATGTTTAATTCCAATGGCTGTGTTGCTACTCACTGTGTTATACTATTAACATTTGGGTGGCCTGTAGGTCTTAAGTGGCACAAAGAAACGTCCGTGTGTCAGCTTTGGATGGCCTTTCCGTGAGCAGAGCATCTGCTTCACTTTGGTGAGGCGTTTCTAAGCCGGGGTGGCCACATCTGTTCTAATGAGGGACATGTAAAATCTAGCCATCAACTGTCTGAAGTCCGGATGGGGTGAATACAGCAGATAAATGATCTTAGGCAAATTATCTGGATTTAAGGATGGTATTTGGGAAGGAGTTGCAGAGATGAAAGAGAGTTTTAATGGTCTCTCACCAAAGCTGTGTGCTGTTTACTGTTGGAATTAGCATGACTGATTAGTACAGTGCTCTGAAAAGCTGTGAAAACATCTAAAAAAATTCCGCGATTGCCTTGGCGCCCTAAATAGTCTTATGTCAGCAATTAGCATTAACAGTCTTTCATTAATCCATCAGATTTCTGATGCTGCACATCCCAAAGCAGGAGATAATAGAGAATCCTCAGGATTAGCCATCGATGCATCACACTACAGCATGTCATTACAGCAGTGTTGAGACAGCACTTGGAAACAGAAAAATGGGGGGGGTAGTAATTCTCTAAAAGCAGCAGTGCGTTCCTTTTCTTCATTCAATTCAGAGCTCTACATAACATGGTGCATTGCTAAGCAGTAGTCTGTATCATGAACTCGTACACTCTGTGGAGGTAAGTGGGCTTCTTGTCTTAATGAGACATTGTTACAAAAACAAGACATTCCAAGTGCCTCCTGGGAAGGGTAATATTGCTACTAAATTCAAAGCAGTTTAGATGGTGCCACCATTACTTGCTGACATGGGCTGTCCGTCATTTATTTCATGAGCATGTTCTATTTTAGCAGCGTTGTCCATGTTCTTGTTCTTTCTTTCATCCCTCTTTGTGGACCCGCCAAATATTCCACCTCTTTTCTGATTTCCTTGAGTCCCCAAGTGCCTTCCCCACCCTTGTTCCTGGCATGGCCCTGCCATGGAACTTTACCTTCTGCTTGACTTTCCCTTTCTTGTCAACTCTCCCTCACCTCCCTTCCCTCTGCTCAGAATTCCTCGTGTTGTTCCCTGTTTGTTCCTGCATCTTAGCCTCCACCAAAGCTGAGTAGAGTGTGTGGGCATTGAATGAAGTTTGACAAATCTGACCTGCTTTGTATATTGTGCTGGCAGAGTGAGCAGACACCACTCACCTGGAACTCTGGATTCTCCCATCTTTCTTTCCAGATGGTCATCCTGCCTCTCTCTCATCTCAATAAATGACAGTGCCTTTTGTCTGGTTCTCAGGCCAAGCAGGTTGGAGTCCTCCTTGCTTCCTTTGTTTCTCTCATACCCACCTTCAGCCTGTTAGCAAATCCAGTTGACTCTACCTTTGGAATATTCCCAACCATCTCCCCTCCCATCAGGTGGGTCTTCTTGGTGTGAGTCTTTTCCTGGATTATTGCATTACTCACTGATCTTCCTGTTTCCACGTTGCCCCATGATGGTCTTTACTTAGATACTTTCAAAATATGAATCCACTCATGGAACCTTCAATGAATTCCCATTTCACTTGGCAAAATACAGAACCCTTGTCGAGGCCCCACAGGAGCTGTGTGACCTGCTCCCAGCACTTCCCTGATTTCATCTCTGTGGCTTAGTCCTCAATCCCTTCTCTGTCACATGGCCCTACTATACCTTGCACACCCTCACACACTTTGTCCTTAGAGTCTGTTCTTGCTGTTTCCTGCCTGGAATACACATCTTCCATATCCCTTATGGCTTTCCCCAATTCTTTCTAGCCAAATGTCAATCCATATTAAAACACTAGCCTAAATACTATGTTTTTACTTACTTTTTAGATATCTGTCCTCCATGAGACTATTTGCTCCTTAAAGAACAGATTTTACTCCCAGTTTGTTTGCTGCTACATCTGTCCCTACTGTCCCCCTCTCCAATTGGAGAGATGCAGACCAATAAAATGAAGTTCCAAGTCCTCACCATGGCATTCAGTCTTCTCTGCAGGGCCTGGTTCCCTATTTAATTCAGACCATTACTGTTAGGACATCCACAGGAGCCCCCTATACACCTGAACGTTCACCTGCCCGCAGGTGTGCTTGTCTGCCTTTGCCTTGATTGAGGACAGCAGATGCAGGAAAGTTCTTGCCCCATTTTTACCTGTGAGTGGCCTGTGCCTTATCTTTAAGGCTGAACTCACTCACCACCCACAGAAAAATGTCGTAGATTCTTCCCGATAAAAATGTATCTCTCTCTCCTCTGAATTTTGCTGCCACTTCTACAGCATTGATCACATTGGGGCTCACATAAGCTGTTGGGAATCTTTCTCCTCATTATCCTTGAGAACTCCTTGATGATGGATTTATTTTCATTTCCTTTTTGATTGTTGGATTCCTGCTTATCACCTTATATGCTGTGTTTACCCAGCTTGCTTACTGAAATGGCTCCAAGTTCATATTTCAAATGATCTCAATTAGTGTGGGGATTGTATGAATTATTTACTTGAACAAGAAATAACATGCATATAATAAATTGGAATGTGTTATTTTCATACTAAATGTCTCTAAGATAATCAACAATGAATTATTAATGTGCCACACAGGCGTATGTCTTATTCCATTTTTTGTTTTTAAAATGTAAAAAAAAAAAAGCTAAATTGGTCTTAATAGGGTCCTATTAGGGCGTTTTTAGGATTTCAGGGAAAATGAGTATTTTTAATTAAAACAGAATCAGTAATTAAAAAGAAAAAAACCCTTTACATTTGCATTGAGTCCTCTAAAATTTTGCCATGTACATATTTGAAATGTACACTCCTAAAAAATATTGGAGTGGGGCCCCTGGATGGCTTAGTTGGTTGAGTGTCTGACTTCATCTCAGGTCATGATCTCACAATTTGTGGATTGAGCCCCACATTGGACTCTGTGCAGACAGCTCAGAGCCTGGAGCTTCCTTCAGATTCTGTGTCTCCCTCTCTCTCTGCCCTTCCCCCAGTTGCGTTTGCGAGCTCTCTCTCTCTCTCTCTCTGTCTCTTTCAAAAATAAAACACTAAAAATTTTTAAAAGAACATTGGAGTGAATATTCTATACATGTTAGGGTTTTAAATATTTTTACAAAATTGTAGAAACATAAAACGGACTTTTGTTTAAGATCAACATTTATTTATGTTCCAATAGTTAACGTTATTCTGACTTTAATGGCTAAGGCAATTTGACAGTGCAGAGCTCAAATCTCATTTTCTTCCTGTCTGTTGTTCCCCCCAGTACTTCATGATTCAATGCACTAATATTTTGTGTAAAGTGCTTAGCATGGTACTCTATGCTTAATACATAGTAAACACTTAAGAGATATTAGCTTTTATTATTCATAAAGAAGTGACCTTCCCTTTTTGGACACCTTCTTGATTTGTCATTCATCATGCATAGCCTTATGTCATACTTATTTTTATATGTCTTTTCTAGCTAACTATATTTTAAGATTGTAGAGAATTTTGTACATTGTAAGGGATTGATAAATTATTTATCCACTGAATAAATAATGAACTTGTGAACATTCTTTTAAAATGTAAGTAGCTTTGATTGTTTGATGTTCCATAACATTGAGCCCAAACATGGTGGAAATGCTACAGCACAGACAAGTTAATTCCTAAATAATCCCAGAAAAGCCACTGGAGACAGAAGGAGCCCCTGGGGACTAACCAGAAGTCACATTTGCCTGTCTATGGCTTCCTTGCTGAGGCAGTTCTACTAAATTAACAGGGGATATATTACAGTGTTCAGAGACCTCTAAGGCACCATAAAACCCACAGAGTGCCCACTTCAACTAAATTTGATAGAGTTACCCATTTGGTTAACATTAGTTACTTGGCTTATTTATGGTTAATGACTCATTTGGCTTCCATTTGTTAGAGAGAGGTAGGAAAGGCAACTGAGATAATGTTGGGGACTGTGCACAGCAGACAACTGCTTCTATTTTCTGACTGTGTAGTCAAACAAGAAAGAGGGCCTTTCAAAAACTTTTCCCTGGGTGCCTCGCATTTAGGATGAAAGCAGTTGGTCTTTAGAGCTGGAACCTTGCTTGTGACGGGTTCTGCTTTGTGTTACTGTCTGCAGGACTTGGAATATAGTAGGACTTGGGATATAGTAGGCATTCAAGGAATCCTCGGATGGCTGGGTGACAGACTGGAGAGATGATACTCCTGGTTGGAGGAAGTCATCTCACTTTTTGGAGATGGCTCAGTTTTAAGCCTCCTCTGGGTCTCCCAAGGCACTGTGTTTTGCTGGAGGGTTAAATCATTTTTAGATCAGTGGATGGAATTGATCATTACATCATCATTGTATGTATGATACCATTTACTTTCAAGCAAAACCAGTCTTCCTTGTCATGATTGTATTCATTTTATTTATTCCCTCAATGATGCTAAAACACTGTGTGTTTCAGAGTTGAAAGTCATTCTTCTGAGCAGTGGTGGGGCTAACCTACACGAGAGGCTTGCATTTTCTCAAGATGCTTGCAGCCTTGGAGGAGATGAGGGCTGCTCACATTGGTGTCCTGATGGGACAGAAGGCCTGCTACCTACTGAGGGCCTTAGGTGGAGGGAGGCATGATGTATAGCTGGAGAAATCCGCAGGACTTCAGAGAAGTTGCATTTTGAACAAGGCTTTGAAGGAGACTTTGGATGTAAAGAAATGGATGAGGTGGGAGATTTATGGAAAGTACATTGCGGTGAGAGATAGCAGCAGGCATAGTAATTAGTAACTGTGTGATCATGTCAATGAAGTTATGGGATTAAAGGTTTAATCTAGTTGTCTGCGTATATGTATGGAAGGAAAATGATATGCTCTGTCAAATTTAAGATAAATTTGATTCTCCCCCTCTCATTTCCTTTTGATATAGGATGTATTTCAGAATGAAGTTTTGTTTAGTTATTTTTTTTTGTACTTTTACTATTCTATTTCTTTTAAGTATTGGGGTTGTTGGTAATCAAAATAAAAAAGGAAGCATAATCTCATGTTGTGCTATGTTGGACATATGTTATGTTGGACAATGTCCCTGGTGGAGGTAAGGACATCGAAGTTTACTCCTTCTGAGTACACACCACCTCTTTTCCTCATTCACTTACTCACTCATTCAACAAATATTTATTAGGTACCTGCTATGTGCCAGGCGCTGTCTAGTGCTTTCCTGCCTTATGGTATGTTTTATATTCTTTTTCTTTTTTCTACTCCATTAACTTTACCTTGGGGAGTACAGTAGATTCTTAATAATCATCAAGCAAGTGCATATTGAAAAATCTCAAGGGAATTAGGACATTGATGAGACAGATGGACTTCTTGAAAATGCCATTACAGATTTGGACTGGAGTGCAAATATTAAGTACCGTGTTTCATAGAGCTTCACTAGAAGGGAATGCGTTTACTACTTCTGCTTTGCATTAATTTAGCACATGAGTCCATAAGTGACTCAGACCAGTGTTCAAAAATAGGGTTTTACGTTTTGACCCAACCTCACCATCAAATGGGGTGTTAGTAGTTATTTAAGCACAAAGGACTTTTTTTTGGTTTTTACCAGGAGAACACATATTTAAAGTTCTTTACACATTTATTAATGCTAAAATGTCTTTACCCCATTTCAACTCTTCTCTGATTTGAAGATAAGTGAAAAAACACGTCACTCAACCAAACAGAAAACTAAATATTGATTAGTTCAAACCTCACAGGATATGTGTTCTTTCTACCCTACCCCTAAACACCCAGTTAATCACATTCATTGCAGAGACCCAGCAAAAGCCGGATTAGTCGAACAAGGGCCAGAATAAAACATCTTGTGAAGAGCATTATCTCTAGAAGCAGAAACTCTTTTGGAAGACAGAAGTTGCAGGTTAATAATTTTGACTTTATGTGATTAATCTCATTGCTTCATTTAAAAATTCATGCTTAATATTTTGGTGTAGGGCTTGAGATTTTTGGAAATGGAGAAAGACAGTGTAGGAGTACAATTAACAGTTTCAAAGTCTGTTAAAGAGAACTATCAATGTTTCTGCCTGCCCTGTGTTGTATAAAGTTCTCAGTGGCGTATGATTTGCTAAACATTGTTCCAATGATACGTGCTTGCAAGCATCCACCTTTTGTGTCTATTCCAGTCTTTTAATGATTTTAAGTTCATTTTTATGGTTTGAGAATGTTATGTAGATGGTCGTTGGAGGCAAAATCACGAAGTGCTCCATTACAGTATTAAGTTATTTAAATTAGAATTGTAGTTTTAATCCATTTGTTATTTGAGTATTATTAGGTTGATTCTTATGTTAATTTTTGATTTATTAACAGATATGCTTGTGTCTGCCAATTATTATTTTTTTTCTCTTGATTCAGCAATAATTTGTGTAGTCCAAAATGCATATGCATTTCTCATAGTCTTTTAGAAAATGATTTTCTTTAGATTTAATCACTTGGTACAAGACATATTTCATTAATAACACTTCTATAGTTAATTAAATATGAAATTCTTCTACAGGCAATGATCGCTATAAACGCTTTTCTCACGACGGAAAAGTTGATCTTCTTAAATAAAGTTAACCATGTTTATTTCTCTAAAACTGTAGTATTTTACCTTGAATTAAGTTTTCTTGGTTTCTAGGTAATCATTTAAACTAGGTATCTCATTTCCATTAAAAACTTTTTTTAAACATTTATTTATTTTTGAGAGACAGAGGCAGAGCATGAGCAGGGGAGGGGGAGAGAGAGGGGAAGATACAGAATTCGAATCAGGCTCCAGGCTCTGAGCTGTCAGCCCAGAGCCAGTCATGGGGCTCAAACTGGAAGAGAGAGAGAGAGAGACAGAGAGAGACAGAGCATGAGCAGAGGAGGGACAGAAAGAGAGGGAGACACAGAATGTGAAGCAGGCTCCAGGCTCTGAGCTATCAGCACAGAGCCCGCTGCAGGGCTCAAACTCAAACTTCGAGACCATGACCTGAGCTGAAGTCAAATGCTAAACCCACTGAGCCTTGCAGGTGCCCCTCATTTCCACCTTTAAAGCATTTTTTCTGATTTGATCGACTTTTACTGTTCTAAATGCTTTTCATTCTTACATATGTTGAGCAAGCAGATACCGTGCTCCGGTTGTGGAGCACGCAGTTTCTTGCTGTTCCCATTGACTCGTTTCCTGTGAACAAATAGAATGGCTTTACATTAGTTTTCTTTTCCAGTGAGAATATATCTGTGCTTGCTAATTTACCCTGAGAATGCTGCTACACTTTAACAGGCAGATTAGGGAAACAGCCTTGTTACTATGCTTTGTTTTACTTGTAACCAGATACAAGCTACTAAGTCATTGGAAGGAAGTGAATGACTAGTCTTTTCTGGGTAATTTATTTGGTGTGAATAGTGATGATAGAGGTTGTCTACAGTGAAGGGTGAATGATAAAATGGACTAATAATCGGCAGGGGCAGATAATGCCCTAAGAAAAGGAGAATGGTATTTAACATAAGTTTCCTCTATCTTAGAAGGTCAAGAAAAATGTATACTTTATTGTATTGACAAGTAGCACTTGGGGTCTGTCTTCTGCATCAGTACAGCCAGGCAGTTTGAAAACCAGAACTTAATACAGAAAGCAACTTTTCCCCCTTGTCCACATGAAGGACTAATTAATTACAAATACCTGTACTCTTCCAGAATATTGGATAATTACATAATTTGAAACAATTATATGAAAGGAGCTTTAGAAATGATCTTATTGGGAGGAATTTGGGGAGAATGAGGAAAACCTGAGATTCAAGGAAGCTTAATTTCACAGATTGCTGTGTATTAGGATGCTTTCAGGTGCAAGGACAGAATCTCCAGTTGAAACTAGTTTAAGCAAACTTTAAAGAAAAAGGAGGCTTTGATTTATGTGATTGAGAAGTCGAGGAGTGGGTGTGGGGCTGCAGCAGCATTGCCAGGATGCGTACTTCCATTCGTGTTGGCATTTGGTCAATCCTCTCCATGACAAAAGGTCATTACAAACTAGTACACAATTGTGCATCTTCTTTGTGTTTTCTACACCAGGTCCCTGAGCCAGTTGTGAATTTTATTAAGAGCGGCAATGGAGTCTACTCCAGATTAGCCATCCCAATAAGGAAGGAGTGCAAATTTCTCCTAATATTGTGGGTGTATTTAAAATAGCAGGAAACTGTCAACAATAGCCAAATCATGGAAAGAGCCTAAATGTCCATCAACAGATGAATGGATCAAGAAGATGTGGTTTATCTATGCAATGGAATACTACATGGCAATGAGAAAGAATGAAATCTGGCCATTCGTGGCAACGTGGATGGACCTCGAGGGTGTCATGCTAAGTGAAATAAGTCAGGCAGAGAAGGACAGATACCATATGTTTTCACCCATAAGTCTAACAGGAGAAACTTAACAGAGGACCATGGGGAGGGGAAGGGGGGGGAAGAGGGAGAGGGAGGGAGGCAAATCATGAGAGACTCTTGAATACTGAAAACAAACTGAGGGCTGAAGGGGGAGGGGGAAAGGGGAAGGGAGGTGATGGTCATGGAGGAGGGCGCTTGTGGGGAAGAGCACTGAGTGTTATATGGAAACCAACTTGACAATAAACTATAAAAAAAATAGCAGGAAACAACCTGATTTTCCTGCCATGGTGACATGCAGCTCTTACAGCCCATGGCTGTGGCCAGGGGTTGGCTATCACAGTTTAAGGTCATGTCCCCATTCCAGAGGATGAACTGGGGAGGGACACATGGTGACAGCTCCACTAGAACCACATGGAAGGGGGCGAGCAGTTCTCTGAAAAAGAAATCAGATAACCTGGAATAATGGTTGAATTGCTGGTGGAGTCTGGCCTTTGGACTTCCAAGCTAGCGTCATTTCCAAGTTTAAGACATTGATCTAGGATGGATGGATGGATTAGAAGGATGCTTAACCCTTAATTGAGAAGACTGTCTACTTTTTCTCACTTTAGGGCACCCAGAAATGTGGGTTCCAAAGCCTTGACTTTAAGCCAATAGAAGCATATAGCTGCAGTCTTTTGGAGGTCAGGGCATTTATAAAACAAATTTGTTGTCAATGATGGGATAAACGTAGACCAGAGTAAAGCATAAATCTGTTAAAACAGTTAGAAGTTTTTTGTGTGTGTGTGTGTGTGTGTGTGTGTGTGTGTATGTGTGTTTTAATGAGAATGAAATAACTTCTGAGAGCACGTAAATCACGATCTGTTCAACATGAAGTTTCTTTAGCCTTTCCCTGCTCATCTCAGAGCAAACCTGACTCTGGCCCTGTGTGTCCCACCTGGGGCTGTGGTCTGGGCCCTTTCACAGAACACATCCGTACCTGCTCCAGCCAACGCATGCCTTCCTTCTCTAGGGACCTGTTGTCATCATCTGGACCACTTTGTGTTCATTTCAGTAGATGCTCTTATTTTCCTTGCCAGATTTTAAGTGCCTTGAGAGTAGGGCCCATCTTGAGTTTTTCTGTATTCCTGTTTGTCCAAGGACAGTGCTGAGTATGAAGTAGAAGATTTCACGAATATTTGTTGTATTTTTGATTTGATTTGCTACTGGAAGCATCTTTTACATTCAAGGGCCTGTGCTAGGCTTAATTACATTTAACTGGTTCTTCATTTCCTTAGTCCTGTAAAAGTTCCTATGCTATTAACCCACAGAGAAGTATGAATTGCAAGGGAGAGAGGTTGCCTAAGTATAATAGATAGGTAGGTTTCGTCTCAGCCTCAGTAGGTTTAATTTGTCTTTTTATAATAAATACTAAATAGGTATGTGCTGCTTATGGGTATGTATTGAAGTTTTACATTTGATTTTTCCTAATTATCCTTGGTGAGTTCTTATAAATATGATCATAAATATTCCATAATATCGGGAAAGAAAGGACAAGACAAGACTTAGTTAATTCAAAACTGCCTAATATATCAAAATATGATTGGTGTCACATAACAGAATGTTTCTCTCACTCAATAAGATGTTCATATCTTCCAGATATTTATGACAAAAAATGGATATCCTTTATTTATACCCCGTATGTAAAACCAGAGGGATAGCACAAATCCTAAGAAGAGGGTAATTACCCAAACCCGTACTTCTGTATTGGATGGATAACTGTAATCACTGCTCTTTCTTACAGGATTTGTTATGATACTGAGAACATAATGATTAATCAAAGGTAACTGTAAAATGGAAGACTTTTATTTATAGGCTTCGATTAGGATCCGAGAACAGGGCAGTAAAAAATAGGTGAAAATTTTACTGAATACTGACTGTGGGTCTGGTCCTGTGCCTTATATAGATTCTGATTCATCTTCCCTTCTGTCCATGAAGACAGTACTATTGCAGATAATACTCCACTTTAGAGATGAGGAAACTGAGGCTTTGATAGGTCAGTAAATGGTCTACGACGGGCCCAGGTCTAACCACAGGCCCTTGGGTACCATGGGATGTGGAGGAATGCGGAGGACACATGCTGGAGCACTGTCTATCTGAGATGCGTATGAAAAGGCAGACGTCTGACTTCCTAGCCGCCCATTCTTCTGCCTGCATCCATGGCAGACATTTCCCCAAATATCCTCGGATCTGAAAGCAAGTACTTGTATGGGGCTTATTGACTTATGGTTCTGTGAAGAAAAGAAAATCGGACATTTGTTTCTGAGAAAAATTGTACCAAAGTAGAAAATGCCTTTAAATTGTATGGGCTTTCAAGAAGTGTTTTAGGCAAGAAGAGGTACCAGTGTTTTTTTTTCTTTTTCCTCCCTGAGAAATGCTCCACAGTGTTGTACCCTGGGAGGAATGGAATATACATTAACCTCCTTCCAGAGAACTTATTTGTTCTCTTTTAGAGACAAGATCAGGTCTTAAAAGTTGGGCAGACTTCACATCTAATTATTCTGCTGTTGTTACAATTTCCTATCCTAATCCTAAACCCCTTGGAGCTTTTATTACTTTGCTTGGTGGCATTAGCCTGTCAACAGCTGGGTGAGACAGAAGTTGGAAAATGGACTTTTCGAGGTCAGGAAGCTAAGCAACCAGAAGAACCAATTTGTCAACTTAAATCATCTTGGGAATGGAAAAAATTATTCCACAGAGTGGGAAATAAAAGACAGCAATGAGCTTCTGTTTTGTTTTATTCTTTTTCCAGCTTATACTTTTTCTGTTCATAGCAGCATCAAGTCTAGATAACAGAATGTTTAAATGTGGACTTTATTTGTGAGAGGCTCTGGAAGGTGGTCATTGGATGTGCTAATGTGAACGTTTATCATGAAAATTGTGGGTGATTTTTACCCTTTTGGCTTAATTACCTGTGGCCACATTGTCCTGCCAACATTTGAAAGAGAAAAGGGCTTGAGACTGCAGGAATAGCCTCTTATTCCATTGTTTTATTACAAAAAAAAAAAACCCTTCCATTTTTGTATTATCTATCTTCTGTTATTGAGATATTGATATAGTTTCCATATCTGGGATGATAGCATATGGGGAATGAACGTCACTTGCTGGTTTGATAAAACTTCTTCTTTTAAAATATTTAGGAATATATTTAATATAGTATCCTATAAAATTTAAATATAGGCTTCTCTTAAAATAGATATTCTTTAGGCTTTGTTGCAAGAGCAAAGTCAGATTCTTTTATGAAACCATGAGATGGGGGTGATCATGACAGTGAAAACACACGTCCTCTCATGGGATATTGGCTGGGTGTTCCCTTTTGATTACTTGTGCTTTGTTTTTCCTTTAGTATAATACTTTGTAAAATAAAACTTTATATCCTGACATGGCACGAAATAAAAGCCATTATTGGAGAACCTCTGTTTCTTTACAAGATCAAAGCTACGTTTCTTTATTTTTAGTGTGAATCCATGTTTTTCAGGTTATTTCAATGAACTGTGAAATCCAAATTACTGTTTCTTTAAATAGTAAAGCAAATATGCAATTTTAAAATAATCTGAGCATTTTTTTAGCAGCTCAAAGAAAAGTTTTACATTTTTCCTCAGATTATCTTTCTGTCTGCCATTGTATCTGTATATCTAAGCACAGTTCATGAATGGATAATTTATGGATTAGTTTCAAAATATCATTCTATTATTAAAACAATTTAATATGGATAAGATCAAGTTAAAAAAAGTTAAGCCAAGAAAGCTTGTAATAACCATAAATATGCACCTATTTAAATGTAATAATTGCCTAGGAATTTGTTTTTAGACAAATTTCCTGCACACAAGTATAGCTTATAATAAGAATGTTTTTCTTTTAAACTTTGCATATAATTGAAATGCCATAAATAGAATATTTTGTGACACTTTGGGGTTTTTACTTACTAAAGATGCTCTGAGATCACTTCTTTTGCAAAGTAAGGAATGAGCTTTAAAAAGAAATACCCCGGTACTTGTGTTTATAGATTTCGATAGTTATATACTGGATTATCCTTTCTTAGAGTGAAGTACCCTTGTATTCATTTTATTTCCAAATTAGAAAATCTTTATTTACTATGAAAACATTTAAAATAACACAGTTGATCAACTAATATTCTCTCTTACTTCAGTAAAACATCCTAAATATGTCCACTCCAGGCCATATTCCATAGCATTGTATGTCTAAAAGAGTCAGCTGTATATGTTCTAAATCCTGTTTATGCCAGTTGCGTCTGCAGTTTAAGTAATTGGCAAAGTTACCCTATCAAGGAAGTTGATGAAAGTTGAGTTGGGGATGGAGAGAGAGTTGACCTACAAAAATTTAGATGGGTTTTTTTTTTTGGGAAACACTAAAGGCGAGCTGCTTTAGAAAAAGAAAAAAAAAGGTATTGCACTAAGGTAAGCAAGTCAGCCAAAAATCATTAGAAAAAGGATTGGTGAAATCTAAACTGAAAATCTGAGAAAGAGCATTCATGGTTGAGGTCAGTGCAGGAGAGAGAGGTGGGGAACTCTAATCAGCAGATCCATACTCTCAGAAAAGATTGGCCATACATGAGATTAGAGAATCTATCTACATTTATATCATTCAAGTTTGAAATAAGTTGTTTAATTTATAATTTTTTTTTAAATTCTTGTTTTGAAACTGCTTTGCAGTTAACTAAAAGAACTAATCATTCCTTTGGGTTGAACAAGAGGCTTTCCACACTAATGATTGTCTATTGAATATCCAGTATATGATTGCTTCCTTTCAGTTAATATGTCCACATAAAAAGTTTTGTCAGCTCTTTTAAACAGGTGTGTATCTTCTGTCATATTACATTGGATAAATAGAAAAAAGATTTTGTAACTCCCTAAAACTCTTCAAATACTTGCATGATTAAACTTCGGAGTAGTTTCGCAGAAAGGTTATGTTTTTAAGTGAAACACAGAAAGTATTTAAAATGAAAGCCAGTTTTTAATCTAATTATATAAAATCTAATGTTAAGTCAGCAACCTCATTTGCCACTGTTTATTAGGGAGTCTTTCAGTGTCACATGCAGTTGCATGCCTGTGATTCAATCATGTTTCAATTCAAATTGTGTAACCATGTCCACAATTCAAGGAAAATCCTTAGTAAATGAAATTGATCATGACCCATCTGTTTTATTAAAATAGTTAAGCTTTGGTTTTCTTTTGATTGGATCACATGTAGTCGTTAAAAAATAAAAGATACTTTGAGAAGGCCTATGAAGTACAAGTTAAAGCCATTTTAGTGGCAGAATGCTGAAATACATCTTGTTGTTATAAAGTTTTAAAAGCACAAATACTAATACCAGCTGCATAGTCTCACAGGCAATAAATGCATGAGATTTCTTCTTTGCCACTGTGGAATCCTCATTTTGGCTGTCAGTACAATAATAATTCAATATACAACATAGAGAAAGACCATCTACAGACAGTGCTCTTCTGTTCTAGATTTATAACGCCTGCGGAAATTAAAAGAAAAAGTCCATTTAGTGAGTGACATTGTAGAGGAATAGACTGTTTAGCTGCCCAGATAAGCCAGAGAGGGCAGTGTCTCTTTTGTAAATTTGCTAAGATCCAGAGTCTGGCCTTTGGAGAAGCAGATGCCAGGTTTTCTCAGTTCCCCAGGATTGAGTCTTACCCAAACTAGAGTCATATTGGTATTTTATTATTTAGAAAGAACTGGGCACCCACAGCCTTTAACCGGGACAGCCTTTCTTTGTTGGAGAGCTCTGTGGGGAACCCTTTAAATCACACAGTTCTTGGTGGGCCTGGAAGCAGGGAATGGAATGTACTGGAAGGCTTAGGTTTCTTTTGTAAACATACGCCTGGCTTTTAAACCAGGGTCATACTAACATTAACAGTAATGCATTCTTGTCCCCTCCTGCATCCTACACATGCTGATAAGCTGTGCAGGCCCATGTCCTGTCCTTACAGAGCTTATAGTCTGGGGAAAGGCATCTTGAATACATCCTGAGACTGTGAGCGCATGGGATGCAGGGATCAAACCACATCTGGGGGACTTGAGGACCTGACAGCCATCTGAGACCAGAAGGAAATGAGGGCTTATTCACACGGAATGAGGGGCAAAGAGCACAGTAGGGAGAGAAACCCTGTGTACAGAGGCCCTGAGTTGTAGAGAGAGGGAGCTCCAAGGAGAGGGGAGAAGGTCAGTGCTGGGAGTGAGGTGAGTTCAGGAAAGGGAAGCTGGGGGCTGCAGAGAGGTGGCCAGCATCCACTGTCCACCTGGGTGACCCTGGGCCTGGCCTTACGCCTGCTGGGTGCCCCCACATCCTCTGTGGCTGTCCCTGGTGCCCGAGTGAGGGCTGCCATCTTCCTTCTGCTGTCACTTTTATTAGAGGGGATCCCAATCACCAGTGTTGGTGGCCACAGTCGTGACAGGGTCTTTGTGTTTTCACACTAGGACCTCCTCTGCATAGAACTTGGCTGTGAGTGGGAATCAGAAGCGGGAGGCCCGTCTCAGCAACTCTATCATGGTTCCGAGAAGTGGCTGCCTGTTCTGATGACGGAGGCCCCTGTTCTGATGAGCAAGGTGGCACTGCTGTTTCTTCATTCTTCAGCCTCCCTGTATGATCATTTTTCCTTCCTTTTTTTTTTAAATTTTATTTTTTTCATCATAATAAATGTACTCTTTAATCCTCATCCCTTATTTTTCCCACCCCACCCCCTCTTCTGGTAGTTAACCCTCAGTTTGTTCTCTGTAGTTAAGAATCTGTTTTCTGGTTTGCCTCTCTGTTTTTTTCTTCTTCTTCTTTGTTTATCTGTTTTGTTTATTAAATTCCACCTATGAGTGAGATCATATGGTATTTGTCTTTTTCTGACTGATTTCACTTAGCGTTATACTCTCTAGCAAGATTGCAAATGACAAGATTTCATTCTTTTTCATGGCTGAATAATATCCCATATACATAT
>CM053566.1:32611563-32764503 GCA_028646485.1 Cryptoprocta ferox | reverse complement strand
TTAAATTCCACCTATGAGTGAGATCATATGGTATTTGTCTTTTTCTGACTGATTTCACTTAGCGTTATACTCTCTAGCAAGATTGCAAATGACAAGATTTCATTCTTTTTCATGGCTGAATAATATCCCATATACATATATGGGATATATATATATCCCATATATATATATACACACCACACACAAATATATATGGCACATCTTCTTTATTCATCAGTCAATGGACAGTTGGGCTGCTTCCATAGTTTGGCTATTGTAAATAATGGGGCAATAAACATAGGGGTGCATGTATCTCTTTGCTTTAGTGTTTTTGTATTTTTGGGGTAAATACTCAATAATGCAAGTACTAGATTGTAGGGTGATTTCAACTTCAGTTTCTTGAGAAAGCCACTTGGAGCCTATCTCTTAATACACTGGAATCTAAAAAGTGGTGATCAAGAACATTGGCTTCTTTGACTTCAAAGGGTGGTGGATGTGGTCATATCGAATAGATCAGGTGTTTTCAAGCTTTAGAGTACACCAGAAGTACCAGAAGGACTTGTTAAAATACAGATTCCTGGGCCCACCCCCAAACCCTCAAACTTAGGGTGGGACTTAATAATTTACATTTCTAGCAGGTTCTCAGGTGGTGGTGGTGGTCTGTGGACCACACTTAGAGAACCATTGGTATACATAGGTGTCTCAGAATGTTTTGTAAGCTAATACTCTGATATTCTTGGAATAAGAGGTGGATTTCAATCTCCTTAAATTAGCCCTATACATTTTTTTATAAATAAAAGGAGAAAAATGTTTAAAACATATCATTCACTGTGTCTGAAGGCAGTGACTGTTTTGCTTGCTGAAATTCTTAATGGAGAAAACCTTCTCGATTGTGTATTCTGTCCCTTGCTGAAATAACATAGACATGACAGATTTTTCCAGACTGGAATTTATTGTGGTTTTTGGCAGGAAAACTTAAAAAATTACTAGGAAGCTTAGATGTCTCAGTTTAAAAATCTTTAATTTTTTGATTAAAGATCTTTAACAGTTTATCTGAAATGGGCAATAATATTTTTCTTTACCCTTTTCTGTGACTACACTCTTATTACTAAAAAGAAGCTCTTTGTGTATAATACCACAGTGATACAGAGATCTGTGATCCAGATAAGACTAAAACACCTGACAACATCCCATTTATTCATTCAACATTTGAAGCATAAACAGTTGGAGGAACTTTATAAACAACATATGGATCTTTTCAGCAAGTGGTACTGGAAAAATTGGACGTCTGCATGCCAAAATATTAATCTAGACACTGACTTTATACCTTTCATGATAATTAAGTCACAGTAGGTCACAGAGCTCAATGTAAAATGAAAAACTATAGAACTCCTAGAAGATCCCATTGGAAGAAATTTAGGTGACCTTGGTTTGGTGATAACTTTTTTTCTATCCAATAACAAAAGAATGATCCGTGAAATGAAAGATTGATAAATTGATCTTCATTAAAATTAAAAACTTCTCTTCTGCAAAACAACATTCTCTTAAGAGAATGAAAATACAAGCCATAGGCTAGGGGAAAATATTTACAAAACATATATCTGATTTTAAAGGACTAGTATCCAAAGTGTACAAAGAACTCTAAAAACTCAAACGTAAGAAAACAAACAATACAGTGAGAAAGTGAGAAAAGATATGAATTGATACCTCACCATGGAAGATATGAAGATGGAAAATCAGTGTATGAAAAGATGCTTGGACAATATAATGTCACTAGGGGATTGCAAATGAATATAGCAGCAATACCATCACACACCTATCGGAGTGACTCAGATACAAAATACTAGACTGTAGGGTCTGAATTCCATGTAATTCCAATTATTTGACATTCTGGAAGAGGCAAACTTCTAGAGGCAGTAGAACGATCAATATTACTTTATACCCATTAAGACAATGACTATCCAAAAAAAATAGCACGTGTTGGTAAGGATGTGATGAAATTGGAGCCCTTGTGCACTGTTGGTGTGGATATAAAATGGTGTGACTACTGTGAAAAACAGTATGGAGTTTCCTCAAAAAGTTAAAAGTAGAATTACTATATGATGCAGCAATTCCACTTCTGGGTGTATACCTAAAAGAGTTGATTGGGGTGTCAAAGAGATATTTGTACACTATTGTTCATAGCAGCGTTAATTCATAGTAACTAAAAAGGTAGAAGCAACTCAAGTGACCATTGATAGATGAATGGGTAAACAGAATGGTATATACATAAAATGGAATATTGTTCAGCTCTAAAAAAAAAAAAGGAAGGAAATTCTTTTTTTTTTTCATGTTTATTTTTGAGAGAGTGAGCGAGCATGAGTGGGGGAGGGGTAGAGAGAAAGGGAGACACAGAATCTGATACAGGCTCTAGGCTCTGAGCGCTCAGCACAGAGCCTGAGGCGGGGCCCGAACTCACAGACTGCGAGATCATGACCTGAGCTGAAGTCGGATGCTTAACCAACCGAGGCACCCAGGCTCCCCAAAAGGAAGGAAATTCTGACACATGCTACAACATGGATACACCTTGAAAACATTATAGATGGTGAAATAAGCCAGACACAAAAAGACAAATACTGTATAATTCCACCTGTATGAGAGACCTAGAATAGTCAGATGCATAGAGACAAAAGGTTGAATAGTGGGGAGCCTGAGTGGCTTGGTTGAGCATTGGACTCTTGATTTCAGCTCAGGTCATGATCCTAGTCATGAGGTCAAGCCTCACGTCGGGGTCCATGCTGGCCGTGGAGCCTGCTTGTGATTCTGTCTTTCCCTCTCCCTCTGCCCCCTCCTCTGCTTGCGTGTGCGCGCGCGCTCTCTCTCTCTCTCTCTGAAAACCAAACCAAACCAAACCAAACCAAACCAAACCAAACCAAACAGGTAGAATAGTAGTTGCCAGGGGCTGGAGGAGAAAGGAAGGAATGGGAAGTTACTGTTTAATGGTTGTAAAGTCTCAGTTTGTAAGGTGAAAAGAATTGCGGGGATTGCCTGCAAAACAAGGTAAACATAGTTAACTCTACCCAACTGTACACTTAAAATGGTTAAGATTGTAAATTTTATGTCTATTTGATCATAATTTAAACAAATACAGAAAAAGATCAGTGGTTACTAGGGGTTGGGGATGGGGGGAAAGATGAATGGGTGGAGCACAGTGGATTTATAGAGCAGTGAGATTGTCCTAATGGTGGATATATGACATTATGCATGTGACAGAACCGACAGACCTGTATAACACAAAGTGAACGCTCCTGTTAATAATAACGTATCAGTACTAGTTCATCAGTTGATACAAATGTGCCACACCACTGCAAGATGTTAATAATGGGGGGAAACTCAGGGTACAGGAAGGGAGAGGAAACAGATACATAGTGTCTGTATTTTCTGCTTAATCTGTAACCCTCAACCTGTGCTAAAAGGTAAAGTCTATTAATTAAAACAACAATAAACCATTAAAAAAATCACATGGGCCTAAAGTACAAAATAGTAGAGTTGGGCTAGTTTTTGAAATAACTCACATGCTAGAAGTAATCTGAGTAAAATCAGCTACCTGAGGTAATTGAGTCATTGATACAGATACAGGGTATTATTAAATATACTCCCCTCCTGTTTACCTTCCCCGCCCACCCCGTCACCACGTTAAAGAATTCAGTGCTACAGTGGAAAGGGAACAAATTCTTTGTTTTGTTAGCAGAAGTGCTAAACAGGTATATGATTGATGAAAATATATTAACATACATTAAGAACCTTTTTGGAGGTGTACTCGTTCTTTTCGGTGGCCATCTGGTCATCTGCCTTTTTTTTTTCCCACAGATGATTGGGTTCTTTGATATTCCTTTTTCTCTGAGAGGAGGAGGAAAGGTTTTTGTTGTTTCCCTGTTTCCTTATTCAGGGAGGGGATTCACTTGTGCAAAGAAGTTTTCTCTTCTCTCCAACAGTAACACTTTTTCTCCTTGTGAGGGGAGTAGTCCTCTTGTGGTAGCCACAGCTTTATCTTGTGGTGCATCTTGTGGTCTTGCCTCAGCTTTGACTATTCTGCAGAGAATATGGACTGTCATAACTCCGTGTTCTTCCCATTTCCATTTGGAATCTTTGTGCTTCCCCACATTTTCTGTTGCAGGATGGCCCTTTCTTTTTTTTTTTTTAATGTTTATTTTTGAGATAGAGAAAGAGACAGAGTACGATCAGAGGAGGGACAGAGACAGAGGGAGAGACAGAATCTGAAGCAGACTCCAGGCTCTGAGCTGTTAGCATAGAGCCCAGTGTGGGGCTCTAACCGATGAACTGCGAGATCATGACCGGAGCCGAAGTAGGTTGCTTAACTGACTGAGTTACCCTGGTGCCCCTTACGAGATGGCCCTTTCTCCCAAAAGTTTGATTTTTAACCTTTCTAACCCCCTTTTTTATTGTAAATTTTATTTTTGAAATAAGTAGGTTTTATGAGTTATTTTGGCAGCTTTCAATTTCCATTCCCCATGTTTCATATAAAGCATATAATAGAGGGTTTGTTGTTGTTGTTTTAAACCAAAAGATGACTAGCTAATTCATGAAATCTTAAAATGGGGATTCTTAATGGAACAAAAGATTGAGAGGAGATAGTTGTGTCCCTGTCCATCTACTGTTCGATTAAAAGATGCTGGAAATTACCATTCTTACCCTCTGAGCAGCTCCCAAATTGTCGGCATGGTTTGAAGGCCAAGGTCCTTGTGCGCTGCTATTTCTGGATCTCCCATTGACAGCATCCAGATTATAGCGAAGCCCGTAAACTGACAGTTTAGGGCAGGCATGCTGTTGCCGTAGGCAGGCAGAGAAGGCAGCCCTCTCCATCCTCCTGACTTAGGACATTCATTCCTCCCGAGGTGGCTTGTCCTTTCTGATGATGGATTGAGGGAGACAGGCAGCACATGGGCAGACAAACACCCTGCCCGGGCATTTGGTGCCATTTAACAGTTTCTTCCTGCTCTTGACATTTTCATTTCCCTCCTTCACCCCGCTCATCACTAACTGTTTGCATCTTCTTTTCTTTACCCAGCAGTAATCCAGAATGACAGAACACACACACAGTCTCCATTACTCATTTCATATGCTAGATTCTGGTCAAATTACACAGTGGGTTTTACATGTGCTTGGCCGTGAAAGGGGTTTGACAATTTTAATTGCATGCTGGCCTTGTGCAGGGCATCCTTCAAGAAGGACTGAAATTTTCATGAAGCAATCCTGCTCAAAAAAGCAGCCGTGAAACAAAAAGGTGTTTCATTTATGCTTTGTTCATGCCAGCTTGGGCTCGCCGTGTTTATCAGGAAGGCTCTTTCCCAGGAAAGAACAATGATGATTTTTAGTTGCATTCCTTTGGGAGGAGGACCCTGATGGCTGCTGTGTATCCTTGAATGCTGTTCTGAGCTGTGGGGTGACTCCAGTGTAGCTACACAGAATTTGCCTCTTTATCTCCAGAATGATTCCTAGGAGGCCTGAGTGTCTATTTAAAACTTTGAGACCTTCTAAAAAAAGGTAGCTTTCTTTCTTAAACATATATGCTTAAAAAGTACGTCAGCTTAGTGCAGAGGATAACAGAAATGTTCAGTGATTTAGGCAGACATTTTTCAGGGATTTATGTCTCAGACTTGGATTGAATCAATGGGCCTCTCTGCTTCCTTATTTCTTAAAAATTTTTTTTAAAAAAATGTTTATTTACTTTGAGAGATGGGGGGAATAGAGAGCCAACAGGGAAGGGGCAGAAGGAGAGGGAGGGAGAGAATCCCAAGCAGGCTCCACACTGTCAGCATGGAGCCCGATGTGGGGCTCAGATCTATGAACCATGAGATCATGACCGGAGCCTAAATCACAAGTCAGATGCTTAACCAACTGAGCCACCCAGGCGCCCCAATCTCCTTCCTCATTTCTAACATACCCATCACCAGTTGTATTAGGATTGCACACTTACTCTTGTTTCGAGTGCTTGTTTTCTCCTCCTTGTAAAGACTTTATATTGGGTAGGATGGGAAGTATGGCGTGACTTACAGAGAAAGTAGAGCACATAGTGTCTTATTCATTGTAGGTCCTCAATTTCCTATTTGATTGACTTAGTGACTAGCTGAAGGCATGAGAATGTGCTGTTTATCTCATTTAAAGTTTTCCTGTAAATAGATGGAACAGTGAAAATCCACAGAAGCTGTATCTTCTCTCTTTTGGCTACCTTGCTTTGGTTTCCAGGAGTGTTTTGGTTTTGGTTACCTCTCTGGCTTCATCTCCTTCCCTTCCTATTCTCTGTGCTTCGGTCACCCTGATGACATTTCTAGTCTTTAACCCTCTGCTTTTGTTTGTGCCTCAGGGCCTTTGTACTTCCTGTCTTCCTGCTTGGAGCTTTGCCTATAGCTCTTCAGATGGCCAGTGTTTCTATACACAAATCTCCATTCAAATGGCACTTAGTTGCTAATGAGGTCTTATTTGGTGGCCTTATATAAAATTGCAAGGACACACATACATACTCCATATCCCCCTCCTTTGCTTTCCTTTTTCACAGCCTCCTTTCCATCTTACAAATTAAATATTTTCTTTGTTTCATTTGTCTCTTAGGAGAAGGTGAGTCCACAAATTCAGGAATTTCTTTGCTCTTTCCCTTCTCCGAACTGACTTCTGAATTCTTGGTGCCTAGAACAATGCTTGGCACTGAGGAAATTAGTAAGTATGTATAGACTGAGTGACTACATGGTGGCCATCCCTGACCCCATCTACAGCATCATCTCCATTATCTCCATTCGTTTTCTCCCTACGATCTGAAGTTGTCCCATTCATTTCTTTGTTTCCTTACCCATCACCCATCTCTCCATCCTATAAGTGAAGAAACTTCAAGTGAGGAAGGGCCTTGGTCACTTTACATAGCTGACATTCCAGAACCGACAGTCCTGCTTGGCAGACAGTAACTACTCAGTAAATAGCAGGTGGGTCATTGATTGGTTGTCCTTCCTGCTCTCCCGTCTTCCTTGTGTGGCACTTTCACATCCATTCTTCACAGAACAGCCTCGCTGAATAATCTTTTTCACATTCGTGATGCATGTATTCTTTTTTGACCTTGTGGTACTCTGGACAATGAAAACTCAAGTGTGGATAGGTTAGTAGAGAAGCCCTGTACCAAAGAAAATGACTCAGTCTTTGCAGACTGGTTTATTCTCAGGGAGAAGCCTTAGGTTGTCCCAGAAGGTCAATGATTTTGACTCTTTTGCTTCATTTTAGAGTTGTCTGTCATGTTTCCTCATTTTGTGGGGTTCTGAGGGGTCTTTAGACAGCATGGCTAGAAGAGTTTTTCTCCACTCAGCCTTCTAGAGGGTGTCTGTGGAACCCAGAAGGTGCCATATTTGCACACAAGAGAGCAGATGACAGAGAGGCCATAGAAAGGAGACTTATAAGGAGAAGCCCTAGAGCCTTCGCAGGGAAGTCCAGGGACAGGCAGAATTCTTTAATTTTTTTATGTTTATTTTTGAGAGAGAGAGAGAGAGAGAGAGACAGACAGAGTGTGAGCAGGAAAGGGGCAGAAAGAGAGGGAGACACAGATTCTGAAGCAGGCTTCAGGCTCTGAGCTGTCAGCATAGACCCTGACATGGGGCTCAAACTTATGAACTGCCAAGATCATGACTTGAGCTGAAGTCAGATGCTTAACTGACTGAGTCACCCAGGTGCCCCTAGACCGGCAGAATTGTTAAGCACAATGTTAGATTTCTCCAAATACCTGGAAACCTAACCTCACCAGGTACACAGCCCAAGGCTAGCCTGGGCTCTGTCTTCCTCTGGAGGGGAGCCCTCTGGCTTTGCTGAGACTAACATGTCCAAGTCAGCTTCATGGTGGGATGAATCACTGGGGCAACAGGAGAAAATCTGTACAGGAAAACAGACGGTCTTTGCACAGGGCAGAGGCACAAGGAGGCAAAGAGAAAGATCTGTTCCAGAAACCACTGATGCCTTTGCAATGGTTTTATTTTTAAAAAGCTGTTTATCTTTTCCTGAGAAATGTGGCACCAGTGTGGCTTTTCGAAGCTCTCATGACAGATGTGGTTCAGTTTCTGAATTCCTCCAAGAGAAAAGAAGGCCCGAGATTGGCCGTTGGGTCCGTCTCTTGAATCAGCTGCATCTGTGGGCCATTCATGACGCTTGTGTGGGATTCTTGCCAACAAGTTTGCTGCTCTAAAGATCTTGGCCCAGACTGAGTTCTCAGTAGGGAAAGGTTGGGAAGAGTCCTTGGAAAGGCAGTGACAATGAATGTGCCAAGAAGAGAGAGAAACGTGTCTCTTGCCAGTTTCCAGGCTAGTAAATGGAAACATAATCCATACTTGGTCAGAAGAATGCCTTTCACCCAACCATTCATGAAAATGAAGTCATGGATGAAATGATCTGGGTGGTCCAGAAAGATCCCATAATCCCGTGAAAAGGTGAGCCTGTTCCTACTACAGACTTGGAGCTCCTTCTACATGGAAAACCAGTTATACTGCCAGCATCTGGTACTCTTGGTAGACTCCTGCTGTATACCTTCTATGTTCTACTTGGGTAAATACTGAGTGGTATCTGAGGTTGAGGGGCAATGTGGCATCATGGAAAGCGCCTGCATGTTTCTCTTTACTGCCATTAATGGTTTTATTATCAAGTGGCAGTATAGTTTGCCAAGCATGTTCACATATATAATCTTAATAAAAGATTAATGCTAAGGACCATGTCTTATTCATGTTTTCACTTCCTTACTGGCCAGGAATACTTCTTTGTATTTAGCAGATGCTTTGTCCAAGTTTGCAAAATAAATGCATTATGTCCTCTGCTCCTTTCTGCGGGACTGTGTGAAGGGCATGGTGATCACAGGCTGGGGCACTGTATTCTGAGGGGTAAGCGAATGGTGAGTGCGAGGAAAGGCAGTCCAGTCTGCAGGGTGCTAACTTGGTGTGCTCTTCCCAGAACCACCAGGCCACTAATGGCCACAGGGAAAGACCACGCCCTTCCCGGGCACACTGGCCATTAGTGGGCATGCACTGCACACCTTTCAACTACTCCCCCCTCAGTGTTTTAAGCTAGTAAAGTTTTCCTGTACTGGTCACCTGCTTCTGTGTGGCCCCATCTAATAAACTTTGCTCAGAATGGGACCTCAGTTCATTGAGCAAGTGTTTATCGGGCAACTACTGTGTGTGAGGTGCTGTTCTAGGTACTGGGGATACAGCAGTGAGAAAAACAGTCTCAAAATCACTGCCTTCTCAGAGCATGTGTGTGTATGTGTGTGGCAGGGGCAGGAGTCAGGAGGTAAACAGCCAGACAAGTGTTCTAGTTACCTTTTGCCGCACAACTGCCACCCTCAGACTCAGTGACTAAAAAGCATAGCAGCCATTTCTCTTGCTCAGGAATTGGCAGGTTGGGCAGGGATCCTTGGGGAAGGCTCGTCTTCGCTTTACGGGGCATCTATTGGGGAAGTTCATGTCAAGGCTGCAGCAGGCCCGATGCACAATGAAAACCAGAAGCCCCTTGTTGGAACGGCAGAACAAAGGGCTGTTAAAGGTATTAAAATACAGAACATTTTTTTCATCCTTTCTGTGGACTCTTTCTGAACATGTCATGGTGTTTTCTGTTGGCTTTGTGATGATGAGTTCCCTTGGACTTGGGAATACTTACTGAGCAGCGCCAACCCTCACCAGAACCTGGGGGGCCCTGCCTTGCCACTCAGCACATGCAACCCACCAGCTTCTGGCCTTAGGCTGGGTGCCTCATATCCCAGCCTAGGGTGGGGAAGTCAAGGTAGGCCTTCCCCCTTCTCTTGGGCCCACCAACCGCAACCTGTGGTGCACTGATGGTCTTCAGGGGAGTTTAGCCTCCATGCTGGATGTGTTTGGTGCCTGGATTGGGGGTGGAAGAGGGCCTGTCCACATCAAGTCACTTGTCATAGGCACCACGGCCTTCAGCTCAAGAGTGGGGATGGCTCCTGTCATGCTGTACCTTGAAACATCACAGGATACCTTCCCTGTGTTTGTACCCAGGCCCCTTCCTGGAGCAGAGGAGGCCAAGGTCCTGGGGTGAAGGTGGGCAGGGGAGCCAGTGGTGGGGGAAATGGGCAGCTTGGAACCTGTCCCACAGACCAAAGGGGCCAAGGCTCCAGGTCCCCAGCTCATGTTCCATTGTCCCATTAGGATTCACATGCAGAATACAGATTCAAAAGTAAAATTGTTAGGAAGTTCAAGACTGAGCACAGAGCCTTAAACCCCAAGTGCCAGCCCTGGTGAGCACGGGTCCCTGTATGACTGCGTGGGTGCCACATGCACAGCTCTGGGCCACGGTAGACCCAGTCCTGTGGTGGATGAGTTGGTGCTGGCCCTCAGCTGGACTGGGTTGGTTTTTCTCCATGTGAGCCTTCTTCATGTGGCTTGGCCTTCTTTGCAGCATGGTGGCTGGAATCCAAGAACAAGTATCCCAAGAGAGCCTGGCAGAAGCTACATTGCATTTTATGGTCTAGTTTTGGAAATCACAGAGAGCTGCTTCTGCCACACCATGTTAGTGGAGGCCATCACTGAGGCCCACCCAGGTTCGAGGGAGAGCATATAGACTCCATCTCTTGATAGGGGAACGGCAGGGTTCTACAGAAATGTGTGGGTCTGGATGTATTGTTGGAGCTCTATTTTTAGAAGACAACCTGGCACAGTAAGATCATACATGAGATGGGGAGAAGTGCTATGGAAAAAAAATAGTAAGGCAGAGAAAGGGAGCAGAGGAGCATTGATGGGGGGTGGGTGGTTTGTACCAGTAAATAGTGTGATCAGGTAATGCCTCCCTGACCTTTGAAGACAGATGGATCCCCAGGCAATGTTCCAGGAAAGAATGTTCCAGGCAGAAGAGAGAGCCTGTCTGGAGTGAAGTATGAAAGCAGAGAGGCAGAATCAAAGTGAGGGTGGAGGAGAGTAGCAGGAGGAGGGGTTCAGAGAGGGAACAGGGACAAATCATTTCAAGTCTTGTAGGACATTGTATGGTTTTTACTTGCACATGGGAAGCCATTGAAGAGTTTTGAGCCATGGTGTCATATGGTCTGACTTAACTTTTTAAAAGAACCACTCTGTCACTGGCTGCTGTTTATAGAATAGATTGTACCGGGACAAGGCGGAAACAGAGTGACTCATTAGGAACCTACTGAAGTATTCAATTTAAGTGTTGATAGTTGCTTGGATCAGCTGGTAACAATGGAGATAATAAGGAGTGATCAATCTCTGGATATATATTTAAAGGTAGAACCAGTAGAATTCGGTGACAGATTGGACTTCAGTTAGGAGCAGACAAGGTCAAGAGTGACTCCATTGTCTTTGGCGTGAGCAGGTAGATTGATGGTGTTGCCATTAACTGAGATGTGGAAGACCATGGGATGAACAGGTTTGGGAGATGATGTGTGATGGGGAATATTAAGAGTTTGGCTTGGGCATTTTAAATTTGAGAGGTCAAACATATTTAAGTGGAGACACTGAGTATGCATTTAGACATATAGGGTGGTGTCTGTGAGAAAGGTCTAGGTTGGAGATAAAAATTTTGTAGTTTCACCAAAATAGCAATAAGGAAGTGAATGTATTTCCTGGGAGGAGTCCCCTCATGCATGTAGCTACTTTGCCATTAAAGGTGTGTTTTCTTTTTACCTTTAGACTCAGGAGTAAGTAGGTGCTATTATCACCTTTCCTCAACCTGTATGTTTGGATAGATAGAAAAGACGTTCGGTCAGCCAGCTAATTTTCCTTTTATGGATCATTGGTGTTCCTGTGAGGGGATGTATATGTATTACACTCTCAGAATCTCAACCAGTGAGCTTTCCTTTGAGATATTGGACGTTTATGGTTTTATTTTAGCTGATCTAGATTTTTAAGATGTTCAGATTTTCATTTAAATAGATATTTGTTTGCATTTTATTTACTGACTTGTACATTTGATCAGACATACTATGTAGACCTCGGCTCCAGCCTTAATAGCATTTCAAAGATGGGAGACCAAATTATCCCTCCTGCTGTCTTCCACCAATCTGCTTCTTTTTGAAGGTATCATAATTTAAAAGTGCTTTAAATTAGGATCTTTGTAGTTTTTCCTTGGATGCGTATGCTTAGCCTTCCCATACTCCAATCAGCGTTTTATAGAGCAGATTTTTTTAACTTTTGCTAATAATCTGTGAACATAGGTGGCAACTATTCTATTAGATTCAAACAATGAGGTTAATTGTTTGATGGAAACAGGGTGTGTTTTGATCTTAGGAGAAAGACATGCCAGAAGATATTTCAAATATATATCATTAAGACACATTTCATTAAATCAAGAGTGTTTTGATTTAAAACACCTCACGAGGCAAAGCTACTAGTGAAAGTCTGGTTAAAAAACATTTATTCCTGGATTCAATATTCCCTTTCTCTCTTTTTCACCCTTTATCCCTGAGTGTATATATTCCCTTACTCCCCCTTGATATCTTGTTTCCTTTCCCTTTCTTTACCTTCTGGTCCCTTCCCTTCCCAGAACAAAAACTGGATTCTTGCTTGCAAGGGGGAAATGGAAAAGTAGATGGAAAGAAAACCCAAGAGAGGCCAATAATACTGCTCCTATATGTATTACCCGTGCCTTTCCCTGTAACTATCTGAACAGACTAGAGTTACCAGGGTGCTCTTGCTAGGATAAACACTGCGCCAGCCTTGTGCTTTGGTCAATAATTCTATTTTAGTTTAATTAAGGGAACGGCTCCAGTACCCACATAATCCTCACAACACTTTGTCCTAGGCCTCAGGACTGTCATACAGATTTAATTCCATCCTCTGTAGTTCTAGGCTGAGTTTCCTGGACACCCAGCAGATGGTTTTTCTCCAGTCCTAACACTCATCTGTCTTATATCTGGGGAATATGGTCTTTAGAAGAGGGCCCTGGTGCTTTGGGCTAAGCCTTCATGTTTTTATTTATCCTCCTCAACCAACTTTCCCCCCAACTATTTCCAATATAAGCAGTTTGCATAGCAGTTTACTAAAGGCTGCTAAACCTTATTGTCTTTGGAGATTCCAAGTCCATTGATAGACTTTTTGAGGGAGGGGGTGTTGGGGTGAGGGGGGGGCGTAGGTGAGAAGGTATTCAGAGCAAGTCACAAGCCAGGGACTAATTATTTTATTTTTGGGGTGGCCTGAGAGATTCATAGGGGAAGTGAGTCTGCTGTTCCAGGCCACAGTTCAGGTGCACACTGATTGTTTTGTGTTGAAGCACATTTTTCGTAAACAGTAGCAGGGGCCAACCCTATTAATATGCTCAGCTGAGAGGGAATTTAGCAGTCACTTGACTGATAATGATGCCGAGCATTTTCAGGTGTTAGAATTTCATTAAGACTATGTGTTGTCTCTCACCGTACCATTTACATCTTGTGTCAGGTATTTCAAATTAATCACGAGCATAATTAATAGTTGTTGTAATTAGATTACCATTTTGTGATGATCTGCAATGTAGCAGAGTATGTGAAGGAGAAAAAAGGGGGACCACTTAGTGTTCTTCGCTATGGGAGACTTTTATCTAACCAGGTCACCTCTGAGGATTAATGTATTGGTGTTTCATTCCACATGGGCTTATTGTAACAGCTAAAAATGGAGACAATTTGAATGGGAAGTGGAACTCTCTGAGGTCCTTTCATCCTAAGTTGCGAAGACTGAATTGTTTTAGGAGGACGTTATTGTAACAATGGTTCCAGTGGAAGTGTAAGTTAAATTTGATAGCTCTAAGAAACCAGGAAGCACATATATGGTTTTACCTTCCGTATAAGCTTAATTGAGTTAAGGATTAGTATGTATAATCTAACAAAAAAGGGAATTTGGTATTTTAGAACTTTAATGAATTCTTGAACATATTTCAGATAGAAGATTTTTAAATAGCTTGTTGAATAGTTCTTGTTAACCTAAAGAGACACTTAGTTAACTATCCCTAGACTAATAGGAAAAGGACATTTGCATGGAAGTCACTTTTCAGCCATGGTTTACCCTAGAATGATTTCAAATGATTGTATAATGAGGGCAAAAAGTTGCAGGGCTACATATAAACTGCATGCTACTTAATAAATTATTCATGTTAGCCCAAAGGTATAATTATTCAGTGAAATGAGAACTAAGAAAATTAGTTCTGTATTAATGTTTATTTATACAGATAATTTTTTTTTCTTTACATGGTCACATTTTCGTGCTAGAGGTAATCTAAAGGCAATCCACACAAAATGTTAAATCAGGTTGGAATTCCCAGGGTCATTTGTGTTCTTTTTCTATTTCTATTGTTGTTATCATTTGTTTGCTTCTAGAGAAAATTTTTCTTTCCTAAAGAAGGGAAAATTGAACTGTCCTTAAAGCAGCTTTTTTTTAATGTTTATTTTTGAGAGAGAGAGACAGAGAGCTCACGCGCACGCAAGCGAGTGGGGGGTGGTCAGAGAGAGAGGGAGACAGAATTTGAAGCAGACTCCAGGCTCTGAGTTGTCAGCACAGAGCCAGACACGGGGCTCGAACTCACGAACTATGAGATCATGACCTGAGCCGAAGTCCGATGCCCAAGTGACTGAGCCACCCAGGTGCTCCAAAGTAGTCCGTTTTTGAAAAGGACAGGAGCAGCAAGGAACTTCATCACCAGCATGGCGGCAGACATGCTGCATGTCTTCCCCTCTGGCTCTTGAGTGAAGCATCAGAACAAAACCATTTTGCATCCTGGCCAAGGTGGGCTTTCCCCCATATCTCCCACTTTACCTCCTATAGCCTCTCCTACCTCAGACCAGATCAGAAACCATGATTCTTATTTTTCATTGTCTTCGTTGCTATTATTCGGCTTCTCATTGCAGCAGTACTAAACATATTTTAATCGAACAGTCTCTGCTTCTACCCTCGACCCCTAGAACATCTAGAATAATAGACAGGGTGATGGGTTTACAGAGGACTCAGAGCACATCATTCTTTTGCTTAAACCCTTCCAGCAGATTCTCATCTCAGAATGAAAACAGAAGTCCTCCCAGTAGCTCCCAAATCCTGCCTGGTCTGTCCCTGTTACCTCTGTGCCCTGTCACTCAGCCTCCCACCCAGCTGACAGCTGTGACACTGGCCTCCTTTCTGTACGTGGGCATGTCAGCCCTGCCCCCACAGAGCTGTCTCCAACCCCCTCCATATATGCACCCTCCTCTCACTTTCTTATGTTTGGAAGGTTTTGTGTAAACCCCACCTTCTCAGCCACTTAGTATAACTACTATACCCTCAGTCCTAGGTCTTCCTGACCTTTGCCCCACAGTGTGTCTTTTCTGCTTACCATTTATACCTTCTAGAACACGACACAATTCACCCTTCTACTATGTTCCTTGTTTATTGTCTGTCTACCTGCTTAACCAGAGGATCTCCATCTCTCTTGTTCCATGACGTGTGCCAGATGCCTTAGAACAATGCCTGGCACATATTAGGGGCTCTGCTCTGTAAGTATTCAGATAGTATAGCCTATCTGAATTTTTTTATACCTAGACAACTGTCTTTGTATGAAGTAAATGTTTACACAGTGTAATAGAGGAATATTTCACTATTGCGTCAATGAGTTCTATCATAATATGGAATATATAGCAATTATTTCTAAAGTATTCTCCCACAAGAAAGTAATGGATTTAGAGAAACTCAGTGATCATCTCTAAGGTTACTGAAACAAAAGATTCAGCTCCTCTCCGTTAGCCTCATTTCTGACATTTAACTCTTGCAAAAATGTCCTCCACTTCACTGCTTCGTGCTGGGAACGTTACCAGGCTGTGCTGTTTCCTCACCCTGCAACACACACAGGAGAGTTAGGGAGACCGTGCCCATTATACTTTCATTTAATCTAATAGATGGTTGAATTGCCTCACTGACTATTTCAACATTAGTCTATAAAACCACACTGTCCAGTAGAAATATAATGTGAACCACACTTATAATGTAACATTTTCTAGTAGCCACATTAAAAAGAGTTTTTTTTGATGTTTCTTCATTTTTGAGAGACAGAGAGACAAAGTGTTAGAGGGGGAAGGGGAAAGAGAGAGGGAGACACAGAATCCGAAGCAGGCTCCAGGCCCTGAGCTGTCAGCACAGAGCCCAACGTGAGGCTCAAACTACAGTAGCCACATTTAAAACAGTAAAAAGCTTTACTATAGTTTAATTATATATTTTAATATATTTTATTTAACCTGCATATCCAAAATACTATACTTTGAACCTGTCATCATTATAAAATTGATTGAAATATTAAAAAAAAATTTTTAACATACTTTTTTAAAACTAAGGCTTCAAAATTTGGTGTGTATTTTAAACTTACATCTCAATGTGGACTAGCCACCCTTCATATATCAATAGCCATATTGGTTGGGGGCTATGAACATTGGATGATGCACCTATAAAGAGTTTGTGATAGGGGTGTCTGGGTGGCTTAGTCGATTGGACGTCTGACTTTGGCTCAGGTTGTGATCTCATGGCTCGTCGGTTCCAGCCCTGCGTTGGGCTCTGTGCTGACAGCTCGGAGCCTGGACCCTGCTTCGGATTCTGTGTCTCCCTCTAATGTAAGTAAACATTAAAAAATAATTTAAAAAGTCCGTGATAAGATAAATAACTTACTATGTATAGATTTTTCTCTTACTCTCCTACTTTCTCTCTTTAAAAAGTTTGCTCAAAGTATATTTTCAGGCTATGGAAAGAATTATGTTGTAGCATGCTTGATGTTTCGAAGTCAAAATGTGGAACACAGAAAATGTGTATTTCTCTATAGTTGATCATGAATATAGTTATTAGTAATTGTATTTCCCCTTAACTAATTGGTGAATCAAGTAGCAAAGAGGGGTGCCTGGGTGGCTCAGTTGGTTAAGCGTCTGACTTCGGCTCAGGTCATGATCTTGTTGTTCGTGAGTTCGAAGCCCACATCAGGGTCTGTGTTGACAGCTCAGTGCCTGGAGCCTGCTTCGGATTCTGTGTCTCCCTTTCTCTCCACCCCTTGCCTGCCCCCTCTCTCTCTCTCTCTCTCAAAAATAAACATTAAACATTTTTTTAAAAAAGTAGCAAAGATATATCCAGTAGAAGAAGAGAACGTAAACTGTAAGAACTGCAATCTATAAAAACATTCATGTAACATTCATGTAGCAGTATGATCTGTGTTTCTGTTTGGGTACATGAGACTTTGTAGAGTTCTGGCGGAAGAATTCATGTACTATTTACTCTTTTGTATATTGCAATATCATTAACATTTCAAAACTGAGCTGAAGTTTATATAGAGTAGTTGTATCTTGGACCTCTTCCAAGGAATTTTAACTATTAAAGACCCCAAATGCTGAAGATTATAGTCTAAGGATGTGTCGTGGTATGGTGAGTAAGTTGATTGACTATGAAAGATGATTGGAAGTTGTAATACATACTGAGAATCCTACAGTGAGCTTCATGAAGACCATGAAGAAGGGAAGTCTTCCATCAGGAATAAGCACATTACATATTTGCTCTCAATCTTCTGAGCCAAACAAAGGGGATGCCCTTTAGATTTAAAACAAAACGTGTTGCTTGAAGATGTTAAAATGAAATAGAAAATCTTTAACGTTGGATTGGATCCCCGGGTCTCAGCTCTCTTTTACATCAGGCCTTCTAGTTTGTTCCCTCCTGTAATTACTTGGCCCCTACTTGTGATGCTTGCCCCTCCCCACCCCCAATTCAGAGAGACAGGTAATTATATACACACTAGCTAAATGTCTGGTAGAATCTCCGGGCAAAACTGAGTTGACTTGTGTGGAACTGAATTTAAAAACACTTGATGGAATATTGCTCCAGTCTCTGAACACTTGTCAGGTTGCATTTCCTGCCTTGCCTCCATTAGCAGGACATGTGCTTTGGTCCTGAGAGAGCTGCTTTGCCCAGACCCCCCCTACCCCTGCCCCTTCCTTCTGACTATGTAACTCTAGCTTCTGAGGGGTCATAATCTAACAGCTCTTCATTTTGTCACTCTCAATTAGAAAAAAATATAATAGCCTAGCTGAATTTTTTTATACCTAGACAACTGTCTTTGTAAAATGTTTACACAGTGTAATAGAGGAATGTTTCACTATTGCGTCAATGAGGTCTATCATAATATGGAATATATAGCAATTATTTCTAAAGTAGTCTCCCACAAGAAAGTAATGGATTTAGAGAAACTCAGTGATCATCTCTAAGGGAATGCTATGTAATTGGCCTTTGCGCTTGATCATGATTTTACATTTGAGGTTGTACTGGCTGAGTGGAAGACAAAGCTAGACTTTTTAAAGCCCATATGGTGGCTGTAGTGTAATTTTGTTTTGATTTAGAAAAGAAACAAATAAATAAAAAACTTAAAATGCACATGGAGATGAGCTTAGAATTTTATCTTGGCTGGTATACCAAGTACACAAATAGTGGGGATTGTAAAAGCTTCATTTGTACCTGGCAAGGCTAAGAGAGGAAGGTGGCCATCTGTAATCATCACTGTTAAGTGTTAGATGTAATTTCTCAGGGAGGAACCTACCCTCCTTAAAGCACTCAGCCTGAATTTATTCAGGATTAAGTTAAATGAAAGTTAATCCATGGCCTTGGTAAGGATCATAATTTTCCAAGCATGTCTTTCAAGAACCCATTTTTAAAAATGAAGTTCAGGTTCAATGAGTGTTGGAATCTGTGGTCACTGAAATGGGGGGAGCCTTTTCTCATGGGGATTGTTACTAAGTAGAAAGCAAAATATATATTTATGACTTGCATATAAGGTAACATAGTAAAATACAGCAAAAATAATTTGTCTTCTAGAAATGAGTCCAGGCTTTGGAAATAGTCAGAATAGTAAATTGAAGGCTAAGTTTTTTTTTTTTTTCATAATGTGATCAACTTAATAAGACTTTTGGGATAGTTAGTATTTGGGTGGCTTTACTAAAAAAATGTTTATTGGCCTTAGTTTAAACTGTTTAAAATTAAACAAAGACTTAATTAAAGATGGTGGAGCAAAGGCATTTTTATTCCATTTTTCTGGGTGAAGCTCCTAAAATGAACAAAGAGAATGAAAAACATAAAATACCATCTCTTGTTAAATAGTTACAGCCTCAAATCACAAACTATAAGGAATATCCGCCAAATATAGCAAAGTTTGAACCAAAGAAGAGAAGATGCTGGAGCTTATGTAATCCTCAAATTTTGGGCAGCATACTGATATCTCAAGGACTCAGGCCTATAAAATTAAATGGTTTCATTAAAATGATAAGATAGGAGAGGTGGGACTCTAGCTGTAGCAGCTTTATTGAAGCTGATAAAGGAGAAGAACCAATGGGCAGCGTTGGGCACGTTGTACACTGAACAACTCCAGGCACTCCATTAACATCAATGTCTAGGTGAATGGATTCCCCTGGGGTGAGTGCCCAAACTGTATGCCTGCTTTGGCCACCATGGTGACCATGTGGCACCTTAGTATGTAGTATCCTAAAAGTGGGGGACTGTTCAATGTGAGGCTGGAAGAAGGGGCAGGTAGTGGTGGTCATGAGATCACCACACAGAGAGCCTATGACATGAGGAGCTTCTCTCTAATTCACAATGACTCTCTGCTTAAGCTGAAGAGAGTCACATTGAAAGCTTGAGTATGAAGTACTCCCAGGGTACAAAGACGTTGTTAGCAGAGGTAGAGAGACTGTGGGAAGTCCATTCTGGATTTGAACCTTGCTCCTCTTTTCCGTTACTGTTCAGCAAACTGGTTGTCTCCATCCCAGCACAGATACCTTCTGGTTAGTACCACACGTTGGCAAGAGAGTACAAACTTATAGAAGAAAGGACCATAGACAAAGGTAGAGGAAGAGTATGTATCAGAAGGCAAATTATCTTGCAAACAGAAGACAAATTCCAACTCAGAGTCCTTCTTGGTCTCTAAGGAAGAAGAATAACTGGGTTTTCTAGAAAACAAACAAAACACTGAAAGAAAAGATACCTAGGATAAAAGAAAGGAGATAGAAACTGAACTGACCAATCTTGGTAAAGAAATGAGGGAGAAAAATAAAACCATTTTAAAGATAAAAATCACATTAGAAGCCGCAAAACATAATAAACACAAGCAAAACTGAGGGATATACCAGTCAGGCTTGAGAGCCTCCTACCAAAACAACAAAACAAACAAAAAAACAAACAACGAAAAAGCTGAGATAAAATGGTTTCTCTGAATATGAAACACTGAAAAGACAAACGATTATCACATATTTGCTTGTTTTTCGAAAGTGAATAAAAATGGGAACAAAAAATATTCAAAGGCATAATAAGAGAAGATGTTATTGATAAAAAAAGGAATATGTGGAAGCTAGAAGGGCACACTGTTTCCCAAGGGGGGAAACCCCCTAGGAAACATGGGTGAGAAGAAACATACTACTGAGTAGTCAAGGACATTAAGGGAAGCAGGACTGGGGAGCCTGCTGGCGTTGGCAGTGACATCACTGATGGCTGTGGTAAAAGCTGTACCAGGTACCAGGAGGACAGTTTGGCAGAAGCTGGGATAAGCTGGGTGGAGAAATGAGCTGAGGGTGAGGTGGTGGAGAAGAGCAGAGACCCATTTCATTATGAAGAAAAAGGGGATATGGAGGTAACCTACAAGGGACTTGGGATTGAGGGAGGGTATGTTTTTAAGATGGGAGAGGCTTGCAAACATTTAAATACTCTTAGAAGACAGAGGAAAGTGGTTCTCAGCTTTGTCTGCACATGGGAGGCACCTGGAATCTTTAACAAAATACTGACATTGGGTCCCACCCACAGAGGTTCCCCGGGGGTTGGTGCGGGGCGTGGCTGATGTTGTGATTTAAAAAAAATAATGTTTATTTTTGAGAGAGAGAGAAAGGGCAAGAGCAGGGGAGGGGCAAAGAGAAAGGGAGACAGAGGATCGGAGGTAGGCTCTGAGCTGTCAGTGCAGAGCCTGATGCAGGGATCAAACCCATGACCTGAGTAGAAAGAAGTCTGACGCTTCACCCACTGAGCCACCCAGGCACCCCTAATGTTGAGCTTCTTAAAAGCTGCCCTGGTGATTCTAAGGAGTAGCTGAATTTGATTTTTTAAAAATGTTTTATTATTTATTTTTGAGAGAGAGAGGCAGAGCATGAGTGGGGGAGGGACAGAGAGAGAGGGAGACACAGAATCTGAAGCAGCTCCAGGTTCTGAGGTGTCAGCACAGAGCCCGACGTGGGGCTCGAACTCACGAAACGCAAGATCATGACTTGAGCCAAAGTTAGACACTTAACTGACTGAGCCACCCAGGCGCCCCAAGAGGAGTAGCTGAATTTGAAAACTATTCTCATGAATGTTGAAACAGCATCCCAAGATGGGAGGGAAATTGATCCTAAGCTTGGTAGAGGGATTATCCCAAAATAAGAGAAGAATTTCCTCTTCCATTGTGGCTGCAGGAAATGGTAGAAGCACTTTCAGTCAAATGGGAACTAATGGGATTTCAGCTCTGGCTTCTGTTTTCTCTGTGAAGGGGAAGAAGGTAGGGAGGTTCTGAGGGGCAGAGCAAATGTGCAGGAGTGTCACAGAGAGCAAGAGAGAAGCCAGGGAGAAACCCAGAGGCTGCGTGGACAGTGTTGAGAGGCTGAAGTTCGAGGTCATAGACGTATAGAGGCATTTCCTTCTCTTCCCTAGGCACAGGTAAGGCCGAACACAGATGAAGGGAGCAGTAAGTTTCTAGCTAAGAGCAGAAAAGTTAGTTACTGGTGAGGTTCTCTAATTTTCTACATAACATAGAGAATCAGACACTGGTGGAAGTAAAATAAATAAATAAAAACAATGGATTAGATTAAATTCTAAGTGTCCTTGAGTAGGCTTTTCATTCTGTTTCTGTGGATACCACAGAAATGAAGGAAAACACTGTCATTTTGATCAGTTAAATGGAAAGAAATGACTTTCAGTCCTAATGGTTCAAAAACACAAGTAGGAAGTGCTCATCAAGACCCTTACCCTCTCCCTAGAGTGACACTTTCGTTCTAGACCTAGTGAGTGGTTTGCACTAGAGAGTGTGTTGGAACTGTTGTAATTAAGTGTTGAAACAATGTGCACACTCTGGCTGTATCTAGAAATTCGCTTTTAGTCACCCTGGCAGAAGACATAAACTAAATCCGTTTTAATAAAACCATCCTGCTTTGTAAATATCGCAAATAGAAATGTATTCTTGTGAGGTGTTACTGGCAGGGTCCGTCCTCGCAGTGGTGATTTGTATTTTACCTTAAGGCCTTCATTCTTTTAGTGTTTTAAAACACTTTTTCAGTGGTGTAGGTAGTTTGCATTTTAAATCATCTCACATAACTTGCTAGAAGCTGTCCTCGATGCTGAGGACATTGTGACATTTTTTAAAAAAAACATTTATTCATTTTTGAGAAATAGGGAGAGACCGAGTGTGAGTGGAGGAGGGGCAGAGAGAGAGGGAGACACAGAATCCGAAGCAGGCTCCAGGCTCTGAGCTGTCAGCACAGAGCCCGATGCGGGGCTCAAACTCGAAGACTGTGAGATCATGACCTGCGCCGAAGTCGGACGCTCAACCGACTGAACCACCCAGACGCCCCAAGGACATTGTGACATTTTAAAGGAAAACTGAAATACACTGGATGCGTGAGTGTCCTCATCCACAGAGCATAGTGAAAGATCACTGGGGCTAACGTTCATGAAGAACCCATGGAGAGCCCCATGCATTATGAGGAAAACAAAAGTGTGCATAAAAATTGAATCCAGAGAGTGCAGCCTAAAACATCTCCGGAAGTTGACTGATGTCACAGCTTCTTTCCATTCCACTGGTGAGGACAGAATCAACATTGACTGCTTGGACATGTTTGCAGAACAGTTTCCTGATCCTCTTATCACTTGGTGAAGAATACCGCTACTGTTTACCCTGCATCTGACCCTTCTCCACACGCAAACTTTGCAGATAACCAGCATTGCACGAAACTCGGAGGTTGATGGAAAAAAATTTTGTTTACTCTAACATTGACTAGATTTTTTTAAAATTGTGAAATTGCTGTCGATTTGGCTGTGAGGCATCAAGGGATGAGGATATAATTCAGACTTGGCTCATGTTCTCAAGAAGTTTAATGTAAGCTTCTAGAAGCCCAGGGAAGCAAGGACATTTTCTTTGGCTTCCTTTTTCAGTGTCTCCGTAGCATTCTTGGCTATTTAGAAAACAGAAATCATTTATTGTTGTATTGGAAAAATTCTCATGTCTCCTGATTATCTTCTTTAGTGACAGGTTAGTAGACAGATAACCTCTTAGTCACCTCAGAACCCTGATATTAAGAAAATAAAAGTTTGGGGCACCTCGGTGGCTCAGTCGGTTGAGCGTTCAACTTCAGCTCAGGTCATGATTTCGTGGTCTGTTGAGTTCCAGTCCCACATTGGGCTCTCTGCTGTCAGCACAGAGCCTGCTTTGGATCCTCTGTCTCCCTCTCTGTGTGCTCCTCCCTTGCTCATGCTCTCTCTCTCAAAAATAAAACATAAAAAAAAAATAGAAAATAAGAGTTTGGTGCCTGCTCACAGTTCCATCTGTGGGGCCATAGTCTTCCCTGTGTCCAGTGTTTTGGTGAACTTGAACTTCATGTCTTATCCTTGTGCTTTATCCCAGACTTACACTGTATCTAGTTTGCAAAGGTCAGCTGTAAAGGATTAATATGTAGCCGAAATCAGCATTACTGACTTTTATATCTAGAGTGTCATCTTTCCACCCCTCATGAAAATTTTATGTCTCAAAATAGTCGATGTCCCATCTGGGCAAGTTTTCAATCAGCTGGAGGGTGATTCTAGCCGTGTATGTGTGTGTGTGTGTGTGTGTGTGTGTAGGGTTAGAATGTTATGAGGAACCCCCAAAATCTAAAGATTTAACTGCACAATTCTTACTGGCAAGTGTTTTACAGATTTGAATATGGCCGATTATTTAAAACAATATGAGTGAGATGTTTTAAGTCCTGAAATATGAAAATATTTTTTTTAAAAAGTGCTTTTTTAGTTCTTGGAGAGGCACTTATAAGTCCTTGAACTGATTATTATTATTATTTTTTTTTTTGTGCTGTGTTTTGCCTATGAATTCACTGACCAGTCAAGTGTAGGGACAGCTGTAGAAATGATTCAGGAATTTAATTTGGGATTTAATGAATGGCATTTTCTCTTTACTTAAAAAGCTGATATTTTCTAGACAGATTATATTTAATATCCTATTCATCCCAAATACCCTTCTCTTTTCCTAAGATCTTTCTCTTCCCAATTTGATAAACCCGTTGTGTAAAACTCGCATGTTGTTTCTCGAATTGCCCCAAGGCAGCCAATGATTACACATTCCTTACAGTTTGTAAAACCCCACCGGATTCTTCCCCGAAGACGGCTTTTGGAATTGTTTGGAAGTTAATAAGTGCATTGTGCAAGGGGACTACTTTACTTTTTCAGCAGGAATATTGGACACTTGCAACCCAAAATGACTAGTGGTTACTGGCTTAGCAGCTGTATGTTTAGGCAGGTAGAGCAAAACAGTAAGTTTTAAGATCTATGTGTAGGGATGGGATGCACCAGAACTTACCACACTTCTCTTGAGCAAGAGAAGCAGATGGACCCCAGTTGAAAAGGGAGTTGATGAGAGGCGCCTTTCTTAGAAGGCCCTTCTCTCTCTGGTTGATTAATATCTCACGGCCCCCCTTAGACACTAATTCCATTAACACAGAGGCTGCTCTGTTTCTGGTCACCATGTGGTAAAGTTCCTGGCACATGTGACTTGACTCATTTCTTGGAGTAAAACCCAAAGTCCTCTGCTGCATGAGCAGGCCCACTGCCTCCCTCATACATACTCCTCGAGCACCATGTTCTTCTTTTGGAGTACTCTGCTACCATTTCTCCTGCCTGAAATGCTCTGCTCCCCCTCCCTGAGATCTCTGCTCAAATGCTTCCTTTTCAGAGAGGACAGCCCCACCTCCCATATAAAATAGAGCAGCTCCTACTCCCATCAATCGACATTCCGTGTGCCCTACTCTGACTTATTTTTCTCTGAGGGGCTTATGACTCAACCTATTATGTGTTATCTCTTTATTTTGTGTCCAGCCCAAGCAGAACGTGACCTCCACAAAGACAGGTTCCACGTGTACTTGGTTATTAGTTGAAGAAGAGAATGAGGGAGTCGAGATTCTCAGTGTGGATTTGGGGGATGAACAAGTGAGTGAGGAGGAAGTGGTGCTTATGGAACTTCTGTGGGGGAGGACTTCAGACATGATCCCTTAGAAAGTAGGTGGTGATTGTGCTGGGTAAAGGAAGATGCCCATCCCTGAAGAGGGGTGCTCTTGAGGAAAAGGGGTGGTTAGCCAATCATGGCTCAATGGTCATGGGTAGGGTGACTATATGTCTCTTCTATCTTGGGAGAGGCTTGGCATACACCTAATTTTCTAGCTTAATGTTTAATAGCTCCCTTTTTCATCCTCAAAAGTTTTCCTGGTTGGATTATAAGATACACAGATGTTCCCTCACTTACGATGGTTCCACTTATGATATTTTGACTTTATGATGGTGTGAAAGTGATACATATTCAGTAGAAACTGTACTTTGAATTTGGAATTTTGATCTTTTCCCAGGCTCTCTGTATGCAGTATGACATTTTTGTGTCGCTGGGCAGTGGTAGGGAGCCTTGACTCCTGGTCAGCCATGTTATCATGAGGATAAACAACTGGTATACCTACAACTATTCTGTACCCATACATCCACTCTGTTTGTCACTTTCAGTTTAGTGTTCAGTTAATTACAGGAGATGTTCAATGCGTTATTATAAAACAAGTTTGTGCCAGATGATTGTGCCCAACTATAGGCTAATGTAGGTGTTCTGAGCATGTTGAAGGTGGGCTAGGCTGATCTCTGATGTTCAGTGGGTTAGGTATATTACATGCATTTTTTACCTATGCTATTTCCAACTTAAGATGGGCTTATTGGGATGTTAGCACATCATAGGTCAAGGAAGATCTATATGGTCATTCTACTTGAGAGATTTGATTGCATTCAGGGATGCAGTTCTGTGTATGAGAACTCAAAAATGGGAAGCAGTAAGAGAAGCAACACTAGGGGCACAAGCATGTTTCATCCTTGACTGAAGAAGGCCCTGGGAGAGTGAGAAGGTCTTCCTTCAAAGAACCATTGAGCATGTGCAGTTCTAGACCAGCAAATTCTATCACATCGTCTGTGAGGTCCTATAGAAGTAGAGTCAGCAGTGACTCAAGAACAGTAGTGATCTGAGTTGATTCTAGCTGTCCACATGGTCCATGCCAGCCAACCCCCTCACTCCCCCCCCCCCCCCCATACTGGAAGCCCCTGCCCTGACCAGCTTTAGCTCTAGGGATCTGGAATAATTTGGTGGTGGTAGTAACCTGCTGATAGGAAGATTGTGCCATTACATGAAGAAACTAACAGAATATGATTAGGAGTATATCCTGAGTTTGGTGAACAGTTGATATGAGGAAATTATTTAAAAAGACTATTACATGGGGTATATTTTTATTGGTAGCAGTTAATATTTAACTAAAACATTGTATCTGTGTATGTCCACATATAGTATATGCAGGATGTCAAGCTAAACTTTATCCTATACCTTTCAACTCTTCTCATTTTTATTACAAAATAATTTAGGCTTGATAATAAAACAGGTAGGTTTTCTTTCTCTTTAAAACTCAGTTTTTTGAGGTTTTCAGTGAGAACCCTTGGGCTTATATCTTTCTACATAGTTTCTATGCTTAGGCAAAGGTATATAAATATGTACATATATATAAAGAACACTTCTATGTTATATTTTAAAGATACAGCATTATGTCACACCCAACACTTATCAAAGTCTTTTTCACTTGGCATTTCAAAACATCTTTGCGGGTCAATACATAACGATCTCCTCCATTCTTTTTAATTGCAGCTTAATATTCTATATATGGGTATATCACCATTGATTCAATCATTTGTCCATGATGTACTTTCAAGCTATTTCTTTTTTTTTCCTATTACAAATACTTTTTAAACAAAAGATACCTATCTGTATCTATCCTTAAATGCTGCTGCTTTTCCTTCTATGGAATGGACTCCTGAGAGCAGGATTGCTGAGTCAGAGGGTATGTGCATTTTAAATATTAACTGCCATCACCAGATACTTTTCCCAAAGGATGTATAATTCATCCTCCCTGTAGCAGTAGGGGACATACCTGTTTTCTCATACCTTTTTTAGCAGTAGATGCTCACATCTTTTTATTTTATTCCAATCCTTCAGGTAAAAAATGAGATTATTTTTACTATTGCTGTTTATTTTTGAGCATGGGTTTTATCATATAGTCAAGTGTTGTTTTCTATACCTCCAAGATGACTGCATTAGACTTTGTGAGCTTGAAATGATATGCTCACAGATCATAACAGACATTTCACCAAAGAAGATACACAGATGGCAGATAAACTGAAAAGATGCTCGCATCATATGTCATCAGGGATATGCAAATGAAAACAACAGTGAGATGCCACTCTATACCTATTAAAATGATCAAAATCCAAAATACTCACAGCACCAAATGCTGGTGAGGATGTAGAGTAACAGGAATTCTCATTCATTGCAGACAGGAAAGCAAAATGGTACTGGTAGTTTGGAAGGCAATTTGGTGGTTTCTTACAAAACTAAATATACTCTTACCATACCATCTAGTGGATTACTCGTTGTGAAAGGATTTGAAAACTTAGGTCCACATGAAAACCTGTGCTTGGATGTTTATAGCAGCTTTATTCATAATTGCCAAAACTTAGAAGTAACAAAGATGTCTTTCAGTAGGTGAGTGGATAAATAAACTATGGTACATCCAGACAGTGGATTATTATTCAGAGCTAAAAAGAAATGAACTTTCAAGCCATGAAGTGACAGGGTGGAAACTTAAATATATATTACTAAGTGAAAGAAGCCAATCTAAAAAGGCTCTGTAACTGTATGGTTCCAACTATATGACACTCTGCTAAAGCCAAAACTCTGGAGGGATCAGTGTTTTCCGGGGTTGGAGGGTAGAGGGAGAGATGAGTAGGCAGAACACAGAGGATTTTTAGGTCAGTGAAAATATTCTTTATGATATTACAATGATGGACACCCGTTATTATACATTGTCAGAACCCATAGAATTTACAACACCAAGAGTGAATTGTAATGTTAACTCTAGACTTTGGGTGATTATGATTTGTTAGTGTGGGTTCATCCTGGAGAAAATACATACCACTCTGGCAGGGGATGTTAATTATATGCATGTGTGGGGCATCAGGAAATATATGGGAATTTTTTGTACCTTCCTCTCAATTTTGCTGTAAATCTAAAATTGCTCTAAAAAATAAAATCTTTGATAAAAGAAACATGGAGAACTATGATCCATTAATTTGTCATGTAATTTTTAAGTTAATAGTTAACTCTGGCAGTGGGCTTTATTCACCCATTATTGACATATAATTTAGTGGAAGCTATGTATTCTAAATATTTAAAATATAAAGGAATCAAATGTGATGAAGAGGAGCAGGTTAATGAGCAGAGATGCACTTTGACCATGTGTGATTCTGTGTCATGCTATGATGGCATTTCTGTCCCTCGAACCAAAGGAAGTTTCTATGTGAATAGAAACTTGCTTACAGCAGCGTGCTATATTCAAGGTGGCAGGTTTCCATCTCCAAGGGCCTTGTTGTATTGTGAAAACTTCATTGATTGACGCTTGAATTGTTGCCGTACAACATAAAAATATATTGGTGTCTGGTAGTGATGAAGGGAATTGTGTTACTGCACATCATGCTTGTGAGGGATGACATTTTCAAGGAGACATAGGAAAAATATTCCTACATGTTAGAACTGTTGTATACTTCCTCTGTCCAAATGCAGATAGATAAGGGACTAATACATTGGGAAATGCTTTTTTACTGTGTTACCTGGGAAACTGGGCAATTTTTGCTTGCATGGCGAAAACCAAACAAGTATCTATTGTCTTACAACTTTATGGTATAAGTACTCCTTGAAAATAATGAATTGTATCCTTCTCTTTGGTCCTTATAACTTGCAGTAGCCATGAGCTCACCTGACTAAGTTCCATGCAAGGTGTCAGTCTTCCTTCTTTTTCCCCTCAGAAAAGCCACTCTTGATTCCATGTTTGCTCTGGGCGGCTGGTTCAGAATTTGGCTCAATCCATAGTGAACCTGCCCAGCCTCTGGGAGGTAACCATTTCCCCTGTTCTCAAATGGCTGCAGGCATACTTGAATCTCTGAATCCACCATGGAATGTTGGATGGAGTCAAGGAGAAATATGAGTGAACTGAATGCAGAGGTCATCTTTCAGCTCAGAGGAAAGAGGACACTGTGCTTAGGAAACCTTTAACTTTCTTAAGGTTAACATGTAAAGAAAAGCAGTAATTTGTCTTGAGGACTTTCCCCCCTTTTTGTAATGTAGTTCTTCTGAACATGTGAATCTCTCAAGAAAAATAATGTGAATCTCAGAATTGGCTCAATAATTATGGATAAACTTAATGAGTCCTTCTTATCAACTGTTATGCATTATCTCATTTAATCCTCAGATAACTATGAGAAGGTTCTCATGTTATCCTTTTCGTTGTTGAGGAAATTGAGATTTAGTGGCGTTTAAAGTTTCTCACCAGGAGGGCAGTCCAAGATGGTGGCATGGGGAGACTCTGAACTCACCTTCTTCCCTGGACACAGAATCTACCTACATATATAGCAGCTCCTCCTGAAGGAGAACCAAGGGCTACTTGAATAGCTTCTGCATAACAAATTACAGAGGGACCATATAGAGAAGAGTAGGAAAGCTGGAGAAATGATAATAATGATAATGATGGGAGCCCTACCCCTGACACGGCAACCTTTGGTAAGCAGGGATATCACTGAAGGGCTCACTGCAGATTTGCCCAGCCTGGGGCACAGAGGAAAAACAGTGGTTTAAAGGGCAACTAGAATATAAGTAAAGGAAATCCATTAACTCTACAATATTTGCCAAATTGGAGAGTAACTGCTGGAACTCTCTCTGGGGTTAAAGGCTCTGGTGAGTGCTATTTTATGTTCCCCCTCCACCTTGATAGCACCAATGGGAACAGGGTCCAGGTGTTCTAGCTGGCCTTTAGGACTATCCCAGGGCACCCAAAGCCCCTGGCTTGCATCTGCTCTATTTCCAGCCATCCCCAGGCAGCCTCAGGTGGCAGGTTCTGAGACCCTATCCCCCACTGCCACTTCCATGGCTTGTGTCCAATACCATTCGAGTTGGACTGCCAAAACCACCAGGAACATGCAGTGTCCACAGGGGAGGCTCTGATATAAGGCCACATCTTCAAGACCGGGAGAAGTAGCTCATTCATAGCAACAAACACAGAAAGTCAAACAAAATGAAGAGACAGGAATATATTCCAAATGAAAGAACAAGAAAAAAAATCCAGGCCAAAGAAGCCCCTAATGAAATGGAGATAAGTAATTTATCTGATAAAGAGGTCAAAGCCATGGTCATAAAGATGCTTGCCAAGGGGCACCTGGGTGGCTCAGTCTCTCGGGCCTCCAACTTCAGCTCGGGTCATGATCTCACATCTCTGTGAGATCTCTCTTCAGGTCCCACATCAGGCTCTGTGCTGACAGCTCAAAGCCTGGAGCCTGCTTCAGATTCTGTGTCTCCCTCTCTCTCTGCTCCTCCCCATCTCGCACTCTGCCTCTGTCTCTCTCAAAAATAAATAAACATTAAAAAAAAAAGATGCTCACCAAACTTGGTAGAAAAATGGAGGAAAATAGAAAAACATAGTGAAAACTTAACGAGTTAGAAAATATAAGAAAGAGCCCATAAGAGATGAAGAATACAATAACTACAATGAAAAACATACTAGAGGGAATCAGCAGTAAATTAGATGATATAGACGAATGGATCAATATCCTGCATGACAGAATAACAGAAATCATCTAATCCAGAACAGCAGAAATAAAAAAGAACCTAAAAAGATGAGGGTAGTTGAAGGCACCTCTAGAACAATGTCAGGTGTACTAACATTCCCATTATAGGGATCCCAGAAAGAGAAGAGAGAAAGGGGGCAGAAAATTTATTTGAAGAAATAATGGCTGGAAACTTCCCTAACCTGGGGAAGGAATTACAGAGAGTCCCACACAAGATTAACCCTAAGAGATCCACACCAAGACATATTATAATTAAAATGACATAAATTAAAGAGAAAGAGAGAATCTTAAAAGCAGCAAGAGAAAAATAGTCACATACATGGGAAACACTGTAAGTAAGACTAACAGCTGATTTTTAAGCAGAAACTCTCCTGGCCAGAAGGGGGTGGCAAGATATTTACAGCACTGAAAAGGAAGCACTTATAAGCAAGAATACTCTTGGAAGTATTATGATTATGATTCCAAAACCCAGGAAGATTATGATTCACATTTGAAGGAGAGATAAAGAGTTTGCCAGACAAGCAAAAACTAGAAGGAATTCATCACCACTAGATTAGCAGATTAGCCTTACAAAAAACAAAAAATAAATGAACAAAAATGTTAAATTCTCTCCTGTAAGCAGAAAAACAAAGGCCATAACTAGAAATAGGAAAATATTTGAAAGGAGAAAATCTCACTGGTGAAGGAAAATACAGAGCAAGGCAGGGATCAGCCACTTAAAAAGCTAATATGAAGGTTAAAAGACAAAGATAGTGAAATCAATTAACTTACCTAAAAGCAGGTAAGGGATACACAAAATAAAAAGATATAGGGCACCTGGGTGGCTCAGTTGGTTAAGTGTCCTACTGTTGGTTTTGGCTCAGGTCATGATCTCACGGTTTGTGAATTTGAGCCCCTCATCAGGCTCCACAGTGACAATGTAGAGCCTGCTTGGGATTCTCTCTCTCTCTCTCTCTCTCTCTCTCTCTCTCTCTCTCTCTCTCCCTCTCTCTCCCTCCCTCCCTCCTTCCCCCTCCCCCACTCATGCTCTGTTTCTCTCTCTCTAAAGAAGATGTAATATATGACATCAAAAGCAAAACATGGCAGGGGAGTAGAAATGTAATTCTTTTAGAATATATCTGAAGTTAAGTGACTATCAGTTTAAAATAGACTGTGATAGATAGATAGGTAGATAGGAACTTCAGGGTAACCACAAACCAAAATCCTATAATACATACACAACTGCTTTACACCATAGACAAAAATACATTCAAAATGGATAAAGACTTGAATATAAGACCTGAAACCATAAAACTAGCAGAGAACTTAGGCAGTGAGCTCTTTGACATCAGTGCATATGTGTGTGTGTGTGTGTGTGTGTGTATGTGTGTGTGTGTGTGTGTGTGTGTGTATTTTATTCTTTGGACCACTTTCCTCAGGTTCAGCCATGGGCAACAAAAGCTAAAATAAACAAATGGGTTTACATCAAACTAAAACGCTTTTGCACAGTAAAGGAAACTATCAATGAAACAAAAAGGTAACTGAATAGGAGAAGATATTTGCAAATTGGACATCTGATAGGGGTTAATATCAAAGGATTTTAATAACCTATACAACTTAACATAAAAAAAACCCAAACAATTAAAACATTGGCAAGACTCAGATAATTTCCATAGAAAACATACAGATGACATTGGAGGGGTAGGATTTGGCATAATTAGTAGAAGAGCTTAAGAGGTACAGACTTCCAGTTATAAAATAAATAAGTCATGAGGATATAGTACAGCATCGGGAATACAGTCAATAACATTGTAATAATTTTGTATAGTGACAGATGGCAACCTCGCTTATCATGGGGATCATTTTGTAATGGATAAAAATATCAAATCACTATGATATACACCTAAAACTAATAAGATATTGTATATAAGTTATACCTCAATAAAAATATAAAGTAGCTTGCCACGGTTAATCATATCTAGAAAGCAGAGGGTCTGTCTGCCTACAAAACCCACATTTTATAGGACTTTGCTGAGAGCAGTTTTTCTTAATGAGCAAGTTTGCAATTATTGGTTAATGGGCAAATGGAGCCTATTGGCATATGCCATCAACTTTTCTCCTTATAATTTTGTTTTTAGCATCAATTTGATGCCTCTCTCTCTGCTTAGTAACTCTCTCGCCTACTGTGTTTGGAAATTAAAATAGTGTTACATTCCTAAAAAGAAATCTTATTCACATCCAGAAAGTGCTCCCAAGGGCACTACTGGTTTACTTACTAAATATTGCTAATTTGCATTGCCTTCCAGATGACCGGAAGCATTTACTAGCCACGTTACCTGCTTGATTGTTGGTTACTTTTCTTTTAATAACAACTCTGAAGTTTTTACATTCATTTTACAGTAATTTTACATTTTTAATTATATACTAAATATTTGGTCCTCTCATACCTATGGGCATAGGTGAGTATATTTCTGGTTTAACTGGGCATACATACAGATGGAGGACCCTGGAAGAGAAGACCCTAGAAGTCTCTTCTGGTTGTTCATCATGCACTGGCGATGGCTGTAGAGGGGAGTGTGTAAAAATAATAGAGCAAGATATTCATCAGAACTGATATTTATAATCGTGCCTGACACTTAGTGAGCACTTTGTAGATGCTTTGTGAATATTAATTTATTTCACCTCTACCATCATATGGGTGGTACTGTGATCCCCATTTTCCAGAAATTATATATCGTTCTCAAGACCACTCAACTAGGAAGGGCTGGGATTCCAATGCAGTTGTCAGAGTCATGAGTTCCAGTTCAAAAACCCATGGGTTGGATTTTAGCCTTATCCTGGTTCATGTGTATTTTAAGCATTCTGGCTGGAGAGTGTCTCAGGTAGAGCTATATCATGGAAATACCTAAGAAGATATATGAAACACCTTTATAAAGTGGCATTAAAAACATACTAACTGGCAATTTTTTAAATGTTTATTTATTTATTTTGAGAGAGAGAGAGTGCGTGCGCAAGAGCTCCTAAGTGGGGGAGGGGCAGAGAGTGAGAGAGAGAGAGAACCCCAAGCAGGCTCTGTCTGCATTGTCAGTACAGAGCCTGACGCGGGGCTTGAACTCACACACTGTGAGATCACAAAGTCGGATGTTTAACCAACTCAGCCTCCTAGGTGACCCTAACTGGCAATTTTATTTAGAATTATTTGGCTGTGAGGGTCTGTGTCATCAACATTATAAATTTTCTTGAAAAATAGAAATAAAGAGGAAAAGCTTGTAGTATCTTAAATTTTACTCACTTCTGTTCCCTGACATTTATTAGGCTAGACGTGATTTATTGCAGCTTTCTCAGGATATGAGACAATTGTTATATGATTGGTACAGTGTCTTCTTGGCTGGCATGTGATAGTAGAAAGTATTTAAGCAGCTCTATTCATTAGGTGCCAAAAGACAAAACCATGAAACACCCATCGTGGTGTAATTGTAGGGTTGATGAGATGCAGGACCTCTTCAAGTTACTTCTAAAATGCAGCTTACAAATCCAACATTATTTATTCTTAAGAAATCACAAATACTTCTTTCACAAATAATTTGTTTAGGGGGTTCAGTGTGGGGGGATTGTTCAGGAGTCTTAAAGCTCTGTAAAGATATCTTTTCCTTCTGTTTCAGGGTTTGTGAGGTGTGAGTGTCGTTGGCCAGGGGGCCCTGGGAATGAAGCCTACACTTTGGGTTTCTTTAATGTCCTTGTGATTTAGTGTCCTACAGTAGGTTTTGGGTGAGCGTAATTTGGGATGCATTTAACTTTAAAAACCCAGTTTGGAGAACACTTCGTGTCTTGTGTGCTTTCCCCTGCTGTTGTGTAGCTTTGAACTTCTATGTAACCTGATATCTGTGGCCTTACTTTCTTTTCCTGTGAAATGAGGATGCACCCTCTGCCGTTAGGACTGTCCTGCAAATTCATTGAAGACCCCTTGTGACATCCCTCTCACTGAATTGTCACTCATTAATTGTGGCTCTCCTTTCCCTTCCATCTTCCCTTTTGGTGACAGGTAGAGGATCTTATTGGGCATGGGAGGTTGGCAAAGGAACTTGGAGGATAATTGCCCAAAGACATTTTATTTTCTGTGGGAAAATACCAGAAGCCCAGGTGTGAGATGTAATTTTAGCTGATCAAAAGTTTCTTGATTGAGAGATATATTTACTTTCTGTTGTTGCATGACAAGTGGCCACAGATGTAGTATATTAAGACAGAATGTACTGAGTAGCTCACATTTCAGTAAGTCAGAAGGCTGGGCTGGCTTTGTATACTTGAGGCACCACAAGGCCAAAATCAAGGTGTCCCTGGCTGGGTGCTTATCTGGAGGCCGTGGGGAAGAATTCACTTGAATATTCATTGCTCGTGGAGCCCAGTTGCTTGTGGCTGTGGTCCGAGGACCCCATATTCTTGCTGGTGTTCAGCAGGAGGTTTTTCTCAGCTTGTCTGAGCTATTTGCATCCTTCTCATTGCCCCTCCACCTTTAGGGCCGGCAAGGGTACATCCAATCACATCTTTCTGACTTCCCCCCTTTGCTACCAGCCTGAGACAGCTCCCACTTTTGAGAGCTCAAGATTAGATCAGCCCTAGAGGTTAGAACGTCTCACTCTTAAGGTCCACTATGCCACATAACAATATGGCATAAACATGCTATCATAATTGTAAGTATGCACATGATGATAGGCATAATAATGAAGAAATCACAGAAATGATATGCCATATTCACAAGTTCTACAAGGTGTGGAATCTAGGGGTGCATTTTTAAAAATCCACCCACCATAAGGGATATCTCAGAATGCCTCCAAGTGCTCCTAGCCCTGTCTGAACACTGCTGGAACAAGCCTCTGTGACCAGCAAGCATCTTATATGAGTAGGGCTGGCTAATTTCCTTTGATTTTAAGGGGTTTGTGGGCAGAATTTTCAGCTAAAGTATGATCATTATCTTAATGCCTCAAAGGGCATTAGGGATTCTAACAATGATTGTGAACATATTAGAAGAAGAGAGAGTATTGTTCATGTCTTTCCAAACTGTTTGTATCCAGACGCTTAACATGATTTATAGGTGAGACAGAGATGTATTATAGGTCAGTTCACTGCTCATTTTATTGTGGGAATGAGTCTGCAGAACTGGGTCACTTGGGGTTTTTACAAATATAATTGAGATAATAATAGGTCATGAGTTGGAAGGCCCATTATATGAACGGGCAAATGTAGCATTACCATGTTGATCAGTTATCAAGTCCTGAGGCGACTTGGCAACAGCAAAACCCTTAGAAGCAGTTCTCCTAAGGCTATTGATTTTTTTTTTTTTAATTTACCTTCTAAGGCCTCCTCAGGGCCACCGGGCAAGGTCAGACAATAATTCATCTCTTGGAGGGGCACCTAATGGCTAAAATCGAGTCAGGGTCCCTTACTTTTTCATAGAGATAATCTCACAAAAGAGCACCTGTATCAGTTAGAATTCTTTGGTTGCCAGCAATCAACTTGGACCACAGTTAATTTAAAGCAGAAAAGGAATTTATTGTAAGGACATCGGGAAGCTCACAGAACCCAGTCGCAGGCTAAAAAGCTGAGCTCAAGATGATGGCTGTCGGGAGCAATCCAGAGTAGTTTTAGGGAGCAAAATTTATTACCTAACTACTGCCCTGTCTTTTCAGGGCACTGCTCCAGGCAACAAGATGAATCCTTTTATCTCTCTAGGAACCACACTAATCAAGACTCAAAGCAATGAAGAGAATTTTCCATGGACCTTTCTCCAGAAAGGCAGGGACTCCCAAGTCTGCTCCCACTGATGGAGGGAGACATACCTTAAAGGGACTCAGGGTGCAGTTATGAGGCATGAAGGAGGAGATGCTGGGGGAAAACCCTAAAACAAAAAGCCGACCTTTACTCTGCTTTTTTCTAAAATGCTTTCTCAAAAACTATTCTAAAAAAACCATTTTGAGTGGTGATTCAAAAAACCCACTTCTGCCTTAAACAAGATAGTCTTTTATGGCTACACAATTGCTGTCTTAAATCATAGAAACCCAAAAGCCCCCAAAAGTTAATGTTAAGTTAGAATATTTCAGGCATATTCCTTTATTTGCATAATATCAATGAAATCCTTTAGGTGGATAAGAAAAGGCCATTTAGCATATGACAATGAAAACCTGTGGCAAAAAAACCCACAAAATCTGCAAGCAAATAACACAGGAGCAAAAAAGCATTGTTTGTTGTCCCAGAGTCATGTTAACTGATTATTTATTTGTGAAATGAATGCAAACTTCAAAAATAATCCCCATTCTATTTGTTGCCTGATAATAGATTTTAAAATGAACAACATTTGTGTCTAACATAAAAAACCCTCTGTATCTGACAATTTATGGGTAAGTGATCATGTTGTAATAGCATTGTATCAAAAGCTGCTTTTCTTTATAAACCCTTATATTTAATCCCTCCAACCAGCCAACAAGCTACATGCTTCCCAGGGAATTAATTTAAGATTGAAGATAAAAAAAAAGAGGCCAAAGTTAATGACATCAAAGAGAAAGCTCCTGAAAGAAGTAATAGTTTCAAAGATTTTGACTGTTGTATAAAACAAATATAAGCTGCTCCAGAAAGAAATGGCATAAAATAAGGTTATTGCTTCTGACTTATTCAAAATGATTTTTTCTAAGTTTATAGCCTCAACTAATCTTGTAATAAATGTTTTAAAGTAAAATTTTAATGTGTGCTTTGGGAATGCACAAACTGACCTGTTTTACTATTACATTGCAAAAACTTTTAAATATTGATAATGTAATTTTGACAAGAGCAAATCATTACTTTTGATAGCATAGAATTTTTATACTTGAAGTATGAGATTTCTAAATGGATAAATAGGCAAGAGAAGGTTCATTGGTGAGTTAGATAAAATCTAAGATTCAATTGTGTTCTGTCAAGGAAATACAATAATGGCCTAAAACGATCAATGAAAATAAAAAAAAAATCACTTTTGGTGAATGTTCTCAATTTTAAATAAAAGCCTTTCCATGTAATGACTTATACCTGTCGTGTAATTGAAGCCGCACATTATTTACACATTTAATCTTATTTTGATTTACTCTAATTTATCTGATATCAGCAGCCTGTTAGATGATAATTTAAAAATCTGCTGCTACCGTAATTGCTTTAGGAAACCTTCCTAATGATAATTTTATTCCCCAGAATAATTTAACTTTCCATTTAAAATGCACATCTAAACACGATAAAGTATGTATTGGCAATAGAAGATGTTTATGTTCATGTAGAATGATAATTTCCCTAATGGACAGCAAGCAATACTATGCTTCATATTTTATGGTAATGGAGATGGACTAAAACTACTTTTTATGACATGTACCTTCCATGTTTGTACGTAGCCTAAGGAAAGATCTAGAAGAGTTTAAAGCATTAAAAAAATTCCCCAAAAGTGTGTTCATGGAGGCAAACACATCTTATGATCTCATATTTTGTCAGCCCTTGCATATACTCCAGGAATTGCTGTGGGGTGATAACAGTTGCCCCTTGGGCATCTTTCCCTGTGCTTTTTACTTTTATTGGATCACCAGGGCAGGCAACAGTCGTTGGAGGGACTTGCTCACAAGAACGATGACTTTCATAGATGTATTCACGTGGTGCCAACCCATGTTCATGGAACCAAACCAAAGGCAGAGCCCATGTAGGTTGGCCCCCTGAGCAAGGTAGAAGTATAGAGAAGGTAGGGGGTAGATTTGGTAGCTAGTGGAGAATATGGAGCACAGACTTCATGTAAAGGTGGGAAGCGTACAAATTTATATACTATTCCGTGTTATGATGAACAGTTTAAAGCATGATGAATTGTACATTAAGTTTACAGATAATATTTAGTTTATAAAACCTTATTCTTGTGTCTCATTCTTCTGCATGTGGCTAGGTAAGCAGAGGAATTCATCATCTGGCATTTTTCCTGACACTCCAAAGCACTTTCAGAGGTGTAAGGATACTGAACACAGAATTTAAACACAGGAGTAGAAGTCTGTTGATACTCCTCTCTGTAGGGAATAGGAGCGGTTACTTACTTAACCATCAAGATACTGAGCCATGATAACTTTTCACCTTCCTTTTTTCCTTATATATATATATATAACTAAATATATATATATATATTTAAAATATATTTTAAATAATTTATTATCAGGTTAGCTAACATACAGGCTATACAGTGTGCTCTTGGATTCAGGAGTAGATTCCTGTGATTCATCACTTACATATAACACCCATTGCTCAACATATAACACCCAGTGCTCATCCCAACAAGGGCCCTCCTCAATGCACATCACCCATTTTCCTCACCCCCACCCCTTCCACCCTCAGTTTGTTCTTTGTATTTAAGATCTCTTATGGGCATTATGTTTTTAAAAAACAGGAAGTTACTAGAACTTGTGCCATGGGAAGCTTTATAAATGAAAAGGAATTTTGTAAACAAACTAGGACCATAGCATGAAGCTTTAAATGGAGAACTGAAGCCTTTGAGGTGGAGACAGATATAAATCCCATATCTGGGGCTCAAGGTGATGCAGCCTCTCCTCTTTGTGTGTGGTGACCTTGCTTGTTTGCTTTATATCTTGTTCACCTGTAGAGTTTTTCTTGCCTCTGGCATCCATGGGCACATTGCTAACTCAGAGTTTTCGTATATTACTCAGAATATTGTGGATTACTTCAAATTTCAGGGGTGCTGTAGAGAACCATTTTTAATTTGAGAAACAAGATACCAAGTGTGCCCAACATAGCGCAAGGGAGAAGTGTTCTTAGGAAAATTATTTAACTATTATAAGAAAACAACTCAGGACATGATAGAATGGTATTAAAGTTTTAGAAGACCATTTTTGTCATGCAGAATAACTTCTGAATAATAAAATTTTATATGTGTCTTTTAAATATGCAATAATAAAAATATGACCCTTAAAATATGTTTCAAAGGTAATGAAGCTAGTGAGGAATTATGCAGGAAAGTCTTGTACTGCATGTGGAGTGAATCAACAAATACTAATACCATATACTCATAAAAATAGTTACCGTTTTAGGAATAAAGAAGACTGTTGCAGAAGACGGGGACCATATGTTATCTTTATCTTCAAAAGAAAATGTTATAAAATATGCATTTAGTTTAACTCAAATATAATTTGTGCTAAATCTGATATTGGAGCCAAGTAGAGAAATTTTAAAGCAAAATATATATGCTGTTTAGCTTCTTAAATCTTGATAATCTGAAGATGAATTCTTGCATTAGTTTAGTTAATTGTAGGTAAAAGTAGAGTGTGTACAACATCTGAGATCTACTAATTCTCTTCCTTTGCTGCAGAGATATGTAAAATATATTAAAGGGCACAAACTTGTGCCAGACATGTTGGATAAGTTGGTAAATAATTGTTTCAGAAAATGTGTGTGTGTGTGTGTGTGTGTGTGTATGTATGTGTGTGTGTGTGTGTTTTATCAAAGTGAGGCAGATGTGGTTTCCTTGGAGGATATTTTGACTTTCATCTTAAGTCAGAGCAAGTGCAGTAATAGTGTTTATACTTTTAATGATTTCTTTACAGTCCACTTGTATCAGCATTTTCTTGATAACTGTAAATACACAGACAGTGAAGGAGTCATATATTATCTTGATCTCATTTTTTTTCCCTTAGGAGGTCCGGGTGAGTAGAGATCACATTAGTGTGCATATTAGGTACACTGAGGGTCATAATTACCTAATTCATATATTACAGATGGTAAATGGAGCAAAAAGTTTCTGGAGAAAAATACAAAACACTGAAACTCTCTTTTTTAATTGTTCATGCTGTTGTATTTGTTTTGAAATATAATTGACATACAATATCCTATTAGTTTCAGGTGTACATCGTAGTAATTTAATGTTTTATACATTATGAAATGATCCCCATAGTAAGTCTAGTTACCATCTATCACCATACAAAATTATTATAATAATATTGACTATATTCCCCATGCTGTAAATTACATCCCTGTGACTTATTTATTTCGTGACTGGAATTTTGTACGTCTTAATGCCCTTCACCTATTTTGCCCATCCCCAAACTCCTACCCAGCTTGGTAACAAATAGTTTGTGTTTTGCATCTATGAGTTTGTTTCTGTGTAGTTTAATTAATTTATTTTTGTTTTGTTTTTTAGATTGCACATATAAAGTAAAATCATATGATACCTTTCTTTTTCTTATTTTTCACTTAGCATGATACCTTCTAGGTCCATCCTAGAGGCAATATGGCAATATTTCATTCTTATTACTGACTAACATTCCACTATGTATGTATATATACATACATACATTACATCTTCTTTATCCATTTATCATACTTAGATTGCTTCCATGTCTTACCTGTTGTAAATAATGCTTCAGTTAACATAGGGACACATATATTTCTTTGAATTGATGTTTTCATCTTCTTTAGACAAATACCCAGAATTGGAATTTCTGGGTCATATGGTAGTTCTATTTTAAATTTTTTTGAGGAAACTGCATACTGGTTTTCATAGTGGCTGTATCAGTTGACATTTACCAACAGTATACAAAGGTTCCACTTTTCCCACATTTTTGCTCACCCTTGTTTTTTATGTCATTTTGGTAATAGCCAATCTAATAAGTGTGAGGTGACTTCTCATTGTGGTTTTGATTTGCATTTTCCTGAAGACTAGTGATGTTGGTCATCTTTTCATGTGCCTGTTGGCCACTTGTATGTCTTCTTTGGAAAAATGTCTATTCAAGTCTTTGGCCCATTTTTAAATCTAATTGCTGTTTCTTTGATATTTAATTGTGTAAGTTTTTTTATGTACTTTGATATTAACCCCTTATCAGATGCATGATTTACAGATATCTTCTTCCATTCACCAGGTTGCCTTTTTGTTTTGTTGGTAGTTTCCATTACTGTACAAAAGCTGTGATATAAAAAAAGCTATTTGATATAATCCCATTGGTTTGTTTTAGTGTTTGTTCCTTTTGCATGAGGAAACTGGTCCAAAAAGATATTGATAAGATTGATGTGAAAGAATTTACTGCTTGTGTTTCCTTCTAATATTATGGTTTCAAGTCTTTTTAAAATTTTATTTATTTATTTATTTATACCCTTTTTTTTTAAACTTTATAGTTTATTGTCAAGTTGGTTTCCATATAAGACCCAGTGCTCTTCCCCACAAGTGTCCTCCACCATGACCATCTATATTCAAGTCTTTAATCCATTTTGAATTTACATTTGTATATGCTATAAGATAGTGGTCCAGTTCTTTTGCATGTAGCTGTTCAGTTTTTCCAGCATCATTTATTAAAGAGACCATATTCCCCATCATATATTCTTGCCTACTTTGTCATAGATTAATTGACCATATATGCATGGGTTTATTTCTGGGCTCTCTGTTCTATTCCATTGATCTATGTGTCTGTTTTTGTGACATTGCCTTACTGTTTTGATTACTGTAGATTTATAATGTAGATTGAAATCAGGGAGTGTGATACCTTCAACTTTGTTATTTTTTCTCAAGATTGCTTTGGTTATTTGGGTTTTTTTGTGGTCCCATACGTTTTAGGATTCTTTGTTTTATTTATGTGAAAAATGCCATTGGTATTTTGATGGGGAGTACAATGAATACATAGATTGCTTTGGAAAGTATGGAGATTTTAACAGCATTAATTCTTCCAGTCCATGAGCATGGAATATCTTTCCATTTACTTGTGTTGTCTTTAATTTCTTTCAAGAATACTATATAGTTTTCAGAGTACAGGTCTCTTACCTCCTTGGTTGAATTTATTTCTAGGTATTTTATTCCTTTTGATGCAATTAGAATGGGATTTTTAAAATTTCTCTAGCTGATAGCTTATTATTAGTGTATGGAAACATGACCAATTTCTGTATGTTAATGTTGTATCCTGTGACTTTAGTGAATTCATTTATTAAATAGTTGTTTGGTAGAGTCTTTAGGATTTTCTATATGTAGTATCATGTCATCTGCAAATAGTGAGAGTTTTCCTTCTTCCTTTCCAATCTGGGTGTCTCTTACTGATTTTTCTTGCTTAATTGCTATGGCTAGGACTTATAGTTACTATATTGAATAAAAATGGTAAAAGTGGGCATCCTTATCTTGTTCCTGATCTTAAAGAAAAAACTTTGAGTCTTTACCATGAGTATGATGTGAACTATCATGCTGTAATCTTCTTTAAGCATAAAATACTACTCACTAATTCTCAGATAGTATGAATAAGGTGATATGATCATAGTAATTTTCCTAATCATAGGTAAGTAATTAATGTGGTGTAGATTTTCACCCAAATGTGTTTGCTTGAATTGGTCATTGAAAAATAATAGATTTTTAAAATTAAGAGAATGGCAAATTGAAAGAAAATTTGTATAATTTTTAGAGGAAGAAAAGTTGTTTCTCTGATTCTTTCCAGTGATGGACCCAGCATGACTGAGTTCAGTCAAACTTTCAGTGGGAATCAGAAAGTGCTTACATTCAGCTCACTCTGCTGTTGTTGATCAGACACTGACCCACTTCCTATTCTTATTATAGTCTTACTTGAATAATTCATAAGCACAAGTTATGAAATGATAGATCCCTAAAATGACACAATCAAAGCTATAAGTTAGTAATATCCAGAGATATTTTGCAACTGAAACCTCAAGTTAATAATATCTTGAGAATTTTTTAAAGTTTACTTGGTAGTAAGTGAATGTATCATTAGTGTTGGATCTTCATTCTATTCTATTTTTAGATTTAAAATATACATTTTCAAAAATTACAAATGCTATAAAATTTAAATTGATTTTAAATCTTTGAATCAGATAATTTTTTCTGTGCTGTACTTTGATATAAATTTAATAAGCATATAATATTCAATAAATTAACAGTGCAAGAGGTTTGGTCTAAAGTCCCAAGCTGAAATTAGTTTCTCAGTCTAGTCCACATTCAACACTGACTAAACAGCTATTTCCTCAATGTTTGTAATCGGCGGGCCATTTCGTTAGGTACTATGAGGGAGAAAGAATGAATTAGACTGATACTCTCTTCTTAATGTAGCTTACACCCTAGCATGTGAGATAGATTAAGTGGCAAGATTTTATAAAGTAATAAATTCTAGTAAAGAGTTAAAGATGCATTCACTCACTGAACATACCTAATGAGAGTTTATTAGGTGTAAGCACTATACTAGACATACAGTAATCATATGAAAGGCTCTGGTAATTGAGAAAATGAGACATGATGGGTGACCTGAGATGAGCTTGTCCCTCAGTGTCTGTGTAGGGGATTTGGGAAAGGAAAGGCGCCTAATTCCAGCGTGCGTGGATTGCAGTAGCCAATTACATGGGCAAGATAGCTGGGACAGGAGGAATGCACAGGACAAGGAAGTTGTTAAGTATGCTTGGGGTATGAAATGCCTAAAGAAGGCCTGGACAGGTATTCAGAAAGGTTGCTTAGGGTCATATTTTGGAAGAAAGAAGGGGGAAATACCATAGTAAGGAATTTAGACTTTAAAGGCAATGGAGGAGCTACTGGAAACTTTTTAGCAGTGACTCCATCTGAGTGAGATCAATCTGAAAACAGATTGGACCATGGAATTTGTGCATTGAAGAGAAGAAGTTAAACAAGAAGGAGCTGAAGGGCATTGTACCTGAGCTCTGGGCAGAATGACCTCTGACCATGAAAGATTGGACTCCTGTTGCTGGAAAGAGGTCTCACGTCCAACTAAATGGAGTGCCTGTGCCCCCCCCCCCGCCCCGCCAGTACCACAGATTCACATGGCCCTTGGACTTGCAGTAGCAACTGTCTCCCACTCTGCATATACCTGTTTTTGAGGCACCTTTGGGATTTTTTTTCCCCACCCAGGAAAACTGCAGTCTCCTCATACATGGGAAATACTCCACAAACACTCATAAAATCCAAATCCTCCCTACTCTGGCTCTCCTTATGACCTCCCACACTCTTTTTCATTGATTTGATCTTAGATCTGAAAATAACCAGGAAGATCTCATCATTTTATGGATTATTTCTCTGGGCAGGTCTTTTGGAGTTGTCAGTCCCTTGGAACTTTGTGATTTTCTGGTTTGTAACCATGTCTCACCCGACTGGATGGGTTGGAGAACGTTTATGTTAACTAACTTATGTCAGGCTACTTGACAGCACAGGGATGCCACCACCAGCTGTATGACCGTCCTTTGCAGACTGCAAAGCCTTTTCTCACAAATTACCCACTTTGATTCTTCCAACAACCTACCTCTGGCGCAGGTGATGTTACTGGGCTTAGTTGGAGAGTTGAAACAGCTGCTGTGAGAGATAGTGACATGCCTGAGGGTTCACAGTGAGTGATGGGTGGGAGTTTTTGTACAAAGTGCAGAACCTGAGAGGTCATGACAGAGAACTTATGGAGCAGGAACATTGAAACATGAGCACACTTTCATTGCATTTGTAAGCACCAGGCTTGGTGCTAAGCAGATGACTTATGTGCTCATCTAATCTTCACAACAGTCCATGTTATAGAGATAAGGAAACAATTTGCCCAAGGTTAAAAGGTATCAGCACCTCACCTAGCTCGCCCCCAGTGCAGTTAACAATTCCAGCACTCATTGTGGTGCTTCACCCCACGCTCTGTGACCACACACCTTTGTGCGTTGTTTCCTTGTAGTGGCGAGGAGCAAAGGGGGCTGGCACAGACCAGCAGCCATATTGTGTAGTATTCCTACCTGAGGGACTTGAATGAACAATACACATGTGAACTTGAAATTTAACAATGATCTACTGAAAACTTCATAGGCAAATGTCAGAAAAGAAGCAACCAGCGAGATCTGCTGCATGAATTTACTTTCCTTGTCAGTTGACATTCCTGGCTTTATTCTTTTAAAAAAATTTTTTTAATGTTTGTTTATTTCAGAGAGAGAGAGAGAGACATGATGCGAGCAGGGGAGGGGCAGAGAGAGGGAGACCCAGACTCTGAGCTGTCAGCACAGAGCCTAATGTGGGGCTTGAACTCATGAACCGTGAGATCATGACCTGAGCCGAAGTCAAACACTGAACCTACTGAGCCACCCAGGCGCCCGTGGCTTGATTCTTAGTTATTTAACTCATTAAAGTTGTAATTAGTAGTAAGTCCCTTTTAATTTTTTAAAATAATTTTCTTAGTTCATATCAGTGCTTTATACTCAGTGTTTTTACTGAATAACATACATTCCTAAAAAGGGCTTATTAAAAAAAAGGACTTATTTACCTCGAAGCTGATAAATTATCCTTTATCATTGCACCACAAAGAACCCAATTAAATAATTGTAAAATATCTCTACTTACATTATCTTTCACATTCAGGTACCTTTACTTAGGTATATATATATATGTATATATGTATATGTGTGTATATATGTATATGTATATATATGTGTGTATATATACATATATGTATATATATACTGTATGAAGAGATGATTGTATTGATACTTCCTTTGTTGGTCACGTATAAGCAGAAATCAGAGAAGGAGATATATGCTATCTGGGCACAATCAAGATCTTTTATTAATAGCTATAGACATTAATGTCATTCAGTAGCAAATCCTGAATTGTGATAAGTGAGCATTCTATGACATAAGCTGCCAGAGGCCAGACTTCTGCTATGATTCCTATCCGGAAAAGCACATACAAGTAGGTACAGATTCACAGTGGCCTTCAGGTCACAGGTGGCTCTCAGCACAGACCAGAAGGCTGCATTTCTATAATTAACTTGTTAGTTGTTTGCAATGGTTTTTGTAGAAAAATTGTATTTTCAACCATGGTTGGGTTCTGAGGACAGCTCCAGAGCTCATATTTAACCACTGTGTATTCTTCCATATTATTATTATTATTATTTATATATTATATAATTACTATATATTATTTATATTATGACATTTAGTGCATTATTTTACACCTGCTTTTATTTGTATTGCTTTTTGGGCTGAGGGATCCCTATGAGCAGGGACGGTGTGTATCAGAAAGTGCTCAGGCCTAATCCTGACACATATGATTTATTATAAATTTTTTTTTTTAGTGAATGAAATTCTGACATTTTGTAAGTTCTAGCGAACTACATGTGTAAATGTTTTCAAGAGAGAAATCTATTCAGAATTCAAGTCTGGAAGCCACACGGTGCTCGTGGAATAGGTAAATTGAGATTATCTGCGAGCAATATAGTTCAGTATTTTAAATTATGGTTGTTACCTAAGCTTCATTAATTCTGACTGCCTTGATAAACCCTTCAGGAGAAGCCTAACATTTCTTCAGCTGCACTGTGATCAGAAATGAGGGGTTAGTACTGAGCTTTAGGAAAGGCTTTCTTTAAATCGGTAATTCTTTTTTAATCCAAAGGGAAATTAAGTTATGATTATATGTTGGGTTCTTTGTTTTCTGGAATTTTAATGGAATGTGAATAATGCTATTTACAATAGATTTCAAAAGCCTAGTCCTATGACCCAGAAAAATACTTACCTTTTTTTTCCACTTTGGGATAGATACTTCTTAGATGCCGCATCTGAATTAAGTAACTTTAAAAACAATTATTTAGTATAGATGTTTTGATTGTACATTTTTGTATTTTAAGACCTTTAATTATTTCAGCCAACTCCCATGTAGGGGAAAATCTGAAAATCAGGGTGCTTTTATATTTGGAAATATTGGAAGCAAAAATGTAAAAATTTTTGTGTTGAACATATGGGAACAATATGGACGTTTTCGAACAGTGCTTTAAATAAGAACATGAATTGGGTTATGTGTTTATATTTTGAAATTTAAATCTCTGTTAGACTGGACCCCTTTCTGAATGCGAGCCCCCTGGGGAGAGACTCTGTCTTGATTTTCTTTCTATCCAATGTGACTTTCACAGAGCCAGACACATAATAGGATGTTTGTAATAACATAATTTGATGTTTGTAGAATTAATAAATTATGAAAAACTGACTCAGGCATGTTAAAGTCTACATTAAGTATTATTTGCCTTCTCTCTCTGGGAAACTATACCTCATACAGTTTCAACCTTTTATCAAAATCTATGATCGTACCTTTGATTAAGCCTAAGAAGTATTAAATAGCTTTAAAAAGTCAGAGTGTGGATAGCAGAATATTTTAATCATAGCAGAAAATGTATTTCTATAATGGCATTATTAAGGACCACCAGCATTTTCATTTTGAATCATTATGTGGAAACAATTGGGTAATTAGAAACTTTTAAGTGATTGGGAAGCCAGCCATGATTATCCTTGGATTTCATGGATGAGTGCCACTAGTCATAAAGTCCTAGCTTTCTCTAGTATTGATGGTTAAAACCAAATTATCTTAGGTTTTCTAATCATGCTAGGAGCATGCTATCCTGTCCACCTGAAGACATGAATTACCTGATAATTGAGGAGAAATGCCATGATTCTCTAGAAATGACGTTATTGTATAGTATAACATGCATGAGAGAATTGGGTGGGAGGAGGTAGATTTATCCTTCTTCCACTAACTTTTCAGTAAGAGAGAGAGAGAGTTGGAGAACAAAATCCTGAATGTTACAGAGGAATATGAAGAAAAATTATTTCCTGGGATTAGTTTGCTTATACTTGGGGAGTAGTTTTTCTGGGGCATTGAGTTCACACTAATATCAAGTGTGCTTTGCCCAGAAGGAGTGTAAATACTGATGGGGCTCACTCTGAAGATGACTGTGTGGCAGACTGACATGGGCTGCCAACTAGCTCACCTTGACATTGCTTCTTGTATTCTTATGTGAGGGAAACTTACATGTGACTTACGTAAATTCGGGGTTTTTTGTTTTATGAATGTGTTTCTATAACCATCTTAATAGCTAACACTGGAGGGGTTACTACTTGCTGAGCACCCCACCTGGATGATCTATTCCAATTCCTACCCATCCTATGAAGGCAGGAGCTTTATCTTCCACTTTGACATATACCTCAGTTGTGGGGAGTTACTCGTCTACAGTCTCACAGCTAATATGTGGCAGAACTAAGATTGGAAACCAGGCAGTTAGATCCGAAAGATTAAATCGTCCTACTGTTTTGTCATGCCCTCCTGTTTTAGGAATATTAAAAGGCTAATGAACAGAAATAAACAGACACACATGGCACGTTGGTAGCCGGCACTATATCTGTAACATTTAACTTAATCCACTCCTTCTCCCAAAAAATGTATTGACTCTCCATCATGTGTACTGCTGTGTGGAAAATATGAAGATGAATCCCCCACAGGCTCTTTGTTCAGGGAGGGAGTAGAGTATAATAGGGAAAATCTAGAATATCAGTAAAAACTCTAATTCAAAGTGGAAACTACATGCTTTTTAAAGATTGTAAGGGGAGAGTAATTGTACTTAAGGAGAATCCAGAAAGGTGTCATGGAGGAAGTGGAATTTGCTCTGGGCTCTGGAAGGCCAGGTGGGCTATCACAGCTGCAGACTAGGGCTGTGGGCCTAAAGAAGGTGGGACAAGTAGGAATAAATATAGGGAAAGGAGAGATAGGACTGGTATTTTCAGAAATGGGAAGTGTAGTTTGAAGTGCAGTGCATTGTAGAGAGATATTTGGTGGCACTAGGTCTTAGAAAGCCACAGGACCTTGGGTCGGTGCTCAGAGTCAGTGGAGTATCACAGAAAGCCTTGGGATTGATTTGTTTTAGGCACGACTGGTCCCGCGGTGCCTGTCTAGTGATCAGGAGTAGCACAAGTGATCACAGAAGCCTGGTAGCTTACTTCTGGGGGGGTCCGTTCTTCCTGGGGCTTGTAATGACTCCTCTGTTTGTATCATTTTTCCCTTTCTATTGTCAACTTCCCTTAAATTTGAGGACTCACCAGCCCCAGAACATAGGAGGGGTATGTGTTCTTGTCTTAATAATTCCATGTGTCTCATGTTTCTGTAGTCATTTTCCATTCTGTGAAATGTGAGAAATTACTGATGTTGGTTAATGGCAGTTCTTCCTCATGAAGGAGAAAGCTTTGGGAAACACTTAACTTTGATTTTAATAAGTGTGGACAGTTAATAGTGGCAAGCATAGGAAACTCCTTTCCATAATGGTATTAAATATTAAAGAGAAGGAACAGGATATAAGAACATGTTCATGAAATGTTACGTGGATGTGGTAAGTATTAAAGGTCAGGATGTATACATTTAAGACAGTATTTTAAAAACTGAGGTTAAACACAGCTTAAAGAGGGGTGCCTGGGTGGCTCAATTGGTTGAGTGACTGATTCTTGATCTTGGCTCAGGTCATGATCTCACAGGTCTTGGGTTCCAGCCCTGCATCCTGCTCTTCACTGATGATATGGAGCCTGCTTAGGATTCTGTCTCTCCTTCTTTCTGACCCTCACCTGCTTGTGGTCTCTCTCTCTCTCCCTCTCTCTCTCAAAATAAATACATAGATACATACACACATAGATACATATGTACATACATAAATAACTTTAAAAAATAGCTTAAAGAAAAAACAAATAGAAGCAAAGCTTTATTGAAGGCTTATGGAGAGCAGCCCTGTACTAAGTTTTTCCCAGGCGTTGTCTCCTGTAATTCTGACAGTAGCCCTGAGATGGAAGGGTTGTTCTTGTCCCTATTTTGCAGATGAGAAAACAAGCTTCAGGAGTTTGGTTGACTTGACCAATGTGCTGGAAGTGCTAACATATGGCAGAGTTGGGGCTTGTGAACCCAGGGCAGCCTTACTCCAGAGGCTGCTGTTGTCTAGCTAACCTCCCCTGTAGATGGACAGTCAGAGCTGCTCATCACGGCAGTAAAATCCCCTAGCAAAGCATACAAACCAAAAATGAGTCCCACGTCCTTTGAGTTATTCCTGGTACAAAAAGGTAATTTTTAGGGGTGCCTGGGTGGCTCAGTGGGTTAAGCGTCCGACTCTTGGTTTTGGCTCAGGTCGTGATCTCACGGCTCAAGAGTTCGAGCCCTGCAATCAGGTTCCACGCTGTCAGTGCAAAGCCTTCTTGGGATTCTCTCTCTCCCTCTCTCTCTGTACCTCTCTCGCTTGCTCTCTCTGTCTCTCTCAAAATGAATAAATAAACGGAAAAAAAGGTAGTTTTTTAAAATGTTTATTTTTGAGAGAGAGAGACAGAGACAGAGCATGAGTAGGGGAGGGGAAGAGAGAGATGGAAACACAGAATCCGAAGTAGGCTCCAGGCTCTGAGCCAGAGCCTGATGTAGGGTTCGAACTCACGAACTGTGAGATCATGACCTGAAGTCAGGTGCTTACCCATCTGAGCCACCCAGGCACCCCTCCCCTGCAAAAGGTAATTTTTAAATGTCAGATTGATTTTGATAATACTTTGCCCCTTACTGTTGTTGGCCATGTTTACGTAAGTGTGGAGACACACTGGTCATGGTTCCCAGCAGCTGATAGACAGACTACCACAGTCTTTTGTGCTACGGCACCATGCAGCAGTCAGTGGCACTTAATGCTTGGAGGGGCCGTGGGAGGGCTGGTGGGTGGGTACGCCACCTTACAGTTAACTCTGAAAGTTTTGAGTGCATTCAGCAGTCCATGCTACTCAGTAGATTTAGGACAGTTTACCTGATGTTTCCACGCACCATCATGTAATTTTTAAGCTTTAAAAATGCCCTTGTCTATCTTTGACATACAGTCATTTATTTTCTATGTGGTCGGTATTCCTTGTTTGGATTTCATGTACCCCAGAGGACTTTTCTGGAGACTTAGCTGCTCTGACTCTGTTGGCTTCTGGAAAGAGGTATCTGGTGCCATGCTGCTTATTAAGGTAGTTCAGGTGGTGTCGCTCACAGTTTGTGGCCAACTTCCCATCTGAATGCAGTTTTCTCTTTATACCTTCAGTGAAGCTAATGGGTTTTGACAGGAGTATTGACATTCCCCCCATGATGGTTTGAGGATAAGTAGATAAAATTTTCGCTTAAACCCCTTAAGGTAACATTAGTTCTTTATAAGAGTTCCCTTCTCTGTGCCTCAGTGACACTGACAGCCTTATTAATACTTTTCAATATTCTAATGTCAGCAGCCATTTAATGTCAATTTAATCATTTTAATGGTTAATCTAGGCTTTTTAGCATGATCATTTAAATATCCCAGAAGATTGGGTTTATTATTCCTCACCAAGTACGTTCATTTTAAAGTCAAGAAAATCACATTACTTGTAACATCCAACATTCCTTTTCCGGGATTTTTCTTTAAATCATTCTAATTTATTGTTCTGACACTGAGTTATAGATCTATTTTGACTGATTTCATTTCTTAATAGGATCACAAAAAGGCTTTTTTGCAAATGAAGCCTTCAGAAAATGAAAACAATCTCATGGTTTTTTCCCTAACAGTATTCTTAAAAGTTTAGCACACCGTATCTCAATTTAAATTTTCCTAGGAACAGGTTTGCAGACTAGATATCTCTTCATGTACAATAGCCTGTTTTATCTGTGCCACAGATAATTGTTTGAATCAGGTTTATCACTTTACTGACATATTTTGATACACTAATACATAGGAACGTGTAAATGTTTCTTGAGCTATAGAGGTACAAATGTACTCTGTACGAATCATCCAAACATTCTAATGACATGTGTGTTTTTGTAGTTACGAGTTCACACTGATCATTCTATCACTGGATCTTTGTTTATGCACGTTTCTATGCAGAGCCCATTCATGAGGCTGTCTTTACTGTGTAGGCTTTATACTTGCAGATGATCCACAGAAACACAAAGAAGGAATTGGAACAGCAGTATTTCATTCCTAAAGCTGAATGATGGCAGGCATAATTACTGAGACTAACATCTGGAGTGGTTTATTAAAGGGAAACCTGCCAAGATTGTTAGCATATACCAAACAGCATTATCCATATGTGCCATTTCATCACTATTGAATGTTGGGGTGTGTTAGTATGAAGGGAAATGAATAAAATCCAGTAAAGGATCACTACTAACACATTATCCTTCCAGAACTGGTGTTGGCTTAGCCCGATGGAGCAGGTTGCTAGAGATTCTTAAGATCATGAACGTCACTCATCTGGTGGGTTTCTAAACATACAGGTACGTGGTTACTTGGTCTTGCCAGAATTAAAATGTACCCCTTCATTGAACTCGTGCTGAGCTCTTGGTCTACAAATGTCCTCCAAATTCTAAAAAGAACGACAGATTTTCATTTACAAATAAATAAAATTAGCAGATATTGAGGACCTGCTACGCGTTCAGTCTTATTGGAAGCTTGGTACACACACTGAAGGAGTGTGATAGGGACCATGTCCCGTGGGGTGATAGAAGAGCATTGTGGTGCCATTGCCAAATTTCCTGGAGTCATACTGACTTTCCACTTTTTTCATTATTACAGAGCTCCATAGCTGAAGAGAGGGTATTAAGTCAGTGGGTTGGTCCTCATCAAACTATAAAGGTTCAATTTTTACGAACACTCTAAGTCCAATAATCTGGCAAGTCAGTTTATTTAAATAGTAATCTAAGGAGGCTACCCTAATCTGGCATGGTAATATCCTCATCAGGCACTAGTAGAGGGAATTAAGCCCATCTACATCCTGTACATGGAATGGAGGGAGAAGACGCAGATCTTCCAGAATCATATTTGGATAGTTTTTCTTAGAATGCAGAAAACATTGTTCTCCAGAAAATGCTCTCAGTTTCCCCTCTGTTCCAGTCACTGCCAGGGGCTACCAAAGACTGAAAGAGAAGTGAGCAAGAATATTGCCATCTTTTGGTTCCATTGAAATTAGGGTGATTGGTTGTGTTAGTAAATAAGATGTGCAAATAGTTCATGAGTTATATGGCGGAGGTGCATGCAAGTATGGAAGGGACACTGTGGAAGAGATGAGTGGTTTAATGTGCTCGTTGAACAAACTTAGTCCATCACCTCTCCTTGAAAACAAGCACAGCAAACTCCCTCCAAACCACACATGTGGTCTGTCATTCCCTCACCCTGTGCATATCCTCCCTTTACAGAGTTTGCACTGCATATGAGTTCCTCTTCCCACAGAAGTCCTGTTGCTGCTCTCACCTCCCCACGGTGTCTCTTCTCTAGCCCCCTATGGCTGCAGCTTCAGGGCAGCCCCCTTCCTAGCTGCGACGTTGAAGTTAGCTCTAACTGGTCTTTTGCTATTGGTGTCCCTTTGCTCCAGACCATCTGCCATCTTGCTATCATTCATGCAGTGCTCATGTCATCCCTTCCATAAACTCCAGACTTCTTGGGAAGACCCCCATGGCCTTCTGCCATTCTTCCCACATTCTCACAGCAGGCTGTGATGTTCTCTCTTTTGAGGCTTTCACTCTGCCTTTTATTCTATCTAAAGGGCTCTTCCCCTTTTGTCTGCTGAATCCCTTGTCAGCCTTCAAAAGGAAGGTCAGGCCTTCACATTTTTGCTTCTAAGTGATGGAGCTTCTTCCTTCAGAGTCTAGTGCCCCTTCCATATCCCAGGGATGCACATATCCCATAGCGTTTCTTTTTTTAAAAAATTTTTTATGTTTATTTATTATTGATACACAGAGAAACAGAGCATGAGTGGGGGAGGGGCAGAGAGAGAGGGAGACACACAATCTGAAGCAGGCTCCAGGCTCTGAGCTGTCAGCACAGAGCCCGACGCGGGGCTCAAACCCACAAACTGAGATCATGACCTGAGCCAAAGTTGGACGCTTAACTGACTGAGCCACCCAGGCGCCCCTCCCATAGTATTTCAACTTTCTGTCTCCTATGTATTCTGTGAGCTCCTTGATGGTAGGGATTTGTCTTAGTCAGCTGTGCATTCCCGGGGCCTCACACACTGTGGTTGCACAACCAGTGTTGTGGAGTAAATGCCTGACGGAGGTGCTTATTGATCACGCCCTTGAAGGAGTAAAATTTGTCAGTGAGGAATACTGATTAATATGCGTTCACCATTAGACAAACATAGGCAGATCTCTCACTTTTAAAAATGTGTTTTAGTAGAATAGATGTCCTGGAGGTATAGTGAAAAGCCTGCATGAAGCCTGCAGGGAGAGATGGGGCGTTTGCCCCATTGTTGTGTTTCTGTGACCTTACAAGTCTGTGTCTTAAGTGTGCAGTTTTAAATAGTCAGTTACATAACAGTGTTGATTTGAAGCTTTCTGCCCACCTCTTAGATATTTGGCTTATCTGATTTCCAGTCATTCTTATTTCTGAATTGCTATTTTGCAGCTTCAGGATGCACCAATCACCAATGCCTCAGTGGCTCCCGTGTGTGTCCATATGCGCAGGCCCACACCTACAACATACGTATATATGAAAGAATTTATAGTGAATAAAAGCATCTATAAACATTTTTACGTTTCTGAATTGTATGTAACTCTGTAGCAGGAGAAAGTTGCTAAGGTCCTCTGATCCTAGATGTCACCCTGAAGACAGAACTATACCACTGGTAAATATGCACAGTTGAAGAGGTACCAAGTTGGGTGCCATACGCCTGTGGTAATGGGCGTATCTGCAGTTGTTGTGGGCATTTCGCCATACGCCATACCCAGTACCGGCCATCTTTTCTGTCTTCCTTTCTTGCTTTCTGCTGCTTCCTCCCCCACCTTTTCTCTTCTCCTGCTCTTGCCTTTGCTTGTCCTTGCTAGTTGGTCCCCCCTGCATATTGTTTATTGCTTCCTGGTGAGCTGATAGTTGAGAAGACTCCTGGTAAGCAGACAAGTCAGACCAGAAGCAATGCTATGACAAATTCTATATGGAGGACTTTAGGAGGCTCGCTTACTGAGGATCTATAGTTGTGGAATATACCAATGTGTCCAGAGCACTAACTCGGACTGTGTCTACCGCTGAATTGAGGTTCTTGAGGTAGGTGGATAGAAGGGAGTTTATTTGCAGTTTTTGGATTAATAGTGAATTTGAACATCAGCTAAACATTTATTATTCATTTTTATCCCTTCTTTTTGTATCTTTTGCCCATTTTTCTGTGTGTCTGCTTTGGTTTTGCTAATAGAGCCTTAGGATTCCTTACAAAGAACTATTTACTTGGCTTATCCCTTGTAACTATAAGTAGCTAGGTACATGAGATGGATGGAACACGATGTTTCTGGGAAGAGTTTAGAATAAAATAGGGATCTTTGAATTTCTGAACATCCTGCTTTGTTGATATGTAGAAGTCAGCTGCAGAGCTGAGGTGGAAAGTATCTCTATATTCTGTTTTCCTGTTTCTACTGAATATTAATGGTGTGAGTCCACCCCTCCCCTTAAATGGCCCTGGAGGTAACATTTTGTTTACTTGGTGTTTTATTTTGTTTTGTGTTGTTTTGGTTTTGCTTTGCTTTTTTTCTGTAGTAGCTTTCAAGAGACATACCTTCTGGCTCAAATAACTCATTATCCTAATCCCAGGATTTTCCTGTTTTACCTAGTTCAATGCAGTAAATCTTGTAATTCATACAAATACCTTATCCATCCAGTGTCATGATAGAAGGAAGGATATTATAACATGAGTAAAATTTTCTTGGATGATTGAAACTTATTAAATACAAAATTTTACATTTTAACTATTTTATGGGAATATTGTCTAAAATATATTACCTGTATCTTAGTACCGTCATTATTTTCTGATGGGTATATATCCAGGAGTAGAGTTAATGAGTCATAGAGTATGCATACGCTAAGCTTCAGTAGATACAATAAAATAGTTTTCCAATATTAATGTGTCAATTTACAGTTCTTCAACAGTGTTAAGTGTTTTAGTTTTTCCACATGCTCAACAACACTTGGTCTGTCATTTTCATATTATACATTATGGTGGCTGTGCAGTATTTTCACACTGTGGTGCTGGTTTACAATTCCTTGATGACTAAGGAAGTTCATCACCTTTTCGTATATAATTAGCCATTTGAATATCTTTGTATAAAGGGTCTATTCAAGTCTTTTGCCCATATTTCCTTTGGATAGCCTGTCTTCTAAATACTAATTTTCTAAATTCCAGATCTAAATGCTTTGTTAGATACATTTAATGGAAATATATTTTTTCATTTGCCGTGTTTCATCCTTACTGTCTTACTGATGTCTTTTAATAAACAGAAGCTCTTGATTTTAATAGAGTCTAATTATAAGCTGTTTCTTTAATAGTTAACATTTTTGGTGGCCTCTTTAAGATTTTTTTGCCTATACCAAGGTCACTAAGATATTCTCCTATGTTTTCCTTTAAATATGTTATTATCTCTCACATTTATATTTTAGTCCTTATGGAATTGATTTTTGTGAATTGCATGAGATAAAGTCAATCTGCCTTTCTTCCATATCCAATTGACCCAGCACCATTTATTGAAACAAGACAATCCTTTCTCCCATTGCACTGAAGTGTCATTGTTGTGATAAATCACTCTATTTTGTTGCTTTCATTGTGGAATACTATAAGGACTTGTAGAATTTTGTACATTTCACAAGTTTGTTTCTGAAAATCTATAGGTTAGGATATACCATCAGAGGGAGTTGATGTGGAAGGTCCCTTATCTTTCCTTGCTAATAGAAAAAATAGATAAAAATATTTTATAAAGATAAATATTTAGCTGAGATTGAAAATAAGGAAAGATAATCTGTAGGTGCCAAAAATGAAGTAAGGAATCTTGGTGGTGAAAAGAATCCACATGGTTAATAAAGATAACTGGACCAGATAAACCCTTTATGTGCTGGAGTGTTTATTTATTTATTTGTTTGTTTGTTTATTTTTTACTGTTTATTTTTGAGGGAGGGAGGGAGGGGGAGAGAGAGAGAGAGAGAGAGAGAGAGCGAGCATGCGCACAAGTAGGGGTGGGGCAGAGAGAAAGGGAGACACAGAATCCAAAGCAGGCACCAGTCTCTGAGCTGTCAGCCCAAAGCCCAATGTGGGGCTCGAACCCAAGAACTGTGAGATCATGACCTGAGCTGAAGGTGGATGCTTAACTGAGTCTGCCACCCAGGAACCCCTATGTCCTCGAGTTTTAATGTCTGACAGAATCAGGCATTGAATATAAATAAAAGTGAGTATGAGAAAGAATTAGGCTTCCTGCATAAACCAAACAGCCAAGAAATGGTGGGCAAAATTCTGTCTGCTGGCTAAAGGATGAGGCATTGAAACTGAAGTCTTAGACAATAGATGTAAATAAGACAAGTTGTGGGGCCTTGGATATCCTAGACTGTGCAATGCATGCATTTGAAATTGAATTCTTCTCATGACTCTGGGGAGGCCCTGAACTAAGAAACCAATATAAAATTTGACTAAGTACTCTTTCGTCACATTAAGCTGGAGTAATGGCAACCACAGAATCATTCCACAGGAATGCTTCTTAGGACTGTAGAAGGAGATAATTTGTAATTAAGATGGTGAAAATATACAAAGCTCTTCAGATAGAAAGGGAGAATGTTAAGGGCTTTCAAAGAGAATGGGCAGATTATTGGCCAAAAAAATAGAAAGAGTGACTACAGATTTAATAATAATAGATTATAGAAAACATTAGAATTTAAAGTGCTAAGAGAAAATGTGTTAACCTAGAATTTTATACCCAGCTAAATTATCACTCAGGCTTAAGGATGAAATTAATACATTTTTGACTTGAACAGAAATACAAGATAATTTTCCAAAGAAAACTATACATAGGGAATGAAAACAAAGAAATAATTAATGTTACTCTTAATTCAGAGATCAATATAAAAATTTTTTACCTACTTAGTCCATCAAATTAAGATAGAGAATAATCATGTTGATAAGGCTCTAGGGACATATAACTTTCTCACACTTCACTGATAAGTTTACATTGCTACATTTTCAGAGAACAAGACAGCAAAGACTTGGAAATTGTACAGGATCTTTTAACTTGCAATTTTACTTTATGAATATATTCTAAGGAAGTAATTTAAATTATATTTATTTAGCCTACAGAGTTTTCATCCCAGTGGTTTTAAGAGTTCAGGGTTGAAAATAAATGTGCTGTCATGGGATGATTATTAAATCTGTAATGACAGAATACTGTATAGTCACTAGAAACAACAGTTCAGTGATACGTCAACTGATATAAAAAATACATTAAAATAAATAAATGAAAAAATATGAAATGTGAATAGCATGATCTCTTTTTATAAATGCATATAATTTACACCTAAAATATTTGAAAATACATTAATATAGCAACATCTATATTTATTTCTACATGTAGCTCAAAGTTTTTTTTTAACATTTATTTCTTGTTTTTGAGAGAGAGAGAGAGAGAGAGAGCGCGCGCGCCAGAGTGTGAGTGAGGGAGGGGCAGAGAGAGCGAGGGGAAATAGAGGATCCAAAGCAAGCTCCAGGCTGTGAGCTATCAGTACAGAGCCTGATGTGTGGCATAAACTCATGAACCTGTGAGATCATGACTGAGCCAACATTGGACGCTTAACTGACTGAGCCACCCATAGCTCAAAGTTTTAACAGTGGTTGTACTTGGGTTATTAGTATTGTGTAGTTTTAAAACATTTCTTCATTTGTCTCTGTTTTAATAATTTTTCAAAATTAGATGATAATTTTTTAGAAGGAAAAGAAAAAAGAAATTTCACTTCAGAGAAACACACCAAAAGCATCGTGACCATTATAATTAGTACTTAACATATGCACCAGCTTCATGGAACTGGTGATTGTCAGAGTCCAATGAGCTGTGGCCAGTTCATCATATTTTCTTTGATTATAATGATTAAGATGAAGTTATTTCTGCATTTTAAATTCCAGTAAATAATTTTAACTTCTTAAATTAAAAGTTCTTTAAAAACTCAAAGGATAAAAGAACACTGTATTGATTATTTAATATATATAGACTGTATAAATATTATTTATCTTATTTGTTCAGTAGTTCTCTTCATGATTCTCTACTCCTGTAATTGTTTTTATATTTTTTTTTCTGTCTAGATAGCCAAGGGACATTGCTTTGGGCTCAGATCATCTGAGAATGACACATAGTGATCATCTGGTTTAGTCATGAGGGTGTGAGAGATGTCAAGAATAAGGCAATAATGAGGGTTTGTGTGTGCCAAAACTTTTTCATTGAGATTTAAAAATAGCCTAAGAGAGGTGCCTGTTTCAAATAGAAGATAACTTGAAAAGGATTGGGAGCCAAGATTCTGATATGGAAGAACAGACTGTCCCAGTGGACCACAATGCAAATTTACACCCTTGTTCTTGCCAAAAGGAAAACTTGCTTCCACCTAGGTAAAAGAGATTATACTGAAAATAGATACTGCACATACTGAGAATTTTGAGAGTATTGGGGATGCAACATGATTTAAAACAGAAAAAAAATTGTAGGAAGCAGTTATGAATTATTAGCCATGCAGCTTTTAAACTTTTCGTAGTAAATTTTTAAGGCTAGCCGTGTAAAAATCCTTCAAGATTTTGGAGTCAGGGAGGAAGGGAGTTGAACAAATATAAAACATTTGACCTTTACAGCGGTGATTTGTAGGTCATTGATATTTGGTGACTCTTGATGCCTGAATGCCTTTTGGAGATAATTGTGGAATCAGTTTTAAAAATGTACCTCATATCTGAGAGAGCATTTGTAATCTCATTATAGGCAAATATAAAGCATTATTAATTACTTGAGGCCTTTGCCTTTTAAGCAAGTATTATGTATTATGCAACTTAAAATCATGAAGGAAAGAAAAAATATTTTATTAATCACCTGCAGGCTCTGTTTAAATGACTTAAGGGAACTTTTCCTCTGGGTCTTTAAGCAAAATATAAATGAACATCCAGTGTCAGCCAACTAAAAATATACTGTATAATTCTTTACAAGATGTGTCCCACATTCTCTTGTGTTAGCTGTGGTTTAGAGAGAGAACAGAACAAGTGGAGTTCATACTTGATTGGGAAACCCAAAACTAGTTCTGGGTCTACCAATAACTGGATGTGTGGCTTAGAAAGTCATTTAATCTTGAGTTCAGTTTTTCTCTCTATTATGTGAGAGGGTTGAATATATTAGCAGGTGATTGTCAAAGTTCTTGCTACTACAGTATTCTATTTGTGTGTTCAGACACAATGATTCCAAAAGTTGATACTCTCTCTATTGACTTTTTCCAGCATTCTAGCAAGACTTACTGTAGCACTAGAATATTGCAGAATCTGCTATTTAAAAGTGTTTTTGATTATTTATACTCAGCTGCTTTATTCAGCTCGTGATTTGGCATTCAGAAAACATACAGAAAGGTTTTTAAAGAAAATGAGTATCTGGACTAGAGAAATATACATTAAACAGGGGATTAAGAATGTATATTTTTGGTAGTATATCTGACTTTTGCAATATCATGTTGGAAGCCTTAATTGTAACCAAATAATGTTTTCCAGTCTGTGTTTAACTATACATCAACTCAGTGGACGATTCATAAGGAGTATAATTGACAGCTGGTAAAACCCTTGCAAAAATGAATCAGCTTTTAACTCATATTAAATTATCCTTTTCTAAAAGACTGAAAACTATAATCAAGTTCTTTCTGTGTAATTTGCTATAGATTACTACTTTAAGAAAATAACATCCTTTGTTAAGAAGGCTTTTCTATTATTGGCTTATGGTGTCCCCTACTCTCACTGAATTAAAGCTTTCAACCTGCTGCTAGATGCCCTGAGCTTTTCACCTGAACATTTTTACAATGAGAGCATAATGAATGTTGAAACTGGCATAGATTATTTAAAATAGGCTTAGATGAGCTCTCTATTGCTGCTCTTGACCTACCCAGAAAGAAAAGAAACAAGTCCCATAGTATAGAGATGGAATTGTTATCAAATGCTTTAAAGCTTAAATTGTACAGATGAAGCCTGTAGCTTCCCACTGTTACTTTTTCTTTATTTCTTGGGTCCACTTATTAGATGAGCAAGTATGAATAGTCTGAGGATTATAATCCTCATTGTGTATCATATACACTAGAAAATAATATAATAATTAATATATGGAAGAATCAGGAGCTTAAAATTGCTCATTTATGCGTTTATCAAAAGTAATACTAAACTGTATGGGTGAACATTCTGTAGATAGAGTGTTAAAAATGCAGCCAAGATTTCTGCCCTCACAGAGATTTTGGGATTTTGGTCAAGACATTTATTTTGATTTTCTTTATAGATGCTGAGGGCCTTTAACAAAATTCAGCACCCATTCCTGACTTTACAGAAACACTAAATAAAAAAAACCACAACAACCCACAACTCAATAAAGTAGGAAGTGATAGACCATTCTATGATGTTAGTTAAACATTAGCTAAAATATTCAGACTGCAGAAATAAGGTCAGCATCTTCCTTAATGTTGAAATATGGGAATCATTCCCACTGTCCCCCAAACAAGACAAGGATGACAGCATCCTGTTGGAGGGATTAGTCAATGAAATCAGACAGGAAAGATAATTAGAGGCATAAGAATTGTACAAGAAGGAATGAATGAAGACTGTTTCTTTGCAGGTGATACCTGGAAAATCCAAAAGAATCAGTGAGGAAACCAACACAAACAATAAAGAATTCAGGAAAGTACCAGGATGTAAGATTAGCTTACAAAAATCAAACATTAATTGACCAAAAGATAAAATGGTAGAGAAAAATCCTATTTATGACAGCAGTGACAATAACAAGAAAATAAAATACTTGGGAGTAAAATGAAGTGTGTGTGTGTATGTGTGTATGTGTATACACACAATCTATACAAGGAAAACTGCAAAACTTACCTGGAAGGTTTAAAGTAGACTTGAATAACAAACAGGTAGTCATAATGTGTTCTTGGATTTGATGACTCAACATGATAAAGATGTCATTTATCTTTAGATTAATCAATTTAATGCGATCAGTAACAGTGATGGATTTTTACTTTGAGCTTGACAATTTGATTCTCATGTTTGTAAAGAAAGTAAACATGCAAGAATATCTAGAAAACCATGAAAGAAGAGTCACAGGGGGATGGGTTGCTTTTTCTGATAGTCACATAGTCTCAGTAATGAAATAGTGTGATGCTAACACATCAGTTGGCCATTAGGGGAGAAAAATCCAGAAATAGACCCACAGATATACAGAAATTCAGTACAATGAAAGTAGATTCTCAAATCGGTGGGAAAAGATAGACTATAAAAATATATTTATTTTGTTTCATTTTTAATAGCGGTAAAATATACATACAATTTACCATCTTAACCATTTTAGTGATTGTTAGTGAACTAACAATTCACTAGTATAAAGTATATTCACATTATTATTCAACCAATCTCTAGAACTCTTTTCATCTCGCAAAACTGAGACTCTGTACCAATTAAGCAACATCTCCTCATCCCTCCAATCCCAGCGCCTGGTAACCACCATTTTTCTTTTTTGTCTCTATGAATTTGGCTATTCTAGGTACCTAGATATATATACCTAGGTATATAAGTGGAATCATTCAGTATTTGTCCTCTTGTAACTGGCTTACTTCACTTAGCATAATGGCCTTAAGGTTCATCCATATTTTCGTGTGTATGAGAATTTGCTCTCCTTTTAAAGGATGAATGGTATTTTATTGTATGTATAGACCACATTTTGTTTATACATCCATCTTTGGACCCTTGGGTTGCTTCTGCCCTTTGGCTATTGTGAATAATGCTGCAATGAACGTGTGTGAAAACATTTCTTTGAGACCCTGATTTCAATTCCTTGGGGGTGAATACCTAGAAGCCGGAATAGAAGGATTATATGGTAATTCTCTTTTTAATGTTTTGAGGACCCACCATACTGTTTTCCACAGTGACTTTACCATTTTACATTCCTACCAATGGCATGTCAAGGTTGTGGTTTCTCTACCTTGTCACCAATACTTGTTACTGTTTTTTTCCATCCCCCCCCATAGTAGCCCATCGTAATTGGCATGAGATGGTAGCTTATTGTGGCTTTGATTTACCTTTTCTAATGATGAGAGATGTTGAGCATCTTTTCATGTGCTTATTGGCCATTTGTGTATTTTCTCTGGAGAAATGTCCATTCAAGTCATTTAGTCAGATTTTGTTGTTATTGTTATTGAGTTATAGATGTTCTTCATATATTCTGTATATTAACCCCTTATCAGATTCCTGATTTGTAAATATTTTCTCCCATTTGCTAGGTTGCCTTTTCATTCTTTTGATTGTGCCTTGATGCACAGTTGTAAATTTTGAAATAGTCTAATTTATCTATTCTTTCTTCTGTCGTCTGTGCTTTTGGTGTCATATCCAAGAAATCATTGCCTAATACAGTATCATGAAGCTTTCCTATAAGGTTTTATTTTAGGAGTTTTATAGTTTAGTTCTTATGTTTAGGTCTTTGATCCATTTTGAGCTAATTTTTGTATAGGGTGTGAGGTAAGGGTCTGACTTCATTCTCTTTTGCATGTGGAAATACAGTATCCCAGTATTATTTGTTGAAAAGACTGTCCTTTCCTCATTGAATGCTCTTGTCACCCTTGTCAAAACTCATTTGATTATATATCATTCGATCAAAGTTTATTTCTGGGCTGTTTATTCCATTGTTCTACAGAACCTTATTTTTTGAGTTGTTTAGGTTTATAGAAATTGAACAAAAAGTACAGAGTGCCCATATATCCTCTCCACCCTAGTGTCCCGTTTTTAACATTTTACATCAGTGTGGTACATTTGTTGTAATTGATGAGCCAATGTGATAGATTACTATTAACTTAAGTCCATTATTTACATTAAGATTCACTCTTTGGGTTGTACATTTTGTAGGTTGTGGCTAATGTACAATGACATGTGTCCTTTATAACAGTATCCTGTGGAATAACGGGTTATCTGCCCAAAAAATCTCCTGTGCTCTACGTATTAATCCTTCCCTTTTTTCTGTCCCCACTGGCAACCACTCGTTTTTGTCATTTCCATAGTTTTTCCATGTTTAGCATGTCGTATAGTTGGAATCATATAGTATATAGCCTTTTCAAATTGGCTTGTTTCATTTAGCAGTATATGCATTTGAAGTTCTTCCATATCTTTTGGGGGGTTGATAGTTCATTTCTTTTTATTGGAAAATATAGATTTTTAATAAGTGGTGTTGTGACAACTGGATAATCATCTAGAATATATAGAATAGGGTTCTTATTGCATAGCATACAGCAGAATACATTTCACTTGGGTCAGGGATCCAAATAGGATTGTAGGAAAAATTTAAAATAGGAAAAGGGGGAAAAAAGAAAAATCAAGGGGAAAAATGAAGCCAGACAAATACTAAAATGAAACATGGGTGAAATCATTTATAAACTGCATATAAGGAAAACCTTTCTATGACTCAGAAACCAGATGGAGTAAAAGAAGATTGATGAATTTGTAACAACATAAAAAAAAATAAAGAAAAATTTGCATGACAAAAACCACTATAAGCAAAATCAAAAGAGAAATGACATGCATTTGGGAAAAAATACTTGCAACATGTCAGAAATAAAGGAATAGTCTCCATCGTATTAAAGACTTTTTTTAAAAAATCAAAGAAAAGACCAAAACTCAGGAGAAAAATGGATAAAAGACATGAACAGACAGTTGATGGAAATGGCTTGTGCCTATGTGGGGTGAAGATGTTGAAGTTCACTCAGAAAAAGAGAAACACAAATTAAAGCAGCATTTATACTGAGATACCATTTCTCATCCAATAGACTAGCAAAAATTCAAAATCTTGAACAAATTCTATCAGCTGAGCTGAGGTAAAACAGGCTCTCACATTGCCGGTGTGAGTGCAAGATGGTGCCTACTGTGGAGAGAGATTTGCTAAAGTCTAAGAGAATCACCTTCCTGGCTCTTGCCCCTTCCCTCCTGCCCGCATATGTTACAATATGCTGTGGAATTCCTCCTCCCCCCACCTTTGGACTTCGGTAGTTTCCTCTGCCTACTGTCATGACAGGCTGGATGGAAATGCCTGGGAATTAATATTCTCTGGGACAGGCTGTCAACCAGTGCGTCCTGAGCACTGATGTAATTCCTCAGGTGAGATAATTTTGCAGCCTGTTCTTTGCACCATTTCCCAGCATTTCCCTTCAGGATTAAGCACCTGCCTCTGCTAGGACAGCAGGCTCAACAGAGCTTCCCATCTTGCCTGCATTTGTTTCCTGGTCACAAGGTCTGCTTCTTAAGAACCCAAAGAAAGACCATATTACGCACAGCTGCCCTTGGACCCAGCAATCCCAGGCCTTAGAGTTTACCTTGAAAATGTGTCTCCTCAAAATGAAACAACATACACTCAAGATTACTCACCGTGGCATTATTTGTATTAGGCATCTAATGCCCTACCCTGGAAGTCTGACTGAATGAACCACATATGAAATGGGGTATTCTGGAGCCATTAGAAGTAAAGCTGAAGGTCTCTCTGGACTGCTGTGGAGTGGTTTCCAGGATATATAGATGAGGGAAAAGAAAAAGTTAGAAAAGAGAATGTGTAGATTAGGCTACCTTTTATGCAAGAAAGACATGCCTTTGCTTACTTTTGTAGAAAGAAACACTGGGAGGATACACCATAAATTATTAACCATGATTCCTTGGTGAGGTAGGTGGAACAACCAGAGTGGGGGTAGGATTTCTCTTAGTGTATCTGCTTCTGTTGGCCAAGATGGAAAAAGAGGGACTGCATTTACCCTTCTACTTGAACCAGCCATCACCAGCCCCCCCTCCCAATTACAACAAAAATAAGACAAAAATACAAACAAAAAAAAGATAAAGTAGAACAATGTTTCTCAAGACATGGGCATGAGGCAACGAAGGACAGCGATCCCTGACACCAGTGAACAAAGGAGGCAAGCCTTCGAATGATCTCTGCCGACTTACTGGGAGCATTTCCAGACCACAGGGCAGGGCAGGGCAGCCTGGAGCCTGGTGGAGTCCCTGAGGAGACAGGGATAGGAGTCTGCAGAGACCAAGGTGGCTGGTGTTCATAGCACAGAGCACCAGAGAGGAGAGAGTCACCATGAAGATGCACAGTGTGCCCCTCCACTGTGCAACAGCCCGGTGCACGCAGGTGAGGAAACTTTTCCAGTCTGGGAAAGGAACCATCAGGAAGGGCTGGTGGGAACAGTGCCTAGGTGCCCATACAGGGCCGGGAGCAGTGCTTGTCCTCATCAACCAGACAGAGAAACCGTCTGGACTCAGAAGTGGGGAAACGTTAAACCTAGACTGAGCTCCATTTTAGATACACAGCAAGTCATTAATGCAAGTGTTGAAAGGATCAAACTGTGTCCAAGGAACTTAACTGTGTTCCAGAATGAAGTATGGAAGGGTTATAGGAGTGTTTATGTAGTTTTGATTTTGGAAAGGTGTAATGTTTTAAATATTCAAATTTAAAGTTACATTGAAAGGAATAATAAAAGTGAGCCAGAAAATTAAGATCAGACAAATGAACCTGACGAGGACATAAACACACAAAAGAAAAGGTGAATTCGAAAGCCAAAATTATTTAATTTTGGGATCCATACACTATATATTCTCTATAGCAAAAAACACCTAACTGCAAAGACATCTTGAAGTCTCCTGAGTTTACAAAAAGTGTCACCCTTCAGAGTCAGGTATTGTTTTTTGCACAAAGCTGTTACTCAGTACATATCTGTTGAATGGAAAGGAGTAATACTTCTGCTTTTTTTTCATCCCATCATTGTTTTATATACTAATGTGATATTTAAAAAGTTTCATATATGTATGTATGTAAGAATTATATATATATTATATTCTTATATATAAGAATAAAATAAGAATATTTTACATTATATATATATTTAAACTAGACCACGTTGACAAGAAACCTGACCCTCTGCATGTAGTGACTGTTGTAAAAGGGAGATGGATTCAATTACATCATCATCACACCTGTAGGTGCTGGTACATTGCCATTATCCCTGTCACAAGGTTTTTTGATAAGGATCAATTACTTGATCTTGACTGTAACTATTTTTCAGAATCCAGCTGTGCACTTTTATTATATTTGATCTTCATTATGGGTACACAGGATTTATACAATCCCCCATGGTGTCAGAGCACATACAGTAAGGTCAAGTTAACAGGAAGAGTGAAGGCAGCTGTTTAATGTGAAGACAGAGAGATTAGCAAAGATTAAGAAAGTGGTATTAAATGTTTGTTGGCTGTTCCTGGTATATACATATATTTGAAATAAACTTTAAAATTTTAGGGTGATGGGACTCTAGCTTTTATTTTTATTTTAAACTACTTACTGCTCTTGTAGTGTTATTGAAGAGTAAGTGTTGAATTAAAATGTTTGGGTTCTTATTCATTACATTGACTGGTAGTATTTTAGAGTTGCATTTCACTCTAGATTTTAACAGATCCAGATGATTTTTCTCAGTTGTAGGCATTCTGTCTATGGTAGCTAGTTTGGAAGCTTACTCAGCTCCTCTCTGAACTTGCTGTCTTTAGCAGTGAGATAGACTGTTCTGATTATTGACTACATCTAAATGGTGGACTGTCATACTTCATTTTGTCTCCAAATTTAATTGTCTTATTCTTCTGAGCATTCATGTTTAGGTCTGCTTTCTGAAATGATACAGACTGTCATTTTTTCTTTTTTTTTTTTAAAAAAAAAACAGCTTTATTGATACATAATTCACATGCCATACAATTTACTGATTTTAAAGTATACAATTGATTGGTTTTTATATTTAGAAAGACTTGTGAAACTATCACTACAATCTCATTTTAGAGCATTTTCGTCACCATTAGCAATGAAACCCTGTTTCCACCCCTCAACCTCAGCCCTCGGCAATTACTAATGTACTTTGCTTATTTTGGACATTTCATATAAATGGAATCCTATAATACACAGTCTTTTGTGACTGTTTTCTTTCACTTAGCATGATGTTTTCTAGTTTCATCCATATTGTAGCATATATCAGTATTTTATTCCTTTTTTTATGGCTTAAAAATTCCTTATGTGGATATGCCACATTTTATATATCCATTTATCAATTGATAGACTTCTGGGTTATTCTCCCTTTTAGGCTCTTCATGAATAAAGTTGCTATGAATACTAGCATATAAGATTTTTTACACATGTATGTTTTAATTTCTCTCAGTTGTTTGCCTAGGAGTAGAATTTCTGGGTCCTATGGTAACTCTATGTTTATATTTTTAAAAAACTGCCAGACTTTTCCAAAGAAACTGCACCATTTTCATTCCCACCTTCAAGGTATGAGGGCTCCATTTTTCTCCACATCTTTTCCAGTGCTCATTAATGTCCATCTTTTTGATTTTTTCCATCCTAATGGGCAAGAAGTGGTACTCACTGTGCCTTTCAGTTGCATTTCCCACAATTAATGATGTTGAGTATCTTTTCATGTACTTGTTGGCCATTCGTATATCTTTTTAAAACAAATTTGTTTTTTTTTTTTTTTTTTTTTTGCGAAAAAGAGAGAGGACATGCTCACAGGCAAGGGAGGGGCAGAGAGACGGGGAGACAGAGGATCTGAAGTAGGCTCTGCGCTGACGGCAAAGAGCTGGATATGGGGCTTGAACTCAGGAACCATGAGATTTGAACCATGAGAGTTGAAGTCGAACACTTAACCGACTGAGCCACCTGGGCACCCCTGTGTATCTTCTTTTGAAAATTGTCTCTTCAGATTCTTTGCCCATTTTTACTTGGGTTATTTACTTCTTATTGAGTTTTATGAGTTGTTTATATATTCTGGATATCAGTTTCTTATTAGATACATGATTTGAAAATATTTTCTCCCATTCTGTGGGCTGTTGACAGTATCATTTTGTTTCTAAGTTTTTAGCCCTCATAGCCCTTCTAATATTTAAAGATCTAAATCTTTAAAGATTTAATCTGTGACTTGCACATTGCTGATACCTAAAAGGTCTCAGTAGAGGTTTATGAATAAATCATGTCTCTTCACTTCCCTTCTCAGCCCACTCACCACACTAAATATACTTCATTCCTCAGTTGAGTCTCAGATCCTGCCACTTCTCACGAAGTGTGGGGATAGCCATTCTCTGGAAGTCTGCTAATTTGCCCTTGTCCCTGACTGAAGAGTGATGCCCTGAACCAGATTTCTAATGCAGCATCACTAGTGTAGTGATGCTAGGGACCATCACCTCCTTTGAACTTGACACCACTTACCTATTTCTGTTTTCTATTTTCTACTTTTTAATGCAACTTTGTTATTTTGTTTTTGCAAATAAGTGAGCTGTAATAGTCTACCTTGAACTAGCAGATCTACAGGGTGCAAAGCTATGCCTTTAGGTTAAGAAGAATCAGCATATGAGTAACAGAGAGAGGGCATCAGCCTTGATGGCACTTCAGATGACAGGACCTGGGATTTTCAGTTAACCCATTAGCCATAATCTATTGGTAGGGCAAAGTTTTGCTCTTGCTTTGTTTTATTTTGATTTTGGTGGTTTTATTTTTAATGAAGAGCTTCCTATCAGCTAGAGCTACCAAAAAGTGGAATGAGTTATTTGAAAAGTACGGAGTTCTCTGTTGTTGACAGTATGTAAGCAGAAGGTAGATACATATCTACCAGGGATATGATAGAATGGACTCTTGAACAGAAGGGACTATGAACTGAGTAACTTCTAAGACAAGCCTCTTTCTTCTCTAATTCTGTTATATATCAGAGAGACTTATGAGAAAGTTCAGTTTGTTTTGTGTTTGTGTGAATTCTGAGATTATATTTTCAATTTACTTTTTCATTAGATACTTTTAACCTCAAAAGATTGCTTTTATTTTCTTTCCAAAATTTTTTGGCTTATAAGGAAAATATGCTGGCATTGGTATTAATCCTTAATGAATTTACGTGTGTACTCAGATAAGTTTTTCTTAGATGGGTATTCTTACTTTTTTTGGTTAAGTTTCACTGGTGTATTTAGTATAGTCTTTTGAGAGACAGCCAAGTAGCTGATTTTTTTGTAGCAAGCCAATAGCACGTCAAATTTGAATTTATGTTGGAAAGCTGTTTTTCAGGCATAGAAGTCCAAATAAACAGCCAAATTACCATTTCTCCCCAATTTGGATATGGGAAAGTGAGTATGTGTTTGGCTTTTATTTCTAGAATAACTTGAGAATGGATAAATAGTTTTTCTTGTGTGCTATTAAACACTTGCAATCCTGCAGCAAAACCAAATGTGAGAAACTTAACTCCAAAGAATTACATTAAGTGGTTGAAAAATATCTATTACTTTAAGTTCATCCACTGTGTGCCAAGTGTTTTACAAACTCTGTCTTTTACAAATGTAATCCCTGAAATAGCACTATAGGCATTAGAATCATTTCTGTTACCGGCACTTAAATCAAGGGCATTAGGTTAGGGTAGCTTGGTCAAGATTACAGAATCAGTAAGTGTGAGTAACAAATTGGGGATTAGAATCCAAAAACCTATGTCTTTTGTTTTGAGACTCCTCCACATCATTTCAGTTTCAGTTCATAATAGGAGGTGATCTTAACGTTCAGATATTTTGATATTTAAGAATATTACTTCAAATTATATTACAGTATTTCAGTGGGTTTAATTATTATGTTTTTGTTCCATGACTATTTAGCATCCAGAATAGCAGCATTTCTCTATTTTGGTTGATGGGAATAGGAATAATTTTTTCTGTGTCCTGAACTGTTTCTGAATGCCACCTCAATTTAAATGTATATTCATAGGAAAAAAACAAAAACAAAAACAAAGGATCATCAAGAAATTAGCTATTGGTCATTTTTGAAAGTTAATTTCCCTTCAACTTTCCATGTGGGGTATTCTTGAACGGGAGGCCTTAACCTGTGTCGTATAGCAGAGAAATGGAGAAACTTACATACGGCTTAACTTTTTCACAGAGGACTTTGCAAGGATGCTTGTGTGTCCCTGATTCTAAGAAGTAGATGATCAGCACGGAGTAGGTTACAGATTTCTGCTCGAGGCTACACCCTGGGTGTACTATTATCTGTAATTAAGTTTATTATTTGAATAATTAAAATTATTCTTTAATTTTTTGCTATAAGCAGAACTTCTATTGTACTTGAAAACAGCATCTATTTTGTAGTAAGTTTAAAGGAAAAGCGAATAGTAAAAAAGTTTCAAAAGAATATGGTAAAGGTGGAGTTTCTACCTACCAGAAGCAAGTTGTACCATACATTGAAGTAAAGCAATTAAAACTGACCTTGGGACTCTTAGTTTTACTTCCCTTCTGTTTGTTCTAAAACTGTTATAGGCATTTTCCTGTTATTGTCCCAAAGCACACATTTGAATTTATTATTTAAATTATTATCCCAATCAGCTGCTTTGATTTTTTTTGATATCTATAACTTAGAGGTTTCTAAAACCTTGAATCATAAAGAGACATAAAAAGCTAATCTAATTTTATATTCTAGTCTCTTTTTTATCTTAATGATAAAATGATGAACTAAAATCAAGCTTTGGACCTTGAAGTTATCTCTTGTGTACTTAACGAAAAATAGATCCTCTAAATATACTTAAATGCGTATATGAAATGCCTTTCAAGTGTCAAGTATTTATGGAAGAATATTCTAAATCTTTACTATGCCTAAAACCTTATATAACATTAGGTTATAGTTGTGTGTGGGTCCCATTATGATAAATATTTGCCACTTATGTAATAAGGTTAGTTTTGTAAGGACCAAGAAAGTTGACCCAGTATTATGCTGAAACACATAACTTTAATGATTATTCCCAGGCTTGTGAAAGTATGTCGCTGTGGGATGATTGATGCTACAAATTAACCATGTCATATTCACTTTTCTTCTGTTGAACATTTATTTAAAAAAATTTTTTTTAATGTTTATTTATTTTTAGACAGAGAGAGTTGGGGGAAGGGGAGAGAGAGAATCCTAAGCAGACTCCATGATGTATGCACAGAGCCCAATGGAAGGGTCGTTCCCACAAACCGTGAGATCATGGTCTGTGCTGAAACCAAGAATCAGATGCTTAACTGACTGAGCCACCTAGGCACCCCCTCTGTTGAGCATTTAAAACCAATTTATTGAGAAATTTGGTATGTAAATTATTTTCTTTAGCTGTTTGAGTATTAAACTGCCAGTCGTTTCTTTGTTAGTTCCTACATTACCTCCCCACATTATAAATTCATGTTTTTATATGGCAGAGAAACGTCTGTATTCCCTTAAACTACGCAAATTCAAAATGTAAATGTGCTTAGTACCTACCAACTAAATAAATACCTGTATTGTTACTGAAAGTCCAAATGATTATTTTTTTAGATTATATACTATTTAGTTCTATAGACCTCTTCCTTCAAATTTAGACCAGGTAATTAAAAGTCATTTATCTGTTATTGTTGTATTACCCAGGAAACATAAAGTACAAAATTTCTGTACCAGTACCTCATCGTAAATTCTTTCCCTAAAGGTGAATAATCATGGAGCCAGAAACACTTTTTTTTTTTTTTTGCCTCTGGGGGCAGGGCTAGGGTTGCTTGAAAAGCTTACCTAGAAGTTCAAAATCCTGCCAATGTATTGAGACAGTTTCGCTTCACTGACATCTTGATTGCACTTCACATCACACAAAATACCGAGGGACTGATTCTGTAAGGTTCCTGGCCTTCCCCTTTATCATAATTGTGGAGTGTCGCATTGGTCTGATGGAGATAGATTCAGAACAGTTGTTGATTGGAAGCTCTTGATGAAGACAGGGAATTCAAACATGGGCTCTGCCTGGAGATTCAGCTGCGAACATCACTCATCTATCATAATTTAACAAATGGAAAAGATCAAGACAACCTGCCATCCATCATATCTATTTAACTGTACTCCAGAGTGGATTAAATTGTATTTAACAACTTTTATCTTACAGGATTTACACACTCTAAAAGGGACTAACACTTCAACATGCTTTTGCTTTCTGTTTTATCACTGGAAGATCTTGAGATTTGTTCCCAAACATTCAAAATCTAGTAAATGCTTTTCAAAGTCTTTATGGCCCTCAAATTCCCCCCAATTCTGTTTTTGACAGAGTATCAATTTAGTAGAATAGCGATCGAAATGCATTCTTAGGCTACAATGGTATAAAAATAGTCGCTTATTCTTAAATAGCATTGCTCTGAATTGGAATAAGTTTGGTTGGTATTGCAAGTATTAATTTGGAGCCCTTAAAGAAACTTTAAGAAGTATCATTTCAGGACCCCAGAGCGCTAGAGTTTAAAGAGCAGCTAACGATCTCATCCAGTGCCTTGAGTTCACAGTTACGAAGACTGGGCCATAGGAGGTAAATGAGTGTCACAGGCGTGCCTAGATTATCTGCAGTAGTGCTGGAATATGAATGCAGGTTTTCCAACTTCCCAGGATAGCTTTTCTTTTCATCCCCCCATACATCTTCATTTATTGAGTCTACATGGATTCTGTGAACCTCAAGTCTCATCGGTATCCTTGGGGTTATAAGGGTGAGGGGAAGGATGATCGTGGTGAGAAATAATGTAACTGACCTTAAAAACTTGATGCCATCAGTGTTGAGTTAAAGAGGAAATATGTGGGGGAAAGAAAGGGAAGGGGGAAAATCCCTTGTTCTTGCTTCTTTCACTAACACTTATGAGCTGATGAAAACTTTACTTACGGACTTTGCTAATAGAGTTGTTGTATATTGCCCTCTTGGATGATTTCTACATTTGCAGAGGCAAAGACCAAATATTTAAGTGTTCCTTTTAAAGAACAAGCACATCCAATGAGAAAATATTTTCTAACATCTATATGGAAATTATTGGTAGAAAACATTATGTTTTAGTTAGGATTAGATCTAAGTCAAGGTGATGGAGAACACAAAATAAGCATGATGTGACCAAGTACAATTTTATTATGTCTTTTAAGTTAAAGGAATGCATAAATAAGCAGACCATGCCTGGTTTGGCAGCCTCCTCTGTTCTTGTTCTCTCTACAAGCTTAACGTGGAAACTCAAGGCTCAAGATGACTTGCTCAAGCTCCAACCATCACATGCAAATTTCAGGTAGCATGAAGGAGTAGGTGATGAAGAAGAGATGCAGGAAGAGGAGGAGAGGGTCAGTATGAGGCAGGTTATAAGTTGATTTCTGGGAGCAGCCACATAATACTTTCACTTACATTCATTTTCTTTGGTCATAACTGATACAAGAATACATTTTGCTGTGAGGAGGACCAGAAAATTTGGACTGATTCTGGAAAATTCTAGGTGGCAAGAAGTCCAGCTACATCAGAACTTTATTACTGTATTTGGTTTTAATAAATTAACAATATTTGAATTTGGAAGTTTAGTCTGCCATTTTTGTTGTTGTTGTATAAGTTTAGAGTGCCATGTGGAGACATTGCCACTAATGTCTAGTGGGGCCATTAAAGGTTCTCCATCTCACATTATGTCTATGGAGTCCATGTTCAGAGACAATTCATCCTCCCTTGGCCAGTCCATCTTTTTTTCACGTGAGCCTAAAGATGAAAAGTACTTTGTAAATGCCCCAGAACCTTCTATCAAGGCTAGTTTTGGGGAGCACATGTATTTATTTTTCAGTTGTCTTTGATTGTCTCTTATTTGAAATGAATAGTACAATTCATTGAAAAGGCAGACCCTGGGAAGGATTTCTATGTTCATGCCCTCCCAGTGGTGGCAGCCCATCACTAACCGATCTATATGCATACGAGGTATAGGGCTATCGATACAGAGGAAGAGTCTCTTTGAAGCTTTGATTTGTTATCAAGTGTATTTGCAGGCCTCTTTTCTCCCCAACTAGACCCTTGGTTCTTCTTCCTTTGGATTCATGGACCACCTTCTGAGTGCTTTCTCCGGCCTCTGCCATAGGCTTAACCTTGCTGCATCCTTGAGAGCTGGTTCAGTGCGGCTCTAACCAGTAGGGGACAATTGCTTCTTTAATCTGCCTAATCTACAGAAACTCCTGGGGCACATACTCACGGTGTGTACTCTTGGGTCCCATATCTGAACCAGTGAATCAGAATCTCTGGGTATAAAGCTTGTAGGTTAGTTTCCAAAGCTTTTCCAGGGCTCCTTAGGCAGCCAGCTTCCTGCTGTGTTTAGGGACCTTTGCACTACAATAAAGGCATTAGACATAAACCTCCTCCTCCCCCCCAAAAAAAATGCGATCCACATTATGCATTGCTACCTATGAAAGGCTTGAAACTTCCAGTCCTATATTCCACACCTATATCCAAAGCCAAATGAAGCGCAGTCCAGCTAATGGGCTCAGAGGAGAAATGATTAGTATTAATGTTAGGCACCATGAACAAGGACAGAAAGTGGGTGCCAGAGGCAGCATGGTTTGGGAAGGTATTGGGAAAGGGGTTAATAGGAAAAGAAGAAGAAGCAATGTAGTACATTGTTTCTGTACAAAATAAATGAGTTTGCTGTATAAATACAGTCCATTCACCCATTCGCTTTAAATTAGGTTTTGGCTTATCTAATAAATCTGGAATATATTTATATAATTGTGACTTTATGTATACTTAAGAGTTTAATTTTATAGTTAAGTTGCTAATAGCATTCTACTAAATCAAGAGTATCATGTACTTCTGTAAACAGATAAAAAATTGGGGGGCAAGGGCACACAAATCTGGATTCTAGTACAGTTGATATTTGAGATTTATCAGAGTTGTAGTTTTTTTTCTTGAGAATGGAAACAGACTCCAGATGTACTGTATGCGTGAATTAGAAAAGGGGAGAAAATGGGATGGAATTCTCCTACTGCTTGAAAAAGCCTTGCTGGTATCAGTGTTCTAGGAGGTATAGTGACATTGCTCAAGTTCAATTAAAAATAGTCTGTGGTCGCCCCATTGGCATACTGGGGGAAAAAAAAAACCCTAAATTCTCTGAAGACTGGTGGTTCCAAACTCATTAGAACATAAGATTACCTGTCTTCCTCTGGGTATTTATTTTTGCTTCAGCTTGAGCTCCTTTCTTAGTCGCAGTGCCATTTTATAGCACAGACAGCTAATGTTCCATGGCAAGGGCCACAAAACCAGATGACTCCTCAGGCAAGGGACAAGTGACATAAGTGAATGAAGCAGGCCGGACATAAGAGGGGCCACGCCTGCTCAGCTCCGGGTGGGTATATGGGCCCAGGTTTGCCAGATCTTCTGAGTTTTCAGAAGAGCCCTAAGTCTGGCAATTTTAAACAGAAATTTCCTGATCTCTCTGTGCTGGCAAGTGATTCAAATGAAATGAAATAAAGAGCACTGGGCGGTTCATCACGTTGTGAGCCAAGTCAAACCTGAATGTGTCCTTTTGGCCACCTGTTTGTTTTTTCTCTGTCCTGTGGTGGAAGGCTTAATTTGACCCCACAGATTAGATAAGACTCCAGACCTCATATTCAGCCAATATGCAAGCTGATGTCTAAAATAGTACCGTATCCGTGGATTTGTTGATAAGGAGCTGCAACCTGGTGCTGGCGTTCCTGGGAAGCTTTGTGTGTGATGGACATGGGGGTCCTGTACCAGCCTCTTGTCTGTCCAGCTTGTCCCAGATAGTTTCTCTGCCCTAGCTCCCATGCAGTGTACCCTTTAGGTCAGTGTAGACCCAGGCCCTGGGGGGATGTGGCATTTCCAGTGGGTTGATGATTAGATGCACTGAAAAGCAGATATCTGGTGCCCAGTAGGCCCTTTGCTTCCCCAGCCCCAGGTGATGGCTGTTGGCATACCCCAGTGGTGGTGCCCTGTGTGGCCTGTGGACTCTGTGGCTTCCCCAGTGACTGTGCTCATCAAGTATTTAGAGTTCCCATAAAAAGCTTTCTCAATGTATTCTACCTTCCATTTGGAATAATCTTGTTCCTTGGACACATGATTCTTTTTTTCATTCCTTTGTATTGATGATACTTTTCTCTTGATTGGTAGACCGTTTTTCCTTTTGCTTTCTGTCTCATCAACCTTACGATGTTGTGTGGGGAATGCACACTTCTGCTTAGAATGTTGTTCTTCCTTCCACCACCTATGCTGGTGTGGTCAGTTCTGCTTTGATTTTCTACAATTATAAAGTAATATCATCATCCTTGAATTTTTAAAGGAAGAGGGTTCCTCTGAATGTCTCAGAGAATTTATTGCCCTGTATTGCCTGTCCTGTATTGACACTTAGGAGAAAGTCTTTGGTCTCTCCTAAATTCTAAGGCTGCGCTGTCTAATATGTTAGCTGTTACATTTGGCTATTCAAATTTAAATGAGTAAAAAGTAAAATTAAAAATTGACTTCCTCAGTGACACTAGCCACATTTCAAGTGCTCCCTAGCCACATGGGACTGGTGGATCCAGGGTTGGACAGTTTTGAACACTCCCACCATCAGAGAAGGTTCAGTAGAAACAGGGCTGCTCTCAAGCCTTTGAGGGCTTTGGGTGGTTTTCTCCACCCCACTCTCAGCTCCAGGCATGAAGTATGTCTGCGGCCAGCCATGTTTTTACTGGGGTTGCAGAGGATGCAGTGCGGGATATTGGTAAGTGTGTAGACTGATGTTGAACTACCTGGCTTTGTGAAATGTAGTGAGCAAGGTACTAACCTCTCTTAGCCACACTTTCTTCATTGGTAAGTGGAAATAATCATAAAATCTAGAATGCATTGTGTTGTCTTGAATACAAAATGAGATCCTTCATGAAAAGCTCTTAGCCTAGCAGTGGCCATTTAGTAGGTGCTCAGTGAACGTCTTTTGCATACAGGCGGTGTTCAGTGGGTATGACTTCCAAGAGAGCATACCTCCCCATTTTGGCCACACTCACGCTGCAAGGTGCACAGCGATCTGCTCAGCAGCCCAGGGATGGCATCAGTTTTACTGAAAATGTTGCGGGGGGGTAGCCCATTCTACCTGCTGCCATGCCTGCCTTACTCCAAAGTGAATGTTTGTCACTGCCACAGAGCCAGGTCTCTCAGACCAGAGCATTTGAAAACATTGACAGCAAGAAATTAATTCTGTCGTGCACCATTTCCTTTGTGCTTTTTCATAAAACCTATTTGTCGGTCACTAATTATTTGCAGTTAACGACAACCCACAAAAATGGCTCTGTGTTTCCTGTATGGCTTCTGTGAAGCCATTTTTGGTGGTCATTTTTGACCAGAATGTTCTAATGCTTAATAAGTGGCTTGACCTTTAAGGTCTGGGAAACTAAATCTTAAGGGGTTTTCATCTCACTAAGGTGCCTGTGCCTCTGATGAGATTGGTTTCATCTTTCAGGGCTCTATTTTGAAAGAAACCGTGGATTCCTTTAGTATAAATGAAACCGTATCCCTGGCTTTGCCTGAACAGATGCAGGGGAAATCAGTCTCTCTGTCCTGTAATTGCTTTCATCAGTTCTCAAAGGCAACAGCCAAATTACAGATCCCAGGGGAGCAAGTTTTCCTGCAGGGAAGTTCCTGTTTACTGGAATGGCTGTGCACCCATTTGTCAAGAGCTATTGTTATTCTGATGTGCCACCTTCTATTCCTCCCAGTTCTATAAAAAAACATGACATCTTTTAGAGCCTGATGACTTATGTCATTAACACATTATTCCCCGCTGTAGTTTTCTAGAGTTTGAAGGAAGACCAGATACGGGTGTGTGGGAAGCAATGGGTGGATGTCTTCAGATATCTAAAACTAAAGGTGATCAACTTGGAAGTTTTTGGAAGAAGGTGATACGTGATAGCACAGCGTGAATCCTACATACAGTTTTCATCTGTCCTTTTAAAAATCATTATATACATTTAAAATGGCAGAATTTAAGTTGCAGTGAGTGAGAAATATGTTGGCTATTTCTAGTAACTTTAAAAAATAATAATGCAAAATTGTGGGTAAATGGATGTAAAAATGGGCTTTTAATTTGTTTTCTTGTGTGGTGCATAGGATCCTGGGATTTTCCCACTAATTGTGTGAAATAATTGAGTCCCTGGATTTTTCCTATCCAGTGATATGTCTTTCCATTCGTCATTCATCTGTAGCCCCCACTGACTCTGGGGTTCCAAACAGACCAAGTTCGGGTACTCACCTCTGACAAAATCCAAAGGTAGAGAAATGAGAGGCGGTAGAACAAGAAAGAAATTTATTTCAGTGAGGCCAATATCAGGAAGAGAGCAGACTAGCGTCTCAAAGATTGTCTCCAAAGTGCCAAAAGTACTTCTAGGTTTATATAAGCAAAGCTTGGACAGAGGTGGGTGGGCACAGGCAGGTAGGGAGTGAAGGTCAGTCATGTCGGTCATTGTCTTGAGAACAATTACCTGTGGTCTGCTGATTCACGGCAGCCCCCATTGCAGGAGGGGTTAGTATAAGTTCCCATCAAGGAATGTTTGGCTGCAGGGTCTTTTGCTGAGTTAAGAGATAATCTGGAAAGCAGAAATTAATCAGTTAGAAAGTACAGACTGAGGTCCAAATGTAGGTACTTGAAGTCCTCTTTCACATTCATTCACCCAAATGTCTGCTCATCATTTCTATTTAAGACATTATATTAGGAGATTAGATGGATAAAGAGATGTATAGTTGAGAAACAGAGTTCAATCTTTTTAAAGAACTGCTTTGGAAAACAGACTCAAATATAGAGAACAGATGGCTACCAGAGGGAAGGGGTGTGATGGGGATTAAGAGTACATGTATCATGATGAGTGCTGAGTAATGTATAAAACTGTTGAATCATTATATTATACACCTGAAACTATAACACTGCATGTTAATTATACTTGAATTAAAAAATAACTATTAAAAAAATTAAGAGCCGCTTTGGTTTGAAGGAGATCCTGGGATTCTGTGTAGCAGATCAGAGTTCAGGCACTGAGCAAGACTCTGAGGCATAATTGCATTCTATAAGATGGAAGTGTGAAAAATAGCCAGAGGTAGATTATGGTAAGCTTAACATTATAAAAATTGTTAATAATTTCTGCTGAAAGTAGAAATTTAACCTGAAAATTAGAAATTAATTTGCATAAGGGGTTCCTGGGTGGCTCAGTCAGTTGGGTGTCCAACTTTGGCTCAGGTCATGATCTCACAGTTTGTGAGTTCGAACCTCGCATCGGGCTCTCTGCTGAGAGCTGAGAGCCTGGAGCCTGCTTCAGATTCTGTGTCTCCCTCTCTGTCTGCCCCCTGCCCCCAACTTGCACTCTGTCTCTGTCTCTCAAAAATGAATAAACATTAAAAAAGTTTAGAAATTAAGTCGCATGAATTTATATAGGAGAGTATTTTCTTATTTCCTGGGTATCAAGTCACAATGCTATATGTGGTTTTCCTGATATCATTCTGATGACACTGCAGTGAAACCAGTAATCATATTCCCATTTGACTGACGAGGAAAGAGAGTGGCAAAAACATTCAGCAACATGTTACTTAACTATAATCATTAAAATCTAGGTTGGAATGATTAGAGTCCAGTGCTTAGTTCTTAAGTTGTTCACAGTAGAAAGGAAAGGAGTCCAAATATCCAATTCAGTATTACCTCCTGTGTGACCACTAATTGTCACTTAAGTTTTCCTTGCCTAATTTTTATCACCTACAATGATGGGAATTGTAATACCTCTTATCAAATATAATAAACTATTGTGAAGATGTCATGGAATAATGCATGTAAAAAATGGTTTGGTGCAGTGCATCATGCTATATAAACAACTGTTAATATACTTAGCTCCATTGCATTTTTATTTATCTACTTTATATGTTTTTATTTTGGAGAGAGAGAGTGTGAGTTCGGGGAGGGTCAGGGGAGAGTGAGAGCGAGAGCGAGAGAATGTTAAGCAGGCTCGATGCTCAGTGTGGAGCCTGATGCAGGACTCAATCCCACAACCTTGGGATTGTGACCTGAACTGAAATCAGGAGTCAGAAGCTCAACTGACTGAGCCACCCAGGTGCCCCTCCACTACATTTTTAAATGGAATCTTTGACAACAGTCTAAGAAATTCTTCTGTCCTAACTAATGTCAGTCGTGTTGTCAATTTGTTCCTAGATATTTATTGAGTGAGTGCTGTGAGTACCAGAGTGGTAGAAATAGAGACAATTACATGATGAATTTTGAATAATATTATATTCATAAAATAAAAAGGGAAAGCCTGGCTAAAATCCAGTATTTAAATAAACTAGACAAACAGAACTCCTGCTTTTATTTAGGAGGTGGACAGGGTTTTACCACTCGAGGATTAAATGTGCAGCTGGCTAATGTCAGTGAATCTTCCCTTAAATATTTTGGACATCAAACAAAAAAGGGGAATTTATATATAGTGTAAGCTATTACATACGTTTTGGTTTGTAAACTGGTTTATATAGAAACCTAGGTTCTTTCAAGCTGTAGATTAAGAAAATCCATAGAAGCTATCGAAATTAATATACCTTTGTTTATATAAAAGCAGGAATACATTATTCAGCTCTTATTCTGAAATAACTGTAAAATTCATCAAACAAATGGCAATGATTACCATGAAATCAGGTTTCTGACTTAGATTTTTCTGCTAGGGGGAAAGCATCACACTTGGATTTATGTTATTTAGATTGACTGGGGAAATCCTTTTTAAAGCCTAAGATAGACTATATATTTTCAAGAATTACTCAGTAGAGCTACTTTAAAAGGTTTTGTAAAAAAAAAAATAATAATAATAAGTTAAATAAGGTTTGAAAAAATTGGACCACATTTCTCTGCAGATTTTGGGCTCATAAAGGCCACAGCATGAAGGCTACTGGATTCTGTTGCAAAGGAATAATTAGTCTGTTTGTTTTCCTGTAAATTGTAATCCTGAGTGCTGAGGTTTTTGTTTGAAGCATTTAAAGGTGGCAGAAAACTGAATTTGCAGGTGAAAAAAGGCCTCAATTAGTCTGGAAAGCATGTCCTTATGATGAATAGAGGGGGAGTGAGGTGGAGTAATTATCAACTGCAGTTTGGAAAGTCTTATGTAAAAGTGAAATCCTGTGGTCTGCTCCCTATTTCTTGTCCTGTCCTTTTACAACAGCTCTTTTCCTCCCATAGAACTTAGATCTGTATAGTTGGCTTATTTGTGATGTTTAGGTTTATATTTTGTTTCACCTATTAAAGTATATCCCAAGGGCCTAGAACAGTGCCTGATATGTAGTAGGGAATAGATCAATATTTTTTGAATGAATAAATGAACCAATAGCCAGGGTCTTTATCTTCATAGTCTTCAGGTTATTTGTTTAAAAAATGAGAACAATATTGGCCACCCCCACCCAACATTTTCCCAGAGAAGCTGTGAGGATAGCTATGATTATCGACAATACCTTAGTTTCAACTGAAATGTGATCGTATCTCAAAATGTCATTTGTTTGAATTTATTTTTTCATAGGAAAAAACCAAAACCCAAGGTATTTAGATTCTGAACTCCAGTAGAAATACCATGAGGAGGGTGGGACTTTGAAGTCAGAATACTAGCTCAGAACTCCAGCATGCCCTTTTCTTAATTTCTTTATTGCTTAGGTCATATTAAGGATCAAATCAGAGGAAGTACAGTAAGTAGTGGTTAAGAGACTGAGCTCTGAAGTTCTACTGAATTGGGCTCAGATCCTGACTTTAGTCTTTTGGTAGCTGATTAACATGGGTAAATGATCCAAACTGTTTAAACATTCATCTTCTCTGATAGAAAATGTCAGTAATAAGTAGTACTTCCTATAGTTGTTGTCAAGGATGGAAATAAAAGTTTATCAGCCTGTAAGTTAGTGGCAATAGAACTAAGTTGTTTTAGGCCAACCCTTTTGCTGAGAACAATTAGAGAACTGGATTATATATACAGCTATCTTTTTGGCATTAGCAAATGTCTGCTAAAGAGTAGTTGTATGATCCAGGAGGCCCAGATTTGTGAGCCCAGCCCAGCGTTTAGGACCACTTTTCTCCTCAAGACAGAGTGTCACAGCCTCTCAGCCTGTGCTTTCCTAATTGACAATAGATACTAAAGAGTATAGCTTATAAGAGACTGACAGTGTTGGGGATAGGGCAACTAGATTGAAACTTAGGGCCTGCCAAGGAGAAAATAAATAGACCAGGCTTTGAGATCGCAAAGGCCACATCCTAGGTGTTAGGGTGAGTAGGGAGTAGACCAACTCAGAATTTTCTTGTTATATTTTTTTATGTTTATTTATTTTGGAGAGAGACACAGTGCGAGCTGGGGAGGGTCGGAGAGAGAGGGAGACAGAGAATCTGAAGTAGGCTCCAGGCTCCGCACTGTCAGCATAGAGTCTGATGTGGGGCTTGAACTCATAAACTGCAAGATCATGACCTGAGCCAAAGTCAGACACTTAACTGACTGAGCCACTCAGGCCCCCCCAGCTCAAATCATCTTAGAAGATTAGGTTAAGGTGGTCTGAAATGGCTAGTACCCCAAACCTATCTGCCTGTCAGAAATCCATCAGAAATAACCAGTCATATGAAGAGATGGCAAGCCTATGACCAAAAACCATGAGAAAGTAAAGACAACAGAAACATATCTCCAGGGTATCTCAAATCAAAATAGGAGTTGAGATATATGTGCTTTAAAATAACTATGATTTAATATATTAGAAGAATTAAAAGACAAGTTTGAGAATTTTGACATCAGTTACATAAAATTCTAAAGTTGAAAAGTGTAATAGCTAAAATTAAAAACTCAGTATATTAAATACATGAAGAGAACAGTAGTTAAAAGACAGAATAAAATAGCCAGACTGATAAAAAGAGAGACAAAAGATACAGAAAAGAACCTAAGAGACATATGGACATGATGGATACATGACTTAAATGGAAGTAGAGACACAGGAAAAGCAGATAGAAGAATGGAATAGAAGCAGTGTCTGAAGAGATGGTGCTTGGGAATTTCCCAAATTGGTAAAAGAGATCTGGTAAAGATTTGGGGAAATTAAAGACCTCAACAAGATAAACACAAGGGACACTATACCTAGGGACATCAAGGTCAAATTGCTGAAAATCAAAGACAAAGAGAAAATGCTGGAACCAGCCAGAGGAAGAAAGTCACAAGATCTTCAAAGAAGCAACAATAAGAATTTGAGTTGATTTCTTCACAGAAACAGTGGCATCCAGAAGACAGTGGTGACATGATATTTTGGAAATCCTGAAATAATTCTGCCAATCTAGAATTCTGTATTCAGTGATGACAGCCTTCAAAAGTGAGGGCATAATTCAGATATTTTCAGACATAAATTTTTATCAGCTCACTACATTCTTTAGACCCAAAAATAGACCCACAGAACAGTATTTTAAATGAGTAGAACCTCACCACTACATACTGTGGTCTTTCTGTGAAACAGTGTGGTGAGTTCCAACTTGGGATACCTAGTACACCTCTTCCCTCTGCCTTTTCACCCCGTTACAGCCTGGACAGTAGGACGAGGCTCCCTCCCCACATTTCTGGTGAATGTCTGGTGACTATTTCCATGGAGAGCTTGCTCTAGAAAGGGAGTGGGGAGGGAGGGAAAAAGGTGTCAGGGGCTGTTTATGCATATTCAAGGGACAGAGAGAAGATCATGAAGACCTCTGTGACTCCAGGGTCTCTTACAGGCATGAACCCTCAATTGAAATAGTCATCTGTGGCTAGTAGTTCTGATTTGAACAGCCCCGCTCCACACAGTGGATATGAATGGAAATGCTGGGCACAAATTCCCCTTAGTTGTCTTTGGGGGAGGGAAGTGCCCTTATTTCCCCTCCTCCATCCTCCTTCATGGACTTTGAATGTGCTGGATGGAGCCTCATCTATAGTGAGGATCAAGACTTCCCCTTCAGACTGTGAAACCACAGGCTGGGGGGATTCAGCGTCTCTGGGGACACATGGAGCATAGTTTCCATGTCAGCCCCAGGCCACTTACACAGACTTCATCTGTTTGAGAAAGAAATCTTCTGGGCTCCCACTGCCATTTGGATTTCCTGCCCTTTTTGATTAATCAAATCCTAATTGATACAAGGAGGCAGAAGCCAAGTATGGCTTCCCAGCATCATTAGTGATGGTGATAGCTTAATATTTTATGCCACCCTAAATCCTGGCTGTCATGATTGAAATGAGCCGGCTTCCAAACAGGAGGCAGAGTTCTTGACTTAGAGACCCTCGTAGCCTTTTGTTCCCATGATTGGAGAGGGTGCCATTAAGAAAGCCCCTTTCTTCCCTCCCCTATTGGAATTAACCTCCAACATTGATGAGATGTCTTGGAAGTTTCTGTTGAGTAAAAAGTTTAAACCAATTTGCCCGTGGATAATTTTAGAATCCCTCTGTTGATATTTCCTGATTATAGTCTAAGTGGTCTATGTTTGCTCAGGGTGAGACCGCTTGCATCTGAGAAGCAATCTTAATTCGTGTGACAATGCTTCGAAGGTCCACTAGCTGCTCTAATGTTTGCTTTTGGGGTTACCTGCCCAGATGGACTTGCTAAGAACCAGGGAGCTCTTCAGGAACAGGACTGGGATGTGGCCATGTATACCGCTGTTTGAAGGGGGTCCATGGGAGGGGACCGAACGGTTCTTCTCTCCCCTACCCCCATTAGAACACTATGTTAGCTGGCAGATCACCACCCACTGTTTTTGTTGGCAGCACTACTGCAAGCTGTGTATGTTAAAAACCACCATTTTTTTTGTCAAGCTGTTTTGACAGGGATTTGGTCTTTAAATAGTAATTGCTCATTAATTGCATTTCTCCCTACCATCTACAACCTGCCTGGTCTCCTTGTATACTTTGGAATATCCAGAGATGTAAGCCAATAATATTTTTATTTTAACGGAGATTATGGGTGTGTTTGAAGAAAGTTCCTTGGGACCATGGGGGACATGCATGTCTTGCCTGCGGTAGGACTTGGAGCCCTATTTGAGTGTAATTACAGTCTGACCCCATTTGCTCCTAATACCCTGAGCTGTTGTAATGGGCTGGCATATGGTTTGTGCTTACAGGGTCACAGGCGGGAAGATGAGGCTTGCTGGGAGACTCACTTACTTTAACGATGGTTTACGTGAAGCTCGTGCTTTGTGGTTTATAAAGCACAGAAGATAGATATTCTCAGTCTCCATGTTAGGGATATTAACAGCAACAGCAGCAACAACAACAACAAACATGAAAACCTTTGCAGAAATCCCTAAGGTTAAACAATCCTGTTTTTAAGTGAGGTTGTTTGCCTGGGGAGGCCAGATCTGTCTGTGCTTTGTCAAGCATTGAAAAATTTCATTTAAAGCAAGTCGGATAAGAGCCTGTGTTTGCAGATGGCTTAAGAAGTCTGGTATCTAGTGTTATAATGTCAATTAATGTCGGTTAACTGCTACTTTTTTGACTTCTTAAGCAAGGTTCGTATTCACTTTAGCTTTTAAGACCTGGTATTCGACTTGATAAGGGTTTCCACATAAATCCCCCAATACATAATCTCTTTCTGGGTTCTGCTAAGAAAATTGGAATTACAGGATAGTTTTGTGACCAAAGGATATTTTCCTCTGTTATCATTTTAATAACTGGTAAAAGGAAATACCATGGGATGAGTTTAGTTCTGATAAGCCAAATTTAAATTTATATCTGGTTCGCTTTTAAATTCTGTTGTTTTATTCTTTTTATTTTTTAATGTTTATTTATTTGTTTTGAGAGAGAGAGAGCACGAGCAGGGGAGGGGCAGAGAGAGACTGAGGGAGAAAGAATCCAGTGCAGGCTCTGCACTGATGCGGGGCTCAAACTCAGAAACCATGAGATCACAACCTGAGCTGAAATCTAGAGTTGGACCCTTAACTGACTGAGCCACCCAGGAGTCCCTATTGTTTTGCCTTTTTTGTTTTTTAAATAAAAGAACATGCAAATGATTTCTAAGCCTTAGTGAAATGCACTTGTTGCAGGCTATTTTTTTTTTTTAACACACCATCTTTTATATGCCAAATCTAACTCCAAAATACTTGGTGGATTTAACTGTTTCTCCTCATTTTGAAGCCACCTGTGTGCTCATTGGTAATGGCTAGTCTCTCTTTTGTCCTGGTTCATACTATGCAGCTCCTGATGGAGTACTCTTTGTCACTCAGGTGTCCAAAATGGCTCATTACTGGCCATTACAGCACATACAACTTTTCTGTTTGACATGTAGGCCCCTCCAGTCCCCTAACACCTGACATTCTTACCTCAACTGTGCCACACCCTCATTTTATCCTACCCACCTCTTGGTTACTTCTGGGACAGTTCTCTTCTCCACAAATCTGAATAAATTGAATGACCAGTTTATTTCAGTCTGACTTCTTCATTTTTGGACAAGTGCATGTCCACCTAGAATTACCTCCTTCCAGTCTCTGCTCCCAATAAAGCTGAATTCCCAACTGAACTCCCAACATAACTGAGCCTGAGCCTTTCAGTGTCCAGGGTTGCGCATGCAAGGCCAGAAGTGATCAAGATGGAAGCAAGTCCCTTGAGATAGGAAGCAAGATTGTTTCTTCTTGGTTCTAATGGCAGAGCAGAGCTTGGCAGCCTGCATGCCCCAAATGGGCTCGGGTGTCACTTCCCTCCCAGAAGGACAGAGATTGTCATTCTACCCCAGTGAGATGTACACATACTTGTTTTCTGTATGTGCTGTGGTGTGAGGAAGGCAGGATGCCCGGTGGTCAAGGCCAGTATCAGTCTGCCCCTTGCTAACCTGCTGATCCTAAATGTATGTATCTCATTGGTTCTGCTTCTCTGGAGAACTCTGACTATATATGGCAATTTGTTATATGGAATTGGTTCACATGATTATGGAGGCTGACACAGCCCATGAGCTGTGTCATCAGCAAGCTGGAGACCCAGGAGAATTGGTGGTGTAGTCCTGAGTACTAGAGGGCTAATGGTGTGAGTCTCAGTCCAAGGGCAGGAGAAAGCTGATATTTCAGCTCTTGCAGTCAGCCAGAGAGCACAAGTTTTCCATTCCCCATCTTTTTGTTCTATTCAGGCCCTCAATGGATTGGGTGGTGCCCATCCGTCCTGGGGAAAGCCATCTGCTTTACTCAGTCTTCTGACTCAAATGCTAGTTTCTACTGGAAACAACCATCACACATGTACCCAGATATAATGTTTAGCCAAGTATCTGGGTACCTCATGATCCAGACAAGTTGACACAAAATAAACCATCACAGCCACTGTGGCTGCCTCCAGAGGGGAAGAATCAGGAGGGAGGTGGTGTTCTGTCCCTTCTTTGAACTCATTTGGTATAGATTATCCTTTGCCCAGAGCATCCCCTCTGTTTTATTTTGTTTCTTCATAAGATCATGAATCTCTCAAACAGAGACCTTTAAAGAAAAGACCAGTCATGTTCACTAGGTGGTAGATTCTTGATATTAACCGTTGAGTTCCTTGAGAGCAGATACTGCGTCCATTGTATTTACCACCATATTGCAGTGTACACAGCCCAGCACATGCTAGGGACCTGTGCATATTTTGTTGAACGAATGACTTTTCCATCTGGTATTTACCAAGCCTCATAGCACCTTTTTTTAAAAAATTATTTTCCTCCCTCCAGTTCCCCCTCCAACTCATACAAACATATATATTTATAATCAAATGCATTCAGTGTTTTTGGTTTCGACTCTTACTGAAAATCTCATCTTGTAAGGATTAGCCAAGTTTCCTGCCTGAGTTAATAAACAAAGTTGAATTTTGTTGAATGCGTTTTTGTATTTTCTGGATCTTGTAATATTTGTGGTGTGATTTTGAACGCCACTTGTGCTTGGACTATGAGACATTCTAGGAAAGTACATATGATAGGCCATGAATACTTCTTTTAAAAAATATTTCTGTGATTTCTACAAGTGGGAGAGATGAAAGTGATGGTTGATTTTAGGATTTATTAATGTTGGACGTGAACTTGTGAGCCCTGGAAACAGTACTCAAGGAAACTACCTACTCATCTTAGATTTCTTTTGGTTTCTTCATTGTGGCCCCTTGGCAAAGAATGTGTTTTCTAAGTTCATTAGTTACTTTGATGGATGCTCTTGGCTTAAAATATATTTTGCTTATTATTTTCTTTTGGTAAATATTCTTAAATTTTGAACTGCTCTTTAAAGGACAAAGTCATGGGGTGCCTGGGTGGCTCAGTCGGTTGTGCTTCTGACTCTTGATTTTGGCTCAGGTCATGATCCCAGGGACTGGGATCGAGCCCTATGTTGGGCCGTGGAGCCTGCTTGGGATTCTCTCTCTCTCTCTCTCTCTCTCTCTCTCTCTCTCTCTCTCTCTCTCCCTCCCTCCCTCCCCCACCAGCCCTCTCCCCTGCTTGTGTTCTCTCCCTCTCTCTCCAAAAATAAATAAACAAACAAATAAGTAAATATAAAGGAAAAAGTCATTTATGGGACGAATAGTTAGGGAAGGGTGTATTCTGGAAATGTTATGATGAACAGGACATAGAAGACCAGTTTACAAATCTTTGGTTTAGTAGAATACTTAAGCCAGTTTGGAAGGGGATACAGATATTTTCTTAGCCCTATAAATATGATTGCAACTGTTTGGAAAAATTAGTAATTTGGTAAAACATCTATTGAGAGGTAACCAGTGATCTTGGTATTCCATCCAGTATTTGTGAAGGGGAAGAAAATGGAGGTGGATAAGTTTTGAAGGTAGGTGCATCTTGACTTGATGCTAGCTTCTGTTAACTTGCTTTTATAATCTCAAGAAACTTCCCTCTGCAAGCTGTAGTTTGCTCATCAGTTACGTGAGCATAGTAATTTCTGGTAAGGTTGTTGAGTATGAACATTAAGTATGGTATGATAAGTAACTGATACATAGTAGGCAATCAGTTAAGTGTCAGATGTTCTTCTCACTCTGTGTATGTAATATAACCAGGGTTTGAATCGACAAAATGAGTTACTTCATATATGACTGCAGAGTAGCTTTGCCCTACTACCTTTGAGATGTTTTAAATGGTTAAATTTCCTTCTCTTTAAAATGCTACTTTTACACCCTCCTACACTGTTGGTGGGAATGTAAACTGGTGCAGCTGCTCTGGAAAATGTGTGGAGGTTCCTCAAAAAATTAACAGTTGAACTCCCCTATGACCCAGCAATAGCACTGCTAGGGATTTACCCAAGGGATACAGGAGTGCTGATGCATAGGGGCACATGTACCCCAATGTTCATAGCGGCACTTTCAACAATAGCCAAATCATGGAAAGAGCCTAAATGTCCATCAACTGAAGATTGGATCAAGGAGATGTGGTTTATCTATGCAATGGAATACTACATGGCAATGAGAAAGAATGAAATCTGGCCATTCATAGCAAAGTGGATGGACCTCGAGGGTGTCATGCTAAGCAAAATAAGTCAGGCAGAGAAGGACAGATGCCATATGTTTTCACACATAAGTGGAACAGGAGAAACTTAACAGAGGACCATGGGGGAGGGGAAGGGGGAAAAATAGTTGAGGGGAGGGAGGCAAACCCTGAGAGACTCTTGAATACTGAGAACAAACTGAGGGCTGATGGGGGAGGGGGAAAAGGGAAGGGGGGTGATGGGCATGGAGGAGGGCACTTGTGGGGATGAGCACTGGGTGTTATATGGGAACCAACTTGACAATAAAGTATAAAAGAAAAATAAATAAGTAAATAAAATTAAAAAATAAAATGCCATTTTTATTCTGGTTCCTATCATTTGGTTTTGGCCCTCTTTGATAATGTTTTTGGTGGAATCATACCATTTTCTGTTTGGCTTAATTTATAACTCTATTTTCTTTTTGGCTGTATGCATACTGTTTCATTTCGGGACCCATTACAGTGTTGGATTTTTGGCGTCACTCACCCTTTTTCCCCCTTCTCCTCTTTGGCCCATCTCCTCCTATTTCATTTTGGCATCGCTAACATAACTATTCACGCGTGTGCTGTAATTCTGCCCAATACATCTTTAATGGTGCAGTATTCCTTTTTATTTTTTTATTTTTCAGAATGACAAGCTTGTATTTCAAGTGTGTGAAAGTGCTTTAGACCTTCTTGTTGAATATAGATTAGTTGGCATTTTAAACATTAACCAGTGTTGTATAGTTGTGTTTTAGTTTTCTATTTCTTCTCTACCCATTTCGTCATATACCTCATAGTTTCTATCATCAGCAAAGGATTATTAAGGATCCTAAAGTGTGTAGCTCTGTGCTGGATCTTGCATGCAGCAGTGTAAAGAGGCCCTTTACTATCATCCTCCAGTCTGTGGGCTCTTATCTTATAAAGAATTTCATAGAATACGAATTGTCATCTTCGAGGTGCTTGAATTGAAAGCCAATATGGACACGTCGTCCAAGCAAACATTTGAACGAAGATATCTGTAAATAGTAAACAAATAAACATGAGCATCATTTACTATAGACTAGACTTCTGGCTCCCAAGATGTTACCTCCCTTCACTGTCTTCATTTTCTCTCACTATTGAGACATCAGGCTCCCGTCCACATCACCTCCCATAATTGCTAGGCAGTTGTGCCCCTTGGAAATGAGGTTACAAGTCCTTTAATTGGACTGGCAGTTGCACTACTTGTGATAGCATCTTTATAGCACTGCTGCTTTGTTCTCTTCACAATCTGTTCTCTTGAAAGATAAGTAGCAGGGATGGGTAGCAACGGTTGGGGGGATCCCTGGACAAGTGGGATGCAGGACCCACCTCCCTGTGAAGGGGCCAGAGGGAGATGGAGAGTCCGTCTGTCTTCTCTCTAGTAGCTGGAATGTGGTTCAGTGACCACATGCAGCCGGCGAGGAACTTAAATGCAGGAAATGTGAACTTTAAAGCAATGACCAGTGGAATCAGTGAGTGATGATTCACTGTGTGGCTTTTGTAGAGCACAGAGTAATGTGAGAGTCCAGTATTCCTGAGCAGACTGCCCCCCTCTCTCTCTCTCCTCCCTAGGTCCCTGCAAAAGCATGTTTCTCCAATCTACCATTTATTATTTACTTTTCTGTTGAATTGCTCTTCTATTTAGATTAACCAGGCTTTGTGATATTTGGAGCCAAGAATCTGAACATAATCATGAGACACATCAAACAACTAGTGTAGTAGAGGGACATGTCCCCACTACGGGAAGGGGAGAATGATCAGGGGCATCTAGGTGGCTCAGTCCATTGAGCATCTGACGTTGGCTCTGGTCAGTATCTCACGGTTTCATGAATTTGAGCCCTGCATCGGGCTCTGTGCTGACAGCTCGGATCCTGGAGCCTGCTTAGGATTCTGTGTCTCCTTCTCACTCTGCCCCTCCCCTGCTTGTGTTCTCTCTCTCTCTCTCTCTCTCTCTCTCTCTCTCAAAAATAAATAGATGAGTGAGTGAATGAGTAAATAAATAAATATGAAACAAACAAAAAAAGAATGATCAGCGAAAACACAGCCAAGCCGAGATTGGCCTGACAATAAAAGGACTAGCCAGAAGGAGCCAACGTGGATCTATTAGTGGTGAGAATGGAAGGTTGTGGCTGAACATCAGAGAACTTAGCAAAAGAAGCAAATGAGTGTGGTTTTCATCTCGTAGGTCCTTCGAGGAGCCGGATGTTGTAGTCTGTTGAGTCCACATGGTTCTTGTCATAGTGAGAAGGAGGAACAGAAATAGGGAGAGAAATAAGGAAATGGCAACACACTCTTTTAGGGCAGGGGTAAGGATTGCCTGCCCGCCACAGTGAGGAGAGGAATGTGTCTGGTCCACGTGAGGAGTAATTGGAAGGCTTAGTAGCTGATTGCATTTGGGTCCAAAGCAGAAATAGGATTTGAAGACAGTGCAAGAATTTTGTGCCTTGTGTATCCCTTGGCTTTTAAACTAAGTCAAAATAAAATGAGATGAGAACAATCTGCCCTCATTTTTTTGTTTTCTTAAATACTATTGGCCCAATGTGTGACCAGACCTTTTATATAGAAAGTCCTGCCTTCAAAAAACGATGTGATACAATTAATTAAGGTTGTGCCCTTCTACATACATATATATATATATATATATATTTTTTTTTTTTTTTCCATTTCATAGTCCCTTTCCAGTTGTCTGCTGCTCTCTATGTGGGAGGCAAGAGTAAGAGGCAAGGTAGAAATTTGAAGAACATGGGACTTTGCTCTGATCACAGCCTTTTCAACACAAGCCTTGCCCTCCCTCTGGAGTTGCATTTGGACAGCTTTGTTCCATGTTGGATTCTTTGTAAGGTCCATCTTCATTTCCTCTGTTGCTATCACACCCCTACATTTCCTCGTACTTTTTAACCAATCACCATTGTTTTCTTCCTACTGGGTGGAACAGTAGTTACTGTTCCAGTTTTAGTATTAATTTCCTTTCTGGTACAGTAGTTCTGAGCTGGAGTGTATTAGCATTCCTTTTCAGTTTTGAAGGGAGATTTGATCTCTCAGCACCCTATTTCAGTGTCTGATATTTCGTGAAGGTTCACTGTGGCTGCTTTACTTGTAAGGTCAGGTTTCTGATGTAAATGGAAAAGCAAACAAGCAGTTAATTTTGCGTGTCCCTGCATTTTGCTGTCAAGATGCCTACCTCAGTGTATTGCTTCTCTAAGCGCTCCTGCTTAACATGCTTCAGCTTGTAAAGGATCGATTTGTTCGGCAGAATTATTGGTAGTTGATGGTAGCAGTGAATTTTCTCTGGTATCTACTTGAGGAAATAAATTTCACTTCTCTTTGCCTTCCCTTAATTAACCTGATATTGTTGCCATCAAATCTTTATTTAATAAGTATGTAAAGGATCTTCAGTGGTGTTAAGATGTCAATGCTATTTGGGGATAAAATTCAAGAATGACACCCAATGTGTTTGTTTTAGGAAAGATGCAATTTACTTACATGGTAAATGTGGAAGGAGCATCCAAGGCATGTTCATTTTACTGTAATTGTGTATAACATTTTTACTGGAAGGAAAGCCTGCATCTTAAGGGTCGGGCAACCAAGGGTCAGGCTCCAGCTGTGCCATTATCCACTTCTTCACTGTAAGCAAGTCAGATCACTAGTCTGACCTCTTCCCTTGTCTGTGAGATGGGATGCCTTTTTTGCCCTCCTTTGTCACCAGGCTGCTGTGGGTGACCATGGGGGATCATGAATGTGGCAATGTGATCATCTCATTCCTGGCACTTTCCTGCTCTGGTTTGCCTTTGCAGCCCGTCAGCCCTTCTTTATATTAATCATGCTAAAATGAGCTTTGATTCCATGCCTTCTTAATGTGTATGTTTCTTCCCTCTTCCCCTTTGTGTTTATGCTCTCTCGAATCTCTCTCTCTGCCCCCTCAAAACTTGACCAATCTTCTCAGCCACACCTGAAATGCCTTCTCCCTTGTGAATTCACCCTTGTTCTTCCTAATCTGAAATAGCCTCTTAAGTAATCTCTGGTGTCCTCATCACAGGGCTGAACTGGAGTTGGTTATACATATGTGTCCTGTGTTGCTAAGTATACTAAAATGGAGGATCGGGACCCTGTTTTTTTTGCATCTGTTACTACACTGAACAGTGCCCTTGTATGGGTCCAGACTTACTGGATGGTGACTGGAGTGCCTTTGATAAATCAGGCAACCCCCCATCCTCCACCTCATTATCCTTACTGCATAACGCTTTGGAGGATCTCCAGTGTCTTTTCAGGATTTCCCTTGGAAATGACTCAGGTGTAGCAGTGTAAGTCAGATACTACAAATAGCTAAGGAGCAGGGACCCCAGATGGCCAGACACTGCTTCTGCATTAAGCTTGGGGTGCTCATCATGTAGTTTGTGAGACTACTGAACCCTATACAGAGCGAGAAGAGGGACGATCTCATTCATGGGAGAATTATGAGCTGACAACACAGGAACAGAGAGGAGACCTAGTCCGTTCTGCGGCAATGGGTCTTAATGGACAAGTGAGCAAGAGTGTTCTGGGAAGCTGGTCGGGAGGTGGATGGTAGATGTACACAAGAGCCCAGGAGCCTGATGTGCATGGAAGTGAGGGTGGTTATGAGCGAAGCGTGCAGAGCCAGTGAGGATGCTGGTAGAGATGCCCTTTGGTCAGGTGGAGATCACAGAGGCTGGGCTCCTCAGGAGAGAGAGAAGTGAGTGCCAGGGGAGCATCTGTTTCAGAACCAGTTTGGTGTCACGAGAGGAAAGGAAAATGGCTAGAGCAGAGGACCTGACCTGTCTTCAACCAGCCACGGAATCACCGGGAAGCGACCTAAATAGAGCCCCAGCCTCACCCTCAGCAATTGATTCCTTAGGTCTAGGGCAGGGCTCAAGACCTGTGTTTTAAGAAATTATCTGGTGATTCTGATATAGGTAAGTCATCAAACTGCCCTTTGAGTAAATGAGCTGTTCTTAAGAACTTTTAAACTCAAGGAATTATTAATTTGCATACACACAGATATGTTCGGGGGGAAAGATCATGGATAGCTCTGTTCAGATTCTCAAAAGGATCCATCAACTCCCAAAAGTTTAAGAATCACTGAGCTAGGAGGAACGCTTAGATGCTTTTCTTAAGCTTGTACAAAATGAGAACAATGCAATGGCAGAGACTACAGATCAGTAACCCTTAAAAAATGTTTTGTGATATGGGGATAGTTGGTATTTTCAGGAGCCCTACTGTAAACACATGAGGAGAGTGCAGGCTTGCCACCCAATTTGCAAATTGGGACTTATGTTTGGGTTCCTGTCTCAGTGTCTAAAGAAGACACAGTGTTTGGTTGATCCAGAGATTTAACAGTTTATCTGTAATAGGTTTTTTTTTTTTTTTCAAAAGGAGTTTTTTTTCCTGACCTAATTAAATCTTCTAGTTTCCCCTGGGTTTTAGTTTTTAATTTTGCAGTTAGCAGTATATAAAGTTCAGTATAATGAAGGTCTTTATTGAGAATTATTAGTATTGGTGCCACACTTGGCTCTCCTGTGGTTAAAGTCATATCTGCATTTTTAAGATAAACATCTTTTTGAAATTTAGGGAGCATATGAGGAAAAAATGGATATTGATGCAACTTGGTTTTTACTGCTTAACCCAAGAACTTTCGTATCAGTCAGGTATGCTGCTGAAAATGTTGCCCGCACCCTCATTTCTTCCTAAACCAGTGGAGAAGTGGGCATATTGTTTATCCTGCCGAAATCAGTACTGCAAATGGGGCTCAGTTAACTCTGGCAGGGGGCTGTGATCAGAGAGATGTGTTTCCCAGGGAAGGCAGAGGCTGGGCAACCTGCTGGTAACTACAGCTTGTTCTTAGCAGTGCGGCTTGGGTCCCGGAGTCCCACCTTTGATCATTGGCTTAGATGTTACAGAGATAAAGTTGGCCTGTGAAGTTTCCTCTAGGCAAATTTCTGCCCCTGTGAAGGGTTACTGATTCTTAAGCCCAGTCAATATTATATTGATCTACAAAGGTTTATTCTCAATTCATGGGGTACCCAGTGCTAGGTTAGATGTTGTTAAAGGTATGTGTCCAATATGGCCAAAGGCCAACAATAAGCTTGCTGAAAGAGAATCCCTTAAGAAAGAGATCCAGACTAGGTTTAGTCAAGTGTAAAATCACACACTCAGATGCTTAAAACCAACGATACAGTGATGCCTTGATTAATCCCAGCGATTGTGGCTGCTTATAACAAGCTTCTTATAAAAAATAATAATAAATTAAAAAAATCTTCCTGAGAAGAAGAGTTCTCCAGTCTCTTGGCTTTATATTACAGTTATGCCAATGAGTATATTGACTCCATATTTTGGAGTCACTGAATTTGATATTGCCTTTTTTTTGAAGCTGCTCCCCTTCGACTTTTCCTGTGTTTAATGCCCTTAAGTGATCTTTATCAAAATAAGAAATATTTAACATCTAGTTACTTGTATATGTGGATTGTTTGCATGGCCTGAACATGATCTAAATAAATATTTTTATTGGGGTAGATGTGATTATAGGACTGGTCGTATGAATCCATTTCCATATAGCTTATGTTTGAGTTTTAGATTTTGAGCCTCTTTCTTATAGACTTTGAAAAAAACATAAACTTATTCAGATACTTAAAAAATTTTTTTTAATGTTTATTTATTCTTGAGGGAGGGAGACAGAGTGAGTTGTGGAGAGGCAGAGCTAGAAAGGGAGACACAGAATCCAAAGCAGGCTCCAGGCTCTGAGCTGTCAGCACAGAGCCTGATGTGGGGCTCGAACTCACGAGCCATGAGCTCATGACCTGAGCCGAAGTCAGACACTCAACTGACTGAGCCGCCCAAGGTGCCCCTTGATTCAGATACTTTTGGACATGAGTAAGCAGCTGCTGAGGAGTGGGATAGGTTGAGAAGAACTTCTGTTAGATATTCTGAAATCCTTCTGACAAATAGGATGTAGATCTTTTTGGAGTTGATTTGAATAGCACTAATTACCCCAAATCAGTTCCAGCCCACACAGATTTGAGAATAGTGGGTCTGGTCCTGTGAATTTGTGTTCTCTGCTTTTCCTAGGCCATGAACCTGGCCAGTCATCATGCAGATGTTCATATCTTTTTACTTCTTCACCACCTCTACCTTGAACCTTCTCTTCTCCCTTTAAAGTTGAGATCTGCTATCCTTTCTGCTTGTATTATTTAACATCAACTTTCCTTAGTTTTATATTATAATCAGACCCCTCCCAACCATATACCTAGATACACACCAACAGATTTTAACTTCCATCATGTTCCTGAATAAGAATTACATTTAAGAGAAGAGAGAGAAAAATAAAAGAATGTATCATCTTAGAATGGAAGTCTTCCCTTAGAGATCATCTAAATCTGAAGTTGTCAAATACTGTTATATATTAACCTTTTATGGTACAATTCTCTTATTGCCCATGGAACACCAGCATTTAAAGTAAAGAAATGTTGAATATATCAAGTCGAAGCAGAGTTTTAGGAAGGCTGACAATAAATAGGCTTACCTTTGCAATCTAAGGGAATCTAAGGGCTCTGGGAGGCACACTGAAAAACCCAATGATCTGGTTTATCTGGGCTATTTTATATAGATCAGAAGGGAGGACCAGAAAAGAAAGGGAGCCAATATTTACCTGTTTACTAGACAGATAATAAAGTAAAATAGGTAACTGGATTGGTTGGTAGGTAGGCAAATAAGATGATATAACTGTGTATATATAAACACATGCACATATATACAAAGTTTAATTCTTATAATATTCTAGAAGGTGGATGGTTTTACATATCAATAGAGGAGGAAAGCTTTTAAATGGATAGAGTTGCTACTTACCTCAGGTCTTTTTGGTGGTTAATCTACATTCTGTCCATTGTATCTCCACAGCTGGTTGCCTCGCTGAAAGCCACACACAGGTCAGGGCAGGACTGGGACCCAGACATTCTGCTTCCCGGTCCAGGCTTATTTCCTCAGACCACTTGTTCTCTTTAGTCAGTGGCAAAATAATACCTGCTAACAAAGGAAATAGAATACTGAGGAAATACTCAATTATGGAAAGAAACACGCTTCAATTGTGTTGACCTTCAGAAGGGTTAATATTCTTAGTTCCCTGTATTTTAGCAACTAATTGTTCATGTAAAATGACTGGAAGGAAAGCTGTTTCTTAGCCATTTTTTGCATTATATAAATATTGCTGTTAGCTTAGAGAATGCAGCTTCCTGGTTTAAAAAATTATACAATGAAATATTCCTCAAAGTTTACTTTTATCGTGGCCTGCGAACTGAAGTTTGATAGTGAATACTTATTCACAACTTTTACATTTCGTAAATGAGAAATATATATGACATGTAATCATTAGCATTCTTTTTATGTTTGAAACATAAAAACAACTGACTGAGGCATTAAACCAGAGTTCCAGTATGATACACACAGAATCCCTATGCTTTTTGTTGACTTCTGCTGAGGTCTGCCAGATAAGAGCCTTATTATGCAGATTCTCAGAATAACAGGCCATGGATATTTTAGATTCTCACATCTAGTTGCTGACTCTCTGGTTTTCTTTTTTATCTGGACCATTTAGGGACAGGAGGCCTTCAGAATAAGTTTTTGGTCTTTCTCTCGGCTCCTATAGCATTTTTAGTATTTTTCCTTTTTAACAGCTTCCTGTCCCCCAGGTTGCCTTCCCTGAGGACCAGGGCTTCTTTTTCATCCTCTTTGTATTTCTTTTTAACCCCCTCTTCCTTTCTCTCTTCCCCTGCCTGCCACATGGGTCCTCAGTTGAGAGGAATTGGGCCGACAGGGAAGGAGGAGGGAGAGAAGGAGACGTCATGAGTAAGATCAAAAGGCAAGAAAGAGCTCTAGAATCAGAATGCCTTCTTCCCTGGTACAGTGAGAATGTTGAGTGAATAGAATCCATTAGTATTTTTCTTCTTCAGTATCCCTTTCCAATAAAAATACAGCAGTAAATGGTTTTTGTGTTTACCTTTGTTATAGAAAACTCCACAAAATTCCATTAAATCCACCAGGTATGTAATGATTAATAGGTACCTCTCTAGGACTGAGGATACAGAGGTGAAGAAAACATTGCCAGACCACAGAGCTCAGAATGCAGCAGAGACGGCAGACTTGCCCACAATCATGTTGCTGTATGGGGACATCTAGAAGACTTACATATTTTGCAGTGATGATACATAGGAAGGAGTGATTGATTTTATCTGTGAAAAGGAATCAGAAACGGGTACCCAGGAGAGGTAGCATCTGAACTGGCATTTGAAAAGCGAAGAGGAGTCTACCAGCCAGACTCTGGGGTAGGTGCAGGGTTGGTGTCCCAGACATGTGGCATGTGGGCAGCACCGTCCTTAGAGTGAATCTACAGATGGTCAGGAATTACTGGAGCATACTATTACAGGGAAGTGGTGGCCAAAAATGAAGATTAAGAAGCGCGCACACACACACACACACACACACACACACACACAGTTCAGATCCAGAAAATCTCATATGTCACATGATAACATTTGGATATTATCCTGTGGGCAATGAGGGGCCCAGGAATAGTTTTAAGTAGGGAGAGACCATTTTTGGCTATCTGTTTTATAAAAAGTCAGCTTGCTGGTTGTGTGTGGGATATACTGGGACAGGTCAGAGTCTAAATGTGAGGGGTTAGGTCAAGGTCAGTGGGGACATGAGCTGAAACTCAAGTTGTAGTAGGGTGGGAGTAGTGGAAATGGCAGGAAAAACATCTGAGAATGTGTTTGGGGGGTAAGGCATTGGGCAGAGAGGTGGGTGACTTAGGTGCTTGGCTTCAACCTCCGTTTTGTGATGCCACCAGCCCCCATAGGCAGTATCCACAAAGGGGTGTCTGTCACCTTAATTTCCTGTTTCAGATAGCATGGACAAAACTTGGCCATGGCTCTCTTTGAGGTTCCTCATCTTGTAACAGTGACTACGCTTTCATGTGTTCCATCAAGTTCAGCCTGTCCTGTTTCCCTAGAAGATAAGCAGTAAATTGTACAAAAGAGTCATATCTTCTGTAGGACATAAATCCTCAGGGATATGCCTAAGGTTGGAATTTCACCCCCAAAATCCTATAGGGAAATTCTGAGTTGAAGACCGTTGCGGTGTTTCTCAGTAAGCCCAACACAGCCACCCCCCAACCCCACTGGAATAGATGCTGTCTGTTTCCTCCCTTGAGCACCAAATTGGTAGGAGACTTGGATATTGGACCCTTGTTGTATAAAAAAAAAATGCAGATCTTTGGGCATGAGAATTATGCCGAACCCACTGTGATGTGTCCTCTAAGAAGGACGTGAGGGATGAAGGGAACAGTGGCTGGTGGGGGGGGGGGGCACTATTTCTCACTTCCAGCTCATTGGCATATGGATGTTAGGCTCTTAAACTAAGTAGAAGACTTCTCTATTACAATCCTCCATTTTCATTGTTGAAATCATCCACACTAACTGCTCCCATGATGGGAGCCTTGCATTCTCCCTTTTTCATACAGAGAGCACGACACACAGTCTGTGACTTGTCCTGAGATAGAACAGATAGGTGACAGATCCAGGGCTTACTGTATTGTGGGTCTCAGATTCCAATTAAATAGAGTCAGTCTTCCAAGTTACCAATTTTTGTTTTAGAATAATTACTCCTAATGATAGGAAATTGGAATGAATGTTTTGCCAAGAGGATATAGGAAATTATATTTACTTTTTCCTTATAATTTGATTCTACCCAATGAGCGTGATGTGCAGAAAAAAATGTTCATTGAGGGAATACATTTAGTTGAGTTTAGGTTAATCAGCATCCAGTGAAAATAAACAATTGGTTGCCTGTTTCAAGCTGAATAATGTGGCTTGGCTATGGTGCATATGGGTGAATTCAGGAGTTTATTTTATCAGGTTTCCCAGACAATGATTTTGTGCTAATAAAATCATCAAGAGATGGATTTGTAAATCATACTAAACTGGCAGGAACGCTACTGGGCGTATAATGAAATTCCGTTTTTTTATTAATTTCCTGGGTTTCTCTGACCAACAACCAGGATCATTTTCTACCTAGGACATCTGCTTTTGTTGAACAGTTACACTTAGGAGAAAAATTATAGATTGGGGGTTTCTTAGCATGAAATTAGAGCATGGAATTCAACACTTTGATCAAGCAGTGTTATTCTGTTGCCCTTATTCACCTGAGAGATATTTATGACTAAAAGGAGTTATTTAGAGCAGTGATCTCCAGAAGGCTTTCTCCGCACCCTTTGAGGTGTATAGCACAGTCCCTTGGTGCATGGAAGAAAATATTTGAACTTCAATTTATATTTACTCTGTAGTTTGCACTTGGAAAGGTCAGTTATGTGTATGTCTATAATAATCTACATTATATAATTTACAAATAGGTAAACATAGGATGGTTGTGCCTTTTTAAAAAAACTGATAATACCTTCTTAAAAATGTTTGAAGCCACTAATCTGAAGCAGTTTTCTAAAAATGGGCCAAATGATTAGATTATTCTGGGAATTTTTTTAAATGCACCGATTCCCAGAGCTGCTCCCAGATGAGTCTGGTTAAATAGGTCGGTCTGGAACAGTGGTTACCAGACATTAGTAGGCACCAGAATCACCTGGAGGTCTGGCTTATTAAAACACAAGACTTTCAGGGGCAACTGGGTGGCTCAGTTGGTTAAGCATCAGACTCTTAGTTTAGGTCAAGAACTTGTTTCGTGGGTTCAAGCCCCATGTCGAGCTCTGTGCTGGCAGTGCAGAGTCTGCTTAGGATTCTCTCTCTCTTTCTCTCTCTCCCTCTCCCTCTCTCTCTTTCTCTCTCTCTCCCTGTTTCCTTCTCTCTCTGCCCCTCCCCCCTCATGCTGTCTCTGTCTCTTTCAAAAATAAATAAATACACTTAAAAACAAAGACAAAAAAATCACAAGACTCCACCCAGAGTTTTTCATTTAGTAGGTTGGGGGTGGGGCCTAGGAATCTGCATTTCTAACAGGATCCCAGGTGATACTGCTGGTCCAGGGACCTACTTTGAGAACCATTGCTCCAGTATAGGACTCAGGGCCCATGCACTTCCAAAGAAGAAGTGGTAAATACTGCTCTAGATTTGACCATCTTCTCCCCTAGACGGTTCCTGCAGATACCTATGATTTTGTTTTTCTTTTTTTACTGCTGTTGCTGTGATAGAGGCAGACAACTGTTTTTCATACTGTAGTTTTCAATATTGGTGTGGACAGTAAGAGGACCAGTGTTAGATTCAGGTAGACTTGAATTCGTAGGGAGTTTGTGTAAGTGGTTTAATTAAATCCTGTAGCGACTCTATAAGGTATTTATTTATAAATGGGAAACTGAGATAGGTCCCTAATGATTTGGATGCACCTGTGTAGTATTTGGGAATAGAAATGATGCTGTTATGGGGCACCTGAGTGGCTCAGTTGGTTGAGCATCTGACTTCGGCTCAGGTCATGATCTCATGGTTTGTGGATTTGAGTCCCGCATCAGGCTCTGTGCTGACAGCTCAGAGCCTGCAGTCTGCTTCAGATTCTGTCTTTCTCTTGGTCTGCCCTTCCCCTGTGTATGCTCTGTTGCTCTCTCTCTCAAGAAGAAACAAACATTGAAAAGATAAAAAAAAAAAAAAAAAGAAATGACACTGTTATCCATTGGGGTAAAAAAAAAAGATATTAAGATCAATAAGAAAAATGCATGCTTGTTTGTTGCAATCAGGCCTTTTTTTAAAAATCAGGAATCCATAGATGGATATGAAATGAAGTAAGCAGTAAGTATCATAAGCCATAGACACTTTAAGAACAAGACAGCTCATTTCCTTTGAATTATATAAAATATATCCATTGGCAAATAGCACTTTTTACAATAGAGCATAGCATTAGCCATTTAAATGCCTGTGCAACGTGGAAAAACTACTTGCTGGATTAAATTATGTAGAAGAGCATTTCTATAATGCTTAGTGTCTGATTCACTAACCATCACTGGGGCACTCGAAGTTTAAGAGGCTTTATATACTTGTATTGTTTGGCAGGTAATTAAATGTAGGTGTCACTGGGACTGATTTATAAGAAGAAAGCTGTGGCTTTGCTATGTTGCTATAGGTTTGTTTCTTTAACTCTTAAAACAATTATGTATATTACAGCTCACTTTCTGTTTATTGTTTGAAATGTATTAATTTCTAGCCATTTACCTGACAGTTTTAACTTTAAAATAAGTGGATAGGACCACCTGAGATTACACATATTTTAGGAAAATAGAAAATGCAACATTACTTTTCTTTGTGCGGTGCGTGGGCACTAGTTTTTGATTCGCCCACTCTGTAGAGAGACCCATTTAATACTTTATGCGTTTGGTAAAGGCTGCCTTAAATGGGGTCATTCTGTATTTAGAACAAATGAGAAAAATGTTCCAGAAATCTCCTCAAGGAGTATTGCCATCTTTTCACAAAATAACTTTAAATGGACTGTAATTATAACAAGAAGAACTTGATTGCTAGAATATATGAGTCAATTTAACCTGTTAAAGGCAGAACAATTCAAAACGTATGTGTATCTTTTAAGTAAGTTTATGAAATTAACATTTGATTGTCCTCTACTGGTTTCTTAGATGAGCTTATTTTGCGATGCAATTCATGAAACAATCTTTATATACATATTACACATTGTTTACTTATTGAGGCACATTCAGAGCAAAAATGAGCAGACTGGAAAGGGTATATAACCTTTGGACTCAGACTTTGGGTGAACTCTGTATGACTTTGAGCAAGATAATGGACCACTCCAAACTCCTATATGTAAAAACAGGGATATAGCAATGAATTTCCAGTCAGGAGACCGAAACCACACAGTAATTTGAACAGGGAGAGTCTCATATAAAGAATAGTTAAATAGGGGCACCTGGGTGGCTCAGTCGGTTGAGGGCCAGACTTTTGATTTCAGCTCAGGTCATGATCTCACCGTTCATGAGATCTAGCCCTGAATAGGGCTCTGAGTGGACAGTGTGGAGCCTGCTTGGGATTCTCTCCTTCTTACCCTCTCTCTCTGCTTCTCTTCTGCTTGTGCTCTCTCTCTCAAAAAATAAATAAAGGAGCTTTAAAGAAATGAGTTAACTATAACAGTGGATTGGAATATAAGAGATTGGCGAGTACAAAGTAAAGAGAGCTCTAAGAATAAAAGAATAGTAGATATGAGAGACAGGCACTGGTCCAGGGAAGAAATAGAAGAGTCCCAGAAATAGAGCCTTCTAGAGGTGGTATCCAGGGCTCAGTGGATGGTAGGGTAGTTGCTCTGGGGCCACAGCAATGGAACTTGGAGGAAGTGTGTCCTTTAGAGTAGCAGGGGAAGCCATTCATGGGGGTGTTCTTCTGGGGGGCACCCCACTACAGAACTGCTGAAGGGGTGCTGCGGTTAACTTCCTGTCTGCAGGATATTGCCCACCACCACACACTGGTGGAGCTGGGCCCTGGGAAGTCTCCTGCATTGTGGGCCCTGTGCTAGAGAAACCTTGTGTGCTAGGGAGCCCTGCAAGCCCCCCCCCCCCCACTTCCTCTCACAGTGCCTCTTCAGAACCCTCTACTGTTAAAGCTCACTGGCTTTGTCCCCTGGGACAGGAACTGTAGTGAGAGAGCTTGGATACAGTTTTGCAGACCAAGCGATGAAATGTGAATTTAGAACTCAGAAGTATTACATCAATAGCTGGCAGAAAGGATCTCAGTGCTTGTCTTTAGAGTTTTTAAGATTAAGTAATACATGTAAACATATGCATGGTTTTGTTACATAACAATTTCTTTGAATTGAGACAAATGTCTCATAGTGATTGTGAGGAGTAAGTGAAATAATGACTTATGGCCTTAAGCTGAATCTGACTGGCACATGGCAGATGTCCACAAAATGGTAGCTGTTAACACCAGAGAATTTTGTAGATCACAGGTTGTACTCTGCCTTAATAGGGTTCTCACATGGTAGTGTTGGTTAGAAACTTCAAGCAAAATAAAAAGTCTCAGGTAATGGATCTCCTTCCCAAACCTGAAAGACTACAGGTAGCAACCTTTGAAGACCTTGAAGTCAGTTTAGTGGATCTGGACCAGCCTTTTATAAAACTGAATAGAATAGAGATGGATAATATCAGTGTATCTCAGTAGAGTTAAATTTGGTTTGCAAAATGTACATGTATGTGTGCTGGGTCAACATGTCGTGACCTATGCGAGTCACTGTGTATAGAATTGTGGAATCATTATATTGTACAGGCGAAACTAATATAATACTGTATGCTAACTATACTTCAATAATAAAGAGATAAAAATAAAATAAAATAAAATACTGCTCTTAACGGTAGGGTGCTAACTCTTGTCAGTTTGTTTTCTTTTGTCTGCTCTCCAGGCCTGGCACTTTAGTAGGACATAGATGATCATGTGAAAGATCTTTCAAGGTTTCTTTTGGGAAAAAGTGGACCATCCTCTCCTTTATAGCTTCTATTTTAATGATATCATACTATTCTTGGATCTACTAATTCTCTGCTACTCCAAAGGAAGAAGAAAGATAAATTTCCTTCAATATGCAAATGCAATATTTTATTTTCATTTATTTTCATAAATCAAGAATGACCTTTATAGACAACTAGCCTTGCTATCTAATTATTGCCCCCCAAAAGAGTTCAACTTTTTTAAAGCAAAACCCATAATTTGTGGAGACTTAATTAACATTTAACCAGCTTATAGTTTTCACCTCTAATAAAAAATGCACATGTTCACTGATTTAGTCACATTTGTAGCTTATTCATCTTGGAATACACCAGGATGGGGCTGGGTGTTTTGTCAGGGCTATATTGAGGGTGTTTTCATTGATTAAGTGGATGTTGCCTCGCACTTCTTTTAAACATGTCCAGCCAAAATTGTTGCAGCCAAATTCTGCATAGAATTTTGGGGAATTCATTACTCATTTTACTACTGTGTACCAGTTCTAGAGAGTACCAAGATGACTAAGTGATTTGTCTACAGTCACAAAGCTAGCCTTGGGAGGAGGGGGATGGGCCAGATCTTTGACCTTGTTCACCTCCTCACTGTATAGAGTCGCCTTGAAAACCAAGGTTTAATTGTTGTCTCTTTAATTGGTTAGTTTAATTCATATGTTAAACACCTTAATCTCATCTCATTTTAGCTCAGTAAACTGCCTTTACTATTTTTAGGGTCTCAAATCTGTTGGATGAGGCCAGTGGTGGCTCTGAAAATTGGTGTGTGGGGGGGATATGTCTTTGGGCAGTAGGAAATTCAGAGTCTATCCCATTTTCCAGTGGTTTGATAATCGTACATGGGTCCAGAAAGAACCATAGCATATGTTTTATGTTTCCTTTCAAGTGATAAAAACAGCTTTATGTAATGGGAAAGTATATCTTTCCACCAGGTTTTTGTATCAGCCTTTGGGGTTTGCTGTCAGCCATGCATGCTTTCGCCTTTATATTTGGTTATATCTTCAGTGCCAGTGGTGGTTTTGTGAACCAGATCTTTAACCAGCATCGAATTGTTTTGTGGCTGCCGATAGCTATTTTTCATTGTTTAAGATTGCACTGTAGGCCGTGTTTCCATGGCGGGGACCCCGTTTCTGTCAAAATTCATGGTGGTTTCCTTCTATTAGGATATTATTAGTCTACTGCTGTTTGAGCTTATTCCTACAGTACTGCAGCTATTTTCTACATCAGAATTAGGGTTTGCAACCAAGGGAAAATATTTCCCCTAGATGTTTGCATAGTCTTCTAACATTTCTTACCCCAAATTGGGAAGTTGTTAGTATTATGTGCTTTTAACCAAATCCACTTTGTTTCTGAACTTGTTAAAGCTGAGTGGGAGGGAAGTATAAATTACCAGTTGTTGTCAGGGTGAAATATTGAGTTAGTGCTGTATCTTTGTAATGAGTTTCTGTTCTCAGTGGAATGTTTAATTGACCAGTTCTGTTAAAGTGTCACAGAAGACAGTGTCCAGGGTCACTAATTTCACTGGCATGCCTGAAGCTAACAACTAAGGCAAAGTTAGAGAGCTGGGAGAGACCTAAAACGGTCTGAGGTCCCTTGACTCTGCCCTGTTTAACATTTTTTAATCAGTGATTTGGAGGCAGACATAGAACGTATGCTCATCAAATTTGCAGATAACCCCAGTCTCGGTAGGATGACTAATACCCGAATGGTGAAATCAGGATTCTGAAAGCTCTTAACAGGCTGGAGTGAGGCATGGAAGACAATGAGATGGGATTTAGTAAGGATCCATGTACAGCCCTGAGTTCAAATTCAGGAAGTCTTGCTACAAGAGACGGGAAACGGCTTAACAGCAGTGCTATGAAAAAGACATCCCGGACTTCAGGTCCGCAGAAGCTCGGAATGGACCGCCACTCTGCCCAGACTGTTGAAAGAGCATGAGGTCCAGGGAAACAGCCAGTTGAATTCTGGCTCCAGTACTGGGAGTCGTCATTCTGGATGAGTGCTGATAACCCTGGGAGTATCCAGAGAACAGCAGCCAGGGCAGTGAAATCTGAAAGCCTTCTTCTGGTAGGAGGAACTGAGGGGAGTGAAGACTTAGAACATGACAGCTCTTTTCAAATAATCAGCTTCCCTGTGTGAGAGCGGAGACTTTTTTCCTATTTCTTCACAGGGTAGAACTAAGATAAATGAGTGTACATTTGAAGAAGCAGAGTTTGGGCCTTTTTAAAGGGGGGATTGTCTACAAGGTAGGGATACTTTTCCAAATTTCCTGAGTGCCTCACCTGTTCAAAGCTATCTATCTGTCTAGAAGCTTGTAGTCTTGACATAAGCATTTGGATGGAAGTTGGCCCCGGGTGACCTCTAATATTTGTCTTTACCTCTGAGTTTGTACAATTGCTATTTTATTTATCTTCTTGCTGCCGGACATAGTATTATTGCACTGCAGACATAGTGCAATAATGTTCTTATTTTTGTGTTTTCTTGATTCTCATCATTGGCAAGTAATTATGAATAATACTTTTTTAAAATTAATTTTTAAAAATTTACTTCCAAGTTAGCATAGAGTGCAACAGTGATTTCAAGAGTAGATTCCTTAATGCCCCTTCCCAATTTAGCCCATCCCCCCTCCCACAACCCCTCCAGTAACCTTCAGTTTGTTCTCCATATTTAAGAGTCTCTTATGTGTTTGTCCTTCTCCCTGTTTTTGTATTATTTTTGTTTCCCTTCCCTTATGTTCATCTGTTTTGTATCTTAAAGTCCTCATATGAGTGAAGTCATATGATATTTGTCTTTCTCTGACTGACTAATTTCACTTAGCATGATACCTTCTAGTTCCATCCACATAGTTGCAAATGGTATGAGTAATACTTTTAATGAATATAACTAATAGCATTATATAATGGATATTAGAATTTACATAATGATTAATATGATCAATATAATCACTCCCTTTCGCAATGTGAAACATTGGTGAAAAGACTTGATACCGTACTAATTCAAAGTAACAGGAGACATTTGAGAGGATGTGGGTGTGACTGAAAATCATCAGTGTGCCCCAGGATACTGAAATAGCTGAACTGCTTTGTTAAATTGCATTTGCTTTTATTCTTTGTTTCTTTAAGTAGCTTCATTTCTAGCACCAGAATTAAGCAGATGTTTACCGCATGTTTAGTTTTGAATTTATTCTTGCCTTTAAAAAGTGTGTGGACTGTAAGCAAATTTATAATCTGTTTTACTTTTGAGTCCTCAAATCTCCAAAGTATTAAAGTTAAACCTGTTTTTATCTTAGATTTAGAATAATCCTTAGAGAATATATTTGTCAAGCTAAGTTCATGGCCTCTACTGTATTTTTTCCCCCTGACATTGTGCCAGTGTTATGGTGAAAGCATTTCTCATTTAAAATTTTTGGACACATCATGATAGGTTTTTATTGAAAACACATTGAATACCTAGGGCAACCCTATTAAAGTTTTGAACATAAGATCAATTATTCCAAATTCCTGCAAATCTGGAAAATATGAATTATAAATTTCCTTGGGTCTTCCTTTCAATTCGATTATACAAACATTGGATTCTTTGTGGGGCGGGGGAACAGTATAGTGTAGCAGTACTGGCAAGGCACGGTTAGTATTCAGCTCGATTAGCGCTTACTCCTTAGGGTACAGTGGGGTCAAGTTCCATAGTACCTGAGCACAAAGGTCAAATCAAATTTAGTTTGGTAACAAGTAGGTTTACAGTTACCTGCAATCATCATAGCTTACTCCAGAGGTCTGTTTGTGGCTCACATTACTTTTCATTCTTTTACATTTTAGGTGGTTGCCTCTTTGACGAGCCACATAGCGCATGCGGATATAGTCAGGCCGAAGATGACGACTTCAACTGGGAGCAGGTGAACACCTTGACCAAACCAACGTCGGATCCATGGATGCCATCAGGTTTGCATATAGTTTTAAATTTTCTTTTTAAAATCAAAAAATTAAATTTTCTTAAAAAATTTTTTTAATGTTTATTTCTTTTTGAGAGACAGAGAGGCTGGAGGAGGAGTAGAGTGAGGGAGACACAGAGTCTGAAGCAGGCTCTGCATTGACAGCAGAGAGCCTGACGTGGGGCTCAAACTCACGAACTGTGAGATCATGACCTGAGCCGAAGTCGGGCGCTTAACCGACTGAGCCACCCAGGCACCCGTAAATTTTCTTTTTAAAATCACAGCTTCACAAGAGTCTTCATCACAGTAAATATTCATTGGGTATTGGTTGAATGAGTGGGGGTGTTGGTCTTTGAGTGTGGCATTTCAAGGTGATTAACTAGTACATTACCATTGTACCATAGTACAATTAAGAGGACCAGTGACGAGGTGCCAAGAGTTTACCTTTGTATCTCTTCCTTTAAAGTTTAATTGAAGTTTACTTCCTTTATCTTTGGGTGCACCTGAGCTAGATTAATGAGCATTCCCCAGTTGATCCTTTCCCAAGCAGCAGATATGGGGAGTAGATGGATGCCTCTTTTGGCAGATGTGTCTAGTGGATGGAGCTCTAGTGGGAAATCCAAACAACAGAGTCTCCTTCACAAATGGGAGACCTTGGGGAATAACTTAAACCTTGCCAGCCTCAGGGGCTCACTTGGCACAAAAGATAAGATCGTGATGCACACATGTGGACACTTTTTGTTCTGGGAGAAGTGCTTAGTAAATTTTCCCATGAGTGAAAGACATTTGTTCCATTGAATACCAACAAGAATTCAACTTCCTGTTTTGAAGGAAGAGTAGGGAGTTGGTGATGAGTGAATTTCAATCACATTGAACTTGATCATTTTAAGGGACACCCTTTTTAGGTCTTTCAGGTCTAATCTAAAAGGTTAGATTTGTCAATTCATGTTACAAAGGGGTGAACAGTATGCTCTATTCAGGATTCAAAATGCAAAACATGATTCTGATTTGGATTTTAGATAAAACACATTTTTTGTACTTTTTTTGGTAACTGTAAAGATCTTCATTAATACACCCAGATGTAGCAATAATTGCATTTAGTAAGTCATCTTGTAAAGCTAAATTTGCAACAGGAAGTAGAGTTTAATGTTGTTCTTCACTAAGTGTTAACAGTTTTGATGCCCACCATGTTCTGGCTGTCTCCTTCCCATGTTTAACTCCTAGTAACTTCAAAGAAGGGAACACTGAGCTCCTTAGCTCTACCGCTTTGCTGGACTTCAAATGATTCTAGCTCTTGGTTATGTCCCTTCCACTGACATTCTCCTTTTCTGTCTCTCTTTTTCTCTTATACGTGTGTGTGCTTTGAATATGACTTGTGTTTGGATCAGTGGTACTTTAGTTGTTTTTACAACTTTCAGCTTTTGCTCTCATGCTGGCCAGTGAGTGGGGGAGATAGCATTTCTTGTGCGAAGATGTCCTTCCCTAAACAAGCTTTCCACCCCAGAAGGCCTTTTGGACATTGCCTGTTCTCTCTTGAGGCTCTAGCCTGTGTACAGAGATGCGTGGGATGGCTGAGGCCACGAGAGTGGGGAGGGTGCTCAGATTTAGTCCTGGGAGAGTTCTCCACAAGAGTGACTTGGGCTTTTCTCATTTTCTTCTAATTTGGTTTTAAAAAAAAGTTGTATTTTTTTACATTAGGCTGTTGGTGTAATTATTGTGGCCCTTTAGTTAGAAGACTGTCTTGGAAAAATTGACTTTTACAAAGGAGCCCCAATATTGCAGTATCTTTTTCAGCCTTCACTGGTTCTGTTTTTGTCACATGATGACCTACACCCTTCTATAAAGGAGGGGGAAGTATCATTTCTTGCCACCATCTGTCCTTTACTTTTTGATTTCCCACAGTAGAATCTCAGGCCAAGATGTCCAAGTTCTAAATATAGGAAGGATGGGTTCCTAGCAGAGGCCATTATAAAAATGGCAATAAAGATCAAAGACCAGTTGTATCTTGGAACAATTGGTCGGATAAATGGAAGAACAAAGAGGAAGGAACTTTGCAAACTTCTGGCTTTTGAAGGCTCCTCTGCCTTTGGAAGAATGAAGTGGGGGCATTTATACTTTCTGCTTGAATTTATTCTGCTTCTATTGACTAATGAAATACTTGATGATTAATATTAGGCTTTTTTTTATATGTATAATTTATTGTCAAATTGGCTTCCATACAACACCCAGTGTTCATCCCAACAAGTGCCCTCCTCAATGCCCATCACCCACGTTCCCCTCTCCCTCTAATGTTAGGTCTTTGTAACTTGAGATCTCTGAGGGTTATACCTTCCAACTTGTTTGTCAGTTCCATCTGATTTTTGATAGTTACAAATGTGTGCCCTCAACCCTCACCCCCAGAGTGCAGATCACTGTGGGGATATTTGGGTGGTTGGCTGTCGGCAGGTCTCCCACGATGTCAGTGGGCATGGGTCCAGATGAGATTTTTGAAAATTGGTAGTTGTTCCATCAGACTAAATTTTTGCCATAACATATGATGGTATTTCCCCCCTCCTATTCATTAAAGGAACTTTAGTCATTAAAAAAATTCCTTTCAGCCCTAGTATATGCTGATCATGATGCTGATTACTGCAAGAGATGAAAGATTATAGGAAATGAGTCTTTCTCTCTAGGAACTTGGGTACTTGGGAAAGAGAGTTGTGAAAATACAATAAGGGAACAATTCAATTGTATTTTTTATATAATTTAGTGTCATATAGACTGGCAGCGTTTTAAGAGCAATAAGCATCAGCTGACCTATCTGCCTAAGGTGAGAAGTGAAATTCTCAATGAAATTTCATTGTTAGAAATTAGGAAACATCTTATAAACTTTGCATATAGTATCCTAAGATATGGATTTTAAAACAGAGTTGCCAATGTGTTTAGACATTACAGCCATGACTTGCTTTAAATACTATTTAGTTGCAAGGGTTTTCCTCTCCTCCTTTTGCATTAATATGTATAACATGATATATTTCTTTCAAAAACAAATTCCAAAGCTGGTCCTCTTACATTAAAACAAAAACTAGTTTTATGAATTTGTCAGCATAAATTTAGGATGGCAAAATCAGATGCTACCAAACCTTCCTGAGGGTTAATTTCTTTAAAACCTTCCTTAAAATACTATTGGATTAGGGGCACGTGGGTGGCTCGGTCGGTTAAATATCTGATTTGATTTTGGCTCAGGGCATGATCTCATAGTTTTGGAGTTCATGCTCTGTATCGGGCTCTGTGCTGACAGGAGGCTCTGTGCTGACAGCCTGCTTGAGATTCTTTCCCCCTCTCTCTCTGCTCCCGCCTTCCCCACTCGCTCTCTATCTGTCTCAAAATAAATAAAAATAAACTTTCAAAATAAAGATTTAAAAACAACAAAATGCTATTGGATTTGTTCTCACATGTATATTTGTATGTGTTCCCTTGTGTGTAGCCTGGTTCTGTGATGTCTTAGACCAGAGGTTGGCATACTACGTCCCACAGGCCAAATCCAGCCTCCTGCCAATTTTTGGAGGACTCAAAGGCTGAGAATGGTTTTATTTTTTTAAGTGGTTGAAAAAAATCAAGATAATAATAACATTTGTGACACGTGAAATTCAGATTTCAGCGTCCATAAACCAAGTTTTACTGGCACACAGCCCTGCCTATTAAACATTGTCTGTGACTGGTTTCAAGCGACGGTGGCAGAACTGAGAACAGACACGACAACAGACACTGTAGGGCTTACAAAGCCTAGATGTTTACTGTCCGTCTGGTCCATTATGGAAGAATTTTGCTGACCCCTGTCTTAGACCATTTTGGCATCAGCCTGTAATTATTGCTTTGGACTCAGTTTATATTGTTATTGTTTTCTATATTCATATTATAATTATTCATAACCAAGTACTGTTTCACATTTTTTTTTTTTTTTTACTTTCAGATGATACATTTTCCAAATATTGGGCCATTAGAATCAATAAGAAAAAAACCCATCATGATGATTAGGTGTTTTCTCTATCTTTCTCATAAATTTGCTTTCTGTTTAAAAACCATTGAGATTTTCTTTATTGTTTAATCCCCTCACCCTTGTGGGCCTGTTGTTATTCTAATAAGCAAATACTCCATCAGGCTGATTTTTAAAATTATGACCATGAAAGGCTACAATTTTTACTTTAAGCTTGCTCTAGTTAAATTTTCCTTTTTCTGGGTCTTTTTTTTGAGATTGATGCTCCAGTGTGTGTTGGGTTTGTTTTTCTGTATCTTCACGTGTGAGGTTATTTTTAGCCACATTTAAAAAATTTAAATTCAGTCTGGAGCTTTATATAAGCTGACTTGGTAACTAATCTAAGGCTGTGACACTGGTTCTGGAAATACATATTTAGGGCAAATAAATACCAAATGCCATTTAAATTTTTATATTTGAAGCTGATGTGTATGTTACAGATTATACTTTTGCAGCTAGCTCTGAGCCAGTTTGTTTGATGGTGAAACTATGCGCCTCATGGTTTCTCTTTACTGGTGAGTGTGTGGTTCATTTACTATCGATTGGTCTCCGCTGGCAATGGGAAACTTTCTTAAACTTTATCATAAGGATTACTACTTTTGAGTGCAAGAACACTTGCTTCTGTAACCAAATAATAACCTGGTACATTTTTTTAGTCGTGTTGTATCCTGGCACTCTCTGTAGTGTGGCACATTGTCTAATTATCAGAGTAGATTAAGATGTATTGATGAAGAAGTGTTTTATCATATAAAAACACCTGCACAGTTTGACAGTAGTTGATGTTTTTACATTTCAGTAAAGGATAATAGTTGTGCCTTTGTGCTCCAGTTCTATAAAATGGATATTCAACAAGTTCTATATCTGATGTTTAAGAAAAGGCAAGTTTATTTTATACAAAACATGAAAACAACCCATCTATCCATAATACTAAAAATGTACAGGTAGCTTATAAACATGGCCATTTGATACTCATAATATTGACATTTATTTATATCTGACATGGTCCCTTTAAGAAATCACTCTAGAGGTACCTGGGTGGCTCATTCGGTTAAGCATCTGACTCTTGGTTTCGGCTCTGTCCTGATATCCTGGCTTCGAGGGTGCAAGCCCTGCATCGGTCTCTGCGATGACAGTGCAAAGCCTGCTTGGGATTCCCTCTCTCCCCGTCTTTCTCTGCTCTTTCCCCACTCTCATCGTCTCCGTCTCTATCAAAATAAAGAAATAAACTTAAAAATATCATGACTCCAGCAGGGCTGTAATTAAGTGAATTTGGTTTCCAGCGCTAGGAAAACTTAACACATTTTCCAGGTAGTGTAGAATGTAACCAGGGGAAGCTCATCTAGCCTTCCACACTTTGTTTATATATTGCAAACTGGGGATGGTGGTCTTCATGGAGATGCTGTGACTTAAGGATCGAATCATTTCTGTGGGTGCCCCTGTGAAAGGTAGAGAGACGAAGTCCTAGATGGAGGGCAATGTGCACTTTTAGTGTGATGACCAGAAAATAGAAAAAATGACTACATCTATTTACACGGAGTCAGTTTCACATTTTGGAAAGATGATGGATTGGCAGACACAGGAATTGAAATTTCCTCTTTGGGTGCATTCATCAGGCATATTTTCCTCTGATTAGGGAAGGCTTCCGCATTTATTCACACTTCAGGGCTTATGCGAGGTTTAGTGAGTGATGAAGAGGAGACTGTGGGGTTGGAAAGGCATTTTTCCTCCAATTTCAGTGTATATCTAGTGAGTAGTATTTTTGGCACAGAATATTCAGACAGTTGTCTAATTATCTCATTCATTCTTTGAATCTGTCAACATTCAACAAATATTTACTTAACACCTGCGATGTGCTAGGCATTGTTATTCATCACATCGGGATTCATCATTGAGCAAGCCAAGTAAAGACCCCTCCCTGGTGTCCCTTTTATCCTCAGACTGGTAAGATCCTTCTTGGATTGCTCAGAGATTATGTCCTATAAGACCACATTTTCCCTCATTTATTAATGACTTTCTAGAATTGAATACTTAAAAGGTAATACAGAATTCAGTTCATCAGACTCAGCGCGCTATAGCATCAACTTTAGCTTTTTTGTATACTTTGTCCCTTAGAAAAAATAAAAACAAAAACAAAATCTGTATTGCAGGCAAGGAGTAGGCCAGTATTCTCTGATCATTCTCCTTAACAAAGAAATCTTGTGAATGACTCTCAGCAGTTGACAAAGTTTGCTTCTTTGCATCTGTCTTTGATCCTCATGACGACCCTGGAAGATTGGGACACATTTATCTTTTATACCTTAGGAGACTGCAGTTCAGAGAAGGTGGTTTTTTTTTAAGTTTATCTATTTTTGAGAGAGAGAAGGCCTGAGTTGGGAAGTGGCAGACAGAGAGGAGGGAGAGAGAATCCCAAGCAGCTCCACGCTGTCAACACGGAGCCCGATGCAGGGCTCGAACCCACAAACTGTGAGATCATGACCGGAGCCAAATTCGAACGCTTTAACAGACTGAGTCCCCCGGGTGCCCCTGAAGTTCAGAGAAGTTAAACCTGCTCCAGGCTTTCAGATCGGAGAGCCAGCTCCCAGTTTTGCTCTCCCGAGTACTGAGGAGTGACCTTCCCACATGAGCACATGGATCTGGTGAGGGGATAGTCTTCATCCCAGAGGGAAACATTCTGGATCTTCTGAAAATGGCTTATCCAGTGTCGGGACTACTGGCCCCACCCGGGTCAAATGTTGGTTCTGTCACTTTGTAGTTATTGACCCTGGGCAGGTTGTTAAGCTCTTGGTTTCCCAGCCTCCTCATTTGTAAACTATTAGTAATATGTGTTTGGGGAGTGACTGCCATGGGCCTGGCTGTCCGTGCTGGAGTCACAGTAGTAAAGTCTGTCCCCGTACTGATTGCATCTTGGGGAGGAGGAAGGCAGGAGCTCATAAGCAGAGACACAACTGATGTTGGGATGTGCTAAGAGCTGGGGAGAAAAGCTACACCAGGATCAGGGTCTTCCAAGTGATGGGAGCCGTAGACAGACCAGCTTGTCTGTGGGGTGATCGGGAAGCAGAGACCGGGATCCTTTTGAGGACACGGAGAACATGGTGGCTGAGGGATCTGGGCAGAGAGAAGATCAGGAGCCAAGATCGGGGCAGAGGTGAGCTCTGCTGGATGGAGCAGGGTGGTCAGTCTTAACAGGATCCCGAAGGCTGTGGAAAGGTGCTTAGAACCTGCCTTGTAGGGTTGTGGACCAGGTGAGACAAGATGACCTACTTTACGAACTTAGCCTCATACCTGGCTCAGCACAATATTAATTAATTCTTCAGGAGCAATTTGGTATGAATTCATCCCTTAGCTTAATTTGGACTTCTGAGCAAAGTGGGCAGTCAGACCAGGTTATTATTTTCTCTTCTAACTGGTATCGAATAAGAAGCAGAAGATACAGAACTTCATATAATCTTTTTTTTTTTTTTGAGAGAGAGAGAGAGAGAGAGAGAGAGAGAAAACAGGGGAAGGAGGGAGCGAGGGAGGGAGAGAGAGAGAGAGAGAGAGAGAATGAGAATAGGAATGGGAATGGGAATGGGAATGAGTGAGAATGAGAATCTTAAGCAGGCTCCATGCCCAGCGTAGAACCCGGCACTGGGCTTAATGACCTGAGCTGAAATCAAGAGTCAGATGCTTAACCAACTGAGCCACCCAGGGGCCCCCCATATAATTTCTGATTGGATTAAAAAAAGTAAGCTCAAAGAAGTCCATTAAAATACTGACAGTATTTTTTGGGGGATGGGAGGATGGGGGTAATTGCCTTACATTTCTAATTTTTTTAGGGGATGGTCATTAAATTGGCATCCTTTGAGTTGATTCTGAATATTTTCAGTCCCTGAACTCAGGTAATAAAAACAGTTTTGCCATCCTTGGGAACCTGATTCAAATGACCCATAGAAGGTGCCTGCCTGCCACCCAGATGTAAGATAGTCATTGATGGACACTCCTCCCTACATCTTACTCGGATCACCTTGATGAAGTTTGGGGTGGGTTTCCAGTTAGTTTTTAAAAAAAAATTTTAATGTTTATATATTTTTGAGAGACAGAAATAGAATGCGAGTTGGGGAGGGGCAGAGAGAGAGGGAGACACACCATCTGAAACAGGCTTCAGGCTCTGAGCTGTTAGCACAGAGCCCGACACAGGGCTCGAGCTCATGGACTGCAAGATCATGACCTGGGCTAAAGTTGGACACCTAACCAAGTGAGCCACCCAAGGCACCCCTCCAGTTAGCTTTTAAACAGTAAATGATGAGACACAGTGAAAGAAATTGGACTGGACTTGTATTCTCTCAGTAGTTTCTAAGTTAAAAAATTTAGAAAAATGACTTTAGAATGTAATAAAAAATACCCATTTCAGATCAGTGATGTATGGGGAGCTCTAGTTAAACAAGATGGGGCTCTGGGTAGCCTCACTTTAACATGGGTGTAAACAACATAAAATTTACCATGCTACCCATTTTTAAGGGTTCTTTGGCATTAAGTACATTCACACTATTGTACAACTATTTCCACCGTCCATCCCCAGAACTTTTTTTGTCTTCCCAAACCAAAACTCTGCACCCATTAAACACTCCATCCCCATTCCCTCCTCTGCCCAGGCCCTGGCTACTACTACTCTACATCCTGTCTTTGAATTTGACTACTTCGGGTCCTCATATAATTGGAATCATATAATATTTGTCCTTTTGTGTCTGGCTTACATCACTTGACATACTGTTTTCAGTGATTCTGTTTTTGTATATGAAGACTTTCAAGTTTCAGGGCAGTCTTTTTTTTTTTTTTTTTTTTTTTTTTTTTTAAGTGTCTTGATTTTTAATAAGTGTTTCAAGACGGCCAGGGGCTGTTGTATTATGTATGATCACTTATTTCAATCATTTATATTCAGTGTTCGACAAATGTTCTCCTTTAAATTTGTTCTAAATTCTTGTCTTGGCTGATTGGAAACTTACAAAAACAAAAACAGTGGCTAGCTACTTTTTAAATATTTGCTAGAAAGGACACAAAGGAGCCTGTATATGTAAATATGTGTTTTCAAAATACATTTATTTCTTGCTTGATTTCCTGCAAAATTGTACAAGATGACATCATAAGAGTTACGTGAAGCTGAGTAATGGAATGAACAGGCAGGCCAATCATGAGAGGTATTGTAAATCTCTCAGAATCTGAATTAGGGGAGGGATGCAAGAAGCGAGGTTCAGATGGGGCAGTGGGACGATGGGGCAGTTGTTTTAACCAGCCTGAGAAAGTCACCCTGAGGAGGTGGTCATCCATCCGTCATGCATCGTGTGTTCTGTGTGCAAGGGCCCCAGGAGCTGAGCACTGCCAAATTGTTGGAAAAGAGGAGCCCACTTTGGCAGAAGAGCCAAAAGAAGGGCCAGTGGGCTTTGATGTGAAACTCTGGGACCCTGTCAGTCTTTGGAGCACACATTCCTCACTGGCCCGAAGAGGGTGGTGGGGTAGGGCTGGGCAGGTTTGACAACAGTTTCTCTAGAGACCAGCGAGCCTGAGGCCTGAGGGAGACTGACCACTGGGTCTGGGGCTTTACTTTATGGGGTGTTTGGGGTGGGCCACTGATATACTAGCTTGCATAGACACTGGTAGGTGAAGGTTGCCCTTGTGCAGCATGGCGGTGGGGGAGTGGGAGGCTTGGAAATTCTGTATGGCCTGAGGGCCCTGGTTTACCCCAATCTCCTCTTGCCTATGGTAGTCACAGACATAGGCTCCCCGTGAAGTGCATCTGAGACCTGAGTGCATGTTCCAAGGAATCAAAGAGACGAATAAATTTTAATTGTTTTAAGTTTAATTTTTGAGAGAGAGAGAAGTGGGGAGGGGAAGAGAAAGGGAGTGAAGAGAATCCCAAGCAGGCTTTGCTCTGTCAACAGAGCTTGACGAGGCTCGCAGTTCGTTCGTGAGATCACATTTAAATAAGAAATGGTTACACCTGAATTATTCCTTTTACCCTGAAGACCAGGAAGAAATGGAAGGCCTCTTTTGGAGCTACAGCTGTGTGTGAGGCCCTGAGCTGTATATTCTGGGCACTGAGGGTACAGCCAGGAACGATGCCCAGTCTTCCAGGAGAGGCCAAAGTGGTGTGGCCAGTGCCCTGGTGAGGCCAGGCTGCTGCCCAGACAGAGCCTGGTGGCCGAGGGTGAGCAGAAGGCCCCCAGGAAGAGGGTGGGCCCAAGAGGTGCCATGAGAGTGTGAGGAGTGAGGCCAGAGCAGGTGGGCAGGCGGGCGGAAGAACAGCCTGTCCCCAGGAAGTGAGTGGAGTTTGGGCAGCAGATGCACTCATGAGGCTACTCAGGAAGCTGCAGGGCATCAGGGAATGACCCACATCATAGCCTGGAGGGAGAAAGACACTCAGAGGCTATACTGAGCTGGAGAAGATGCGAAGCAAGGAGGCAATTTGTCGATTGTTGAATGTGTGTGCGCATATGTGTGTGTGTGTTGGGAGAGTGTGCAATTGAGGGAACATGTTAACAGTTAAGTCTGTGTCCAGTATGTATAGGTATTTACTGTACTACTGTTTCAACAGTTCTGTAGTTTTGAGACTAAGGAAAATTTACTATATATGTGGGGACACAGGGGCATCAGTGCGAAGTGCCCCAATTCGGTGCCATGCCAAAGCAATTATTGTACACGGATGCATTTTAGGCAGAAGGCTGTCCTGTCAAATTACATTGAAAATATTTTTATCTATATTTAAAAAAACTAAGTTGACCCATGTCTTCCCTTTCGGAGCTTATCAGAATGATTCCTTGGTCTTTATTGGAGAGGTTTAGTGGAGCCGATGCACTGATTGAGAGTGACTAACTTCAGGGATGTAATTTTAGGACTCTCTAAAATAGGACACATGCTCTACGCTGTGGTCTTATGCCTCAGTGAGTGTACCAAGTATAACGATCTTTATCCTATTGGTGGATATTTTGGTGGCTAACTGAAACTTTGCAAGAAGATGCACAAGGAATTATTAATTTTATTTTTGGATACATGCCTGCATTCATTTGTATCCTGTCCATAATATAGGGCTGAATACAGAAAATATCTTACAGCATTTCTTGGCAGACTCCATGAAATGATTGTGCAGATCATTATTTTAAATAAGTGGCCTTTAATGCTTAGTTGGCTGATACTTTATTCTAGGAGATTGTGATAAATTATATCTTAAAGTGATATTTAAAAGCTTAATGGTTGAAAGAGAAATAAATATGGCTATTTAATTCATTGTCGGCTGGACAATCATGATACCTCTCTCTGGTAGGCGGACAAATTGAGACAACTGATAATGTCTGAATCGGGTATGTGGGGTAGCACGTGACTATAGCAATAGTCTAGAGAGGACATCGCTGGAAATATGTTTTTCAAATGACCCATCCTTATTTGTATGCTTTAGATTGTCTGATATGGGTTTGTTTCTTAATTTTATTTTCCCTGGTTCCTTTTAGGGAACTTGAAAGAGACATCTTTCATATTTACTCCGTTACCCATAGAAAATGTACAAAAGATTGAAATCCTTAGTATCAGACGTGGAGACATAGGCTGGGTTTGATTCAGTGCATTTTAAAGCAGATAGACATCAGTGAGGTTTCTGGTAGTCATCCTGGGAAATTATGAAATACCTCTATAGCCATTCCCTTTCATGCTATTTTCTCTTTACATTTCTGTTGTTTGTGATGCTCATCCTGTTAAACACGCATCTTGTGAAAATGGAGTCACCTCCCCAACTGTGCTTTATAAACACAACGTGCCTTAGTTCCTCCTGATGGTCCTGGCTCACTGTGGAGTGACAGGCTGCAATTTGCCAGCAGGTCAATGACTGAGCTGATGACAAGTGACCTTTCTAACACTGCAATCAATGCTTGTTATTTGGAAAACAAAATGATACAGTTTGTATTTTTCAGCAGTTGGGTCATTGGGTCAGCCCACCATTGACATGTGGATTTGTTACTTGGGCTGGGTGAGTCAGTTCAGACAGGAATGTTAATTTATTTGAATTGATCTGGGTCTTGCTCTTAGGAAAAGGTGTTGGGCATTTTTTAGTGGCACGAATTCTTATAAATAATTGGTTTTACACATCCGGTCAAACAAAGACTTTTAGAAAGCCTGTTTTACACAATAGCACTATATACCAGCTTAGGCAAGTATACCATAATATGTTTTGTTTAGATTCGATGTTTCTCGGTTGTCTTGAAAGAAAATCTTAAATATGTTACCTTGTATGCGTCGTATTTATTTATTTATTTATTTTTAATGTTTGTTTATTTTTGAGAGAGAAAGAGAGACAGACAAACTGTGTGAGCAGAGGAGGGGCAGAGAGAGAGACACACAGAGAATCAGAAGCAGGCTCCAGGCTCTGAAATGGCAGCACAGAGCCCAATGCAGGGCTCAAACTCACAAACCATGAGATCATGACCTGAGCCAAAGTCGGCTGCATAACCGACTGAGCCACTCAAGTGACCCTCGTATGTGTCATATTTAAGTACACTTTTTCCATGTGTTTCCTGAAATGTGTTTCATGAGGCCCCATCAGTACATGGTCATGAGGCTGAATGACATCAGGAAAAGATGCTGTGAAGGTATGAGCTGCCTGAAGAGATAGCTCTTGTGGTAGTTAGTAGTGTTGTTGAATAACTGCTTTCGACTTCTACCTTCTAGAAACATGGGAGGATTGTGTGTTTCTGTCCCCTTTGATTTAAATGTGGCTACACCTGATTTGGCTGGTGAAATGTGAGTAGAAGTGACACGTGTCACTTTCAGGCTGAGCTTCAGCAGTTGAGTATGAGATTCCCCATGCTCTCTTCCCTTTTTTCTGCCTTGCTAATTGTGGAAGCATTGGGATGCTTTTAGCCTGGGTGCCTGAGGGAGGAAATGTAGCAGTGACTTCTCCCTACCTATGTGCACATACTCCCTCAGCTGACTGCAGGGGGCATGCGCCCAGGGAGACAGAAACTTCCTTGTGTTATGCCACTGAGATTTTGCAGTTGTGTGTTGAGTGGTTCTCAACCTCTTTGGTCTCAGGGCCCCTTTACACTCTTAAAAGAGCATGTGACCCATTTAATGAGGTTTTGTTCATGTGGGTTTTATCTGTTTATATTTTCTGGATTAGAAATTGAACCAGAAATTTTGACAACAGTGCATACATACATTCCGTTAGCCATCAGAGCAGTGATGGACATCTGTTAGTAATTGACAATGAAATGGGAACAATAAAGTCAAATAACATCATATTATTATCGCGAGAGCCATTTTGACCTTGTGGGTTCCCTGGAAGGGTTTCAGGGATTTCAGGGTCCCTGGAAGACACTTTGAGAACTGCTGGCCTAGACCATCTTAAGTGAAATGCCTACCTTGGCAATTTAGAGGTAAAGGCCCAGAGGACTCTGGGAGGAAAAACAGAAGGGGAAAAGATTCTGGAAATACTGCCAAAAAGATATCATTGAGTGTTAAAATTCACTTTTTTTTTTTGAATAAAGACAGTCTAAGTACTTCATCCCTATTACTGCAAGGCATTTATTGGTTATATTAATAAATACCCACCCCCCACCCAATGACATTGTACAAAGCCACATAACTGTGAATCATACACGTTCTCTGAAGGTCTAGTTTCTGAGATGTCATGCTCTAGAAAAATTTGAAAGGATTAATATTCATATATTTGAAACTGGGTCGAGGCTTTCTGGACAGCAGAAGGTTGGGTAAAGTGAATTATTTCAACTTACTTGTATGTAGGGAAGTTGTATAAAATCATTGGTAATGCTACTTCTGAGATTTTTTTTGTTTTTTGCTACTTCTGAGATTCTTAACTATGGAACCGTCATATTTATTATCATGATAAAATAATTTCAACTCCTATTATTATGAAATGTGCACTGACAAAGTGATATTAGGATGGCAGAACATTATTCAGGGAGACTTGGAAATTGTGCTTGATAGAAACTACATATGAACTGATGACAGGTCCTGCAGGTGAACCTACCAGTCACATATCTATCTCCCTGATATCCATACCCGCATTAATGTAAGATAACATATTTCTTTCCAAAGATAAGAATTTTAACAGCATTTGCTAATATTTAAAAGGCACAATAGATCAACATTTTCTGAGTTTAATGTTAACACAGACAGGGAAGAGTTATTAGTAGAATTCGGTGATCTCTCTAGATCCAGCTGTTCTAGACAGTTAATACTTAAGCTCGAGGAAGAAGACAGAAACAGATGACTTTTCTAGCTCTTTCTAGACTTTTTTTGTTTCAGTAAATACTCATGAAGCACCTGCTGTGGGCAGGCACTGGTTTTGTATCCTAGAAGATCAAGACAGTCATGGATGATCTAAGAGCAAGTATTAAAATAGAATAAATCACTGACTGGAAGAAAAGAAAATTAAAATTCGGAAGTGGCAAAGACTCACTAAGGATTAATTTCATCTACCAATGGCCTGCCCGTTATGGTGACTTCTGAAGCCTGGGACTCACGTTAGAAAGTCCCTGTTATTTGGAGTCCCCCACAGGCTGGCACACTTAACAAGGCTTCCTAAGAAGATTTGATAGATGTAATCAAGAGCCGGAAGTGGCCATCTGCCCACTTATAGTAGCTGGCATCCATAGCCGCCCCCAGCAGGTTGGAGATACAGCCTTTTTTCTCCAGTAGAATTGTATGAAGGGAGGGGCTGCCTTCGCTGACCCCTTCACTGAGATATGTCTTTCTAAAATGCCTTCATTTGGCTCATACATTGTTTTCCCTGCCACTGAACAGAGAAATGGCATGTTGTTTCATTTCAACCTTTAAGTAACAGAAGTATATTGTTGTGATTGGTATGACCAGTCACACTTTCTTGCGCCTGCCACAGGGTCCTGTTTTCTTTTCTTATTTAATTTGTTTGATAAGATTTTCAATAAGCATTATAAAGCCAAGTCACTCTCTCTAATTTGGGCAATTCCTTAAGTCCTCCAGCAGATGGAGACGTGTAATTCTTTGCTCTTTTAATTGGATGGGCTGCTCCTTGCCCCAGGTGACACTGCTACACTTCTCTAGTTAAGATGCTAGGTCAGGTTTTGCAAATGAGCTAATGAATATGCCCTCTGCACTTCTCTTCCTTCCGTCCTTTGGCCTGGTTAAGAGTTCCTGTTTATTCTTGCGTTTCATAAGATCTTTATCATTAGTGACCTTCCCCAGTGGCCTTTAATGACATGTCCACGGCAAAGCAAAGAGCAGAGAGCCCCCAGAGCTCCAGGGGAGCAGATTTAAATCCTCTGTGATCCTTTCACACCACGGCCTGCCCCGTGTTTTGATTCAGAATAAATCCCAGAGGTCATATATTTTTTCAGACAGCAGGGTAAACTTTGGTCCCAGATTTTCTGAGGTCAGCGTAGAGGGTAGAGAGAGGCTATCCTCATTTGCCTCTCCATACCCACTCACCCAAAGAGAGGAATTTTGAAACAGTCTTGGTTTCAAGGGATCTTCTGATTTAAATGATTTGTTTTTTTCCCTTTCTTCCTTAATTAACTTACCCATTCAGTTCAGGTAGTTCTTCATTCTGAACAAATTCAGCAAAACCTTTCAAAAATATTAATTACTGTGAAACCCTTTAGAGTAGCCATCTGTTGCATTTCCTGCCTTTCTTGCTATTTCTACTAATAATGGGGGAAATTACTGGTTTTCAAGTTCTAAGACCAGTACTTTCTAACTTGATGAACTTTCTTCCAATTCACTAATAAAAAAAGAAAGATAACACCCTGAGGGAATTTATAGGAGTGGCTGCTCACCCTTAGAAAGAGAAATGAAAATTGGTTCACAAAAAATAAACACAGAAAACAACTCACCAACCAACCGAATAATAATTAAAAAAAGAAAACAATTGTGACCAAAAGCATTGTTCTTTAAGGAGCTAGTAATTTATCATATTTTTGTAATAATTTGGCTTTCTCTGTAATTTGAAGATGCAATTTATAAATAGGTTGTCTTCCAAGCTAAGTAATTAATTGCATTCATGGGAGACATTTTCACTAACTTTGTAAGTCTTTGTAAGAGCAAATGAAATGATTATTTCACAAATGTCTATTGACTTATTGAGTTCTGAGAATAGGATACATCCAAATTCAATAGGTCCTGTGATCTAGATCCTTATTTTGAGATTAAAGAGCTTTCTAAAGAAAATGAAGCTCTTTGTTTTTTGCTAAGAATTCACAGAATACAAAAAATGTACTAGATACTGGGATAAACAAATTCATAAATTTTAGTGCCTTCACACTGTAGACATTGGTTTTCCATTCGTGTAGCAGTCTAGGGTGGTTCCAGATTGGAAATCTTCGGGTTGGGAACGCCCTGCCACACAGACATCCATGTTTCAGAGGTCTCTGCCATCTTTAGCATGTGTTCTTCAAGATTGCCCTCAAGTGCACATCTTGGTGGCAAAGGAGACAGTCTGTGAAGGATTGATGTGGGAGGTTGCTGTGGACCAGATTCAGAAGTAGAGAGAACAAAGTCACGCGGTTTCTGCAACCTGCAGGGACAGCTGAGAGTAGAGTTTGGTTGGATGCCCTGGAGGAAGAAGAAAAGAACATTTAGTGACTGGCTTGCAGCCTCTGCTATTCTTGTCCTTAGAGGATTTTATTTAAGAAAAGGCCATAGTCCTGGTGAATTATGACAAGAGAAAATTACTTAAAATTGAAAATAATGATGATTTTTTTCTTTAAAATGAAAGCCATTTTTAAAAACCCACTTAATTGACCAAAATAGGTTTTGAGAATTCACTTTAATTTTTTGGTATTTTGATATAAAACCCAGGAAAGAATTAATCTGTAACTTGCAGATATTACACACCTAGAGCCTTTCCTAAGCTTTATGTCATTAAACCATGCCCTAATATTTCTATAAAACAGATATTCCTTTACCTTAACTCTGAGAAGATAATTTTCCAGATATAGCCAAGATATATGAGCATATATTGCTACTTAATTCAGTAAAGTAAATATCATTGAATAAATGTCAGCTTTTCTAGGGAAACCACTGCATATAACCTCTCTGGATAATATATTTATCAAAAAATCAATATGAAGAGTAAACAGATTTTTAATACATCTTAAGGAGCTTCCTCATAAACCAGAATGCCAACCCATAATTTAAAGCTATTGATACCAATAGGTATTTACAGATGACATCATCATAATTTGTATAGATTATTCTTCATGGTGGTCTGATGCAATATATTAAATTCACTTTTAACCTTGGGCCTGGGAGAAGCAGTTTATTGTAGAGGCATGTGAAGACTGCTCTGGCTTCTCTTTCTAGGTAGGAAAACTCTAGAAGGTGAAGAGCACATGGCACTTCTACTCTCTTCCATTCTGTTTTGTTCTGTTTGGCTTCTCTACCATCTATCTGACATTTGTGCTTGTCTTTCTGGGGCTCAGACCTCTCATTATATGAAACTGTGTTTCTCAAACTTCTGGTGCCCACTTACTATATGACTGACCCATAATACATATTTTTTAAAAAAAGATCAATCACAAATTCTAAAATAAATTTTGAAAGGTCGTATTTTGAGAAAAATAAAAATGGTTTCTTCCCCAAGAAAGAATTTTTTAACATTATTTTCAAGATATCTACATTGCTGGACATTGAGATTTCACCCTGCAGGCCATACAAGGACCACGTTAAAGGAACATCCACAATTGAAAGATGGAAATTTGTATATTTTAACTTGGATATAATAATAATTAGGCTCCCACACCATAATTTGGCTGTATTAAACTTTAGAAAGTATTTATTTTATTCTACTGAAATATTAGGCGTGGGTTTTAATTCTGTTCTGTAATATGCCCAATAGGAAAATTGCTGTTAGCTTACTTCAAGCTTTCTGACTTTAGCACCTTCTAACCATGTGATCTTGTTCAAGTTACTTGGCCTCTGTGAACCTCAGTTTTCTCATCGTAAAATGTAGAAATGAAAACTCACGTCATAATGTAGTTGTAAGAATTAAATGTGAGAGGGGCACCTGGTTGGCTCAGTCAGTTGAGCATCCGATTTTGGCTCAGGTCATGATCTTGTGTTCGTGGGTTTGAGCCCCATGTTGGGCTCTGTGCTAACAGCTCAGAGCCTGGAGCTGCTTTGGATTCTGTGTCTCCCTCTCTCTCTGCCCCTCCCCTGCTCGTGCTCTGTCTCTCTCTGTCTCTCAAAAAAAATAAAAATAAAACATTACAAATTAAAAAAAAGAAATGTGAGAGAATATGTACAGAGCTTAGAACGATGTCTAGTGCAGGGTCCAATTACTCATTTTCTTCTTTCATGGAGGATGCTTTTGGTGTTGTATCTCAAGATCAAGAAGATTTTCTCTTATGTTTTCTTTTAAAAGTTTTAGATTTACTTTTCTCCTAAATATCTTACATTTAGATTCAGTATCTATGCAAGTTAATTATGATGTGAGGTAAGGGTCTAAGTTGATTATGATAATGATTATTTGCACATGTATATCCACAAGTCCCAGTCCCATTTGTTGAAAAGACCATCTGTTATGAATTGAATTGTTCCCCTTAACCCGAAATCTTTATGTTGAAGGCTTAACCCCCAAATGTAACTGTATTTGGAGATTAGTTCTTTAAAGATGTGATTAAGTTAATATGAGGCCATTAGGGTGAGCTTTAGTCCAATGTGACTGGTGTTCTTAAAAGAAGAGGAAAAGATACCGGTGATGTGAATACATGGAGGAAAGGCCATATGAAGATATATGAAAAGACACAGTGAGAAGAGAGCTATTTGCAAGCCAGGGAGAGGATTCAGAATAAAGCACCCTGCTACACCTTCATCTTAGACTTTCAAACCCCAGACCAATGAGAAAGTACATTTCTGCTGTGGTATTTTTTTATGGAAACTGTGGTTGTTTTGTTTTGTTTTGTCATTTTGTTTTTGTTTTTTGTTTTTTGGTTTTTTTTTTTTATGGCAGCTCTAGCAAACTAATATACATACCATTCTTTGTCCATCGAATTATCTTGGTACCTATGTGGATTTGTTTTTATCTCCCAATCGTAGAATGAGAAGCTGTTCAAAATATTGAATGTGTTGCTGAAATACACAATCTGAATTGGCCACATGAACTCACAGATTACCTTTCTTGACATTGTCTGTGACCATCTAAGACATTTCCTTGCAGCAAGCGGTTCTCTTTCTCCATGCATACTGTGCTGGAAATTTAGCTAACCTGTGGTCATTTCCCCATTTTTTCTTTTATTCAATAGTGAATCAATATCAGGAGGCTTATGATGTTGACTCCACCTGAGTGTGTTAAGTGTCATGGCGTGAGGGTGGAGGGACAGATGGGACAGGAGCCTCACAGTTAGACTCTCAACATTATCCTCAAAAAAGGACAAGCTTTAAGGCACAGAGACACAAGGTGGAAAGTAGAACGTGTTCATCATTTGGCCAAGTCTGTGTCTCACTGCTGGATCATACTGCTTATGATGTACCAGAAATTGGTGTTTTTGATCGATTTTATTGTATGATGAATAGTGTAACTCTATTGCATTATAATATTTTGAGTCTTTAAAGTGTTCATACATTAAATATTGAAAACAACAACCTTTAAAATTGTATGTTGGCATCCCTGCATTTTTAATGTGCCAGGGATTTCAAAAATAGCATTGGCACGAGACTCTTTGACCCCCAGTTTCCCTCTGCCAACTGTTGCCCAGGAATAAATCAGGGTGTGGGGTGGTAGCCAGGTGCAGCTCTGCGCTCCTCTGATGGGAGCCTGGCTAGAACTCCAGTAGGGCGACCTCAGAGCACTTTTCCAAGTCTGCATCATGCCTTCGAAACATGCAGCAAAATGCTCTACTCCTGTCAAAACACCAAAAATGTAGGCAGGTCTCCCTTCTAATCACCCCCCACCCCCACCACCTCGGCCGTGTTCTAATTGCTGACTGGCAGACTACATTCAGTGGTTGTCTCCTGGGAGATATTGTGGAGAGCAATTGTCATTTTCTATTGTATGACTTTGATTTTCTGTTGCCATTGTATTTTGTTATTAGATTGGTGGCCAGCAGTGTCATGTGATGCAGGAATTCTGCCAGGAGACTCTCCTGCTTTCTCTCTGCACATAATATGGTTCAGCAACCTTGCAGCTGGCTTCAGGAGGCTCTCAATGTGTGATTTGTACTTCTCTTTTTTGTTCCCTTTGAGAACAGTTTTGAATGGTGCCTCTGTAATTGAGGGTCTTCCCTTTCTTTCATGACAACATTTGTTAGGTTTATAGAGGGAATTAATGTGCTTGTTTGGGAAAATCCCTATTGGATTACCCAGAGTTGCCACTTTGAAAATGTTGCCAACTTTTCGTTGAGGCATTGTTTGTGAAAGTTTTGGGACAGTCCGTTTACTGAGAACTGGGGCAAATGCATTGCACACAGGACCAGTCGAGTAGTCTATGCTGGGATATTTATCATCGTCCCCTCTCTTTGCACTTGATCTATTTTGGCACATTGTATGATACCATCACTCTTTTAGACCAACACGTCCTAACTTGGTTGTATATTTTGCTTTGTGGGTTTTTAATTTTTTTTAATGTTTATTTATTTTTGTGAGAGGGGGAGGGGCAGAGAGAGAGGGAGACACAGAATCTGAAGCAGGCTCCAGGGTCCAGGCTGTCGGCACAGAGCCTGACATGGGGCTTAAACTCACAAACCACGAGATCATGACCTGAGCCGAAGTCGGACTCTTAACCGACTGAGCCATCCAGGTGCCCCGCATTGTGGGTTTTTTTTTTTTTTTTTTTTTTTGCTGAGATATTATTATTTTAAACTGTTTAAAAGTTTGCTACTACCTTTGTCGTTACTTTTCATTTTAATAGACCCCTTTTGAAAACTGGATTCATTATTGCAAATTTGAGCTAAAGCACCACTCAGTAGTAACAAAAATGTTAGACTTAACAGACGCGATTAGTAGCAAGATGATGATATAAATGCACATCCACCACTGTGAACTGCGAACCTCGCTGAACTTGGCAGACTTGAGCCAGCTCAGTGCTTGTGGGTGGCAGGTGCATGTGATCATCATTCAAGTCAAAAGCTGCGGATCAGAGCATAGGTCCCTCTGAGTTGAGAGGGAAGAGGAATCTTCACATGCATAATCTTTTAGATTTAGTGAAAAGACTTCCATGCCTGAGTGGATCTTGACCACATGGCTCAGAAACAGCAGGTGGGAGCTGACCAATCCAGGTGAAGGGAAGTCAGAGCTCACTTCACTTACCCCAGAGGTCTCAGCAAGGACAGCGGGTGGTGTCGCCGACCAAATGGAGTGTTTCTGGTACACTGGATCATTCCTAGGAGATAGGGTCAGACCAAAGGCCATTGCCTCTCGTGGGGCTAATGGGTGTAGTTGCTCTTATGTCAGCAGAGCCTAGCATCTCTGGTGCTGTTGTCAGCCTACTGTCAAATCAAAGTATCCAAATCTAAACCTACACCTGTGTCACCATAACCCCTGGTCACAGTTTTCCACCTGGTGGCCATCTTAAGTGGTCTTTGTAACAGAGCCTGAGAATGCCACCCCCAAGGGGAATGTTCTTGTGCTCTGCCACTGGATACACCTGGATAGTACGTATATAACTTTTAGGAGCCAGACAGTAATTGGTATCCTAACAGGGTGACTGTGAACAACATCCTTATTCTTCTGTTTCAAATATGTGGAAAGTGTGTAAATAAAATGGCTTCAGCCCCCTTTCCTCTGCAATTGCCATATTGCCCGGGACCCCTTTGGTGGACCACCCACTGGGGATCACCAGATAGAGTTAAATGTTTTATGAGGCCGACTGTCAAGGAGGCAGTTGCCACCACTCATCTCTGTCCTTTTTCTGCAGAGTCACTAGGCTTCTAGGTTGTCTGAAAAGAAGATGGAAATGCCTTTTATTCTACCTGAGTGTTGGTGTGGGCTTTAAAATCAGTGCAGGTGACCTCCTTGCCGCTTTGCCGTCCTGAACTACTTGCAGGTGCCTGGCCTTGCTTGTCCCCAACATCTTTGCTGCTCAAGACATGCTCCTCCCCTGATGTCCCTCTGATGTTTGCTCCCCGTGCTGTGTGCTTCTGCTGCTTTCTGCCAAGATTTCTGGGGTACTGCTCCTCTTCCTCTCTTGTGTGTAGTGCTCTGTCCCTAAGACCCAGGGTGTGCCCCCACTCAGAGCCGCCCCATCTCTGGCCTTTAGGTTTGTTTGTTTAACATGCAGTGGCCCTCTGTAATTGAAGATGACAGCGCTGAGAAGAATTAATTATGCAGATCGTGCGCTGTGGCTCTACAGCTACTTAGATGCATGTGAACTATTGTAGGTTTTTAGGCTATTGTCTGGTGCCTTGGAAAGTACTTAATTGAGCATAACCCTCACTTCCTCTGTTCTCCCCATCTGTGGCAACACAGCCAGGGAGAGCGCTCGTGATCTCAGGAGCAGGAGACCCCCTGGGAACTAAGCCCCCAGAAGCAAGCTGTCTCCTGGCCCCAGAAGCCTGCCTTTTTCCTGGCAAGGGCCTGGTGGCTTCCGAGGTAGTCTGGGCAGTCCAGTGGGTTATTTAGCCACAGACTTGGAAGGGGCTAATCATTATGAAGTTCAAGGTGTATTGCTGCTGTCACTATAGCTGCTACTGACCACTCCTTCACACTGAGAAATCGTAGTGCGGCCTCTGGGATTTGGTTTTGACATTGATATTTGCCTTGGCTTCAGATGTCCTATGCTCCTTTTACTGAATTATAGGGGGACACTCCCATTCAATTTAAGATTCGAATTAGACTCATCCTATTGTCTGCTGGTTATGGTTACCCTAGGCTTAGAACTCTGTTGAGTGGCAGAAGTGTGTGAGTTTGTGATGCGCTATTTTAGCATAAAAGGGGAAATAAAATACCCATGAAGGTTGATAGTTTACAAAAACAATCAGGGTCGCCTGGGTGGCTCAGTCAGTTAAGCGGCCAACTTCCGCTCAGGTCATGGTCTCGTGGTTCGTGAGTTCAAGCCCCACTTCGGGCTATGGGCTGACAGCTCGGAGCCTGAAGCCTGCTTCGGATTCTGTGTCTCCCTCTCTCTCTGCCCTCCCCTGCTCACGCTCTGTCTCTCTGTCTCTCAAAAATAAATAAAATGTTAAAAACAAATCAGAGATTGATTGCACAATGTGGGTATATTTAACACTGCTGAACTGTACACTTAAAAATGGTTAATTAAGATAGTAAATTTCATGTATGTATAATTTATCACAATTAAAAATACTAATTATTTAAAAAAATCACCTCGAAGTCTTTTCCAGGTTTTCAGTGGTTAGGGATGAATTAGAACCCAGAAACATACTTATTAATCTTCTCAGTAGGCTAAAATATGCTTCTCTAAGCCCAGGCAATCAATATGCATTTTAACAGTTCATTTTTTCTACCATTTGCTCATAATAATTTTGATATTTTTGTTAGTATGAATTTATGAAATAATATTTCATAAATATTTTATTCTTTTAACATCAGTAGGCTTTTGGCTTCTAGTTATAAATATTTAGGGTATATTTTTCTTTGCAGTCAGACCTCTATTTTTAGTAACCTACAAGACAGATACTTCAGACTCAAGACATTCAATATTGCATTTATGTTCATGGCTTGATTTTGCGAATCTCTAGTAAATTTACTGAAAACATCTCTTGCTCAAGAAAACAAAGTGTTAAAAATGAATATCTCAAGTAACCATTTTGGGGTTTGATTTATAAAATTAGTGGAATGTGAGTGAACCATAGAGCATTTGGCAATATTTTGTTTTAATAGGCATTTTTAAAGAGCTTCCTTGCCTGTGCTTAAGTTCTAGTAGTTTTTGTTTTTATTTTTATTGTGGTAAAATATATTCATAGTGTTGTGCAACCATCATGGCTCTATAGTTCCAGAATATTCTCATCACCCCAGATGGAAATACTTTATTAAGTTGTCAGTTTCCATCCTCCCCCCATATCCACCACCAAACGCCTGCCCCTGGAAACCACTAATTTCCTTTCTGTCCCTAAGGATTTGCCTATTCTGGGCATTTCACACAAATAGATACTACTTTTGAAACAAAATTTAAGTTAGTCTTCAGATAATTAAACCTGTTCTTTATTTGTGTGTGTGTGTGTGTGTGTGTGATATTTAAAAAAATTTTTTTTTAAGTTTATTTATTTTGAGAGAGACCGAGACACCACAAGTGGGGAAGGGGCAGAGAGAGAAGGAGACCGAGAATCCAAAAGAGGTTCTGCACTGTCAGTATGGAGCCTGATGCCAGGCTTAAATCTGTGGAATCGTGGGATCAAGAGTCAATGTTTATCAACTGAGCCCCAATTACATAAAAAAAAAAATCTTAATGTCTAGCAACCTTGGGTTGACTGTACTCTGTATGAGGCATTCCTATATTAGAAGACTCTAAAGTCATTAAAGGAGGCTGTAGATATTCATTTATTGATATTAAAACTTCATATAATGTTAACTAAGGGAAAAATCAGATTATAAAATTATAGGGTGAGATTACATTCTTTAAAACGACAGGACCAAAGACAGCATCTAGAAGGATATAACCAGGAAGGATATTGACAATGACAGCTAAGGTAGATAGTTTGAGTTTTCTTTATGACCTTTCCATAGGTCCTTATTTTCTGATTTGTGTGAACATTGACTTAAATGAGAAATAATGGCTTGTCTGTTGCCTTAATCAGCACTAAAATGATTAGTATAAGACTTCTTAGTATTTTAAAAATCTAACCAAAGTACATTAATATTCTTTCAATCAATTAGATTAGACAAAAATTCATTGCCCATACAATTTTGAAAATGAAAATATTGTAAGTGCATTAGTATCGAATCCTTCGGTCTGTGGTCACGGAGTGCAGTTGTGGCAAAATCAGTGTTTGAATTTTTAAAAATGTTTTTAAGAGAGCTCTATAGATTAGCTCAACTAATGTAATTCCCAGAAAAGGGCAGACAACTCAACCAAGCAGTAAAATAAAGGAGTTAGACGAGATACTTCAAAGCTCTTTCATCCTGCAGATATGTGGTGTAGTGATTTTAGTGCTCATGTTACCTGCTCTTGTGTTGTGAAAAAAGAGCATCCAAATATATGCCTTGGGCCATAGTCATAAACCTGGAAAAATGATTGAATTAAAAGAAAGATTAGCCTACAAACCTATTAAATGATCCCTTTATGTTATTGTGATGGAGAATGCAACATCTTTTCAGAGACATATTTAAGATGAAATCATCAGTTTTAGTCTAGAACTCGTTATGTCCATTATTTGTCTTTAAGCTGATTATAGTTGTTCTCAGACCCTCTACACATCTGGGTATAGAAGAAATTCTAACCATGCCTCTCTTAGACTAATTTAAATTGTGATTTTCTAATGTGAATAGTTTTCATTCTATAATATTTGGTAATCATTAATAAGATCAGACATGTTTCAGGCTTTCCCTAGCTTCACATTCTGTGCCTGTGGTTTGCCTTTCTAAACACCTTCACTTCAGACAGTTTTTGACCATGTGCCTTCCCATGATACATGATGATCATTCATGGTTATTTTATGTGTGTTTTAACTACTTCAAATTTCTAAGGAAATTCGAGGAAAAGTATGCAGTATTTGAGGTGACTGGGTGTAGGATGTTCCATATTTTTGTGCTTCATTGAAGTTTCGGTTTTTGTAAAGCATTCCTATTGTGAACTATAACGTACCGTACCATACATAAATACAATAAAGTGAGTAAAATATGAATATACAGAATATACAGAATGACATCTGCTTAACCATCACCCAGGTCAGAAGCAGAACATTGTCCATATCGAAGAAGCCCCCATTTACCCCTTCCCCACCATAGTGCTTCCCCCCCCCCATGTAACCAATACCTTATGTTTCATATTAATAACTTTATTGCTTTTGAAAAAATAATTTTAGCACTTATTCATATCCCATACCCAATTTTAGTTTCACCAGCTTTTGAACTTTGTCAAAATGGAATCATACTCTCTATATTAGCTTGCATATTAATTCTTTTTCTCAGTATTGTTCAAAATTCATGATCATTGGGTGTAACTGCGTTAATTCACTTACATTGCATAATGTATGACTGTACCTCATTCTGCTTGTCTGTTTTACTCCTCCTGGACCTTTGAGTTGTTTCTGTTTTCAGGCTGCCATGGAACAGTGCTGCCATGAATATTCTTGTGTACATATTCTAATGAACATAAACACATGGAGATTGGAATTATGCATACAGGATGTGTGACTTCTACTTTATTTTCATGACTGACACACTTTTTCCAGCATGGCTGTACAAATATACCTTCTCAGTAACAATGTGTGAGAATTCCTCTTGTGCCACATCTTTTTCATGGTGGATACTGTCCATTTAAATTGTCAACCTAAGTTACCAAAATGATAGGTATGCAACAGAATTTTACTGTGGTTAAAATTTGTATTTCCCTTATTACCAGTTACATTCACAATTTTATATTTGCAGTCATTTGGAGTTTCTCTTTTGTGAAGCTCACAGGTATGTAATAGTTTCTTAAATATTCTCTGTAAATCCTTTGTTAGTCACATGTTCGCCATCTTCTTTCATTCTGTGGCTTTTCACTCTCTTCATGGTGTCCTTTAGTGAATAGAAGTCTTTCCTTAGTGAAACTTACTGATTGTTTTCTTTCATAAGGAAAAAGACGTTTTGTGTACTGTTTGAGAAATCCTTCTGTATAATAAGGTCTACAAGATATTCTTCTATATTATCTTTAAAAACATTTATTTATTTTGCTATTTTGTTGTTTAATCTACATAGACTTTATTTTTTGTTCATGAATTGAGGTAAGGGTCAAATGCTATTTTTTCCTCCCTTTCTCTCTCTTTCTCTTCTTTCCTTCCTGCTGATTTCCAGTATGGAAACCCAATTTCTCCAACACCATTATTTGAAAGACCATTCTTTCTTCTCTGTTCTGCAGTGCTACCTTTGTCATAAATTAACCTAAGAACATAACTATACAAATATATGTAGTTGTGTATCTGGGCTTTCTATTCTGTTCCACTGGTCAGCTTGTCCATCCCTGCCCCGGCAACTACAGGCTTGATGACTATGATTATGTGCTGTGTTTTCATATCGGCTAGACGAAGTCCTACTTTGTCTTTTTTCAAGTACTTTAAGAATATTTTAGATACTATTGGCATTTCCATTCATATTTTAAAGCCAGCTTATCAAGTTTTACAAAAATACCTGTTTAGATTTTGATTAGGGTTGCATTAAATCTGTAGATCAGTTTGGGAGAGATTTATTATCTCAAATAAATAATTTCTTTTAATCAAAAAATATGATGTGATATCTTCACTTAGTTAGAGCTCTATTTTTGCTCAGTGGAGTTTTATAATATACCTTGGAGAGACTTGCCCAGCTTTGGTTAGATTTATTCTTAGTACCTGATATTTTTTTGATGCTGTTATTAATGTTATATTTAAAATTCTTACTTTTTAACTGTTGTTGGCACACAGAAATATATTCATCTTCCATATGTTGGCCTTGTATCCACCTACTTTGTTAAATTCACTATTAATTCTAGAAGTTTTTCTATATATTCTTTTGGATTTTCTCTATACATAGCATCCTTATCTTGTTCCTGATCTTAAAAAGGAAAGATTGCAATGCATCTTTATTAATCCATGATTAAATTCAGTTGTGTTTGTGGAGACTCTCCTAGCACCGTCCCTCGTCTGTGATTGGGGAACAGTCCATGGAAGTATCTGTGAATGTGGGATGATGGTACCCTGCCCCAAATCTTTTAAGGAGTATGGGATATTTGGATTTGTGCTTCTTTCCAATATGAGTCTAATGTGATCACAATCGATAAATTCATCCCAGTTACCCCAGACCCTTAAAATTAATTGTGGATCCTAATAGTATGATGATAACCTATTTAAACCTCAAATTGAAAGCATTAAATATCTCTCCCCCCAAAATACTAGTGGTTATATTCTATAAGTCGGTGAACCCAAGATCATATGCCGCATTTCTGTGGCATTGTCCAGTAGAACTTTCTGTGATGGTGGAATTGTTTTCTATCTAGCCACTAGAGAACTTGAAATCTGCCTAGTGCAACTGGAGAACTAATTGTTTTCTCAGTAATTAAAATTTAAACTTAGATAGCCAGATGTGGCTAATGGTAACTATGGGACTGTGCAGTAGAGGACACACATTTAGAAATATCATTTCTTTTCTTTTCTTAAATTTGGTGGCCTTTGGCCAGAAAAAAAAATTTATTTCTCCCAGTCTCATCTTTCTGAGACTTTCTTCTACCTTTTCCAGCTTTAGGCAGCTTTTAAGCCTCATTTTTTTGACCTCGTTTCCTGAGGATCCTTGCAGTGGGCAGCCTATCCTGGTCACCCATTTCTTTTTCTCGCAGTGCTTACTTGGGATCCTGCTGCTTCCTCATGGTGTCACCCAAAAAAAGGAATTAAGTGTGCTCTCCCTGTCCTTAGGGCCACTGGGTTAGGGAATTGCATTATTCACCCAGTAAAATATTTCAGAATTTTCAAAGGGCATGGGGACAGTGGAGATGAGCTCATGTCACCTGGGTGAATTATTGAAACTACAAAGGTTGGACATAGCATTGGCCGATGAGGATTTCCACTGAGATGATAGGGCCAAAGGGGCAGACTTGGTACAAGACAGCACCATATATTCTTTAGCAGCAGTATCAGAGTGTATCATTTCTGCCTAGTTTTCTGGCGTTTCTATAGAACAGCCCACTGCTATTATCACAGATGTACAGTATTTAATATATTATAATTTGAAAAGATTTTTGGACCAATCTGAGCACTTGGTCACCATTGATGTCACCTTTAAACCCAACTTCCTGGTAAATTGAATTTTGCCCGTAATAAGAAAGCTGGTCTATTTGAATTCTAGTGAAAACACTACGTCTCTTCATTGATTCATTCCTTGATTGCATCATTTGCTCAAATAATTATTGAAAAACTATTATGTATCAGGCACTCTGCTAGGTAGTGCATATTCAAGTAAACAAACCTTCAGGGAAGTTATAATTTATTGGCACTCTGCTAGGTAGTGCATATTCAAGTAAACAAACCTTCAGGGAAGTTATAATTTATTGAGGGATATAGACAAGTATGGAGTTAGTTCCAATTGCTTAACGGCAGCTAGAATTATGGAAAACCAGTGCCAAGAATACCAGGTGTTACAGAGGCACAGAAGAAGGGTACCTAATATTGGCTTGTTTATACAGTGCTTCAGAAAGGAAGGGATGTCTAATTTGAGACTGGAAGGGTGGTAAAGATTTACAGTAAGAGGGTGTGGGAAGGAAGAATGCTCTAGGCAGATAAACGAGTTTCCTGTTGTTGCTATAACAAATTACCACACATTCTGTAAATTAAAAAAAGGAAAAATTATCTTCCAATTCTGGAGGTCAGAAGTCCAGGAGTGGATCTCATTGGGATAAAGTCAAGGGTCAGCAGTACTGCATTCCTTCTGGAGGCTCTAGAGGAGAATCTGTTTCTTGCTTTTTCTAACTTCTCAAGGCTGCCTGCTTTTTGGGCTTGTGGGTCTTCCTCTGTCTTCAGAGTTAGCAGCAGCATTTTTGCGTACCTAACTCTGATTTCTTGTCTGCCTCTGCACTTGTAAGGACTCTTGTGATTACCTTGGGCCCTTCCAATCATCCAGGATCATCTCCCTATATCAAGGCCAGTTTATTAGCAACCTTAATTCCATCTGCAACCTCAGTTCCCCCTTTCCATGTAATTTAAATATTCCCACAGTCTGGGGATTAGGGGATTAGAAATTCTGGGAATTAGGACATGGACATTATTGGAGGGGAGGGGAAAGTGTTATTCTGTCTATTATAGCCAAGAAAAGAACGTAGCATATTTGAAGAGCTGAAAGAAATTCAGAATGACTAAAAGCTTACTTACTTCCATGGAGAAGAAAATAACAAGAGAAAGGACTGGAGGAGAAAGTCATGAAAACATAATTGTATTTCAGCCTAAGGAAAATGAGGAACCATTAAAGAGTGAAATAATCAGATTTGAGTGATTGAAAACTTTCTCTATCTACACGTGGAGACTCTTAACTTATAACACATGCCTACTTCATGGACTATAAATTGAAACTAGTTAATTTAGATTTATCAAAGCTTAATCTGAAATCTGAAATAGTAGAAAAATGTATATTATCAGAACACTGAAAACACAATTCTGAAGAGATAAGATGACAGGCTCTTCAAAACACTGATCAATATTTGGATTAGGACTTTTTTTGTCTAATGAATATTCAACACAGGTGGACCCAAACTACATAGGAAGATTACTGAGTTAAGTAAGTGAAATTTCCAAGGATACTCCTTCAGGCATAACTAGGTCCAGAAGCTCAAATAACACATTCCCTGCTCCCCTCTGTGTTGGCATCATCATCCATCAGTAGGCTCTTCCCTTGGGGAGATAAGAAGTCTAATGAGAGCTCCAGGCTGTAATGCCACTGAATCATTCATCACAGTACCAAGGGTTGTCCAAGGGTCAAGTGGAGTTCTAGAATTGAGTCTCACTGAACCACTTTGAGTTCTGTGCTCATTCCTGAACTAATCACTCTGGCCAGGAAGATGTGAAACATGAACTGAGCAGACCAGATAAACAGTTGTCATCTCTGATATTTAGGCAATGATATTTAGAAAGTTTGCTTCTGAAAGTGACAGGATGTTTTGAGAGTTGTGCTGAGCTTTGTAACTGAATTTCGATTAAAACTGTTCAGATGGGTGCCTTGTTTAAATGTCTTTGTCACCTGTTATCATCAGTATAGATCTGAAATCTATTATATTTTTGCTAGTGTCTGATTGCTCTCTATAAATGGACGTGAATTTGAGATCTTAAGATGTACATGTCTGTGTTCTGCAAAATTATCATTTAAAATCAGCACAAAGGCTTTTGGTAATTGACATCATTTGCCTGACTTTGAAAATGGAAATATTTAATTAAATTTCATACAAAAATGAAATAAAATCATGCTTTTATTTTAGATCACTTTCTTCCCTTAAGCAACTGACTATCTCTTTCAGTCTATGTCAGCAGATTTAATCTCAGTTCCAGTAAATCCTTTTCAGTCACATTATCTTCATTTAAATACAGATGTGCTTTAGGATAATTCCCATGTTCTTTATACATTGAGCATGTAATGACATCCAGCTCCCAGCATTTCTGTCGTTTGTGCTTTAGCATTTGTAAATGGGCCATCTCTGCTCTTTTTAAGGGTGCAATTTTATATTGAGCAAATGGAAAATATATTAGAGTGTGGTTATTTCTCTGATTGGTTTTATTTATGTTCAAAGTGACAGAAACACTTGAAATCACTCTCCGTCTTTATTATCTTCTGTTCTCAGGCACTGCCATTCCAAGTCAGCCTTCACCAACATTTCTCTGAAGATGACTTGCAGAAACACATCTCCAAATATGACACCATCCTCCACATCCAGCTTTGTTCTTAACATTTATCTGTGGGTATCACTTTTTTTTATAAACTTCACATATCTAAAACTGACCTCTTTCTCTCTGATTTCACTGTCGAACTCACTCTGTCCAAATCACCAAGGCTTGCCATTTTTTCCCTTCAGTTTCTGCTCATTTCTTTCCAGGATGAATGCTACCAACCTATTCAGTTTCTCAAAAGATTTCTGAACCCCGTCAATAACCTGAACTACTTCCGTCTCTGTTTCTTTCACTTCAATCTTGGTACGATATAAAAACTTTCTTAAAAACTGTTAAAGTTCAAAGAGTTTTGAGAATTGAAAGACTTCTTTTGACAGCAGGTTTAGAAGCAATTTTTCTTACCCTCTAACCCTTGGGGATTGAGTTGTTTGCTTGAAACTTATTTATTCTATGTGTGGCTATCTTATCTTTCAGTGTGGACTATAAGTTCTCAGAGGGCAGAAAACATGGTTTATAGTTTACCCCACAAAGTATATACAGATCCAAGTACTGATCTTTATAAAATGTTGATGCTGAGTAAATTTCATAATAAGATTATAAAAGAGAGTTGAGATTAGTTGAGAGACTTGTCCTTCAAGATGACAGAACCAGCTGATGGGAATAGTGTTCTCCACTCCTAAAGCAAAGGAAGTTTTAGAAAAATGTATGACATTTTTAATATTCAAAAGATTTTAAAAATACATTCTCAAGGTTAGACTTGAGAAAGGGGTAACTTAGGTGCGATGAATGAAGAGAAGGGCCACAGCATTGAACTGCAAGGGGACGACTCAGGCTGATGTGTGCTTTAGGGTCTAGAATTTTCAGTGGAGGCTTCAGATTTAGGAAATGGGGTTAGACATGGGCAGGGAAGACTCAGTGGAAAAATCCTTAATTCAATCCATGCTGGAAATTGTACCCCCACATTGTCCTTTCATGTTTGGTGAGCAAAATTTTCATCATATGGAAGCCCCAAGCTCAGGAACTAACATGAACTTTGGTCTGCAAATCAGTGAACCTATAGAACCCCATCAGGAATACGTCTACAACCCAAGAACTCCATGGGGACTTCCATGGGGAGAACAGACTCTGAATCATTACAAGCTCACGGATGAATATTATGAGCATATCTGAAAATCCACTGTCATGAGATATATTCAGCAGGCACAACTGAGATCAAACTAATCAATCACAGATAATAAACACTAAAGGAATTCAGTCTGCGAGGCACAATGAAAGTGTTTAAAAAGACTACTTTGGGGAAGGATAATCTAGAAATAAAAATGGAGCCATTTAGCTTTTAAAAATATTCAAATATTGGTTCAAGGATGGGCCAAACACAGCAAGGAGAGGATTAGTGTACTGGGGATAGATCTGAGGCCACATCACTGTTGAAGTGTGCAGAGCTGGGCTGTGACCAGAGACTGTGGCTTCTCATTCCACACATGGCGCTTTTCAGGGTTCCTCATTCCTCACTCATTTGCCCCTTTTTCAGTGGACATGGAGCATTTGGTAGGCACAGGTCAGAACTCCATGCTTCATTGCTTTTTTTTTTTGCCCCCCCCCCTTCCTTTAAATTAAGGTGATCTTATTTTTGTTACCTGTGTCTGTGGAGGTAGAAGTGGTAATCTTTGTTCATGAGGAACAGGGCTACCATATTGGTAGGATGATATGGTGCCTAAAATTGTTCCATTGATTGAGGGGAGAGCACCTAAGTGAAACGAGGTTGCTTTCCGGAGGATGGGACACTTCCTTCTTCTTCTTTTCTCCTTTTCCCCAGCTGCAGTGTTCTCTGCCAGGTATTTATTGTCCTCATGACTCTTCCTCTGACCCTGCTCGAGATAGCTGCAGGTGGAATCTAACCCACCATGGGTACCTGGGCAGTGCCCCTTTTAGGAGTCTTGCTTTGGGAAGCATGCCCATCATGGGTTAAGCAATTTTCTTTCTGTGTTCCCAGCTTTTTCTCCTTAGATAAACCTGGGTCTTGTTCCAAGTATTCATGTTTTTTTCACAGATTCCAATTTTCAGAGTCAAAATTGTGTGTGATGTCATTATTTTTCTTGTGGTGCTGACATAGAGTAGGTTTTTAAAAAAATCTTTCCTTTAGAAAAATTGTTTCCTTTTATCCTGACTATGGGATGTTGGTAGCAGAAATGGGAAACAGAAAACTTGGGGCGCCTGGGTGGCTCAGTCGGTTTGGCGTCCGACTTCGGCTCAGGTCATGATCTCATGGTTCATGGATTCAAGCCCCGCGTTGGGCTCTGTGCTCACAGCTCAGAGCGTGGAGCCTCTTTCAGATTTTGTGTGTGTGTGTCTCTCTCTCCCCCTACCTCTCCCCTGCTCATGCTCTGTCTCTATGTCTCTCTCAAAAATAAATAAACATTAAAAAATTGAAAAAATGAGAAACAGAAAAATTAAACTTTTTATAATAAAGTTTATAACTAAAGTTAACCCTACAGTAATACATGATACTAAGCCAGTCATATGACACTTTTGTTGTCACCTTAAATTAAAAGCAACAACAACAACAACACCTGATAACTATAGGTTTTTAAAGAGCTTGTTTGCTACCCATCCACATGTCCATCTGTCTGTTCCCCCCTCCTATGTTATGTATTGTACCATCAAGGAGTTTTGAATGTCTAATTAAATTATGACTTGAACATCAAAAAGGCATCTGAAGAAAAAGTTATTTGTGCCTGCAAAGTGCTTGCATGTCTTTTTTGTCACTGTAGTCTTATTTTTGTCATATTTTAAACCCAAGAAGCTTCCTGTACAAATAAGTGTACCACCATGTTCAGAAATGAAAAATAAACACAGCATAATCTACTAGGACTGATCATTGATTTTGGTGGTTTTAGGTGTTTGAGAAAATAGGCATATATGTAATGTTTTTACTTTATAGCTGACTCTGTGGGTCGAGTCTATACAGTTTTACCATTTAGTACATGGGTGTAGGTTTTGCCTCACAAAATTACTCTGGAGGCACAGACATAGCCTTTTATTTATTTATTTTTGGCCTCAGATTCTTAACATTCTTTTATGAGTTTGAAGATAAAGTAGTAAATCTTTGCGGCTATCACAGGGAAAGACACTTTTTCCCGTGTCCCATTGTCTTAGGCATGTTAATAACATTCTGCAGTCTGTCTGCCATGATGGTTTTGGGAGGAGCTTCTGTGAACATATTAAAGGCATTTGCCAAACCTCACATGTGATGGTGTTTCTTTCTTTCTCTCTGTTTCATCAACTCTGGGATCTAGAAACAAAATCGACAGAGTGGAATTTAATTTTCCTTTTTATGACTTCTCACACTCTTGTGAAGAAACAGAGATGTGTGATAAAGTGGCTGAAAAGCTGTGAGCCGAAGGCAGAGAGGGGCAGCGGAGGGTGGATGTGCTGGCCTTGGCGGATCCCCATCCCTGACCTCAGAGAGACAATTCTATGCCGATGGGAAATAGATCATACTCCTAAGGAGACTCTGGGTGGTGGCTCCTGGACAAAATCTGTGTCTTACTTCGTTGAAATGGATAAGCTAACCATGTATAGAAAGCATGGCCTGCATCTTTTAAGGCAGCTCTACCTTTATGAAGGTTACAGCAAAGAATTGTGCTAAATTTTAATTCTCTTCACTGGAGTCAGGTAGAAAGTGAGCCTGAATTTGGTGACGTCCTTTAGACTTTGTTCCTGATGTGCTCAGTCTTACTGTTTGAGAAAGGACCGAGGTAGAATTGTTGAAATCGCATGGGCAGTATTGAAAGATTTCAGCTGCTCTTGAAGAAAGTTTTTGGACATAGAATTAAGCTCTGAATATGAGAAATGAAGAATTTTTTGAGGAAATAACATTTGATTAGCTTTTTTCAGTATGACATTATAACTGTCTCCTGAATTTACTCCAAAATGTAAATTTCTAATGTTCTACAAATTAAAAGGGAGTAGACTGAGTAGGATGATATTCACTTCTAATTTGTAGTATTTTTCCTGATTGGAAGAAACGGAAGCAATACAGAGAATCCCAGACTTAAATAATAATAATTATAAGTGTGAGTATATAGTATAATAGTGACCAATTAGAGTCCTCTGCTCTAAGTCTGATGTGGTGCTAAGTTTTCCTGTGCAATTAATTCTTAGTAATCATTATCCATGTTGGACAGTTAGGGACCCTGGACTTAAGATGAGGCACAAGAATTAGTGTCAGCCCGCGGAGCTGTGGGCACCCATGAAGCACTTGGTAAGTTTGCCTTTTCTCTCCCTTCCCACTCCATTCTGTGGACAGCTGCTGGCCCTGCTCTGTGCACACCTGCTCTTGGCCTCATTGTCACCCTTCCAGAGTTGGGTGCAGGGTGCACAGAGAGGGTAATAACTCTGTGTCTGCAGCTTCTTTGTCTTTATTGTGGCCCCTGCTCTCCCACTGTTACTATGCCCCGTCTTCTAGAATCTACAGCTCCCTGGCTCAGGTCCCAACTGCACTCCTCCTTCAGCACCCCTGTCACACATCTCACCCGCTAAGCAGCCCTGCTGTGACTAAATGCTCGTGTTAATTTTGAAGTGAAGTAAGTCTGACCAGAGTGCTTCATGTGATTTTTGTCTCTTCCTTGGACTTTATGATGAGAGGGGACAGTGGCACATTAGGGAGGGAAGAATGAAGGTCGGAACAAAACAGAGGAGTACCCTGAGAAAACTAGCTGTCCATTTCTTACGAAGGCCTCAAGGTTGCATGCTAGCTTCTGGGCAGACCTTGTGATGGTACCCTTGGCAGTGAGTTGTCCAGAGCAAGCCTATGGTCCTGAGCTGCTGCAGGACATGGTGACTTTGGAATAACAGGAGGCAGGTGGAGTCTAGGATGGTGGGGAGATAAAAAAAGGCGACTGGAGAACCAGCTGGAATCAGAAATATCTTATTTTTGGAAATCTACAGGAGCAAAAGACCCCACCATCTACCTGCCTCCTTTCTTCCCTCTCTCACCTTTCTTAGGCATTAGTCCCTTCCTCTGGGCCTTGAGAACTGCCCATTGACAAGTTCGGGTAGAGGTATGGATAGCTTCCCACAACATAAAACAAAATACACTTCCCCTGGTGCCATTGTAAGCTAGTAGTTAAGTTCGGGGTATAGCACCAACCGTGGGACACCTAGTGTGCTCTGTCCACTCATTATGACCAGCCTGGCCATGCAAATCACTTGAAGTACATAGGTCCCAAAAGAACATGTATTACAAGTTTTAGGTAGCCTGCTTACAAAAAAATTTCTTGAGCAAAGCCTTTTTGTTTTTGTTTAATTTTTTAAAAATGTTTATTTAATTTAGACAGAGTGTGAGCAGGGGAGGGCAGAGAGAGAGGGAGACACAGAATCCGAAGCAGGCTCCAGGCTCCGACCTGTCAGCCCAGAGCCCGATGTGGGGCTTGACGTCACGAACCGCAAGATCATGACCTGAGCCGAAGTAGGCCGCATAACTGACTGAGCCACCCAGGCGCCCCGAGCAAAGCCTTTTTGTAAGCAGTGAACTATATGCATTTACACTTGACTCATGAAGCATTAGAGGTGCAATGAAAATAGTGTGAGCTAAGTGTCTTATTAGCCTGAAAGACACCTACTGTGTGTGTGTGGGAGGGGTGTGCACATGCACGAGAGAGAGAGAAACTGTGGAAGGAGGGAGAGATTGTGATTTGAACAGACATTTGGAAGGTACTGTCTCTTGGAGTTTGATGGGGGGCATTAAATTTGTGGTCTGATTTTAGCAAAATTGCTAATGTCCATTAACAAAATGCATGGTACCCTTCCAGCCTATCTTATATGAAATATGCTTCAAGTAGAGCATTTATTTTCTGTAGTAGTTTTTTCTTATTTGAAACGTATAGGTTTTTACCAAAGCACCCCCATTTTTACATCTCTTTTGTATTGTCTGCTATTTTGAATGAAGATATTAATGTAACATCATTTTAAATTAATAAAATCAACACTTATCCATAGTTTATAGTTTTTCTGAACAACTGAATACTTGTTCTAATCTACCTTTTGTGCAGTGATTTTTTTCACTCGATATTGGGCTAATTGCCATGAGTCATGTTGTAGCATAGGCAACAAATGTGCCTTGTAAACCAATCCTGTGGGGGAAAAGTATACAAACGATGACGAGGTTCCCTGGAATGATGAGATTTCTGCAAGAAGCAGGGTAGAGGCAAGCAGGGGTTGATAAAGGGGCCACAGCCTGTACTAGCAAGCCCCGAACTGGCTTCCATCAGAGCCACCCTCTTTCTGAGCATGATTAAAGTTCCCTGGCATCCTCTCTGGCAGGAGAGATTTGGCCTGATTGCACATCCCCAGTGAGGAGCCTTGCATTCGCTTTGCACAGGATGCTGGGGAGACTTAAAAATCATGGTGTCTGCATGATGGTTGCAACCACTTTGGAGCTGCAGCGTGTGAGCGGGGCTGCAGTGTGTGAGTGGGGCACCGAAGGGAGGGGCAGAGGGTCTGGCTTCTCTGCGATGATGTTATACCAGCCAGGGAGGCATCAGGGAACTTCACGGGGGAGGTACAGTGGGCCAGTTTTGATCTGTATCCTGAACACTTGAAAGAGTTTATATAACCAGGGTGATTTTGCACATCTGTGCTAGCCTCTGTTTATGAGATGTCCCAGGTAGCCCATTATCGGGGATTACTTTTTGTAAAATTTATATCCAGCTTATGTCTTTGGGCCGGATGTGAACCCTGGTTCTGTAACTTATATGATAATTCATAGAAGGCCCTTGCATTGGCTTTGCACAGGATTGCACTGATTGCACATCCCCAGTGAGGAGCCTTGCATTGGCTTTGCACAGGATGCTGGGAAGACTTAAAAATCATGGTGTCTGCATGATGGTTGCATTGATAATCCATCAAGGCTCTTGCCCACTGATTCCTAATCAAGAAAAGCCAAATTAAGTCCCGTTTCAATTTAATGTGTTTTCATTAGTAAATCTGTCTCTGCGATGACATTATTAGATAAATGAGATATTCTTGAGTGACTGTCCCTTACTCCTCCAGTCCCCAGCTCCCCTGGCCATCACTCACTCACCTTAAGGCTTGCTTTTCCCCTTATTTTAGCTTTTCAAGTGACTTTTAACGTTGTTTTTTTTTTTTTATTATGTCAATAAGACTGTTGGTTCTGTTGGGTCCATTTTGTGCTGTTATTACCCTTTCTTTTATCTCTCTCCTTCCATAAGTAGGAGCATTTCTTATAAGCTGCTTTTCTTATAAGCCCAGGTACCTAGAGACGGCCCCATTAGCATATGTGGGACTCAGGAGAAGAATGCTCTTTCACAGTGGGAAGTGAGACTCTTAAATCTTAAGCTCCATGGGTTTAGTGCAGGTGGGGCATGATCTGCCCCAGGAATCTCCTGCAACTATTTATAAAAAGGTGTACTGTTTCCTTAGGGGACAGAATATGATGGACTGTCACAGCACTGTATGAAAATAAAACTCTCTAAAGTAGTATGAGAGAACTGTGTATGCAGTCCAGAATTTAAAAGTTCCAGCTGCCAACTTTACCCCTGAATGTTGAAAACCAAGCCTTGGAAAAGATTTCTTTTTGTTCTTTTACACTGATACTTGTTCAAAGTACATCTGCTTATGAAGGAGGAATTGGGTGTCAGTGGTCTAGCCCTTTGGAGACTGAGCCCTAAGTACCACTACATGGTGTGTGAATGGGATGTGAAATGATAAGGAGTGGTAGGAGGCAGGGATGGGTAGTAAAACTTGTGGGTCTGAGGTGGGACTAGAGAAGAGAGAAGGGCATTGCTCTATTGTCGCTTGTTAGCACTATTTCTGTAGAGTGCAGGTAACTGCTTTAGTCCTATGAGACTTTGTGCTAATTATTTCACCCCTGTGACTTATATCTGACTGCAGATTATGTTCATTTTAGTAAGGTTTCCCTTCAAGAGGGCCTTTTACAGAATTTCCTGTTAACATATACATATGCCAAGACTACATTCCCATAGTTTTGCCTGAGAATGAAAGTAAGGAGAGAGTAAGGACTAGTGTGGATGGGGCAACAGAGAGAGAAGGAGAGAGAAAATGAGGGATGTGAATTAGGATACAGTAGATACACATTAGTGTGTGATGACCTCAAAGTGGAATTTTGTAGCAGAAACTTTACTGAGATTGACAAAGGTAAAAAGCTTGGATTCAGTAGTTAGTAAGACCATTTCTCAAAGATAGAATCAGTCGTTCATTTCTGGGCTCTCTTTCCATGCTATAGTTTAAATGCAACATTTTTGGTAGCCACACATCAAATATTTAGGTGTTTAAGACAGAGGACCTGGCTCTAGGGAGCTTCTTATCCAGATATGAGCCATTGTTCCTTTAATTCTCCTTGGAATTTCATGAGCCCTCTTAACTTTTCTTTCAAATTTTAGATCTCTCTCTCTCTCTTTTTTCTTTTGGTGGGAAGGAAATGCCTTGTAAAATTATTTCTTTGCTCTGTCTTCCAGATAACTAATTTATTTTCCAGCTACATCCTTTTTTTTTTTCCTGTTTAGACCAATTACGGTGTTTTTCATTTCAAAAATCATTTTTTTAACATTTTCAGGATTACCTTTTTTTTATTAACATGGTAATCTATTTCCATATAGACCCCTGCTTGTTCTAATACCTGTTTGCTAGAGTGTTACTTCTATTGTTTGTTGTATTTACAGCCTCTCTTTCTTAATGTTCATTTTCTCCAAATATTTAACAATCTGTGGTTGTATGTTTACCTCTATACTTGAAGTTTGATGTTACCCAATTCATGAGGTTATATTTGTTTTCAGCTAAAAGACTGTGGGTGATGGGTACTGAGAGGGGTATTTGGTGGCTGCTGTGGGGATTCCCTTTTCTCCAGGGTATCAGCAGCCTTCTACGGCAAACTTTTTCAGACCGTGAGTGTGCACTGTGCCAGCTGGGTTTTACCTCCTTGGAAACCCCCAGTAAAATAAGTGCCATGTTAAAATTACGGTTTTATGAGAGTTCAAAAAAGGAACAAGTTATATCAAAGTGAGGGTAATAAAAAATGCTCTTTGGGGGATTCTGAGATGATGAGGGAAGGCAGTTTAAGTGCAGGCAACTGAATGGACAAAAGGATAGATGGCATGAGAGATAGATTTTGGAAAACCTGCATCATCTGATTCACTAAAAAGGGATGAAACTAATACTTAGCAAATGAAATCAGTTTATCAAGTACAAAGAAACTTTTTCCCTCCATACGTTGTACCATTATCCATCCTGTTGTTCAATCCAGAAATTAGGCAGTGGTCTCACCTTCTTTTTATTCCCTCCATCACGCAGTTTGAAGTTACAATACTTTCTATCTCCTAAATATCTCTCAAATTGGTCTTCTCTCTCTCGCTCCCCCCCCCCATCCGCTTCTACCAATCTTGTCTCAGTCATTAATGAAATCTCCACTAACTTAAACTTTTTTTCCATGAAGACGGAAAAATGGATAATAGGGAGAAGCAACAAATTTGTTTTGGGGCATGTTTCTATCTTAACCTCATAGTGCTGTCCAGTGTGTAGTTGGAATTGGAGGAAAAGGTCAGAGTAAAGCAGTAGATTTGGAAGAGATTATAGTTTTAAGTATGGAAATGGACTTAATGTTTGAAAATTGATAAAGAGAAGCAAATGAAGCTTTAGAACAAAACCAGTGAAAATTTGTAAATGTAAGAGAACATTTGCATTGTGTAGTGTGCTACACTGTTAGAAGGATATCAATGTATGTCATGTCCTCTCCCTTTGAAAAGATCCTAATTTAACATGGGAGATAAGACCTGTCTGAATAAAAATTCAGTAATGCCGACTAGTATAGCATAGAGTACCAAGTGAGTGATATGTACTTTTGGGTCTCCAGTTGTGTTCTGCAAGATTTAATAGCTTTATCAAAACAAAAGGATTCTGTGACAAAATAAGTTTGACAGTTTCTTTACTCTAGAATTTATCAACGTTAATACAAAGTTAACACCTACAATGTTTTTCTCTCTGAATACTGGTAATTTAGTGGTACCCTGAAAATTTTGATATCTATCTATCTGTATCTATATCTATATATACTAAATTTTCATTCAGTTCAAAATATTTTATAGTTTCCCTTTTGATTTCTTGTTTAACCATGGGTTATTTTGAAGTGTGTTAGTGTGATAGAAACATACAAATATTTGGAGATTTTCCATATATTTTATGTTATTAATTAAAAATTTAACTCCACTGTGGTCAGAAAAAAATGGTCAGTATTATTTGAGTTCTTTTTACATTTATCAAAGTTAATTTCTAGTCCAGAATATGCCTTGGAAAATGCATTTGGAAAGAATGTGTGTTTTGCTGTTTGGATGTAATGTCTTATGTCAATTAGGTCAAGTTGGTTAATAATGGTTTTCAAATCTTATCATTACTAGTTTTCTTTCTACTTGTTCTATTAATTACTGAGCAAGAGGTATTGAAATCCCTGATTATAACTGTGGATTTGTTTATTCCTTGTAGTTCTGTCAATTTTTTCTTTATATATGTGGAAGCTCTATTATGGTGTGCACAAATGTTTAGAATTTTTATATTCTCTTGATGAGTTGGTCATTTTATAATTGTGAAATGACTTTCTTTATCCTGATAATATTTCATATTTTGAAATCTATCTTGTAGCCCTTCCATAGGTGCACATTTTCCCACCATTTCATTTTTAACATACCTGTATCTTTGTATTTGAAGTGCATTTCTTGTAGGCACCATATAGTTGGCACCATATAGTATAGTCTTTTAATTGGCATATTTAGACCATTTACATGTAATGTAATTCTTGATATAGCTAGGCTTAAATCTGTGAACCTGTTATTTGTTTTATGTTTATCCTGTTTTTTGTTGACTTTCCTCTCTTGTTCTGTCTTCTTTTATATTATTTTTCACAATTCTATTTTATTGCCTTTCAAGCTTCTTTTTTTTTTGAATAGACATTTTCCTTTGTTTTTATTAATTTTTTTACATTCATTGTTCTAGAATTATTTAACAGGTTTAGATCTTCTGTTCTCTCAATCATTCTAATTTACATTTTTTTTT
>CM053566.1:32410183-32611063 GCA_028646485.1 Cryptoprocta ferox | reverse complement strand
GGAAAGGAAAGGAAAGGAGAGAAAAGAAAGAAGAGAAGAAAAGAGAGAAGAAAAAGAAACAAAAACAAGAAGAAGGAAGAAAAAAAAAACAACAAGGTGGGGACAGAGACAGCAAAAGTCCGAGGGCAGTCCAAAAGCATATGACCAGCCAAGAGGAGAGATAAGAACATGCTATGGGATATATATCTGGATGGCAGCAGAAAAGAAGGAGAAGCAAAGAAAACAGGAAAGAAAAAAAAAGAAAGAAAAAAGACAACTCCCCTGTGCGGATGGGCGTGGTCTGGCGTCAGGTCAGGTCTCGGGGGCTGCTCTCTCTGAGGACCCCCCTTGGTGGTTGAGGGGAGAAGTATGGCGCCGCCTCACAGTTTTGCCGGAACCAAGCGTTGCAGCCGCCCTTCTGAGTTCGATCTCCCTGTGCCGCGGGCGAGGCAACCTGTATTCTCCAAGCTCCGCCTCACATCCGAATCCCAGTCCCTGCAGTTCAACACCGTCACCGGGGATGAGATGCGTTCCCGCTGGTGGCTGGCCTCCCGGCCGGCTTGGGCTACCATTTTCGCGAAGGCGCCGCTGCCGCCGCCGCCGCTGTCGCTTTTCAAGGCTCCCGGTGCGGCTGCGCCCAAGGAAGAACTCGCCGGCCAGATGGGACGGATTTCTCTCCCGGCGCCCGGCAGATATATATGGGGAGACAGGCGAGTTTTTCCTCCCTTAGAGATGGTTCTAGGTGCGTTTTCCGTCTCTCTTTCTCTTCCCCTGGTCTCTCCGGGGCACAGCGCGCTCTCCCTGTGTTGGGCTCGGGGGCTCCTTTCCCCTTTACCACCGGGAGCCGCCCGTCCCCTCATTTCCCAGATCACAGTCACTCACTCAGGCATCTTTGAGGTTGTCTTCTTTCTGGCGTCTGTTTCTTCTTTCCCCCACTTGCAAATCCAAGTTTTATCCCTTCAGTCCTTCTCAGTTCAATCCATACGGGCGTGCGCGGATTACAGAGCTCCCTGCTCGTCCGCCATCTCGTCCTCCTCTCTCTCTCAAGCTTCTTATTTATAACTACAATAGTACTCATATAGTATATGAATTTAACATTACAGGCTGCCTTCAAGTGATATTATATCACTTTAAGTTCAGTGTAAGAACCTTCAATAGTGAATTTCCATTTCTCTACATTCAGCCTTTATACTGTCATCATCATACATTTTCTTTTACATCTTTTATAAACCCCACAATACCTTGTTTTACCTTTAACTTTATATAATTTCTTACTTTATGGAATCTTTAATTTGAAGAGATTTAAAATTATAGGAAAAATATCTTATATATTTATTCATGTAGTTATCATTTATGGTGTTCTTCATTCCTGTGTGTAGAATCATGTTCCCATCTGGTATCATTTTTTTTCTGTTTAAAGTACTGTATTCACTTATTACAGTGTGTATTCATGGGTATTGAGTTATTTCAGCTTTCATATGTCTGAAACTATCTTTATTTTACTTTCATTGTTTTTGAAAAATATTTTTGCTGGATATAGAATTGTAGTTTGACAGTTTTATTCTCAGTATTTTAAAGATGCTCTTCACTTTTTTTTTTTCTCTTGTACTATGTTTGATGGGAAATCAGTTTTCATGTTGACCTTTGGTTCTCTACTATAAGTATTGTATCTTTTTTTTCCCTCCTGGCTGCTTTTAAGATTTTTCTGTTTATCACTATTTTGATGCAGCTTGTTTATGATGTACCTTGGTATAGCTTATGATTATATTTTTCAGATTTCCTGTGCTTGAGGTTCATGAGCTTCCTGGATCTGCAAGTTTATAGTTTTCATCAGACTTGGAAACTTTATTCCTGGAAATATTTTTTTTTCTCTGTTTTTCTTTCTCTTTTTCCTTGGGAGCACCAATTATATATTTATTATGCCTTTTGTGTTCTATTGCAGTGTTTTCAAGTTCACTCATCTTTTATTCTGAAATGTCTAATTCCTCGTTATTCCAACCCAGTGTAGTTTTCATCTCACACGTTGTGGGTTTCATCTCTAGAATTTCTACTTTTTTAAATGTCTTCATGTCTCTACTTAAGTTTTTAAACACATAGAATATAGTTATAATGAGTATTTTAATGTCCTTGTCTTCTAGTTCCAGTATCTAAGTTTTGGGTTCATATCTGTTGATTGATTTATCACCTCATGATGGGTCCTATTTTCCTGTTCTTTGGGTGCTTGATAACTTTTGACTGAATGCCAGACATTGTGAACTTTACATTGTTATATAATTGTAATATATATAACAATGTAATAATTAATTGTTTATAATACTATAAATATTGGTCTTCTTTGTTATGGGATGTGTTAAATTATTTAGAAACAATTTGATTTTTTCGATAATTTTTGTAATGTTTATTTTTTGAGAAAGAGATAGACCACGAGTGGGGAAGAGGCAGAGAGAGAGGGAGACACAGAATCTGGAGCAGGGTCCAGGCCGTGAGCTGTCAGCACAGAGCCTGACGTGGGCTTAAACTCATAAACCATGAGATCATGACCTGAGCCGAAGTCGGAGGCTTAACTGAGCCACCCAGGCGCCCCAACAATTTGATTTTTTTAAAATCTTGCTTTTAAGAGTTGTTAGGCAGAACTGGGGCAGTGTGCTGTCTAGGGTTAATTATTCTCCATACTAAGCCAAGCCAAGAACCTCCTGGGTCTGCCCAATACTATGTGAATTAAGGTTTTTCTGAATGGCCAGTGGGAACATGCACTATTCCTGGACCACTATGGACATCGTCGGCTCTAATCCTTTCAAATAATTCTTTTTCCAGTCTTGGGTTGTTTCCTTATGTGTTTGTGTTGACAAGTGCTCAAGTGAAATATTTGAAGAGAATGTGGATCCCCAGAGCTTACTCTCTTTCTGTGCAGCTCTCTTTTCTCTGATACTTTGTCTTTCTCTGATACTTTGTCTTACAAACTCTAGCCACCTTGACCTCTCTGAACTCTCTCTGCTTAGTCCCTTCGGCCCAGGGAATCTGCTAGGCTCTGCCTGAATTACTCCTACCTGTGAGCATCCTGGAGACTCTCTCGAGGGAATCAGATGGGCTAATTTTAGGCTTCATCTCATTTGCTTCCCATTTTTCAAGCATTGTTGTCCTTCATTCCCTAGAATCTGTGTCTCATAAGCTGTTGTTTTGTATATTTTGCATACAATTTAATTGTTTCACACGAGACGGTTAATTTGGACCCTATTATTTCATCTCTGTGGCAAGCAGAGTTCCATTTGCAGTGTTTTTCAGATTTTGAACATGGAACCCTTTTTCCAAAGAGTCTTCCATTGGAGTAGCATTGCCTTTGGAAAATGCCACTATAGTAAGAGAGAAGGTTGTGTCCTGTTAACTAAGCAGTATTTCTCTGGAGTGGTAATCCTTAGAAGCTGGAGTCTCAGTGTTAACATAAAGAATTGATGTAAAGATACCCCAGTCTCGTTGTCTTCAAACTAGAAGAATTGTTTTTAAACAATAACGTAGTCCTCTTGCGCACTTATAAATTGACGTGTAAAGTTTTTCATCATAAGTTGCAATATGTGTAAAAGATGTAATTAAAATAAATTGTAAAATTGACATTCAGAAATAAAATGTTATAATTATTTTTTAAATATATCACCTGGAATCTAAATCCCATGGTAACTTTAAATCCGTTATTTTCATTTTAAATCATGAAGTTCTCTTTTAACATTGGAAAGTTTTATGTCATTCCTCTTTCTTGTTGGCATCATATTTTATTCCACTTTCCCCACTTGATTTATTTTAAATTATGTGTGTTTGCTTCTGTAACACATTTATGGATCACCCTACTTTATCTGTATCTAAAATAAACATAAAAATTAAATTAACGCTTTAAAATAATTTCTCATGACATTAAAGATCTATGTTTTAAAACCAAATTCTTCCAGATTCAGGTGTCTGTAGCACACAATTGATTCAAACAGAATAAATATATAAAGGACTGATATATAACATTTCAGCATAATGACTGAAATTTTATTTGAAATGCATCTCTTTGAGATGAGAGGGTGTTTTTATTTTTTTCTAGTCTGTAAACCTGGGTCATAATTGTTTATTGATGGACTATGACCAGGCCAATAGATCCTATTGATAATCCAAGGTAAATTTAACATTACAGACACATTCAGTGGTAACTCCTAAAATATTTATATATTGTGTGAAATAAGTTGTAAATATCATGACATATCAATTCCATATATAATTTATTTGAAGTTTTGTAAATTTCAGAGATAACTAATTTTTGCATGGGGGTGGATATATAACAGTGTTAGAGACCATTTGGGGCTACTTTTGTATTACTACTGCTCTTTTGTAGTAATTGACAGTTTGACCACTATATGCACCTAAACTCGCACAATGGCTAAAATGTAAGATACGGCTTTTATTATAACCAAAGGAGTCCTAGCTTTGTGAAGGATTTTAAATGATTCAATTTACAAAATGATTTCTCTGCTGTTTTTCATATGTACCTCTATAGGGATGCACTTTGGCTTCTGTGTTGTCCTGTAACAGTATGATGGATAGAACCATCTCGGGTAGGATAATTGGGGTCACACTGTAAAATTGGACTTGTCTTTGCACCATGTAATTCTTAGAAGTCATGGAATTCGCGCACAGGTCCAGGGCAGCCTGTCACGCGCTTCTCTGAGCGGCGTTAATCTCCCTGCTGGTCTTCACTTGGAATGAGTTGCGGGGAAGCCGGTGGGGACTGAGGCTCCTGACCTCTCAATCTGAGTGCTTAAGGATGAAAAAGGCTTCAAGCTGGAAAGGAATGGTCTGCCGAGCAGATGGTACAGGTGGAAAATGGTGTCTGTTCTTAACCTCACACTGGCAGGTCAAATTGGCCTAGGGATTTTACAAGTTATTCCCCCCTTCCCACAGGATGAAATTAATTTACTTTTATCTTGGCCAACACCCTCTTTGGAGGAAGTTTTCATCCAATGTTGTCAGGGAAAGATGTAATTTAATTTCTGGGGGCATATGATTTGATACACGAGCACTATTTCTCCTAAATAACTTGGTTTTTATTTTTATTTTTTAAGAGACTCAGGGTGAAAAGTAGTTCAGATATTGCTTCTCAATGAGAGCTTCAAAGTTTATCTCACTGCGTTCACTTCCTTCATTCCGTCCTTGGAGAGGAGTTTTGACTCCTTCCTAAGGTTAAGTTCATCCCTCCCTTTTTTGTGCCTCTTCTTTCCAGGTGCAGACTGACATCTCAGCGCCTATGACACTTAATTGAACTGTAATGTGTCTTGTCTTTGCCCTCAGGACTCTGGGGTTTTATTTATCTTTGTATCTACCATAGAACTTGGCACATCGTGGATTCTGGGAGTGAATAAATGAAGAGGCCCAAAGCACCTCTGAATCCTTGCATGTACACTTTGTAGGTGTGATATCTTGGGGGCAGTTACCTGACTCTCTGGTGGAGGTTTCTGCTCCTCAACATGGAAATAATAATCATAAGCTCTGCACACAGCGCTGCTGTCAGAATTAAATGTCCAGGAAGCACTTAACTCTGTTCCTGTGCCTATGAATGCCCTTAATGTGAACTGCCATCCTTAGCATTAGGGATGGTGTTGAGTGTGGGAATGCCCGTGAGGACAGTCCTGAGTTGTGTGCTGGAAATGCAGAGAGTAAGCCAGCTCCTGTTGTGGGGGATTCATATTCCAGGAGAGTGACGCATGGAACTCATAGTGGAGGCACAGCTGACAGGGGGGTCTTATTAGGAACCCAGGAAGACTGAGAAGCAAAAGGCTTATTTCTTTTTAAGGTTAGGGTTGAGACAGTTTCTCCGGAGAGATGAGGCCTGGGCAGTGATCTGAGGAAAGAATATCAAAGTTTTCTAGACGATCAGTGAGGCATAGCAGAGATAATAAGCTTGAGAGATTTCATGGGGTTTAGCGCTTGTAGGGGGTGACATTGAAAAGGGGAGAGGGGTGAGCCAGAGTGGTGCAGTCCGTTAAGTGTTCTGACTTCAGCTCAGGTCATGATCTCACAGGTCGTGAGTTTAAGCCCTGTCTCGGGCTCTGCGCTGACGGTGCGGAACCTACGTGGGATTCTCTCTCTTCTCCCCCTGCCTCTGCCCCTCCCCAACTCATTCTCTCTCTCTTCTCTCTCTGTTTCAGAGAATAAATATATAAACTTAAAAAAAGAAAAAAGAAAATGGGAGAAGGGAGGGAAGAGGGAAGCCAGCCCCTCCACAAAAGGCAGCCAGGAGCCACAGAAGAGTTTTATGAAGTGTGGTGGTTCATGGTCAGATACTAATTTGTGAAAAATTAATACCGGATGAGTCCCCAACTCTGTTGGTGAAATGCATTCCTGATTTATACTTGCTATTGCACCTTAAACTAGCATGAAGAAGTACAGGATCTTCCTGGAGAAGAAGCGGGTGTATCTCCTTTGGCATGTCCACTACCCTTTCCCCCCACATTAGTCACGTCCACCCGGATGAGCTCCCTGCTGTGTTTCCTGAGCCCTGACTGTGCGGGGCCTGCTCCAGGGAAAAATGAAATGCCGTATCTGGATTCCAGCTACTACAATTCACTCCCGTCAGTTGGTGTCACCAGCCAAACCCCAAGTAGTTATGTTAGAATGTGGCCTTAGAATCCAGACGGTTACCCCCAAAGCTACTCACTGTACAGTTAGACATGCTTTGCTTTTATTTTTGTGTGCTTCCTGGGGGAAGAATACTTAGAATCTGTCTGCAGCAGATACTGATCTTGAATGTAGAGGAAATTATGATGACAGAGACCCCAGGTCTCCTGCTAGAAACTGGCCCCTGCAAGGCATCCCCCCAGAAGTCTTTCCCTGGGAAGCTCCACAGGGCAGAAATATTCCCTTCAAGGACACCAGTCTTCTCATCCTGCAAGGATGCTGATCCTCTGTGCATAGCCTCTTCCATCTGTGATTCTTGCTGCAAGTTCCCTGTGGCCGGCGGGGGAAGGGTAAATGCTTTCTCTTTGGCTCCTCTTGTCTCAGGTGTCAGTCCTCCCTTCCTGTTGTTTTCTTGGTAGCATGGAGACCAGGCTGCCATTTACAATGTGACTTTGCCAGGGGTTCCACTTCGGTGGAGGAATGTTCAGCTTGGGGGTCTTGTAGCAGGTCAAAACCTACTCGTAGGGGCTCCTGCTGGCTCTAGCCTGCCTCTGGTGACAGTAGCCAGCTTCCCTCCCACAACCGCAAGCCCTCCAGGAGTCAGCCTACCTCCTCCCAGTCCCGACTGAGGGGACTGTTGACTCTAGAAAAGAGAAGGGCTTCTATCTCCACACTTCCTGCTAGGACTGACCTCAGTCTATGCGATGGACAGAAAACCCGTCCAGGAGGGATCCCCTTCTCCCCTGGGACCTTGGTCTGACTTTGTCACCCCGGCAGGGCAATTTGATAATAACTCAGCTATGGACAAACTACCCACAGTCTAGATTCTTTGGAGTTCAGTAACACCTGTGAAATATAAGAACAGTCTAGCTACAAGTTGGGTTTTTCTTTTTCATACTGTGTCACCTAGAATTTAGGAAAAATGCTGTATGACATACAGAGAAGGCCTTCTTGTTGTTATGTGGGTTAATGTGTTAAAGGAGCCTATGTGAGGTGGCTGTGTAAAGTAGTCCTTTCCTTATTTATGGGATTTATGGGACAGATGGGTAGAGATAAGATAGAGTATTAGCATTTCATAAATGTGTCTGCTTGAGATGTGATTCCACTTGTATTTCCTTCCTTCATCAATTTATTTGTTTCACTTATATTTAATGGTAACACCCTGTCCATAGGATCTGTACCTTTAAACTATATTTTCTCTATGAATTTTAGTATTATGTTTTTCTCCCCATCCAGTTTCATTGTAGACATATATATCTAGAGCTATTGAGGCAAACTAAAAAAAAAAAAAAAAAAATAGTGTGCTTCAGAATACCTGTCCTGGGCTATAATGTGGAAGTATTCTCTTCTTTCATTGAGATGGGTTTGAGTCATAATAATCTCCAGCTATAAAATTTTGATTTCTAGGGGCCCCTGGGGGGCTCAATCGGTTAAGCATCCAACTTCGGCTCAGGTCATGATCTCATGGTTCATGGGTTCGATCCCTGTATTGGGCTCTGTGCTAACAGCTCGGAGCCTGGAGCCTGCTTAAGATTGTGTGTTTCCCTCTCTCTCTTCCCCTCCCCTGCCCATGCTCTGTCTCTCTATCTCTCTCAAAAATAAATAATAAACATTAAAAAAATAAAAAAAAGAAACCCTGACATTTTGATTTCTGGTGACCAAAAGCAACATTAGTAATAGAATTCATTAATTGTGTTTGACTTAACAGTTTCTGTTCTGAATGCTACTTTATATACTATGTACTTACAGAATTATATCTATAATTTTGCCAATAGATAGGTTAGCCAAAGAATGTTGCTTATGACCTAAAGGCATACACAAGTAAGTATTTCTAGCTGAGGGTTAGATAGCTGAAGCTGTTGATTTGATGTGGTCTGTGGGCGAGATTGAATTGTCACCTCCAGCTTTTTATTGTCATTTTTGAAAAAAATGAACAAAGTCTTCATGGGATGCGTTTTGTCACTACCCTTACCTCTAAGTCTCTAAAGGCCTCTGTGGACCCCAAACTGTAAATTGTAACGGCCTCAAATCCCTTTTGCACTGAAGAAGGTTATAAGCAAATAAAATGGCCAAATTCAACTCAATCTCTTAATTTTCAGGCCCCGCCTGCTGAAATGCTCAGCCTCCTGGGGCTTCCCTGACATTGCATACTTGTGCTTGTGTCTTGGCATCCCTCTCAGTCTCTTCAGGCTCCTTTCTCCTCACCTGCCCTCAGCACATAGACGTTTCCAGAACTCATATCCTTGGTTGTTTCCACACTGCCTCTCACACTCTTTCCTGCAGCAGTTCTGTGCTGTGGTCCAGACTTGACTTCATAGAGACAGTTGTGTGTGTGTGTCTCCGGGCCGTCTTGTGCAACATAGGTTGTCTAACTACATCTCTGGCTTCTGCCCACTCGATGCACGTAGATGCATAACCCCCAAGGTCATCAAAAAATGCTGTGGACTTTGTCAAATGTCCACTGGGTGATGAAACGGCCCCTTGTGGAGGACCACTGTCCTAATGTCCCTCACATTTGTAGTATCCATTCCATTTTTGATACCTTATTCAGGCTTTGATAATTTTGGTGGGAGCATCCAAAGCTCCCCTGCACAGAACCACACTTGCCTCCCTTCTCTGCAAAGACATAGAATGGAGGAAGCCTACATGGTAGCGTTTACCCGCTTGAAGGCAGTATAGAAACTTAATGAATATAGACTAAGAAAACAAGAATCTCATGTAGGAGCAGAATATAGGAATGACTGTGTTTCACATGTGTTCAGTTCCATGAACAGAAAGGTGCTGCTATGGACTGAATGTCCGTGTTCCTCCTATCTCCAAACTCATAAAACTCAAAATGGTATTTGGAGATGGGGCTTTGGGAGGTAATTCGGTTTAGATAAGGTCATGAAGGCAGAGCCTCCATGGTGGGATTAGCGCACTTATAAGGAGATAAAGGAAGCAGAAATCTCAAACCCCCCTAATGCCATGTGAGAACATAGCAGGAAAGTGTCCCTCTGCAAACCAGGAAGAAGGCCTCACCAGGAACTAAACTGGCCAGCACCTTGATCGTGGACTTCCCAGCCTTTAGAACTATAAGAAATAAATGCTTGTTGTTTAAGTTGCCCAGTCTATGGTATTTTTTTACAGTAGCCTGAGCTGACTAAGACAGATGTCCATGGGGGTGGCCCCCAGCAGGCTATTGTAAATTCAAACTTGGATTAAAGGGGCCCTGAGCCCTGACCCCCCCCCCCCATCAGGCCTGCTGGCTGATCACTCTGGACTGGCTTCACACACTGATCTGCACGAGAGTCTCCCCAGTAAATGGCTCAGAGCCCTCCGTCTATGACATCTTCCATCCATACTCCTGGCCACTTGAATATCACCTCTCAGACAAATCCCTATCTTCATGTAGGTGTCACAGTGGTTCCCCATTCTGCTTCCCTGAGGTCAGGCCATAGCTGTTCTCCTATGAGCATGACCTCGACCTCGCTGTGGGTCGGCCCCACTTTCCTATGCAACACTTATGTGCACAATGTCAGTCTACAGAATAAGCTCTCTAGAGGAAGTATGATTTCTCATTGTTGTGTAAGGCCATGCCAGTCTGGACCACTGCTCACCAGCCACAGTGGAAACATATGAACAACCATGGTGGTCTGATGGTCCTTACTAACCAGTCCAGCAGCAGTTGGAAGCCGTTGCAATTTTTTGGTGGTGATTATTTTGTTTTGATTTTTGCCCAATAGCATTCTCTTTCATTCAGAGAAGAGATTCTTTAGTATTTTTTAAAAAGTTGACTTTATTATTCATTTGTGTTTCTGCATAATTTTCAGGGTTTTCTTCTCATTTCTTTATTTCCCCTTTCCTTTCAGTAACTAGTAAGACTAGTCTTGTTAGCAAGGCACATTTTTTAAATTCAGTTGTATGTTATATTTTCCTTAACTATGGTTAACAGGTTTGCCTTGCCATTTATAATAACACAAGGCAAAGCTCAGATGTAGATCTCCATCTTGGGATGTGGTGAAAGGAGAAAGACCTCATTGTATCAGCATCCTCTGCCCAAACTGGCTTAGGCCATGTTCGGCACCTGCTTTCAGGTCAATGGACACCGGCCCATGAGCTTTTGGGGAGGATTGTGCTGCTTAGGCAGGCGCTGGTTGCTTGCTGGGGCTCCTGGGTGAAATCGATCACTACTGTGCTTTCCAGACTTGAGTTTTTCTTCATGGAGTTTTGCCAGATGCTTAAACGTGTCTGTCTGTCTGTTTTAAAGATACAGAGATATTGATCTTCTCTTGCTTCAGTTGATATAAGGCTTGGTGCCATTTCACATGCAGTGGTTAGCAGTACTGCTGGGAGCAGGGTCTCTGCCCAGCTATCAAAAGAGGAAATTGGCTAGGAGGGAGTGTCAAGGAGGCAGATATTGAACTAAATGGCATTTCTAATTTAGTTGTATTTTATCCTGAAGACAATAGGAACTAACTGCTAAGGCCCTGGTTCCCAAACTGTGTGCCAAGGCACCATGGCGCACTGCAACAAATATAGAGGGGTATCATGGGATGTTTACATTGTCAAGAGAAACACAATAAGATCAGCTAGACACCATGTAAACAAGGTAGTTCTTTTGGCCAAGGATACCATGGGGAAAAAAAATCACTGAAATAGTAAGAACACCAACAAACTGAGAAATCTTGGGAACTTTTGTTCTAAGGGAACAATGGAGGCCCTGAGGCCCTTTACAGCCCAATGTTGGGAGGGATGGCAGAGTGACTGCAAGGACAGGATGGAAGAAGAGAATATTTCCCAGAGTGGCTGGAAGGAGGATGAGGGAAGAGGAGAAAATGCAGCTTTGGAAGTTGAGTAATTGGGTTTAAATGACTCTAATTTAAAAGGCTTTCTGGTTGGCTACTACCCACTGATGGTCTAGACTGGAGCCTCATTATGCTTTCTCTGCTGTGTGAGACCTGATACTTCTGTCCCTGCTGGTCACCACTACCCTAAACCCCTCAGACCAAGCACTTCACCTCTTTATTCTCAGCCCAGTATTTGTTCACTAAGTATTTATTAGCTACTCCCTACGTCGGGAGATAACAGTAAGCAGAACAGATGGGAATCCCTCATGTCTTGAAGCTTACATTTTTCTGGGATAATATTTAATAGGATGTTATTGGATGTACCATGAGCCAGGCATTGTTCTAAAAGATTTGCATATATTAACTCATTTAATCCTCAAAGAACCTGTTTCAAAAGTGTAATTACTATGGCCATTTACACGTGTCTGGTGTAAGGGTGACTCTCAGACCGCTTTCTCTTACTCCTTGCACTACATCCTCACTGACCTGATGGCAGTCAGGCCAAACTACAGCATCCAGTACCAGAATGAAACTTGCTCTATCCATCTGTTGACATGTGTCACCGTGGGATGCCCTGATGGGGTGGTACGAGCCTGCTCAGTACACTCAGTATAGCCAACTGTACACATGTCACTGTCTCAAAAACGTTCTGTCTGGGCGTGTCCTCATCTGCATGTGTGACACTTACATATCAGACTTAAGGAAGCTGCGTTAGCAAAATATTAAGCCTCTCAATGGGCATGCCCTCTGTGAATGTGGCTTTCTAGGGCTTGCTCTAAACACAGCATGCTGGGGTGGATATAAGCCTTGCAGTGACCCCCAAGCTTCTCCTTCTGATCGGAACGAAGAGTGGCTTACTTGTCAGTTATTATCCGCTAAAGCCAAGCGCTGTGACTCTAGAAATGTAACCTGGACGTTCTTCAATTGTTTCTTTCCATATGTTGCTGGGCTCAGTTGTTTCCTTGAAAAGCAGAAGTCAGCAGAAACTAAGAAATTAAGGAGAGTTGATGTTGGAGAGTTTATGGTGACATCAAATGAAATGTCCATGAAATCAACAAACCTCAGGCTGTTACTCTCTTTCCCATAACGAAAATAATACTTGCTCTGCTTCAAAACTACAGAAAGTTTTACAGCAAAATAAAAGTAACTCCAACCATGTCATCCAAAGAAAACAGCTTTTTACTTTTTGGCCTCTTTTCTTTTACTTTTTTTTTTTTTCTCAGCAATGATATGCTTCCCTTTCTTTAAAACTTACCGCACACTGACCATATGCAGGGCGTCATGGTTGTGTTCGGGTGCATAAACATGTGTTCCCCATTAATATAGGTATAAAGAAATGCAAATTATTATCTCCCTAATCTTAAAAACAGATAAACCCAATACTTCCCCTCCACCATATACCCCTTCCAGCCTGTCTCCCCCAAGCCCCCTTTTTTTTCCCTTACAGCCATGAACTTGAGTTCATTAAAGATAGCTGTGGCTTATAGCCCTTCTCAGATTTTCATTAAAATTCACCTAATGTCAGAGACAAAAGAAAATGTGTCTTGTCTTTATCCCTTTGCTTTAATACTTCCTATAGTTGTGCTCTGGTTTACAAATCTTGGTCCTCTAGAGCAAATTATTTGAGCTTAGGGACTATGGCATATCCATCTTTTTACCCCTGGAAAGTAGTAAGTGTTGAACAATAAATATACACATCTCCTTTCTGCTAGAGCCTTGCTCTAGGACATCAGCGATCTTGGTTGGACACGGTCACTGAATACCAGGGATCACCTAAACTTTTACGACAGAAACCAAAGGGGATGAGTCCCCCTCACCGAGCCTTCAGGGAATCTGCATGCCTCCTTATCAGGGCCCATGTGCATAGCTGTGCATGACAGTACATGCATATCCATAATGGACACATGTGTCCTGAGATTATCCGGAAACATGGTTTCCTCCTGATGGTGAACACTGATTGTGGATCAGTCACCCGCCAACAAATCAGTAGACATAATCCACTTGTATTGTACAGGGTGATTTTCCAGATGTGTCAGGATTATAGAGAGGAGCCAGATGGATTCTATGACCACACGCCATTTATAATCCAGAGCAGTGTGACAGTGGCTGACACATCCTGGCAGATGATCTGAATCATTTGGGAAGTCTTAAGAAAGTTGGGCATGTATAAATATGTGGACGTGTCTATAACATTTACAGTTGATCCCACTTCATGCTTACTAAAATCAAATGGGTACAGGGATCTGGAATTTTAAAGCTTCTCTCATGGTTCTGATGAGCAACAAGGTTTAGGGACTACTGAGTTCGAATTCCTAACACCAAGAAAATTTTATGAGAGGGGAAATTGAAACCCAAAAGGAACAAAACTGGAAAGCCCTTAGAGCAGAACCGTGTCTGATGTTTCCTCACATGTGTAGCGTCTGGCCTGGACCCCACCTGTAGCTGGGAAGGCACTTCATTCATGAGTTCTTTGGAGCAGGGTTGAGGGTGATAGGAGCGCATCGTGCCATACATGTGGTGGGGAAGATGCTATGTCGTTCTAGGCTGAAATAAAAAACCTGCAGGATGATGATAGTGAAAGGATTATTCTAGTGCAATGGAGAAAGTGTTGTGGAAGCCATCTAGGAAAACCGGAAGTGGAACCACCCTTCGGGTTTGTAAAATACAAATGTTTGTAAAATATTTGTAAAAGAAACAACAATAACGTAAACGGATGATGGAATTCTAGGGGTACAGCAACTAGGAAGCACTTTTCTTCTCTTTTCTGTCTGGCTCCAGTCAGTTCTAGCATTCCTCGTTCAGTGCTGTGGAGTCCCATGATATCAAAGACGTGCACTTGACTGTCAAGACCAAATTGTGTTTTGAAATCAAAATGAAATAAGTTTCATATTATCTGCATTTGGATTGTCTGTACCATTTTTATTATAAATAGTGAAAACCTGAATATAGGTGATGATAATAGTGATATCTTTGCAGTGATTTGTATGGTTCAAAGCTCTTCTGTGTGGAGAGGAACAAACAAAATAATATATATAAATGTTAGACAGCTTTGTGAATAATATTTTCAGGACACCTGAAAACCTAAGTACATAATAATTATATATTTGCTTGCCTTAGAATTCAAGATGACACTCTCTTCACATTCAAGATAACAATGGATGCATATTTTATTTCCAGGAAAATGCTAGTATATTCTACCTTAGCTAATCAAGGTATTTGTATTCCAGAGGCAGGTGGCCAAAACTAGATTTCTAATGAAAAGTGGCATTTTTATAGTGTAGGTGTGGAGATATGTGGAATATCAATTGAAAATTATATATAATATATATATATTATATATATGTGTGTGTGTGTGTATGTGTGTGTAGCCAAAACAGATTTGTATTATGTTATTGTAATGTTAAAATGTTGGCTGTGAGATCACTCTTAAAGATATGTCAGTATGACATGTAAATCTCAAGAAACTCATAAAGGAGCTGCAAGAGCATTTGCAAGACCCTTGAGTATATGTAATTGCGGGTCTCATGATGTGGAAATCTTTCAGTGGGTCATAGAGAAGAAGAGTAAAGACTTACATGTGGTACCTACAAATTCCTTTTTTTAATTTTTAGTGGAAACTAGATTGCTCCTTCTTGGGAGGGAACTACCCAGCCATCATTCTTTCCCCTTGGGAATTCATATTTATCATCTTTCGGTTTATTTATCTATGTATTCATCTCTTCTATCTTCATTCTGATGTCGAACATTTTGAGTACTGATTATTATTTACATTCAGGTGGTAATTAAATAATCATTTAACAAATACTGTCTTGTACCTTATAGAATGGATGTTCTGGTTAACCTGGCCCTAAGTGGTGTCCCTCCATTTTTTCAAATGTTATGAGTTAAATCTCATAACATCGTTCCATCCACTTTATGGATCTAATAAATGTAATAGTACAGAAGGTAGCAAATGTTATGTTTTGCTTCCCCATATCCATTCCCCTTCTTTTCAGTAACACAACCCACATTTCCTTTGGTCCCCACCTGTCTTATCACTGACCATGAATTTCCGGTGGGGCTCCATTCTAGCTACAGGAGTGGGACATGTCATACAGGGCTGGCCAGAGCCTCAGTTTCCCCCAGCTGTAAAGGCCAGCTGAGGGGTGGGAATTCAACTTCAATATTGTAAGTCAATGTAATCCTATCTCTCTGGCAACTACCAGTTATTTAGAGGCAGAGTTCGGTTAGAGTGAGTCATGAGACTTATGTCATAGTTGTTGGAAGACAGGCTGTTTCCCATGTAGTTGCAGGAAAACTGGAAGGGGAACCAGTGGGATCCTTGAGTAGGTAGGATATAGGCCCATTGTGTTTGCCAGTTGCTCTGGCTGAGACTAGAACAGAGGTTTCAGTCAGAGGCGTTGTTGGAAGTGTTTGTGTCCTTTTCAGCCGGCATCTGGGAGCATTTTTATCCTTGGATCTGTTAGTTGCATGAATCTACATATTTCCCTTTTGGGTTAGTCTAGTTTGATTTGGGTTCTGTCACTCGTGAGCAGAGTAGACACTGCATTTTGTTGGTTTTTCAGGTAAGGTGTGAAGTATATCTGAATCTCTCATCGGTCTACTTAAAAATCTCAACTGCAGTGATAGGATTTGTGAGGGATTCACTTGGATGTTCCAGAATACTGTTGAGGCAAAACTGTGGGATAAGGTGGGGGAGAGTTTAAGTTTCTTGAAGGCTCTAGAAAATCACAATCTTCAATCTTACTGCACCTAGTTTTGAGGAAAATACATATCCCTTTTATTTTCAACAAGGGCTGGATTGCAGTTGTCAACTATTGATTATCTGTACTAGGCAGTGGAGCAGTGGTCTTAAATATTGCCAAAGGTTATTTATATTCTACTTTATAATAAAACCCTTGGGGAGCAACTCTGCCTTCTTTATCATGCCGGTCTTATACCAACACAAAAGTGTATTTATTTTCTGAACATACCAATTAACATTCCAGGCAGGATCACTGACTGACAGAAGGCGGCTTCCTGAGTTTTAAATTTTGTCCTGTATAATTGACAAGGGAAAAAGAAATTTACATGTGATTAGTTAAGAAATAAGTTGTATTACTTACTAGAGGACATGTGCATAGATAGTCCTCAAGCAAGTCCTTCCTTTGAAGGCATCATATCTTGAAGCTTTTGGGAAAGACGTTTGGGGTCTATGAGAATCACTTCGTAGGTCTACCTCCAAAAGCCGACAGAGAAAATAATCCAAAATTTTCACTGTTCTGGCAGGGTCTAGGCTGGAAAAGCCATTGGAAATGTGTCCATTCTTTCCAGGCATGATTCAGCTTTCCGTTCAGACTTCAGAGCTTGCTGCAGCAAGAAGTCAGAAATATGCCTTCAGTGACGTGCCTCTGTGATGTATTTTGTTCAAACGATGAATTGGCTTTATGTAGAATAAAAGCCATTAGAAACATATGGTACAACAGTTGGCTGCAGAATTTGTTTGTTTTGTTGTAACTCCAGAAGCTGCTACTGTTTGGCTTTCATATGCCCTTGAAAATCCAAGATGCTTTGGTCAATGTGTTTGTTGCATTAAACGTCGTGTAAATTTTATTGGGACTTTTGCCGTGTAAGACAGGCTTCACTTCTTCTTTTTTTTTTTTTTTAATTTCAAGTTGATCTGAGATGAAAGGGCAAGATGCAGTTTGTAAAGTACAAGGAAAGTAATTGGAGAAGCTACATGCAGAAATCAGGCTTGTTATTTTACAGTCACATGGCATTAGTTTACGTTTCTTGAGTGGAAACGGAGATCATATAGAAGGGATTTCTATCAGTGCTGAAGCTCAGGGTGAATTGTAAGTGATCATAAAATAACCCAAACTGTGTAATTCAGAAAGATCTAGGAATTATTCTGGAGCCTCACTTCTGCTTTAATGCTTCTTTACAAGAACAGGATAGTTGTATTTCTAACTTTAGGACAGTCAGATTAGGATGCCTTGGGCTCAAATCATTGCTTAATGAGAGGCATGGCCTGCACTTGATTATTCAGAGAGCAATATGCAGATTATCCGGCACCAGAGTTGCTTGAAATACTCTGACTGGAATATAATCATGAAAAGAAAGTAGCTTAATGCTGTTGATGCCATGAATGGCCTTTGCTGGGTGATTTGAGAATTCTACGGATGCCAAATTGAACCTTAGGTTCAGAAAGTGTGTAAAATGAGCCCCTTGGCTTCGGAGTGAGAGATGGGGGTAGAAAAAATAAAACTATTTAACTTACACTTTGAATTCCTATCCTGTGGGCATAGAAGGATATTTTCACTGTGTTGTTTTTATTTTTTTTTCTCTCTTTAATATCCTAGGTCAATTTAAACTTTTTCTGATGTTACCATAGTGTATACTATTTAATCTTTCTAGAACCTGAGAAAGGAGTCACCATAATAAGTATTTGACACATTTAAGTGCCAACATTTTGCATTTATCTTTATTTTAAGGCCCTTTCCCCCCTAAAATGAATGATGTACTCTCCTAACGCTCAAAATGGAGATATGATAAACATGAATTGGCTTTCCTTGCCGACTCATAATTCAGAGGGTGAGTTGCTGTGACAGGTGTGAATGTAGGTCTAGTTTCCGAGCAAATGAGGGCACCTAGGGCTGAAGAGGATGATGCTCTGGCCTGCTTCCTCAGAAACGTCCAGCATTTCCCTTTCCACTTTCCTTTAGAGACACTTTCACATAAAGCTGGGGTGAAACATGAGGCTACTGATCCTCTGGCTTGTAAGATTAATTTGTAAGTAATAACCAAGGGACACAGGGGTGCTCTTTATAATCATGTAAGAACAATGGGTATATACCAGTGATGTCAAGGCCATGATGATGGTTATCCCAGTAATAACTAGCATGCATTGAGCATTTGCAATCTGCCCAGCATCATGCCAGGGGCTGTGGGCATTATCTCACTTAACCCCAATGAGAAACCCAATCAGGTAGGTACTATATTTTATGCCTGTGATGGTTAATGTGCTATGTCAACTTGGCTAGACCCTGGTACCCAGTTGTTGGGTCGAACTCTGGCCTAGATGTTGCTATGAAGATATTGTTAGATGTGATTCATATTTAAATCAGAGGACTTTGAGTAAAGATTAACATTTAAATCATTGGAAGTTGAGTAAAACAGATAACCTTTCATAAGATGGGTGGGCCTTATCACATCAGTTGAAGGTTTTAAAAGACTGAGTTTTGGGGTGCCTGTGTGGCTTAGTCCATTGAGCCTGTGACTTTGGCTCAGGTCATGATCTCTGGGTTCATGAGATTGAGCACTGCATTGGGCTGTCTGCTATCAGCACAGAGACTGCTTTGGATCCTCTCTTCCTCTCTCTCTGCCCCCCTCAACCCCCCCCTCATGAACGCTCTGTCTCTCTCTCAAAAATAATTAAACATTAAAAGTAATAATAATAATAATAATAATAATAAATGACTGAGTTTTCCTGAAGAAGGACTTTACTTGAAGACTGAAACCTAGAAACCCTGTCGAGTTTCTAGCCTGCTGCCATGTAGAGTTTGGACTTGCCAGTCTTAGCAATTGCCTGAGACAATTCCTTAACATCTTTCTCTCTCTGATATACTCTGTCATATAACCGATATGTAGTATTGGTTTTGTTTCTCTAGAGAACCCTGACTCATGCAGTCCTGATTTACAGATGAGACAAAGGCACAGGGAGGTTAATTAGCTTATCTAAAGGCAAGTCACACAACTCATAATTGGAAAAGATGAGATTTGAATCTAGGTTTTTGGACCCCAGGGCTCAAGCTCTTTACCATTAAGCTCTGTTGCCTCTTAAAAACAAAGGAAACAACAACAAAAACCCTAGTGTGTTTTTTGGGTCAATTGGCCTTACCTCTTTCTGATACTCTTCCTTGATACTGACAGTTTTCTGCTGCTAAAGAACATCGATCAAAGCCTTTGTGATAGCTTTGTACTGGAATGACACTGGGCCACTGGTACTTCTGGTCTCGACTATGCATTCTTCAGCTGCCCTCCTACAAAGTTTGGTCTGGGCATATGAAGGAATATCCCTTTGCATTTTTGAATTTATGATAAGTGTTTGAGCAGAAGACCTCCTCTAAATCTATCAATAGATCATCACTGTCATCATTAATTCATGTTAATTTAGACATAGGCTGGCATTTTTTAAGCCTATGAGAATGAGGAACTCTGAAATTAATACTGTGTTAGACCTAAGGAATATTGAAACTTTTATTTTTATATTAAACTGAGAGGTAGGTACATTTTTATATGGCATTTATAATCAACATTCATATTTTTAGTCACAGGAATATGCATGGCTCAAAACAGCAGTTGTTACTATTTTTCAGAGGTTCTGTGTACCATGAATTCAGAATGGCTTATCTCTGCTCCACGATGTCTGGGGCTTTGGTGGGAGATCTCAAAAGCCAGGGCCTAGAATCATCTGAAGGTTTGCTCACTCACATGTCTAGCTGTTGGTGGGTGTCAGCTGGGGACCTTTCTGTGGCTGCTGGTTATGGCACCCATGTGTGGCCTCCTCGCATGACCTAGGATTCCTCACCACATGGTGACCAGGTTGAACAGGCAAGCATCTTTCTGGGGAAAGGTGGGGACTGCATTGCCCTTTATCACGTCACAGGGAATCACTTCCACCACAGCTGCAAAGGCCTTCCAAGTTGAAGTGGAGGGGACATAAACCTCACCTTTCAGCAGAGGTGTGTCAACATTACCTTTTAGGAAGAGTGCATGAAATAGGACATATACTGGTGTGGCCATGATTGGAAAATACAGTCTGCCCAGCATCTTCTGACCATAACCATCCCCATCACATCCCTTCCACATGCAAAATACACTCACCTCCACCCCCAGGAACTGAAATCTCATTTCATAAAAGCACAGGCTCCAAGTCCAAGATCTCACCCTCTACATCAGGCTCAGGTACAGAGAAACTGCCTCTGGTGAGGTTTCATACAGCTTCTCAAATCCAGATCTGTTCAGTCTGAAGATCTGTGAACTACAAGGACAAGTCATCTGCACCCCGTCCCCCACCCTCAATGTACAACAGTGGGCAGCTACTGGGGAACTGCATAGAGGGCCTTCTGTTCAGAAAGGGCTGGAAGGAGAAGCACGCAGAAGTCACCAATTCACAGAAATTCAGAAATGCTGCCTGGCGTGCGATGCAGCTCCTTGATTAGGACTCAGTCCTACCTTCTAGAAATGATTCTCCATGACTTTTGGCTTCTGTCTCAGTCATTCTTCTTCTTCATAAGAAGTGGCCATTTTTTTGGACTATTTTCCCCACCCTGATATCTGCTTGGAGTAGCTGGAGTGTTCAGTGTTCAGTGGTCTCTTTTTCATTAGAACTGTCTCTAGTTTAGCTGTCAGTGTTTCTATCAGTCCAATTTTCTTAAAAACCTGGTGGGTTTCCCCCAAATATAACTAAGGTTCACTTACTTAGAGAGAGAGAAAAAAATACACCCATCTCTTTGAGATAAGCTCTCGAGCTTCTGATGAGGAATGTCACCCTCCAGACATTTAGAGACGGCACTGAGAAATAGACAGGCTCCATGAGGAATGCCATTAAGAGCCTTAGCCTCTTGTGTAATGGCCCAGTTCTCAGAGGCGCTAGATTATGTCTTTCTGAGCTTTTATTTAAGGACAAGTACACCCTTGGCTTCATTACTGAAAGTTGTTTGCTGGGTGGAATTCATTATTGTCCATCCAGAAGAGCATTATACTAGAAAAGTGTGAGGTTCAGAAATTGGTTTTTCTTGAAACAACAATTAGAATGTGACCAGCCATGTTCAGAATCATTATAGGACCTTGCACTGTGTACATCTCAGATGAATGTACGATACTTCTGAGAACTTTATGAAAACATGACAAATGTCCAGACCTGGATGCTTTCCTACATTAGGTGGTATGTTCCATGACTTTTTTATGAAATGATAGACTTTTACTTGTATTCTCACTCATGTGTAAAGCATCTCATCTTCTCATGACGACACAGGTCCTGCGGGATTTTCTTAGGATCAAAGCTTTTCTTTTGTGAAAAATACTCAATATACTATAACCTAAATATCTATGGGAGAAATGAAATAGCCTGATTAGCAATATCTTTCTATGGCTATTGACTTCTCTTTTTTACAGTTATAGGCAAAACTCCCTTTTACTGGAAGTTTGGCAGTACCTTTTTATATCTGCCCTTCATCTCTCAATAGTGGAAATTTAGAAACAGATCAGAGTCTGGGGAAGGGAAAGGAAAGAAGCAGCTTTACTCCTCCCCCTGCCCGGTCCTGCAGTGCATTCTCAGCAAAGGGCACAGCGGACCCCATCTCAAGCGCTGAAGCCTCAGCTACCCTCTTCTGTAACAACCGAAGCTCTCATGGCCTTTCAGAGAGGTCCTGAGTTGGGGGTGAGCAGGCTGAACCTTTAAACCCTAGTGTTGACTAGTCATTGGACGTGGGTTACCTTGGACAAGGTAACTGTCTCCATCCAAGGCGGTACTAGAGGCCAACAGCTAATGGCCAGCAATGTTCAGTATTCGGTCCTAGGGGTGAGGAGGGATCTGGGTAGCATATCAGTTTCTCCTATACACACTTTAAATGGAATGAGGTGGGGGAAGGCCAGATGAATTATTTGTATTGGGTAGTAGTAGATCTCTCATGAGATAGAACACACAGTCTTTTATGTTGATTTATTTGGTTTTATTGCTAAATCAAGAATTATGTGTATATCATTGTGAAGCAAATAAAACAATGACTTACTTGCCGCAAGACTCTAGGTAACAGGAAATACCTTTGATGGTCTTCCAATATTTCCTACAACTAGTAAAAACTGTTTTCTCTAAGATGTCAGGGTATTGCTATAGCAACCAGCATTCCATGCTGTGCCCTCATCCTTTAGTCTGGGAAAGTGGGAGCCCTCTTCCTCCCTGTCCCATGCGTCTACGTACATAGCAGTAACTTGTGTGTAACATGATTATAATGCTTACTAACAATGTTGCTATTGCTGGTTTCTGTGTCCTTGTCCCACAGTGGATTGGAAGGCTTGGGGGCATGTTTTATTAGTCTTGGCTCATCTGCCTAGCCAGGGGCCCAGCACTCGAAGGCACTCACAGATGCTTAGTGACTGACTCCTGGATGCTGTAGCTGTCATAACGCATTGACTCACTTTCCATCTTGTCTTTGAAACTCCACTCAGCCATTCTGAGTAGTTGCTGCCTGCTCCTAATTCTAATCCCTAATCTTACAGGGGTTTCTAGGCCTGAAGCTGATGTTGCTTCCTCTTCTGAATACTTGCCTTTTCCCTTATTTCAGCTCTGTTTTAGCTGCTCTCTAATACTTCTTGAATTAATCTGCCTTCTCTATGCAATCTCTCTACCCATTTCAGAGTCTTGCTTTATTTTCAAGGACAGAACACCAAACAGGTTTAAACTATGAGTCTCAGAAGGATTTAATTTGTAGTTATTTATCTAGTTGTTGCTTCTTGACTGGCAGAGTGCTATTTAGTGTTGGTGGTAGAAGGGTGTTCTAGCTTCCTTCCTTGATTATAGTTTCCCAAACTCAAATCTAGCTTAATCATAAAGGGGAATTTATTGGCTTATATAGTTGGGAGTGAGGGAGGTAGAGAATGGCCTTAGGCACGGCTGGATTCAGGAGCTCAAACAATACCTGTCAGGCTTTCTTTCTTTTTCTTTTTAATTTTTTTATTGTTTATTCATTTTTGAGAGAAAGAGAGACAGAAACATGAGTGGGGGAGGAGCAGATAGAGAGGGACACACAGAACTAAAGCAGGCTCCAGCCTCTGAACTGTCAGCACAGAGCCTGATGTGGGGCTCGAACTCACTGACCGTGAGATCATGATCTGAGCTGAAGTCGGACGCTTAACTGACTGAGCCACCCAGGCACCCCACTCTCTCCTTTTCTGTAGCTCAGTTCAACTCCCCCTATGCCATGGCTTTATTCTCTGGAAGGGTTTCTCCCTAGGGTATGAGAGATGACCAGTGATGACCTCAAACTTATCCTTCTAAAACTCAAGGTTAAAAAAGGAAAGGGGCCACCTTTCTTCCTCTCAGCAGTCATATTACACATTTCAGGGAGAGGCTCACATACCCAAATCCAAACAATGCCCTCAACGTTACTAGGCAATGGAGAATTCTTATTTGCCAACCTGAGGCATCTGGTCATCTTGATATACAGACTGACACAGACCATGTGCATTTGGAGACTCTTCCCCAAGGAGGACACACTGGGCAAACACACGTGTCATCTGTCACCAGAGAGAGGGGCTACTAACATATAGAGAGTTCTTTCAAGTGAGAAATGGACAAAGTGGAAATAGACAAGCATTTCATATCACAGGTCCCTCACATTGATGACTTAATGAGTCAGAATTTCAAAGACATTACTTTTCAAAAATTGTAGCCATGGGTTTCCCTCGGTTATATTTTTACATTGACCTCTTTTTACAGGAGTTTGTCTACTCCTTGTATCCCCTCCCCACTTGGCACCATGCCCAGCCTCTAGGAGGCACCACATAGTCATCTGCTGGATACACTGGAGCGGGTATCAAGTTTTAATTTGCATCGCTACTTAAATAAGTAGACTCTTTCAGAATCAGACTGGCCAGACAGCTCTGAGAGATTGTATCTTTCTGTGGTCAGGTGAACTATTAAGAAAAATGCTTGATTTAGTTTAATCATGTGGGTTGTCATGATGCCAGGAAACCTTACTTATTCAGTAACAGGCAAACCTCCATATTTCACATGGAAAAAAGATGCAGTTTACTGTTATCAAATGTCGTTATTTTCACTAAGTTCTGAATAACAAGGAGTTGCTTAAAAATAAAAAATAAATAAAAAGGATAAACCCACTGCTTCTGAAATGAAATACTTTTCTCTTAAAACTGTGATAATTTATTATATGAAGTAGCACATTAACTTCTGGAAGTTAAATCGCTTTCATTGTAAATGTGGCAAATTTCCATATAAATAAACTCTCAAGTATATTTCAGCCTTGTTTCTGGCTTAGGAATTTGAAAGTTCTTAGTTCTTTTCCTCTCCAGTGTCACAGGGGAGCATATGGCTGATTTGGCTGGTTCTTAGGTGGCATCTGCCTCATTAATATGTATATATACATTTTTTGTAGGATATATTGCACCCAGAATGATTCTGACTTTCCCTCTTACTGGGAAATAGATTTTCCTCCAGTGACCGACTGTGATGTTTTGCTCATTTCACTTTGGGTGAAATCCATATGTCTATGATTGCAGGTAGAAAATCTCGTCGATTTCAGTGGGGATCCAAAGCATTTCAGGTTATCAAGAAAGTGCTCCTCTCAGAAAAAGTCTGATATGTGTTTTAATGACATTCTCCCTTGTGCCTCCCTCATGCACCCCATGCTCACTCCCTTCCCTGGCCATCTTTATTAAGTGAAGAGAATGAATCCTAGATTTGTCTTTTAGAGTTGTAGATGTGAAAAGTGCAGTTGAAATATTGAGATCTGGTAACTCTCTAAAAATGTAAAATCTAGCTCCAATTCTTGAGTAGGGAATGAGGGAAGATGCTGACTGATGCATTCCTCTGGGCTGCCTGTCACCAACTACAAGGTGAGTTTTGAGCTTTTAGTCTGTGTCTCAGTTTAGGTGAAATGAATGAAACTGGGCTGTCTGTTAATATGTTCCTTTGTGGCTATGGAATGTAGACTTTTTGGAAACACCTTAAAATGGTGAAATACAGGTGGAGACCGTGGGGGGAATAACTTAAAAGAACTGACTGACCATGCTGCAAAAATCGCAGTGCAGCATGACTTTACTCAACAAAGGTTGGGAGCCAAATATGGGAACAAAAGGGAGCCATCAGAAGTAGCAAACATAAGAGAGAAACTTCCAGTATAAACCAAGGAACTGTCTTTACAAATGCATCATATGAAAGAAAGATGCCACTTACATTAATATTTGTTTTAATAATAATAATTGTAAGTTTGCTGACATCTATTGAGTTTTTACTATGTGTGGTGGAATGTACTTTCTTAAATATTTTCAAGTGCTTTATTTATATCCAACTACCTATGTCGCAGGGAGTAAAATCATCCCCATTTGGTAAATTGGGAAATGGATGCACACTTTCAGTAACTTCTCTGGGGCCTGAGATTTGACCTCGGGCAGTCTGTAGATGTGGGTATTTCATGTACCCTTGCATCATTTGGAAGCAGGTCTTGCCTTATATATGCTTGTTTACAACAGTTTGTCCCAAGGTATATTTTAAAATGTATGCAATTTGGTAGAAAATGAAGTGAGAACTTAAGAGTCTGGGCTTTGTTCTTGAGCTTTTAAATGGCAGTATAAGAATTCTATTTCCAGCAATGGCCGTCAGCTTGCTTAGACCGTTCTTCATCTAGAACAGCTAGACAGTCTGGAAGGGGTGAAGAATATCCATTTGAAAGCATTGAACTTTGTAAGACAGCAAGAATTTGTGGGGCGATATTCCAGGGAAAATGCCCCAAAAAGGTGACCCTAGTAATTGGTGTAACTTTTCTCATTCAAGCATTTGTGGAATGAAAAATGTCAAAAATGTCATATGGAGGCTGAGGAGTAGACCAGAGCCTGCAGAAAACTAAGAAGCTTTGGAATTCAGGTCCTGCCTGGTAAACAGCCCAGCTTTGAGTTGGAGCCCCAACAGGTTTCACTGAGAGAATAGGGATGAGCCTGAAGAAGGCTAGTTTTCAGGGTGACCACAGTCCTGGAATGATATAATCTATTCCTAGAAGCAAAACTAAATGCTTTCTGGAGGAAGGTAACATCCACTGGACTCCCAAATTTTCTCTGTAATCCGTCATTTTCAGTGTTATTCAGTTAAAAATAACCACATACCCCAAAACATAGGATTTAACTAGAAATCAATAGGGCAGGAATCATAGAGGTAGAAACCATTGGCTAATCTAGATATTAGGGTTACTTAACTTAACTATGGCATTACTCAAAGGACTTTAAAATAATACTGACTAAACTATTGAGAGAATTGAATGGCAATATGGAAAAAAATTCAGAGAACTGATTCTATAAAAAACCCACCAAATGGGGATTCTAGAATGAAAATTTATAATAATGTAAGTTAAAAACCCAGTGGATTGATTTAACAGAAAATTGTTCATAGCTGAAGGAGCCAATGAACCAAAATTTGGACAGAAAAATATTTAGCCTGGAGTTGAGAGAAGAAAAAAAAAGGAAGAAAACACAAAACATGATAAATAGAAGGTCTGTTATGCATCATTGGAGTCCCAGAAAGAAAGGACACAAACAGAGGGGCAAAAATAACATTTAAGGAGGTAACAACAGAAGTTTTTCCGAGATTGACAAACATCAAGCCACAAATGTAGAGTTACAAACCTAGCATGAGAAATGCTAAGAAAATTTAAGCACACCATAGTCAAACTGCTAAAAACCAAAGACAAGAAAAGGTCTTCAAAGCAGCTAGAGAAGAAAGACTTGTTCCCTTCAAAGGAGCAGTAGTAAAACTGACAGCTGCCTCCCAGCCGAAATGAGAGGAGCTAAAAGTCCATGGAATGGCACCTGTAAGGTACTGAGATAAAATGTCTACCAGCGAGAAATTCTCCTTCTAAGGAAGATGAAGCCAAGTTATCTTTATACAAAATATAAAATAAAAGGCTGAGGAAATTAGTTACCAGCACAATGGCACTAAAGGTATGCTAAAGGGGGTTCTTTAGGCAATAGAAAAATGAACCTAGGTGAAGCAGGAAGGTGGACAAAGCAGTGAGGAATCATGGTAAGGGTAAATCTGAGCTTAAATCTGAATAAAAACTAACTTGAAAAACAAAGATAGTTGTACCTTTCTAGGTCTTACCTAGAGATTTAACATGCATAACAGCTATAGGTATAGCATGTAAGTAAGGAAAAATAAGATGGAATTAGAAGTGTTTTAAACTTCTGGAGGTTTGGGGAAGTGGTATCAGTACAGACTGATACTGAGCCTCAGTAATTCAGGGCGCCATATTGTAATCTCTGGGGTAATCATGAAAAGAATAAAGAAAAAAATGTGTAAATAAAAGCTACCAGCCTGGACACTCAAATAATAAAAACACTAAATCCAGAAGCGGGCAATAAAGGGGAGAAAAAGGAACAAAGAACACGTGGCTCAACAGAAAGTTTGAGCCAAAGTATAGTTAAAAATCATATGAATATGCGCAAAGTAGTTTTCTGCCAAGGCAAAGATTGTCAGCTTGGATAAAAAGGACAGGGGTAAAAAGAAGCCTATTTGCCTCTTACAAATGACATGTCTTAACATACAAAGATACAGAAAGGGTGAAAATAAATGTTTCATCCTCTAAACCAAAGAAAAACTGACTGATGTACTAAACTGAAATCAGAAAACAAGTTGACTTAAGGCAAGAGGCATTAGTAGCAATGGAAATTTCACGGTGATGAGAGATCGAATGTAACCAGAAAATAGAACCCTTTTAAATGTTATCTACTTAATAGCTTAACTTCAAAATTTATGAAAGCATATTACCTAATATTCTGGCAGCTTGACTGTAAAGAATAGGATTTGCCCAAGGCAGAGCAGATAGCTGGCCAGGCACTGGAAAATATTGATACAGTCTCCGTCTTTATGAAGCTTTAAGTCCATGTCATTCATTTCTCCATCTCTTTCAAAGGAGACTGATGATGTCTTTCACCTCAGGTGTGTAGTTGAGGAAATGGACTATAGGGCTTGATGTAAGGTGAGGGAGAGCAGACTTGGCCTGCTTCTCTGCGGGGTTGAACTTGGTGCTCCATGGGCCACACCTGGGAGTACCAGGTAAAGTCCAGAATTGGTAGTAAGACCGTTTGCTTTTGTGCATTAGTGGAAATCTTACTAGATGTACATTGGCTCCAGAAGTAGCTGGATAAAATGAAAGAATCCAAGAAGAGTGAGAAGCCCACCTTCCTTTTCTTTGGTATTACACACAGTGCATCAGAAATGTGAATGTAAAGAAAATCACAGTAGGTTTTTGAATCTCTTCCTCATTTTGTTTCCCATATTCCTGTTATTCATTGCCTAAAGAAAGCATCATCATTGACTAGAAATGATGAAGACATGCATATGCCTTTGGAAGGGAAATACAGAAATTGAAAAGAAAAGTATTCTTGAAAGAGCTTAAAATAATATTCTTTAACAAGCTGATTCGCATTAGAACTGCTGTTGTCCACTAAGATAAACAGCTTCAATCAGGAAGCAGTTTTTTCTAATTAGGTTTACAGCTTTGAACTTCAATGAAAACTGATTTCCCAAATTGTTAGTCAGTGGGATTACGTTTTCAGTCTGGTTGTCTCTTCATTCAAAGAAGCCTAGCTAATGAGAGCAGGTGTTGGCGAGAAAATGAGCCATAAAATTATCTTTCTCTATCTGTTGGACCTAGACTGCTGAATTGGCTATTTGTTGAGATGCATTTCAGGATTTCCCCCTGAAGTTCCACAAAACAGAAATTTGAAGCAATATTAATTTTTATATACCATAAGAGAATGAAAGAAAAAAATTCCTTTAGCTAAAGAAGATGATAAATGTATTTGCTTTTAATGAAATCATTGTCTACCACTTTCCAGTAAATGTCACTTTTTTTTTTTTTACCATGTGACTCTGTTTTTTTATTGGTGAAATATAGGAGAAATAAGAGAATATTAGGGAAAGAATTCTATGAACTTCCAGTTCTGGTCTTATTCTTCTTTTTATCCTCTCGTGGTTAAAGCAGAAATAATGAGGATCTAGTATGTTACCCCTTTACACTTCTGCAAAGGTCCCTCTTAACTTTTGTAGGAATCAAGTGAATTTTCTATGTAAAATCTTGACAGGTCTTGTCCAAAAAATTCAGTGTGGAAAATGTAATGGAGGCCAATTTCATTTTACTTGAAACTCCATTACGAAAGGAAAATTTGTAGTATAAGACACTGGCAACTACTTGAAAATTCAGGTACTGGAACAGAACTATTCTTTGGCTTGCTTCCCAAACTTAAAATACTACTTAAAAAGATGAAATCTAATATCTAGGAGCACACATATGAGTTTCTTAGCATTTGGTCATGTCTGAGGCATGGAATTAGAGGTTTGAGAGAGTGAGAGACTTTTAAATTTTACTTTTTAAGCTTTAGAAATGTTAGAATTTTGTACCCTGATGTGTCATTTTTAAGAAAGGAATTTGGGGGCTCCTGGGTGGCTCAGTTGGTTAAGCATCTGACACTTGGTTTCAGCTCAGGTCATGGTCTCACTGTTCATGGATTTGAGCCCCACGTTGTGCTCCATGGTGGTGGTATGAAACCTGCTTGGGATTCTGTCTCTCCCTTTGTCTCTGCCCCTCCTGTGTGTGCACTCTCTCTCTGAAAAAAAAAAAACTTAAAAAAACAAAAAGATTGGACTTTTAATGACTGAGATAGTTTTTGTATCAACATTCTATAAGGAGTGTGGAAGAGAGGCTTTATTTTCTTTTACTTTGTTCAGAAGACCAGATTTTGATCTTTATTTGACAGATTTGTTTCCTAGGAAACAATTTTACATTGTTTCAGTAGGTAACCATTTTACATGCATATACCTGGAGGGTAGGTAGTAATATCCCCTGTTTTCAGTCATGGCATACCCACCAACCTTGTAGACAGATGATGACTTTATATTGAAAAGTTGCCAGGGGAAAATTTACAGCTTTATTTGCTATGAGGATATTCTTAAATATATATATTTTAAGAGACTTGTGCTACATTTCCTTTCTCTCTCTGCCTAGTGGAAAAAGCCTCTATGTACATGGCCTCCTAAGCTGTTAAAATGCTGTACATCAGGGTCTCCACTTAAAGTTCAGCTGTACTGACTGCCTTTTCTCTCCTGAAATCTATCTCACTGCAATTAAAATATAAGCATAATGAGTGATATCACCAAGAAGGCAAAATAGCTCCTTCCTGACTTCACTCCTCCCATAAGAAAACTATTCAAGGACAAGGAATCTGACTGTGATAAAGAAGCAGGGAGAGCTATGCAAGCACCAGCATATGGATCATGGCAAACCAAGTTCATACCTGGAATGCCCCTGTGGTAGTTCTAACCAGCACATCTGTTCACTTAGCAGAACCAAATCAGGATTGCATTGTGACCAGGGAACTTGTTGGGGTATAGACCAGTCTTATTTGGATCCCAAATGATGAGTTTTTCTGTCCCTACAGCTTGGTTGCCCATGGTGTGCCAAGAGCTGAATCACAGCCCCACCCCCTGTGAAGGGGCTGGTGACAACTTCCAGAAACCTTGTGGCCCAGTGGTGCTTGAGCCAATAGGCAGGAAGGCAGAGCTGATCTCTAGAACAAAGACCGTACTGGGTGTGGAGGCTTACCCTACAATGCAAAGGAAGGGGATTAAATCATAGCCAAGGCTTAGGGTAGCTCCTAGCCCTTCCCAACAGGAGACACTATCTGGGAAATTGAGAGTAGTTCAGAACAGACCCTCCCCTTCTGGCCCAGGCAGGGGGCTGAGACAGAGCACCACCTGCTGTGCGTCCCAGGCCCACCTGACCAGAAGGGCTGGTGAAAACCCTATGCAGCCCAGTGGCATTTGGGCAGAGAGCAGCCCAGGCAGAGCCAATAGTTCACAGGGCAAAGCTGTGGCCCTGTTTGGTCAGGGAACTTAGGCTGGGGGTCTGTTTGGCTTAAGACAGACACAAAGAGCTTTAGTAGCTTTAGGGTTGCTTCTCCTGCTGCACTTGGGCAGGGAATCAAATTTGTATACCTGCTCAACTCTGAATATAGCTTTTATCCAGTCTCACCAGGAAACCTAACCAGAGCACAGGGGAATCTGTGCAGCCCATTCAAGAGCCCTACAATGTACACTGCCACTTGAACAGACAGCATAGTCTGTGGTTTCCACCATCCACAGAGCAAAACCAGTGGCCTCACCTGACCAGGAAATTCAGTGTATACTCAGGTCTGATTCAGGCCCCCACTGAACTATACAGATCCTGGATCCTGGCCTGCCACTCTGCCCAGGGCAGGGAAGCTTATTCCTAGCTCCATTTATTACTGAATATATTACCCAGTCCCAACCAACTAGTAAGCCTGACCAGAGAATCCAGGCAACTATAGCCTCACTTAGGCAGTCCTGTCCAACTGTTCTCAGCCATCAGCACATCCCCCTATTCCCATCCTCAGAGCTCAGACAGTTGCCTCACCCAAAACTAGACCATAAAATAGCAGGTACCACCTGCCCAAGGACTTTACCAGTAGACATACCTACTCAGAAACCCAGGCTGAGCTGACTGGCGAAGAACTGTCTCTGCCAAAGGAAACGTGTAAAGTCTGGAAGATGAGCCTGATTACTCAAATGCACAGATCCCAATATAAGGAATCAAAGATCACAAAAAAATAGGTAAATATTAGATCATTAAAGGAAATTAATAAAGCTCTAATAACTGACCTTAAAGAAATGGAGATCTACGAACTGTCAGACAAAGACTTCAGAATACTCCTCGTAAGGAAGTTTAGTGAACTACAAGAAAACAGACAGGCAATGAAATGAAATGAAATTAGGGGAAAAGATACATGAAGAAAATGAAAAGTTTGATCAACAGATAGCAACCATCAAAAGCAAACAAAAATCTTACAGTTTAAAAAAAAAATAACTGGGGAATTCAATAGAGAATTTGAAAAGTAGACTTCACCTTGCAGAAGAAAGAATCAGTGACTAGAGGACAGGACATTTGAAATTACAAATAAGAGGAGAAAAAAAAAAGAAACAAAAAAATGAAAGCCTCTAGGAATTTTAGGACACAATGCAAAGAAATAATATTTGCATTATTAGAATTCCAGAAAGAAACAAAAACATGGACTTGAAAAGGTATATGCACTCCCATGTTCATAGCAGCATTATTTATAATATTATCTACAATAGAGAAGATATGGAAGTGTCTATTGATGGATGGCAGCATTATCTACAATATTATCTACAATAGAGAAGATAGGCCTAAGTGTGTATGGATGGATGACTGGATAAAGAGGTTGTGATACAATGGAATATTACTGAGCAATAAAGAAAGCGGGCATTCTACGATTTGTAACAACATGGATGGAACTTGAAGGCATTTTGCTAAGTGAAATAAGTCAGATGAAGATAAATACTATATGATCTCACTTCTTTGTGGAATCTGAAAAAACAAACAAACCTGAAAACAAACTCAAGAAAAGAGATAAGACTTGTGGTTACCTGAGACAAGAGGGTAGGGGGAAGAGGAAATGGAAATGGAGAAAGGTAGTCCAAAGATACAAACTTCCGGGTGTGAGATACATACCAGGGATAAAACATATAGAATCATGACTATAGCTAACACTGTTGTAAGATTTATATTGCTTGGTAAGAGAGCAAATATTAAAATTTCTCATCGCAAGGGAAAAAAAAAGTTCAGCTGTACTGAGCAGTGTCCCAGACATTATGTGATGTGTGTGGCAAACAGTGATTAATGAGACATGGTGTCATATAGTGTTGTTGGCATGAGACAGAGGTTTTGTGGCATGGGAAACATTGCCTGATCCACGTCAATACTTAGCATGCCTCTGTCTTATGGGATTTCTCCCCACCTACCAAGCTTCTCCTTGCTTCTTTTCTTTTGCCCCTTCCATGGTTATGGCATGGGACCCACATACAGATGGGAGGTGGCTGTGATACAAGCCTAGGCACAAAGACTCAGAAACTGACTTGTCTTTGGATCCCATCTCTACCCCTTTGTGGCCAAATAATTTGGGATAATGTACTTTTTCTCATTAAATCTTACAATATAATTTGTGAAATAGAAATAATACCAAACTAAACTTGCAGCATCTTATGACTACATGAGGCTTTTGTCTGTAAATGAGAATATATCAGCTTCTTAGGAACTGAGCTCCCAAAAGACTTGTATAAAGTTGAATTCCAATTTATTATTTTGCAATGAAAAAAAGAATAACCATCAATCAGAGCGAACACTAGTTTCCTCTGGCTAGCACATTAACTACCTGGAGGGACATTTGGGTAATTTAGCGAGCACAGAATCAGAGTAAGGGAATTAATGGCATAATTCAGGCGTTTAACGTTGCCTGGGAATGTGGCTGCAAGCGTCATCCTCACAGTACGTAGGTCGCAATGGAACAAGCACAGACTTGGGAATCTGATGTACCTGACTGTGGGTCCCATTGGCCTTGGAGACCCAGAGTAAGTGATTCACCAGTTCTCAGCTTCTGCAAAATGGGTATCATACAACTTACTGGCTCCATTTAATTATTAAATCATTCAACGTGTATAAAGCCCTATGGGTGCTACACATCCTCATCCCCCTTTCAAGTATTGAGTCAGAGTGGATACATGATTAGCGAAGTTAATATAATGCAATATTCTTGATTCCCTTTTACTTTCCACAGGAATGGAAAAGTTTTCTGGTACCTGTTCTGTTCTTATTTGTGTCTGTTTATATCATGCTGGCCTTGAAAACAATGTGTTTGTCTTGAGAGCAAAGGTTTACAAAGAAAACATCGTCATATGTTATACATATGCACTCAGAGATGTGTGATACAGCTATAGTAACGAGTCTAACAGTGGAAATTAATACATATGTTATGTAATGCCCATTGAGTCTTGGGCCAATTTAAAAAGTCATTCAAGGGGCGCCTGGCTGGCTCAGTTGGTTAAGCAGCCGACTTCAGCTCAGGTCATGATCTCCCAGTTCGTGGGTTCGAGCCCCGCGTCAGGCTCTGTGCTGACAGCCTAGAGCCTGGAGTCTACTTCTGATTCTGTGTCTCCCTCTCTCTCTCTGATCCTCCCCCACTCATGCTCTGTGTCTCTCTCTCAAAAATAAACATTAAAAATTTAAAAAAGAAGTCATTCAAGTGTCATTTATATGTCTTAACTGTAGCCAGCTGTTATATTTTCAGGGGAGCGGGGGCAATATCTATATTCTCTCTTTCTGCGTAGGCAACACTCATCTCAAATAAGTCTGATATAAGTAAATCACAAATAGGAGCATCATCTCCAGCAGACGTCCTTGTCTTTGCTTCTTAGACCACTTTTTGGAAAACCTGTGGGTCCAGACACTTTCACAGTTCTCTCCTCCTTCTTTCCTTTTTCACCTTTCAAGGTCATATGCCCTCTCTTTTGGGAAGTCCCTCTTGACTCCTGCAGAGAGAATGAGTTCCTGGCTTCTCCGTGTTCTGGGAGAACCATGGGAGGCCTCCGTGGTGAGTGAGTAGAGGCACATGGCAGGCAGGTTGACAGATGGTGGTACTTAACAGGTAGGCTGGGCCCTGTTTGAAGGGTCCTATCTGCCATGACAAAGATGTTGGGCTTTATCTCACAAGCAGCTGGGAAACCAGGTTTTTAAGCCTTGAAATAAAGTAACCAGATAAAATGTTTAAAAATTGTGTTAAAATAAGCAGCCCAGGAGTCATTGGTACTGTGATCTAAGAGATGTGCTGATAGGTAGCCTTGCCATACAGCTGGGACAGCAACTTCAGGGAATCTGCATGTAGGAAAATGTTCATGTAAGGGCTGAAAACTATAGGAAAGAATTATTACAGGGGTGCCCAGGTGGTTTCAGTCGGTTAAGTATCTGACTCTTGAGTTTGGTTCAGGTCATGATCTCACAGTTTGTGGGCTCGAGCCCCGTGTCGGACTCTGCACTGACAGTATGGAGCCTGCTTGAGATTCTCTCTCTCCCTCTCTCTCACTACCCCTCTCCCCACTCACAAACCATCTCTAAAAATAAGTAAATAAACATTTTTTAAAAAAGAATTATTACAACAAATGCATGATTAATTTGTTGAAAGAGGAATGAGGTTTTGCGTGTGTTTACATTTCACTCTGGGGTACCTGTGGCTAGATAAATGTGCCTTTGGCAGGAAAGCTCTGTCTCCTGCATGTAGTCTTTGAGTAGGTGACCTCACTGCCCTGTCTCTTCCGGGGTGTTCATCCTTCTCCTGGGACTCCCATCACGTTACGTTTCAAATAGTAGGCCTACTGTTTGGCTTGCATGTAACTGCTTCCACAGTGGACTTTCGTGTGTCTGTATAGCACTAAAACAATGCCCTTGAACACAGACACTGGAGGTGTGGGCAGGAGTCAAGCTAAGATTATATCATACTATGGATTCTTTTTCTAATTTTTTTTACGTCTTTTTTTATTTTGAGAGAGAGAGACAGAGAGTGAGCAGGGTAGGGGCAGAGAGAGAGGGAGACGCAGACTCCCAGCTGTCAGCACAGAGCCCGACGCGGGTCTTGAACCCACGGACTGTGAGATCATGACCTGAGCCCAAGTTGGATGCTTAACCGACTGAGCCACCCAGGCGCCCCTAGTATGGATTCTTTAAAGCTGCAGGCAGAAATAGAGAAGCAGACAACAGAACCCTCACAAAAATGGAGCAAAGAGAAGGGGCTTATTTTAATGTCTTTTTTTTTTTAACTACTTCTAGAAGAGAAAGAGAGGATGAATCTTCCATTTGACTCTTTCTGACTTTTCACATTATAGGGCTTCTTCTGCTTGGTTCTTAGTACTCCAAATATTACATGAAGTCCCATTGGGTTTAGTTCATCTTAGAGTTTGTTATGAATTTGATGTCGACTTTACTTTTCTTATCAAATATGGTAAATAAAGATGAAGTATAAGGGAAGGTCACAGTACAGATTATGTCACCAATGCCAGTTTAACGTGTGGCACTTAGCAAACTGCAAAATTAAGTCCTTGTGGCAGTCTAGTTTTAGTATGGTGGTGGGAGTTACCAATAAAACACGATCTCATTTATTTTAATAAAAGTGTTAATATATGTAAAATACTTAGCACAATGCCTGGAAATGTTTTAGAGGGAAATCATGGTGTAGGAATGAGAACTGCAGTTATAATGGGGAATCACATGATCCTTGTACGCTGGCTTCATGCATCCCACACACTAGATAAAGCGTGTGACATTGTTTGCTAAACACCTGTGAGGTGCTAAGTGGTGTGTTGAGGTGCTGAGGATCCTATGAACGAGTCCTCCTGGAGCCGACATTCCAGTGGACAAGTGGCCAATCAGTCTTCAATTAAGAGAGGAGCGATTTGTGATTTAATTTACTTGTTGCTCTAATCATGTGACTGCTTTAAAACACTGCATCATTTGATACCAGAAGGGAGTCCCTGGGGTACATAATAAACTGCTGAAGCCCTCTCCCAAGTGCAGGAAATGTGAAATCCAAGCTTCGAGGTGAGAGTTGAACAGTTTCACCTAACTCACAACTGTAATAGCAGTCATCAAGGGAGAACACCTCCACTGAGGCTCCATGTCCTGTGTCCTCTGCAGTGCGAATTCTAAGTGTTCCATGTGTGGGTGTTTAATACAAACTGAAGCTCAAGCCAAATTTTTTATGTTTTATTTATTTATATTTCAGAGAGAGAGAGAGAGAGAGAGAGAGCAAGCATCAGCAGGGGAGGGCCAGAGAGAGAGAGAGAGGGGGAGGGAGGGAGGGAGACACAGAATCTGAAGCAGCCTTCAGGCTCTGAGCTGTCAGCACAGATCCTGACATGGGGCTCGAACCCATGAACCATGAGATCATGACCTGAGCCGAAATCAGACGCTTAACCGACTGAGCCACACAGGCACCCCTGAAGCCAAATGTTTAATGTCTACATTAGATATGCATGTAGGTACAGGTATGCGATATATACGTTAATATACACACATACGTGATGTACGTAACTTATACGTAATGTATATGTTAATGTGTTGGATCCAGGTTTGCATCTTCCAGGCACCTCCTGGCCACATTTTTCTACTCCACTGATATCCCTCCAGGGAGACTGCCTGATATCTGCTGCATTCTTTAGACCCAGAGGACAGATTCTGCCTGATGCTTCATAGTGGCAGCCATGCCATCATGGTGCCTCGCTGGGCCAGCCTGGCCAGCTATCAGATAGCCTGTCCCCCACTCCGATATCACTCATGATCGTGAGCCACCATTTTCACCTCATGCATCTGGACTTGCCCGTGCCTCTAAGGTTAAGTGTTCCCTGTGACCCACTGGTGCTCCCCACACCCCGGATTCTTATAGTAGATGCCACTTCTGCAGTGGGCATCGGCCACAAGTGCAGGGGACCAATCGGAAATGTGGGGGGTTGGTGCCCATCAGGCAGACTTTGACCATGGGAGGAGGCCAGAGCTAGGGAATAAATTCCACCCCCCCCCCCCATGACAGGCTGTTTTTTGCAGATTCAGGGGTTTTTATAGTTATTTGACTGTGGGGTGTGTGCAAACTCTCTAGGCCAGTGACCAGCCAGCTGCCTTCTTTTGCTCGCCTCCCCTGCCTTTCCCTCTCCCTCCTGCCTTCCTCCCTGCCTCCACATGCAAGCCAGCAAGCCTTCTAAGGCCCTGTGTTTGGGGACCTCAGGCTGAAGTAGAGGTGGAGGACCCGTGGATTGGGGGTTCATATTTGAGAAAATTATAGAGAATGTTCTCATCTTTGTTGAACTGTATTTCTACCAGATTTCTTCATTTTCCATCTTTTAATTTGGGAGGGATAAAACAAATTCAGATACACACATGGGTTTAAGTGTTCAGGGAGGCCAGAATGGGGTCTGTCTCCTTCCACCATGGATCCTAGGCAAAGACCCGATACATAGGACTTGGGAAAGCCCACCACTAAACTCAGAGAATGCTTAGCTTTTCCACATGAGAATCACCTGCTCAGCCTCTTTCCTCACCATTTTGGCTTGTCTGTGTTGTCCTTCTAGAAAACTCTTGTGTAGCAGAAACAAGGTTTATCCACCATGCAGGGAAATTATTTGAGATGTATATTAAAGAGGGATAATTTTATTTGACATGTAAAGATTTGTACCAAATTTACCCTGAGATTGTGATGCCCTTCAGCATAGTAATCCTACTGCTAACTGCATCTCAACTTGTCAGTCTTTATTTTACAGGCTGTTTCCTGCCCTCCGGTCCCTGCCCTTTGGTTCCTGCCCCTGCCATTTCCAAGGAGGTGTACCAGTCAGTGCTCTCAACTGCCTCCCACTGGAATCCTTATTCTTGTGATTCTCTAGGTCAGATGACAAACACGTCTTTTAAAACAGAGAGGGAGGCAAACTATAAGAGACTCTTAAATACAGAGAACAAACTGAGAGTTGATAGGGGTGGGGGCGGTTAGGAGCTGGGGAAAATGGGAAATGGGCATTGAGGAGGGCACTTGTTGAGATGAGCACTGGGTGTGGTAGGTAAGTGATGAGTCACAGGAATCTACTCCCGAAGCCAGAATACACCATATACATTGTGTGTTAGGTAACATGACAATAAATGATTTAGAAAAAAATAGAAGTCTTCCTCTGAGGGGCGCCTGGGTGGCTCAGTCCATTAAGCATCTGACCCTTGATTTCAGCTCAGGTCATGATCTCGTGGGTCATGGGTTTGAGCCCTGTGTGGGGCTTCTGTGCTGACAGTGCAGAGTCTGCTTGGGATTCTCCCCCTCCCCCACCCCTCTCCATGCACATTCTCTGTCTCTCTGTCTCTCTGTCTCTCTGTCTCTCTCAAAATGAATAAAAAAAACTTAAAAAAGGTCCTCCTCTGAGAAAGAAGCCATTTCTGGTCTGACCTACTACCCCATCCCTCCTACTTACCCTTTGTGCTTCCCTTGAACATCCTAAATGCACACTGTATCCTAGTATGCCTCAAACATATCTGCATTTTCCTGTAGGATGAGACAGGGCTCCCAGAGACCCAAGTCCCCATCCTAGTCCTACCTGAATCTGGCTTCTAGCTCAGTGTCTAGACCATTAGTAAACGCATTCAGAGTGACTGAATATATGATTTCTCGGCCTCTCAGCCTTCCCTGCAAGATTTTCTTTTTAAACTGGAAGTTGGAAGTTCAGTAAATCCCCTAAAAATTTTTATGCTTTGTGCTTTTAAGTTTCTAAGTAAACAGAATCCTGATTAAAACGAAACACACTCAATATTTATAGTAATGTGAAAACTAAGTGAGGCTAACAATTTTTCACTGAGGATTTTCATGTCTTTAATATTTGAATGCAGTCTGGCTTATTGCAGCAGGCCTTCGCAAGTGACAGTATAATATTTTAAAATATTTATACTTGCACCTAATAAGCATTTTCCACAGCTTATTTTGGAAAAATTGAAATAAGCTTAAAACTACAAAAAATTGTCATACTGTGAAGGCTTCTGTTTAACTCCTATGTGGATGGGATAGTGGATTCTCCTGAGGATGTGGTCTATTTTGGGAGGTCAAGACACAGCTGGGCATATAGACCTAGTTGTGTGTGTGTGTGTGTGTGTGTGTGTGTGTGTGTGCATGCGCGCGCGCACTCTTGTGCGTGTGTGCGTGTGTATCTGTGTTAGTGTGAGAGAGAGAACCATTGTATATTCTGGAAGCTCAAGTTTTGATGTAGACAGCAATACCTATCAGGAAAAAAACAAAACCAAAAAAAAAAAGGCAGACAGGAATTTGTAGGCTGTATGTCTGATTGAGTATTGGGGAGAAAAACTTCTCCTCCAGATTTAGATCATGTTTAGGTGCCTGAAATGCTGTGTTTTTTTAAAACATCTGTAAAGTGCAAGTGGTCTTATGGGAAGGAGAATCAGAAAGAAGTGAACATGTAGAACATGAGTTCGTAATTGCTTCTAGGTCGTGGATGGACTCAGTAGCCTGGTGAACCCTACAAACCCCTTCTCAGGTTCAGAATGCATAAAATAAATCCATATGGTTACAATGGAACCAATTAAATTGAAATGAAGGAATCCAAATCCTTAAAAAAAAACTTTGGTATAATAAGAATGTCTTCATATATCATTGCACTGATAATGAATATACCTCTTAACTCTGGTAATTTCAAAGTAGTTAATATAACTACTTTGGTCATACAACAGGAAATTGTCCATGTTTTTCTATCTGTTGATATAGCCACAGTGCTGCTAATATGATTATCGTTTATCGCCTATACTGTATTTAAAGGAAATGCCACATTCAGTCAGAAGATATTAAATATTAAGATGTAATTTTGTTCTCATGCAAGTGCAAAGACCCTCTGAATTTTGGCCATAGACTCTTCCCAGGGATGTCTCTGATTTTAGTTGAAGAAATTATTTTTAAGTTTATTTTGAGAGAGAGAGAGAGAGAGAGAAAGAGAAAGAGAACGAGAACATGGCGGGGGGGCAGAGAGAGGGTCCCAAGCAGGCTCCATACTGTCAGCGCAGAGCCCAATGAGGGATTCAAACTCACAAACAATGAGATCATGACCTGAGCCAAAGTCAGACACTTAACTGGCTAAGTCACCTAGGTACCCCTAGTTGAAGGAATTCTTAAGTAAATGAATGGAGGACATGGAGTTGGAGGGTAGGAGATGTAAAATGGGGTAAGGAAGATAGAAGATGAACTTGACACTTCTGCTGGGTTTGTTGTGCTAAGACTATCAGTGTGCTTTTCAATATCCTGTGCTCTTGAATAAGCTAAGTGCAGGTCCTCAGTAATTGTGACCAAGTCTCTGGATCATTGCACCTTCATTTGCATTTAAGAGGAAACCATCCCCCTTTCATCCATACAGAATCATGTTATTCCCACCAGCAGGTGTCAGTATGCAGCCTGGGGATTAGGGAGGCAGACCCTATGACCTCTCTAATAAGTTGATTAGGTTTTAAGAAGTCACTGGAGAATCTTTGGCCAGAAAAAAATGCACCATGTACATACCTGTTCATTTCTATGGAAGAGGGAGGGAAATTTTTATACAAACTCTGTAGAGCTTCCCATAGTCATACTTAACTTTCCACCATTAGGTTTCATGGAAAAAATGTGGCAATAGCATTAGTCATCAGAATCTCACCACCCTTTCACTTAAGTGCTTGCCTTTTATTTTTTTCAGTATAAAAAGGTAATATAAATTACAGGTTTGGTTTCATTGACCTGGGTTTGGTGGCTTCATGTGGGCAGATAAATGATGAAGATTTATGTGTTGTAGATTTTAAGCTTCTCTTGGAAAGAAATGCTCTTCTTCCTAAAGTAGCCTGTAAGATATTTAACCAAAGGCTTTTTTAGGAGTGCCGATTTCTCTGAGCATGTTCTAATGCAAATATTTATTGGATGCTTTCTGTGGTTTAAGTGCAGCCAACATTTTGGTTATCCTAACATGGGTAACATTTCATGGTTCTAGATCTAGAATCTCTTTTAGTTCAAATCTGACAGATGCCTGGTAGCAACATTGAGTGGCCTGGACGGCATCTCTCTGACCGTTCAGGGTTTCTGTTTTGGTATCCTCACTCTCTTGGACTTAATTTTTCATGTTGGTGATAAATAACTTGGCTCTTTGCATTTCACTGCCTATGAATTACAATAAAATCAGATGATTTTAAATATAAAGCCAACAGAGTGATTTTTATTTGAACATATTATAAAACCATTTAAGTTTTTTTTTTCTTCTGAATGATTTTTAAGTATTCTTTGCCTTTAGTTCAGTTTTCTCCTCTGGGTGTGGGAAGTCATTCTGCCTAATGAAAAGGTTTAAAGATGCTCTCTAAAATGCTCTCCAAAAGAACGGCCTCTCTGGCGGTTACTCTCACGGGGTAAAGTACCTTTCAAACCCCTCACAGTGATGTTTAGTTTTAAAGTATCTGACCTGTTTGTGTGCCAGGTGGGAGTTCAACTCCCTGAAAGACCACTTAAGGCAGCAATGCAGCTCTTGAAAGAAGTTTTATAAAAGCAAAGCACCAAGCTGTAAAGAACAAAGCGTTTAATGTGAGCCACTATTACTTCTGGAAGAGCTCAGTTGCTCTCCTGGAAAGACACACGTGATTTCTAAAACCACTGCAAAAATGTTGCTCCTCGTGGGGTCAAAAATTGCATCTTGATTTTAGTCGTTCAATGCTGGTTAATCCTCGCACAGTCTGCACAGTGAAGAAAGTGAATTGCAAGTATCCTTCCGTAGTCAAAATAAGGAAGACCCTTATTTCTGTTTTTGTGGTGCTTTACAATTTCCCAGTGATGGTCGAGTTTAGTTCTTAAATGACCCTGACAGTAATGTTAAAGTTACATTAGCTGTTCTTTTCTGTAGTGCTTCTCTACCACTTAGTGCTTGGAGTATATCTCTAATATACACTTATAACTTTGTATTCTGATTATATGATTGTGTGGCTGCATACCCTTTTAGACTCGAAGCTTTCGAAGGACCATGAACATATCTTCCTCTTGTTCAGTATCAGTGCCAGTTATCCGTAGGGGCCTCATAAATGTTTGTTGAATGAACAAATGCAGAGCCCCTAAGCCATTTTCTTTCCTCCAGTGCTCTGGCCAGCGGTACATCTGGGGAGACTCGGCTTGCTTGTAAGAGCCATTACTAACACCCACCTCCCTGAGCTCACTTTATCACCCCTTTTCTCTATGCCCTGAATGACTGTTGGAATAGCTCCATCACCGCTTACACCATTGCAATGTAATTATTGGCACACCCTGCCAGACTTAAGAATGGGGATTGAGTTATTACTCAACTTTGAATTCAATGATGCCTACTGCAGTGCCTCGCACATAATAGTTACTCAGTACATGTTTATAGATTTAAGAAGTAAAAGAAGATAAGCTTGTAATTATAGACTGGTAAGACCTTGAATGCCTTGCTCAGAAATTCAGAAGAGAATTGAGGTACTTGTAAAATGCCTAAAGTTTGGTCTTTCTTCCTAGTGTGTTAATTATATAAATGATAAACAGGAAAAATGAAAGAAAAAATATTCCTACCATTAAGATACAGAGATTTATTTTAAAAATACATACATTTCGGGGCGCCTGGGTGGCTCAGTCAGTTAGACATCCGACTTCGGCTCATGTCATGATCTCACGGTTTGTAGATTCTAGGATGGTGTTGGGCTCTGTGCTGACAGCTCAGAGCCTGGAGCCTGTTTTGAATTCTGTGTCTCTCTGTCTCTGCTCCTCCCCCGCTCACACTCTGTCTCTCTCTTTCTCAATAATAACTAAGACATTAAAAAGAAACGAAAATAAATCCATTGCATCTTTCGTTTCTAATGTATTCCGGAAGTTAATTCGACAGCTAACAGAGTGCTTTCCATATGCCAGGTAATATGCAAGGTAGGGAATATAGAAGTATAAAATGTACTCTTTTGCTTTTTGTCAGGTAGAATCCAGTTGTCAGCATAATATAGAATCACTGTTCTTCTACCTCATTCGGGCTGAGAATCAGATTGGAAACCCTCAGCTTCCTAGCCTCTCAATGCCCATTCACACATAAAATCTTTGGTTGTAACTTGAAATGTCCCTTTTATCCTTCCCCTTCTCCAGTATCATTGGTCTGCTACTCCTAATATTTTACCTGTACGTTAACATAAAGTTGTACAATTGTGCACTTACATTCATTTCCCTTTGTAATTCTATTCAGTGTGTTTATGTCTGCGTGGTCTGTTTCTTCATCTGGATTAAGAGCAATAACTGTGTGAGTTATTCACCAAAAAAAAATATTGGTTAAATGAAAGAGACCTTAGTCTTGAATAAAAATACCTAAGATAATCAATATCTTATATTCTTCTTAATTTCTTCCCATTTCGTTAGCAGTACCCCATGAATGAATGCTTTGTACAGGGACAAATGCTGGGAATGATTCTCATGGCGGCTTTTGACAAAACATGTGAATGGGAGACTCTTTGTTGAGGAAGAAGATGGAGTGTACTTAGCATCATCAAGTACCTTTAGGATTCTGACCCCCAGATTCCTTCAGTACTTAACAGATGATGTTTGTCTTCTCTAGAGTTGTGTAAACTAAGGGAATTGGACATCTGTTTTTGAATGATTTGACCTTAGATCACATTTTTAAGTAAAACCACATGAGTGTTATAATATCCTTTTATTGCATTAGGAAGCAACAAGAATAAACAGTATCCTCTGGGCTTCTGAAGAGATCAGGGTTTGATCTAATTGTTTATACTATATTAAATGTCTTATTCAAAATTCATATTTTCCAGTGAACCTTGGTAGTTTTCAGAGAAATAGATTTTACTCTCATCTCCTTATTTCACATTTGTTGCTAACTCTTTGGTTACTTGAGGAAAAAATAATAGAACTAATTTTGGCTCCAAACTGTCATCTTAAGCATGGTGGGTTTTAATTTCTATTCTTAAGTAAGAGAATAGCTCATGCGATTTGAGAGTCAACTCATTTTATTTTTTAAAAGTTATAATTAGAAACTGAAGATAACCCCAATAACTTCTAGCGTATTTTGTAGTTGTTGTTCCTCTATTTGTAATTTTCTCCAGAGAGCATGCACCACAGATATTTGGTTATCTGACTCTGCAACGTGCTATGTAATCTTGATTACATTTTGGGTTAAAACATCAGTCCTAGAATCAGACTGATTGGGTTAAGATCCTGATTTTTCTTTGTGGCTTGAGGAAGATTTTAACCCTTCTGAATGTAAAATAATGATAATACTCCCCTCAATAATGCATTGAATCAAATAAAAGAACGGGTATGAAGAACTTAGCACAGTGAGTGATACATAGCGAGCATGCAGTAGAGATTCAGGGACAGTAACAGTTATAATGTGAAGAGGAAGTCATGATCGCTGTCACACTTGGAATAGAGAAGGCCAAGAGGCAGCTTCCTCTGGGCTCAGACCCACTGTGCCATTAGCCAGTCTGCTGTTATCTGAAGTAACAGGGCCATTTTATGTAAACCACTGACTATTATTATTAATAAATAAAATACTACTATTATCATGTCTGGAGCAGTTGTTTAGTATTTATAGTCAATAAAGCAAAACATTGAAAATTAGGGGTGCTGAGTGGTTAAGTGTTCAACTTTGGATCAGGTCATGATCTCATGGTTCTTGGGTTCAAGCCCCCTTATCAGGCTCTGTGCTGACAGCTCAGAGCCTGGAGGTTGCTTCAGATTCTGTGTCTCCATCTCTCTCTGCTGCTCCCCGCTCATTCTATGTCTCTCTCAAAAGTAAGTAAACATTTAAAAATTAAAAAAAATTAAAAATGTACATTCCATTTGGCCAGCAAATTGGGCCAACAGGACCCTATTCTACAGAAATAAAATTGTTAGCGTGTTTGTATGGATGGGTATTGGAGTATACTTTCTAGTAGTGGGTACTAGAAACGTGGAGCTGGGTCCATATGTCCATGTTGGTCTAAAGACCTGTCCATGTTATATTATTGACTAAAGGACAAAACAAACTGTAGGGGAACATGTCAGATTATTACCTTCAAAAAACAGGAAAAGGCTTAAAGAAAAGACTCACCGCCGGCATGTAAATAAATATATGTTTGTGTGCATAAAATACAGTTTTGAAGGAAATGCACTATTACCTTAGTGGCACAAGATATTGTTAGCTTTTTTAAACTTTATTATTTAAAACTTTAAAGATGAAAATGTTCATAATACATAGGGCAGAAATCATATTTCTGTGTAGTCCTCACCTAGATTCAACCAGCTTTGTTAGCTTTTGCTGCATAATACACTGTCTCCAAACTTGGTACCCCTAACCTTAACCCTAACCCTAACCCGTAGCTGATGATTCTATGGGTCAACAATTTGGGATTAGCTCCGCTGAGTGGTTCTGCTGATCTGGGGGCTGTGCGTGGCTGTTCTTGTCTGGGCTTGTTTCTGCATCAGCAGTAAGCTGTAGGGTTAACTGGGGCCTGGGTGGGAATGCGAATGTCTGCTCCCAGTGTCCCTCGTCTCTAGCAGACTAGCTGGGACTTGTTCACCTGGTAGTGAGCAAGTTTTCCTTTTCCCTTAGAGCCTTAAGTGTCTCAGAATTGGACTTTACTTCTTTATACACACATGTATGTGTATGTACATGTGTGAGTGTGTATGTGTGTATATATATGTGTGTGTGTGTGTTTTGTGTCTATATATACATATAAAACTATATGCACATGCTATATATATATTACATATATATGCGTTGACTCAAGAGGATATAATGTTCTTCCTAAAATGATCTAACTTAAAATAAAAAAATAATAAACTAAAATAAAATAACTTATGTGCTCGTTCTTAAACTGAAAGGCAACATGGTACCACACTCAAGAGCACAGACTTTGAGTCACTTTGCCTTGGGTCACATCTCACAGCTACCATTTAAGTTCCTGCATGACCTTGAGCAAATTACTTAACCTCTCTACACCTCAGCTTTCTTATCTTCTGGAAGATTTAAAGGAGCTAATGTATGAACAGCACTTAGAAGAATGCCTGGTACGTAGTAAATATTATGTATATGTTAGCTGTTATTCCTCCTCATAGTATTAGCCAATATATATATACCCATGTAACTGAAAGTTTTTCATAATTAGTTTTGTAAAAGCAATTGACAGCTTTTGCAATCACCATTAATTATTGTAGGTGTCATTTTACTCTTGTAATAAAAAACATACGTTTATAATTCAGTGGACTTGATAAAACTTTAACATTTGATCACATTAGATTTTTCAGCCTGAGTTATATCTAGAATGCTTAAGTATATTTGAAAATTAATGTGTAAATATTGACAATAAACCCTAATGCCATACCTGGTTTGTATTGCTGACCTTATTACGTTGAATAGATATGGATGGTGGCAGGCTGTGTAATCACGTGGTTGTTGATACATGTAACGCGACGAATGGGAAATTAAGCAGTCTCTTAAGAAAGTACCTAGTACCTTGAAGTAGGCATTCAGCTATCTCAGCTTGCTAACCTAAGACCAAATATATTTGGATGAAAACTGGAGGCAAGGTCTAATTTTGGCACATGCCTCCTATGCGCCAGGCACTCTGCTAAGAAGGATTCTATGTGAATGATCTCATTTACTCACTGAACAGCCTCCTTGAAATGGGAACAGTTTTATCCTTACTTCCTAGACTAGGAAACTGAGGCATAGTGGAGTTCGCTAACTTGCTCAGTGGCATTCAGTACATGGCGGAGTCAAGATCCAAATGTAGGCTGTGTAGCTGCAGAACCTAGCTCTTTCTACCGAGCTCAGGGAGCCCCTGTGTGCGGTCCTGCACCAGGATGGGTACCACACCCACGCTAGCCCACCTGGCTCTCAGAACATCTTTTTTTTTTTTTTTTTACACTATACACAAGTTATCTCAGGTTTAGAGTACTTTTCATAAGGTCATGTAAGACTAAGTTGGATTTGTAGGTGAGATTTCTCTTCTAGCCACTCTTAGAGGGGCAAAGAGCATGACTCTCCTTATGGTCTTTCCTATTGGACTTTTCTAATAAATGGCAGATCTTCCTTCCAGAACCTCACAAACGTTTGGTTTTGAAAGTTTTACATATATCCAAGACACTTACGTTTAAAATGATATCCGACATTTGCTTTAATTTAAATTTCTTGATTTAGTGGTGACGACGACTATTTTCCCAGACATATGCACTTAATTGTAGTTTTGCTAATGCAAATTGCCTTTTCATACCATTTGCTGTTTATTTATTGGCATCTTGATTGATCCCACAGGTGCCTTAAATTCCAGACTATTTTGATCATTTATAAATTTGGTATTCTATCAGCAGTTTAATGTGGAGGTCAATTTAATTTACTGACTAACCTTGTCCAGTTTTGATAATTCCTTCTCTCTGCCCTCTGAGGAGGCAGCGTGTGTCACTGCTTGGCTCTGGCTTCTGACCACAGCCAAGCTAATGAAACAACTTGAGCAAAATCTTTGGTTTCCTCTTCTACATTATGGGGAACTCTCAATCATGGATGCTAACAGAAACCTTGGAGTGTTTTGGAGAAATATTTTCTGTGACAAACAATGGTTTAGCTAACTCCTTCTTGAGCACCACTAGCAGGTTTCTGTTAAATCAAAAATGTCAAAGATGATGCATTTTTAAAATAGTCAACTTTGGTTTATATTTAATAGAGAAGCCAGCTGTATCATTTCTTCTTAAAGTAAGACGGTTTAGCTGCTAACGTGTCACCAGATACACATGAAAAAGAATTGTCTCAAAATCAGTAATTTAGGGGGAAAAATAAGCAGAAGCTTATATTGTGATGGTTTGTGTCATTCTGAGATTTAGAACAAAAATGAACTGGTTTCTAAAGATGTCAATCAATAAAAAACGCGACGAATGGGAAATTAAGCAGTCTCTTAAGAAAGTTCTCAACAGTATACCTGTCACTTCTCTATTGTACTTGTGGCTCATTTCCTAAGATACAGTCATTAGCGTCAGCAGCTAGTTAAAAGGTTGTGTTTGCTTTACTCTGTGTTTGTTTTTTTCTTATAAATTATAAAGCACACCCATAGTATTTTCCAGCTAAGTCACTGAAGCAGTTTGGATGACACACTGTATGTAACATGAGTTAGTTCTCAATAAAACTTCACTTTTCTTATGAAAGGGGAGCACATTACTTCTCTGGATGGAACCCCCAGGGTTTCTAATATTACCCATGAGCCTCTTCATCCCTGCTTTGCCTCATATGGTAACTGTGTCTTGAATCTCTTGTTTAAAAGAGTTTCTGGTTGACAGTCCTGAGTCCACAAATTTTACAGACCCTTGAGATTATGGTTATATCAATATTGGTAAGTTTAATGGATCAGATTTGTTAACTTTTTTTTCTGTCCATGCTAAATACAAAATATCTAAAATATTTTAGATTACAGCTAAACTGTGAGGTTCTTGCTGGAGGAATTGGTCCAAGTGTTATTGTTCATAGTCCTCAAAATGCCCAGTCTATAGTAGGCACTCACATGTATCCCACTATGGCTAAAAGTGACCAGGTAAGGAGAATGAATTTAGTTTGGTCAGCTCAGTATTTTTATGAATAATCAATCATAATAATGCCCATTCCGTTATGCTGTGAATCACTTAACTGACAATTGCATATCTTTTTGGTATATAAAATAAATATCTTAAGGGGTGCCTGGGTGGCTTAGCTGATTGAGCTTCTAACTTCACCTCAGGTCTTGATCTCACAGTCCATGAGTTTGAGCCCCATGTTGGGCTCTGTGCTGACAGCTCGGAGCCTGGGGCCTGCTTCAGATTCTATGTCTCCCTCTCTCTCTGCCCCTCCCCCGCTCATGCTCTGTCTCCATCTCTGTCTCTCAAAACTAAACTAAAACATTAAAAATAATAAAAAATTTAAAATAAATATCTTGAAGCAAGTGTTTTATGCGCAATTTCGGTATATGCTGTGCTTATTCTGCTTATTATGCAGTAGTGTGCTATGCTTTAGCTATGCTTATTATTAATTTTATAGCACCTGGGTTGATGTGGGACTCCCTCGGGAAGACAGAGAGGGCCATGTTTTAGCCTGTCTGACTCTTAAGAAGGCCCCTGCCACATGAGCCCATCACCTCCTCTCCCAGCAAGAGCACCAGCTGGACTCTGGGAAGGTGAAGAAGTGATGCAGTCCATCCCGCAGTTTGCTAGGGCTTTCCTGTTGTCCGGTGTTACCTCTTTGCCATCTTACCATATTTTCACCAGCATATTAAGTTCGTGGCAAAAATCTGTGTGACTAACAAATGGTATGCCATTTGTAATACTTCAGAATCCAAGAGAAAGGCAAGATGAGAGAGGGCAAAATAGGAAGGTGGCTAAGACATTTGGGTGAAAAGACAATTATTTTTCAATGAAAAGCTTCTTCTCTAGTAGTTGCAAAACAAGTATTTCACATTTGTACCAGGATGGACTCTTTGGAAGGGACACAGAAGAGGCAGGAGCTAAAGAAGGCTGCTTGGCATCTGGTCTGTAGAATATGGATGTGGCTCTGGCTGTGGTTTCTTCAGGCTGAAAGGGGTGCTAATAAGTATTTTTAAAGTGATGGTGGCACTTCCCCACAGAGGCTTTGTTCCCTTTGAGCTTTGCTCCCGGAGTTCATTTATTTCTCCACAGGCTTTCAACTTCCTTATTTCACGAGGTTTCTCACTGGAAAAGACCTATTCTTTAGGACCATTGTTAGTCTGGCTGAGGGAGCAGGAGGGGGATGTCATCTAGTATTTTGATATTTGAAGGATGAGATCAAATTTAAAATCACAAATGAAAACTGAAAAGCTCCCTATGAAGGAGGCAGAGCACAGTTACGATCTTGTTGGTTTTGGTTATTGGGAGAGAAGAGTTGTGGTATGACCTCGAAGCGTCCATTTGCCAGTGAAATCAGTTGTGGGTTACACCCAGCATTCACTTACTTATGTACGTTGCAGAATGAAGCAGAGGAGGACAGGAAACATGAGTATTATACACATACACATGATAAAAAAACCGTGACACGTATTTCTTCATGGAAGTTTTGTGGTCTAAGTATGTATGTTTCTGTGTGTATGTATGTAAATGTATGTAGACACACGTAGCATCACACATGTCTGCAGGGCTGCGTATGCAATGTATTTGGTACTATGATGAGTCAGTATGTTTGAAGAATACTGGTTTTAGAGCATTGCATTTAGCACTTGAATGTAAAAAATTCAGATGCCCTTTAGCTCAATCAGATGCTGTTGGTGGGCCCTCTGGCAGGTTCACTGTTCTCTGTGTTTCTGTGGGTGTTTACCATTGTGAGGATTTGATGCAATGGAATAGATGTAGCACCTGGCCTATGCACTGAGTGGCACATTGTATGTCTCTGCATTCTCCTGGTCTCCTTAAGAACAGCCAAGATACGTTCTTGGAGTTCTCTTCCTCTCCTCCTTGTCTCAAAGCTGGCTCTTTTCTGAATTCAGCCTTGGTGCTCTCTTTCCATTTCCCATGATCATGTTTGTCTGTTCTATTCTCCACTTGTGTCTCTTTCTCCATTTGTGTTTTCTCCTACCAATTTCTTTCATAGCCAAAGGGCTTAGCTTGATAGCCTTTATCTTTGAGTTAAGAAACCAGAGATTTTTTTTTCTTAATTTCTTTCAGTTTTCCTGTTCTCAGTCTTTTTCTTCCATGTTGAGGAAAAAAAGTACACTTGGGTTTGAAAGCTATACCATTCAAACTTTAAGCCTATACCACTTGGTACACATCAGAGCTGGTCCACACATTGTTCCTGCCCATGACCAACATGGGAATTGAGAGCAAGTCTTTAGAATGTTTTATAGGACTTTGACAAAGTGATTTTACATTTATTTAATATAATAACAAATTTGGGCTTGCATTTTGCACGTTTTTTGTTTCTTCTTTTTTAGAAAACCATATTTATTGCATTTTACATAAATACGATCTGAGATGCATCAGATATTTTTAAACAATGGTCCTTCATCATGGATTAGTTGAGAAGCACTGCTGTAGATAACTGAATTGTTACAACTGGAATATGTAATAGGTCAGAAGAAGATAGTGACCATGTAAACTAGAGGCTCATGTAAACCAAGGGCAGTATGTATACCAACAAAGATGGAACTTGTAAACTTTCTATTTAGCTTTTGGATTTTAAGTCTATAAATTTGAAGACATGGTCATAGAGGAAAAAAATGAAGACAGAACAGCCAAAGGAAGAGAGAAGCCAATGATCTGTGTGCTTTTACTAAAATTAAGAGGTTTAAGAAGTGAATCTTATAATGGCTTTTAAGTTGTTAGGACTGGACAGTTTTTCTTTCTTGCCTTTGTTGAGGAAGAAAGATTTTGCTCCTGCCCTTCAAGGTTTTTTTTGGTTGGTCTAAGAACTAAATTGACATGAGACAGATTAGCAGAAGAAAATGAAACTTAATTACATATGTATAGGGGTTCCATATGAATATGAGGGTCACAAGCCTTCAGGAAATTGAGGCTTATATTCCATCCAGAGCTAAGGAGAAGGGGGTAGGCATCTTGAGACGTCAAAGGGAAGAAAGACAATTCACAGGAAGATGAAAAAGAGTAAATGTTTGGCAAATATATGTTTGCTGGGTCTTGAAGAAACAGACATAGAGAGGAATTTTAAGAAATGGGCTTTTCTAAGTTCTTCCCTTTCTACCACACCTACTTCATATTATACTGTAATTATCTGTAGTGATGGGTCCCTTCCTGGAGCAGCTCATCCATCCAAATTCTTTTAGGCAGTTAGGGGGAAGGTCAAAGTCTCTTCCTGAGCCTTCCGTTTCTTAAAAATAATTAGCCTAAAATAATCCGTATGTCATAGAGACACACTTTGGGGTGGCAAGTTTTGCTGCTCCTTTTAGGTTCTGTGGCTGGTCTAATAATTAGATTAATATAGAACAGATTAACAGGAGAAAACCAACAGAACTATAACATCATGTATATTTCCTTTGTCCATGGGAGAGACCCTGGAAAAGAAAATGGCTGAAGCCATCATCTTAAATGTTATCTTCAGCTAAAGACAGAGGATGCTGGAGGTGGCAAGTCTGGGAAGAAAAAGCATAGTCAACAAGGGTAAGGATGTTATGTAAATGTAAGTCTTTGCCTTTTTCATTGACATGAGTTTCTAGAAATTTGGTCATCCCCTTCTTCCTGATACAGAAAGGGACACACTGTTACAAATGGACCTTCCCCTCATAAGTGTCTTATACATAGGGGTTAAGTTCTACTCAGTTTTGAGAGCTTCCCTTGTGTTTGCTGTTTCTTAAGAAGAACCAGCTCAAAATAATCCCCATGCCAAAGAGACACATTTTAAGGAGACAAATCTGCTCCCTATCAAGTTCATAAAACACTGCTTCTCTGCTAGCCAAAGTATTTAATAACACACTTAATTCTCTTTTCCTGCTGAACGATGGAAAACACTCCCTTTTTTGTTGGGCGCACAGAGTTTCTGAAATGTAAGAAGAGAATTCATGCGGCTTTCTCAGCCTTTAAAAATCTAGAGCCTCTACCACACCAATGCAAATTTTAATGATAGGATAGAAGGGAGTAACTAATTATATGTAGCTATTGCTGCTATCACAAAACAATGATGGAAGATAGTCCAATCAAAAACAATTCCCGGTGGATATGATTAAGCTAAATTTAATTCACCCAAAGATTCAAGAATATTTCATGTTCTCATAACAGTTTTCTTTTTCAGAGAGACCAAAATCATTATTCTTAAAGACCTTCAAAGCGTGCTTTAAAAACTGCTCCTTTTGAAGCTGGCTCTGTTACGTAGAACTCTTTCCATTTGCAGGCGATGTTATATTCTCTACTTCCACACTTGTGACTTAAGGGTGTTTTGTTATTCGAACACAAACAGAATTTCTATGCTAATTTGAATTCTGATTTCTTTTATTTATTTGCCCAGTTGGAGTGTTTTTTATAGGGGAAAAAAATGAGGTAAGAAAGTACCTACAGAGGGAGACCCAATTAGTCTTTGAAAATGCATTTCCTCACAGTCAAAACATTGAAGTGGAGGTGAAAATTAAACATTCAGCCATATAGGGATATTTTTTAAAACAGCCTTAATAGTCTAAAATTGAATATAAATGCTTTGGATCCTTTAAACATGAGCAAGTTGACTTTACTTTCATAGCCGATAGGTGATAAATTCAAACAATTAAAAGGCATCTCTTCCCTCCCACCTGCCATTTTCTGTATGCACAAGTATGAATTTACCTCCAGGATTCTGGGTTTGCCAGACTGTGCTAAACCTGAGTGTTCATACTTTCTCTAGCAAACTCACCATAAGACAGTAGGGCAGCACTGTCAGGAAATACTTGTGTTGCAGAAATGTTATCTTCTCTACTTTGAAGCCATGAGATAAGTCCTCATGACCACATGCAGAAATAAAGATCCCCTTCCCAAAGCTTAAATGTAGGGACAACGTGAACTCAGTTGAAGGTTTTGTAACCCTTCAATAGTAATGTTCCTCTCTCATAAAGAAAGGAAACCTAAAAATTACAGATTAGGTGAAATAGGATAAGACCGGGAAGGTTGTAAGGTGGACACATGGAGCTAAAGATAGATAATTTAGAGAAACCACACATTTGGATGAGGTATGAGGAAAACAAAGTAATAATTCTGCAAATTGCCACCAATTTTTGAGCTTCTGTTATAGGGCAGGCATTGTCCCAAGTACCTTTATAGGTATTAATCATGAATTATGGGGGATCCATAGAAATACCAATTGAGAGACTTGTGAGGGGGAAAATAAGGAACTCTTCTGTGACCATACCCCAGGGGAGGTGCTTGGTAAAGGGAGACTTTTCCTTCAAAAATGTGTGTATGTTGGCCATAGTGCTGCTCAGTAGGCTTCTCTACTGTTGAAAGGAAGAGCAACTTTGGTTGTGACCAGTGCAGGCAGAATTGCTTCTTGAGACCAGAGCAGGTGAAGAAGATGGCGCATGGATAGAGCCGGGCTTCCACCAGCACCACGCCCATCTTGGAAGATCTTGGACTAATTTCGCAGAATCACATAGTGAAAGTGATAGATCTTGTGAGAAAAATGGGGTTGGGGCTGACCACTCTAAATCTGTGCAGATTTATAGCTGGGGAACCAACAAAAACAGTAACAACCCTTCTAAAAACACGAGCCCCATCAACTCCCGTCTGGGGCATTCAGAATCCCAGTGACTCTGTTTTTAGCCCTGTACCCTAGGACTCCAGCTTTGTCCTTCTCACTGGAGAGGGCCATGCAGTCAGTCCCTTCTAGTAGAGATTATTTTCTTCCAACTTAAAAATCGGTTCCTGGGTTTGTCGTCTTCTTTTTTAAATTTATTTATTTAACTCTAAGTTAGGTAGTGTACAGTGTAATATTGGTTTCAGGAGTAGAAACCAGTGATGGATCATTTGCATATAATACCCAGTGTTCATCCCAGTAGTGTCCTCCTTAATGCTTCTTGTCTATGGAGCCCTTCCCCCCCACCTCCCCTCCAGCAACCCTCAGTTTGTTCTCTGTATTTAAGAGTCTCTTATGGTTTGCTTCCCTCTCTGTGTTTATCTTATTTTTCCTTCCCTTTCCCTATGTTGATCTGTTTTATTTCTTAAACTCTACATATAAGTGAAATCATATGATATTTATCTTTCTTTGACTGACTTATTTTGCTTAGCATAAATCACTCTAGTTCCATCTACATTGTTGCAAATGGCAAGATTCCATTCTTTTTGATCACTGAGTAATATTCTTTTGTACAAATATACTACATCTGTTTTATCCATTCATCAGTCGGTGGACATTTGGGGTCTTTCCATAATTTAGCTATTGTTGATAACACTGCTATAAACATTGGGGTACATGTGTCCCTTTGAATCAGCATTTTTGTGTCTTTTGGATAAATACCTAGTAGTACAATTGCTGGGTCATAGGGTAGCTCTATTTTAATTTTTTGAACCTCCGTACTGTTTTCCAGAGTGGCTACACCAGTTTGCATTCCTACCAACAGTACAAAAGTGTTCCCCTTTCTCTGCATCCTTGCTGGCATCCTGTTGTTTCCTGAGTTGTTAATTTTAGCCAGTCTGACAGGTGTGAGGTGGTATCTCGTTGTGGTTTTGATTTGTATTTCCCTGATGATGAATGATGTTGAGCATCCTTTCATGTGTCTGTTAGCCATCTGGATGTCTTCTTTGGAAAAGTACCTATTCATGTCTTTTGCCAATTTCCTCAGGGGATTATGTTTTTCGGGTATGGAGTTTGGTAAGTTCTTTATAGATTTTGGATACTAAACCTTTATCTATTATGTCATTTGCAAATATCTTTTCCCATTCCGTCGGTTGTCTTTTAGTTTTGGTGATTGTTTCCTTTCCTGTGCAGAAGAAGCTTTTTATCATGATGAGGTTCTATTAGTTCATTTTTGCTTTTGTTTCCCTTGCCTTTGGAGACGTCTAGTAAGAAGTTGCTACAGCCAAGGGCAAAGAGGTTGCTGCCTGTGTTCTCCTCTAGGATTTTGATGGTGTCCTGTCTCACATTTAGGTCTTTCATCCATTTTGAATTTATTTTTGTATATTATATAAGAAAGTGGTCCATTTTCACTCTTTGTTGCTGTCCAGTTTTCCCAGTGACATTTGCTGAAGAGACTGTCTTTTTTTCCATTGGATACTCTTTCCTGCTTTGTCGAAGATGAGTTTGCCATTCATTTGTGGGTCCATTTCTTGATTTGCTATTCTGTTCCATTGGTCTATGTGTGTGTTCTTGTGCCAGTACCGTACTGTCTTGATGATTACAGCTTTGTAATATAGCTTGAAGTCTGGAATTGTGATGCCTCCAGCTTTGGTCTTCTTTTTCAATTTTGCTTTGGCTATTTGGGGTCTTTTGTGGTTCCATACAAATTTTAGGATTGTTTGTTCTAGCTCTGTGAAGAATGCTGGTGTTATTTGGTAAGGATTGCATTGAATGTGTAGTTTGCTTTGGGTAGTATAGACATGTTAGCAATATTTGTTCTTCCCATCCATGAGCATGGAATGTTTCTCCATTTCTTTGTGTCCTCTTTAATTTCTTTCATAAGCTGTCTATAGTCTTACCTCTTTGGTTAGGTTTATTCCTAGGAATCTCATGGTTTTTGGTGCAATTGTAAATGGGATTCATTTCTCTTTGTGCTGCTTCATTATTGCTCTATAGGAATACAACTGATTTCTGTACATTGATTTTATGTCCTGCGACTTTGGTGTATTCATGTATCAGTTCTAGCAGTTTTTTTTGCTGGAATCTTCCGAGTTTTCCACATAGAGAATCATGTCATCTGCGAAGAGTGAAAGTTTGGCTTCTTCCTTGCTGATTTGGATGCCTTTTATTTCTTTTTGTTGTCTGATTGTCTTCTTCATCAGTCAGTGTTATTTCCTTTTCAAACTCAGGAGGGGAGCAGAAGCTTCACATTTTCTTTTTTTTTTTTTTTTGCCCTTGCAGTTTCCCAACAGCTTCACAGGGTGGAGAGTGGCTCTTGAAACCACTGAACTTCTTGCCATTTCTTCCCCTGAGTGAAGGCACTTGTGTGCGACTGTAGCTTTGTATAAAGGTCATCATGGAGCCATTTATTTAGATCCCTCTAAAAGCTTAATATCCTGCAGAAAGTGACACACATATCCAAGGGACTTCTGTGTTATATGGATGTCACTCCCCTACTTGCTAATCCTCTTTGAGCTCATCTGCATTACAGAAGCACACTGTGTAACAAACGGACTATTTTCTGGCTCATAAAGATTAAAAAGGAGAAAAGGGTATAAAAGTTAGGATCATTTGAGTATTTGTAACTTAAAACACCTGACTCTCACCTTGACCTCAAGTTAAAAGGTTCTCTATACATTAGACAGCTCAAAAAGCTGACAGAACATTTTGTGCTGGAATGGAGTACAATGGGAGATGGACTGCACAGGTAGGAGGGTAGTGTTTTGAGGATTCCAGGTGATTCCCTGAACAGTAATGGTAGGAAATTATCTAGCTTATACCAACATGTAAAAAGAGACTTCTCTGTTTCAACTTCATCCAGGCATCCAAACTAGATGTTTCAGGATTCAGGAAACACACGCATTTGCCATCCTTTGCCTATTGCCATGTTTACCACCCATGGCTGCCCGAATTTCACTGATGGCAACACTGCATCTTGGCAGTGTGGCAACACTAAAGGTTTTGGTGATTCAGTGTTGGCCTCAAGGCCAGGTCATGGTCAGCCCGGTCAGTGGAAATATACACTGTAACTATGTTGCAGGGAACAGAGCCCGGCATGATCAGATATGGAATCAGTCTGAGAAAAGTACGATTTTTAACTCATGTTCTAAACACCAACAGGCAGCTTTAGATTTGTGATGGAATTGGTCAGCCCTGCATATTTTGAAGATTTTTTCTTTGTACATTTTGTAGAATATAGCTAACCCAGATCATTTCAATGATATTCTCTTGCCACTTGTTCCTTTTCTGTGCCCCCAACTCATTCTTAAATCACATTTGCAGCTCTTCCTTATTACTAAAATATATGTTCCATAGATAACCCTTCCCTTGTGGCCTGGCTTTCATATTTCCAGGTGTGTAACATTCATCTCTTGAAAAATTGCTCTATTTTCAAAGAGCAACTATAATTTTCCTTCACTGTCGTGAAGGGGTTTGTTTTCTTCATATATGCTCAAACAGCACATGAAGAAACATGGGCTTATTGGAGTGTAACAGGGTGAGTAATGGGCTGGACGCTCAGAGGCTCAAAGTTCTGCTTTGGCCACTAACTCATCCTGAAACCTGGATAAACTGCTTCCTAATCTCTCTGTGACTCAGTTCCTATTTATCTTTAATACCATTAACTCTACCTAGCTCCCTTTACAGAGGGGCAAGGTTAGGGTAACAGTCATCAACAAACATTGTCTAATATTGATCCCTTAGTAGTAGCCTATTAATTTATAAAGGATATATCTACATTTATGTTTTTTATTTAGTCCTTATAATAATGCTCTGGGAAAGGTGGTCTTCTCCTTTTGCTGTGTAGGAAATCACAGCTTGTAGGCAAGATAGAAATTTCATACTTTCTATAGTAGTATATGTATGTTTATAGTTATCTGTTGGGTATATACCAAAATAAACACACACACACACACACACACACACACACACACACACAAATACATGTCTTCTTTAAAATTATGATTCACAATAAGGGAAGTTTTAAAAGGAACACTTGACTGGGGGAATAGTCTCCTTACTTGGTAGAAATCATGAGTCCAGTCACATGTGAATCGTATTTCTTTCTTCCTCCTTATGCTCCAAATTTTAGGTGTTCTTTCTCTTCAGAGTTTCAATACATTTTTCCTCTCTGCCTAAAAGGTTTTATGATGTCCTGTTTTCCCTTTTATCCTAGAACATTTTGCTTTTATCTTTCTTCATGTAATTTATAAAATTCATATAATGATTTTAATTGCCATTTCTGTTGACCTTAGACATGGGGAGGGCCAAGTGACACAGTTGATGTCAGGGTACTTGGAAAGCTTGAATCCACATGGAAACTTATCAGCAGTCACGGGCAGGCTAGTGCTATGGATGGAAAGATACAAATTGCTCATAGAGACGTCTGAGAATGACCATCCTCCGACTGGCATGATGGTTGCTTAGTCATACCAGTCATGAAAACACCTGCACCGTCAAGGAATCAGTTGTTACAGCAGTGGGGCAGGGGTGGTGGTGCTGACCTGCCAGAGAGTCCTATTGATGACAGGAGTGTCACAGGGCCAATAAGGTTTTTCTGAGATTCCACAAATCAGACCAATCTGTTATGTTTCTGTAGGTTGCACGAGACTATGAAAGTGGCTGCAATCACCAAATGGTGGCACAATTCTAGAATAACGTCCCATAGTACTTTCTGAGATGGTGGAAAAGCTCAGTATCTGTACTTCCCAGTGTGGTAGCAACCAGCCAGATGTGCCCATTCAGCACTTGAAATGTGGCTAGTGTGGCCAAGGACCTAAGCTTTTAATATTATGGAATTTAAGTTCATTTTAATGTAAATAGCCTGTGGCTGGTTACTACCAGATGATAAATGCAGGTCAGCGAATTATGCCTATTTTTGTTACTTAGAAGGCTAATTGCAGTAACTTCAAGGAGACTTCTCATTCACTGATCTTTTTTTTTTTTTAACGTTTATTTATTTTTGAGTGAAAGAGACAGAGAGAGACAGATCATGAGCAGGGGAAGGAGAGAGAGAGAGACGGAGACACAGAATCAGAAGCAGGCTCTAGGCTCTGAGCTCACAAATGTAAGGCTTGAACTCACAAATCCTGAGATCATGACCTGAGCTGAAGTCGGATGTTTAACCGACTGAGCCACCCACGTGTCTCCACCCCACCCCCCATCCCATTCACTGATCTTGAGAATGCTTTGGGGTGAAAAGATACAAAAGGGATGAGACTCTCAAAGCCTAAGTAAGATACATGGCATTGCAATGTCAACCCATGTAAATGACAGTGGCTTGGAGAAATGGCCAGAAAGTGGTATTTCAGGTTGTAACTTTCTTTTGATTTTCTTTTTGCAGGGTCTTTCATGTTGGTGAACACGTCTGGGAGACCTGAGGGGCAGCGGGCCCACCTTCTCTTACCTCAGCTTAAAGAAAATGACACCCACTGCATTGATTTTCACTATTTTGTATCCAGTAAGAGTAATGCTGCTCCTGGGTTACTCAATGTCTACGTGAAGGTCAACAACGGGCCTTTGGGGAATCCTATCTGGAATATATCTGGAGACCCTACCCGCACATGGAACAGGGCAGAACTGGCCATTAGTACTTTCTGGCCTAATTTTTATCAGGTATGCTCTTTGTTTTCATTTCCTGTTTCGATGCATCTTCTGAAAGAGTTTTTTTTTTTATTCTTATAAACATAGAATGTATAAGAAGTATAGGCATTTTTTATACGTATGTTAGGAAAGCTTGTGCTGTTTGGTAAGGGAGTATATTAAGTCTTTGTTTCTACATTATCTTGAGAAATGGGTTAAAAAAAAAACACCTTTCGACTTTGTTTATAGAGATATTTTAAGAAATTAAAAGCAAAATAAAAACACAAATAATTGTTTTTAGTAGCCTGCACCAGGGCAGGAAGCACTCTCTGCAAGTGCTATATTAAGTAAGCCATATCTGAGCCATGGAGACACAGCACTTGATTCTAGAAGAGGAAGCCCTATTGCTCATGAGTTACTGGCAGGAGTAAATGAGTCATTAAGAAGTGAGCCTCATGGATCAGGTAGCAAGAGGCAGCTTCCTGTTCCCATCCCTGCAAGCAGTGGGAAGAAGATAACTTGTACAGGCTCAGTCCCTGTCACGGAGGAGCTGCTGTCCTGCTATTTGGGATGTTCCAGTAAGATCCCCATTACCCACTTGGAATTCTCGGTTAAAGTAAATAAATGGTGGAGGCAGGGACAGTTAAAACGTGGTACCAAAGTACACCTGATGTCATGTCCGTGCTGTCAGAGAGTGACTTGTATCACAAGAGCATCCTGACTCATGATCAAAGGTGGGAAATTAGTGACAGGGACACTTGGTGCTTTTTTTTTTTTTTTCCTTTTGTCCACAGAACCTTCAAAAAATAACTGGAGGGGCGCCTGTGTGGCTCAGTCGGTTGAGCATCTGACTTTGGGTCAGGTCATGATCTTGCAATTTGTGGGTTTGAGCCCCGCGAGCCTGGAGCCTCCTTCTGATTCTGTGTCTCCCTCTCTCTGCGCCTCCCCTGCTCGCACTCTGTCTCTCAGAAGTGAATAAACATTAAAAAAAAATTAAAAAATAACTTGATATTAAGAATACTCAATTAATTTCAGGCTAAGAGGATTCATTAAGAGGGTTGAGATGTTTTGCTTTTCTCTTTCTTAATTCCTTTGGCTCGCTCAGGAGCCAGCTGAAACGTGTAAGCACAATCCTCTCTCATATTTAACTGAGGTGTTGGCTAGACTCAGGGAAGGGAGAACTGAGTCCTCTCTGGGTCTGCTGGTCTTCCGAATGGCTGTCAATGTTGTGCCTAATTTGTCTCTGTGCTCTTTTACCTACAATAATTTCTAGAATTTAATGAATGATATATAAATGTGTTTTGAGTAGTGCACATGTAAATTGTTAAGTAGTACACTTGTAAATTGTTAACATCTTTTAAAAGGACCCTTCAGCAATACATTATAAAAGTGTTAAAATTTAGATAGATCTAAATTTAGCAATCTACTATTAGGAATTCATCCTAAAGAAATAACAAAGAATGGTTGCAAATAATTAACTACAAGAATACTCATGGCAGTTTATTTATAATAACAAAATATCAGAAACTATTATTTCCAACATTAGAGGGCTAATTTATGTTGCTTCAACACTACAAAGCATTTTGCAACAATTAAGAATAATGCTATGGAGGACCATTTAATGATCTATTTAAGCCTATGTTGTTAGGTGAGAAAACAATAAATTCCACAGTTTAAATTTTATATATTAAATATTTTTAATTTGAAAAGTATATAATAAAATATGTAAAATATTAATACAAATATGTTTTACTTATAAAATTATATAAATATATTATAAATATGAATATTGTAAAATAAAATTATATATTATATATTGTATATGATATACTTATATATGAAATATATATATACATATATAATTATATGTTCATTTATTATATATAATTGTATATTATATATTATGTATGATTATATATTATGAATATGAATATATATTTATATAAATACATATATAGATATTACACATATAAAATAAAGACTATATGCTGAAATAAATATATTAAAAAGTGGTATCTCCTTAGCTAGTAGGGTAACAGGTGATTTGAACTTTTTTTCTTTCTACCATCTATCATATTCTAAATTTTCTTCAATGTATATGTTACTTCTTTTATTTATGAAAACCCAAAGAATGAAATATAGCTTTTCTTCCATATGGAAAATATCCTATTTAACCAATAAACTTTTTTTATAAACGTATTACCAATCAGTCATATAATTTAAAAAATATGGCCTCTGGGACAAAGTTTTTTTCTTCCACAGCATTAAAATGGAAGCAGGGTGGATGGCTTAGTCAGCTAAGCATCCGACTTCAGCTCAGGTCATGATCTCACAGTTCATGAGTTCGAGCCCTGTGTTGGGTTCTGCACTGACAGCTTAGGGTCTAGAGCCTGCTTCAGATTCTGGCTCCCTCTCTCTCTGCCCCTCCCCTGCTTGTACTCTCTCTTTCTCAAAGATGAATAAGTAAATATTTAAAAATTATTTAAAAATACATAAAATGGAAGCAAGTGATGTGGGTTTGGCTAAGCTAGTCTTCAAAAGACATTTTATGTGATGGACTAGGCTAAGAGACCACGTGATTTTAGAATCTTCTTTTGTAGGGGACCTTCTCAAAGTAGAGAAGGCACTGGTCTGTAACATTCCCACTGCCCCTTGGAACCTGCACTAGGTTCTGCCTGAGTTTCCAACCATCTGCTGCATTGGGTTGGCAGGACAGCCTTTCAGGCAAGATTAGAAGGTATCCTGCTCATGTGTGCTCTGGTCTTCCTCTCTTTCATGTTAGCACTGCCTACCCAGAATCTCTAGGCGTGAACTCTCTTGGGCCCCTGACAGCCTCACGAGTCCAGTGCATTGGTACAGTTTTGACATCAGCTGCAATCCATACATTAAAGTTTTATTTCCCCTTTGTCTAAGCTTGGGAAGCTATCACAAATATAGACTGGGTGCCACACATGATAGACATTCTTTGCTCAGAGTTGCAGGGCCTGGAAGGCCTGCAGCATTCTCCTGGAGTCAGTTCTGGGTGAGGGCCCTTTTTCTGCCTTATAGATGGCTGCCTTCTTGTTGTCTCATGCAGTACTCAGTGGCATTTCCTCTGTATGTGCATCTGGAGAGAAAGAGCTCTTGTCTCCCTTATTCTTACTAGGACACTAATTATTGAGGCTCCACCTTCATGACCTCATCTAAACCTAATTACCTCCCTAAAACTCTGTCTCCAAATGCCATCATATTGGGGGTCAGGGCTTCAACATATGAAATGGTGGGGGGGAGCGGTGGACACAACATTCAGTCCATAAACACCCTTGGCGCACCTAGCTCAGACAGTTGGAATTAAAGGGATTATTGAGTTTAATGGTCTTAGAAGATCAGCCTTAAAAAGAGTTTATGGCACTACATTGAAAGTGAGGTGGTCCTATATATCAGGCCATTGTGATTTTCAATGGATTCTTCCCTTCTTGAGTTCTTTTGAATAAAATGTGTTGCCTCTCCAATTGTGAACATCTGACCCCACCCACCATAGTCCATCACTTTCCAATGTCACCTGTCTTACATTACTGAGCAGTGCATAACATACCAAATTCAATCAGAACCTAATTCTCACTAGCTGTTTGGTTCACTGGTTGATTCGTCAGGAATAGCTTTCTACTTTGGATTTAAAAGTGGTCTTGGGGCGCCTGGGTGGCACGTCGGTTAAGCGTCCGGCTTCGGCTCAGGTCATGATCTCGCGGTTCATGGGTTCGAGCCCCGCGTCGGGCTCTGTGCTGACTGACAGCTCAGAGCCTGGAGCCTGTCTTCGGATTCTGTGTCTCCCTCTCTCTCTCTGCCCCTCCCCCTGCTCGCGCTGTCTCTCTCTGTCTCTCAAAAAATAAATTTAAAAAAAATAATAAAAATAAAAATAAAAGTGGTCTTGTGGGGCACCTGGGTGGCTCAGTCGGTTAAGCGTCTGACTTCGGCTCAGGTCATGATCTCAAGGTTTGTGGGTTCAAGCCCCGCATCAGTCTCTGTGCTGACAGCTAGCTCAGGGCCTGGAGCCTGTCTTCGGATTCTGGGTCTCCCTCTCTCTCCAACCCTCCCCTGCTCACGCTGTCTCTCTCTCAAAAATTAAAAAAAAAAAAATTTATAATAGTGGATTCATCTAAAAAAAAAAGTGGTCTTGTAGGGGGTGCGTGGGTGGCTCAGCTGGTTAAGGGTCTGGCTTCGGCTCAGGTCATGATCTCACGATTCGTGGGTTTGAACGCCACGTCGGGCTCTGTGCTGACAGCTAGCTCAGAGCCTGGAACCTGCTTCAAATTCTGTGTCTCCCTCTCTCTCTGACCCTCCCCTGCTTGTGCTGTCTCTCTCTGTCTCTCAAAAATAAATAAAGAAACATTAAAAAATTTTTTTAAAGTGGTCTTGTAGTGGTGCCCAGGTGGCTCAGTCAGTTGAGCATCTGACTTTTGATTTTGACTTAGGTCATGATCCCAGGGTCGTCGAATTGAGCCCTGCATCAGGTTCCTCACTGAGCATGGAGCATACTTAAGACTTTCTGTCCCTCTCCCTGTGCCCCTCTCCCCTGCTTTCTCTCTGTCAAAAATTTTAAAAAACAAAATAAATTTAAAAGTGGATTTGTAAAGATTCTTTTTTTTAAAATTTTTAATGCTTATTTATTTTTGAGGGAGAGAGAGAGAGAGAGAGACTGAGCACTAGTGGGAGAAGAGCAGGGAGAGAGGGAGACCCAGAACCTGAAGCAGGCCCCAGGCTCTGAGCTGTCAGCACAGAGCCCAATGTGGGGCTCGTACTTGTGAACCACAAGATAATGACCTGAGCCGAAGTCGGATGCTCAAATGACTGAACCACCAGGTACCCCTGTGAAGATTCTTTAATACAGCATTTTTAACTTTTTAAGAATCTGGTGATCAACATTTTTAAAGGGTTTAGAGCCACCGAAAGTACACTTGTTGATTTAATTTCTAGACCCTCCAACCAAGCATTAGTTTTTAAAGTTTTAAAGGCATAGTAAAGGTAGTACTTCCTTCGTATTTCTCCTCTATCTGCTGGGCAGTAAACATACTACAGTCATTACCTCGATAGCAACACAAGCTATCAGGCAAATGGCACTCTGAAGATGATAAAAGAGAGACGTCTGCAGGAAACATCCCAAACACAGAGGATTAGGTCTTACAATCACCATGTAAGACCTGAATGATGTCTCCCCGTTGAGATGAGAAAGACAAACAGTGTATATAACAAAGGTGAATAAGAAGGCGAACACTTACTAAATCCTATTTCCACCCCTGGCCCAAGGTGTCAGCTTAACTAGAGATGATAAAAAAAAAAAAAAAAAAGCTAGAGAAAGAAGCTGTCCATGCTGGCGGCATTGCCCAGGGGAGGAGCTTCCCGACATTTTGTGGTCTCCAGTCCATTGGACTAGCGTACCTTGATTGAGGAGTTGGCTGTCATGCCCTGATGCTCTTAAAAATGTGAATCATATATGAGCCCCTCTGCTTTTGGACTAATTTCCCAGATATATTTATTTATAAGAAGTTCTATACTGGTCTGAGGATGTGAGTGTGCTCTGCGTGACTCCAGGTGACCCTTGAATGACATGGTAGTTAGGGACGCCAACCTCCCATGCACTGGAAAATTCGTGTATAACTCTTGACTCCCTCAAAACTTTGCTAATAACCAGCTCTTAATCAGAAGCCTTACCAATAACGTAAAGAATTGATTAGCACATGTTTTCCATGTTATATGTATTGTAAACCCTATTACTACAATAAAATAAGCTAGAGAAAATGTTATTAAGAAAAGCATAAAGATTCACATTTAGGTCTTTAATCCATTTTGAGGGGTTTTTTTGGTCTATGGTATTAGAAAGTAGACCAGTTTTATTTATTTTTGTATGTAGCTCTCCAGCTTTCCTGGTACCATATGTTAAAAAGACTGTCCCCATTATGTATTCTTGCCTACTTTGTTGTAGATTAATTGACCAGATAGGTATGGTTTATTTCTGGACTTTCTATCCAATTCCATTGATTTCTGTGTGTATTTTTGTGCCAGTACCATTACTGTTTTCATTACTACAGCTTTAATACAGCTTGAAATCTGGAATTGTGGTACCTTTAGATTTGTACTTTCTCAAGATTGTCTTGTTGGGTCTTTTGTGGTTCCATACGAATGTTAGTATTATTTGTAATTAGTTTTGTGAAAAATGTTGGTATTTTGATAAGAACTGCATTGAATCTGTAGATTGCTTTCGGGAATAAGGACATGTTAACAATATTAATTTTAACAATCCATGAGCATGGGATATCTTTCCATTTGTTTGGGTCGTCAATTTTTTTCATCAGTGTTTTATAGTTTTCAGAGTACATTTTTCACTTTAGAAAGGAAGTATGTTTGTAGTGCTGTTCCGTAGTTATTGAAAAAAATAGAGGTGTTAGCAGACTCACACAGTTCATGCCTGTGTTGTTCAGTGGTCAACTGTGCTATATTTCTAATCACAAACTATGAAAAATATTTTTTGATGTCATGTGTACATGCCTGTGTCTGACATTTTGCTTATGTACATAGTTTGTAAGAGTCAGTATCCAAATGATGCATCCTTAGGGTACAGATAGGCCATTTCTGGGCCCAAAAGCTGAGGACAAGATAGTAGGACATGGACATCAGAAGAAAGTGGTACCCTTGAGAGACCCTCTCTCAGTGCACAGGGACTCAGCTTTCCCCAGATGTCACTTCTGTGTCAATTCCACAGAGAATTTAGGCTGCAGGATACATTATAGAAATCTAAAACGTTAATATAAAGTGAACATAAATATTAGCATATTAGAATATTTTATATTCCTACTGTACTTTATTTCTAAAAGTTGCTTTTCCCACCTTATTAAGTAGTTTTGATATAATGAGTTAAGATCACTGAATTAACTGTTTTAAAGGAATTTCGCGTTGCTTGGGAATGGGCAGCATCACAGTGTAGTAAAAGAACAAACGCTTCGTCTCAAATAGAACTGCGTTTGATTATCAGCCCTGTTTACTTGTAAGTTTGGGCAACTGACTTACACTTTTAGAACCTCACTAATTATGGGAGTGTGCAGGGAGTGAAGATGAGTGGAAAAGCACATTGAGGATGTGCCAACCTTTCCATAAATGGTGGTAGTTTATTGAGATTAAGAATTATGGTAGACAGAAAAAGGGAAACAGCTACTATCTGAGTGCTTAGTCACTCCTTAAATGTGTTAAGTGGAATGACAGAAAGTACTCAGTGAAGAAGCGTTAGAGAAACAAATCCTTCCATGAAACTACGTGAAATAAAATGAACCAGGTTTCTTTCCACCAGAACATTCCAGAACTTGCTGTCTTAGAAAAATGCAGGGTGAGGTTTCCTGAGTGTTCCTGGTATCAGCTGCTCTGGACTCTGTCCTATGCTCTAGATGACCATCTTGGGGACTGCTACACTGATCTCCTTCCCTCTGTACTGCCCTTTACTCTCCTTTTTGTCAAGAGTGCCCACTTTTCCCTGGGCTTTGGCCACTCCATGCTCGTCATTTCTCAACTTGGTCAGAGTTTGAGTTTGGGGGAGGTTTTGGCTAAAATTAGACACAGCTGCCCTTTGTACTTTTGCTAAACAGTAAGTTTCCTTGGGCATCTCTTGCTTTCCTGGTCTTTCCCCTAATGTTATCTGTCCTGGGCATTTATAGAGTTTCCAAAGGTTTCTTAGCAAAATATTCTCACCATAGTGCTTATTCCGTGCGGCCCTTGCTATTTATAGCAGAGTAGTGCCCTACAGATACAGATCACAATGGTAACCTGCGTGGAATACAGCTCATTGTAGGTTAATTGCTGTTCCTGAAAACATGAATTGTCAAGTATTTGGTGATTAACACATATTTAATTTCATAATTACTGTTTGTCCTCATTGCTGCTCCTTACAGCCTGCTCCTGTGTTGGGTGGCAGCAGTGAGGAGTGCTGGCTGCCGGCTTTCGTGAGGGCACCTGGTCTGCAAGACCACTTCCTTTGATTTTGACATTGACTTCCTGCCATGTTAAGAATGGCATTTTCCTCCACATGCACCCTCTTGCTTTTATTGTGCTAATGAAAAAACAGAGAGAGGAGAGAGAGGAGAAGAAGGATTTCCCTTTGATTCTGTATCTTTCTTTTCTCTCTTCTCTTTCCCACCCTTCAGATTTCTGGAGGCTATGTATCGATTTCTCGGGGTCCCTAACCCCTGCCTGCACCCAGAGATGCCTGGGGAATTAGCTATTCACTGCCCTCCCCCTGCTTTTAGAATATAGTGATAATGAATCCAGTGAGAGACAATGGAAGCAGTGATCTTTAAGACAAATTGTTGCTTTAAAAAAAATGCATAGATGGCTTTGAAGTCCCTGTGCCTCTCAATAAAGGGGTTGGACTGGGGGCAGGGGCGTGGTGACAAGAGATAATGTGGGGACCAAGTCAGAATGATGACTGTCCTGTTTTTCTATAGCCTCCCAGTTAAAATGAATTCTTAGATGTACTGAAGGGTCCTGGGAGAAGATGAGGCACAGATTCCAGCTAAGGCCAGCTCTAAATTCTCTGTGCACTGAGGACACAAAGGATCTTGCACTTTGGGCGAGGCTAAACCAAGATTGGCCCTTTACCTGTATGACATCTTTCCTGGTAAATGAGGAGCCGAGGGAGAGGAATGACTGGAACATTTCATCTTTTCACATTGAACTCCAACCTCTGTTTCCTACCCAGCTGCCTTGGATTATTTGCTGTGTTTGCCTTCAGCCCATTTATTTTGCTAGAAAGTCATGGAAAGCTACTCTGAGTGGCATCAGTTCTATCTACATTTACTGCACATGTTACTCATTGATCTGTCACAGACACTAACTCACAAAATGAATGGGTGAGCGCTGGAGCACTGCTACAGCCAGCTGCTCTGTCCCAGGAAATCCCGAAGGGGCTGGACAAATTGAGAGCATAGTCCCTGGATGGGTTTGCCAACACTGTTGCCCGACAAACTTGGATAAACTCCTTATGAGAGAAGCCAATAACTCAAGAGACGAAAACTTGGAAAAGAGAAAGGGAGAAATCTATATCAGGTGCCAGCAACCTGGGGAAGTGGCAGGCTCAGACCTTAACAAATGGTCACCTAGAGTTTTACAGGGAGGGAATCCAGGGCTACATGCAAGAGAGCAGGGAGAGAGCATGTGATCACAGGGGTTGGTATGTGTTCAGTATGTGACAATGGGCAAGGAAGGGGACACGTGGGATGTGGTTTTCTAGCATTCTGCTGCTATCAAGGTTTTTCTGGTCTGGCAGTTGGAATGTTCCAGTCCTTGCAAAATGTCACCAGTGCCTCAAAAAGGTTGGTAAGAAATAAGAACAAGAAATAGATTCTGGGGAAGATGGTGGAGTAAGGATCCTAAGCTCACCATGTCCTATGATACAGCTAGATAAAACCTAAATCAGTATAAATAACCCAGAAAATGACTCGAAGACTGGCAGAACAGGTTCTCCATAGCTAACTGTGGAGAAGAGGCCACATCAGAAACAGAGTTCTCCAAGCTGGCTCCAGGTCTCCCATAAGCGCACCTGCACAAACCTTGCTAACACCATGTGCCCCCACCCTTGCTTTCTCCTGGGGACTCTTGCATTCTCCCTCTAACCTGCCCTTAGCAGGAGTCCATCCTAAGCAGTGCTTTAAGCATGGCCTTGTGCAGGTAGTCCTGTCAGGAGCCCATACCACTCCAAAGTGATTCCTGACCTGGGGAGAGGGGAAGATAACCAAACACACACCAATTCAACTGTGGCCCCAGCAGTAGGCTGAGGGGAGACGTGGTTTGACTGCAGGTCCTGCCCACCAATGAACTCCTTTCAGGAGACAGTGCAAGGAGAGCATCCTGCCATTTGGTGCAACTGTAGCTCTGGCAAACATCTGGTCTGACCCAACTCAAGCCTAAGGAGGCCTCAGAGCAGGCCCTTAACAATGCAGACACCAAACCCTGCCCGCAACAGGCAGAGAGGGCCATTGCAGATGACTGGACTGAAAACAAATACAGCTTAGACACAGCAGTAGGGCACACGCAACACAAATAGGAGACATTCCTAGAGTGCCAAGTTCTGGTGAACAGGGGATATTGCACTGCAGAGCCTCTTTTTTTTTTTTTTTTTTTAATAAAGCCACTATTTTCAAGAATAGGAGACATGGCTGATTTTCTTAAAACAGACACAGAGTTAAAGTGAGGAGACAGAGAAACATGTCCCAAATGAAAGAACAGGACAAAATCGCAAGACAGCTAAATGAAATGGAGATAAGCAAAATGCCTGATAGGGAATTTCAAGTAATGGTCTTAAAGATACTCACTGGACTTGAGAAAAGAGTGGTGAAATTCAGTAAGACCCTCAGCAAGGGGATAGAAAATATAAAAAAGAACCAATCAGAGATGCAGAGATCCATAACTGAAATTAAAAATATACTAGAGGGAATAAATGGTAGAATAGAGGAAGCAGAAGAACACATCAGTGAACTGGAATGCAAGAGGGATGGAAAACAATCAAACTAAATAGGAGAAAGAAAAAATATTTAAAAATGAGACTAGGATTCTATGCTTTTGGATTTGAAGAATTAATATTGTTAAAATGTCCATATTGCCCTCAGCAATCTACAGATTTAATGCAGTCCCTATCAAAATGGCAACAGCATTTTTCACAGAACTAGAACAAACAATCCTAAAATTTGTATGGAACTACAAAAGACCTCGAACAGCCAAAGCAATCTTGAAAAAGAAAAACAAAGCTGAAGGAATCACAATTCCAGATTTCAAGTTCTGCAGAAAAGCTGTAGTAATGAAAGCAGTGTGGCATTGGCACAACAATAGACACATTGATCAATGGAAAAGAATAGAAAGCCCAGAAAGAAACTTATGATTATATGGTCAATTAATCTTTGACAAAGGAGGCAAGAATATGCAATAGGAAAAAAAAAAGTCTCTTCAGCAAATGGTGTTGGGAAAACTGGACAGCTACATGCAAAAAAAGGAAACTGGACCACTTTCTTACACCATTCACAAAAATAAATTCAAAATGGATTAAGGACCTAAATGTGAGACCTGAAACCATAAAAATTGTAGAAGAGAGCACAGGCAGTGATTTCTCTGACATTGGCCATAACAACATTTTTGTAGATCTGTCTCCCAAGGCAAAGGAAACAAAAGCAAAAGTAAACCATTGGGACAAAATCAAAATAAAATCTTGTGCACAGCAAAGGAAACAAACAAACAAAAATACCCAAACAAAAGACAACCTACAGAATTGGGAGAAGATACATGCAAATGATATATATGATAAGAGGTTGATATCCAAAATATATAAAAAACGTATACAACTCAACACACACACACACACACACACACACACACACACACACACACCAAATAATCTAATTAAAAATAAGCAGAAGGGGCACCTGTGTGGCTCAGTAGTTAAGCATCCGACTCTGGGTTTAAGCTCAGGTCATGATCTCACAGTTCGTGGATTCGAGCCCCACTTTAGGCTCTGTGCTAAGTGTGGAGTCTGCTTGGGATTGTTTCTCTCCCTCTGTTTCTCCCCCCCCCCATCCCTCTCTCTGTCTCTCTCTCAAAATAAATAAACTTAAAAAAATGAGAAGACATGAAGAAAAATTTCTCCAAAGAAGATATCCAGATAGCGAACAGACACATGAAAAGATGCTCAACATCACCAATCATCAGGGAAATGCAAATCAAACCAGCCTGTCAGAATGGCTAAGATCAAAAACACAAGAACAAGGGTTGGTAAGGATGTGAAGAAAAAGGAGCCCTCGTGCACTGTTGGTGGGAATGATATAGTCACTATAGAGAGCAGTATGTAGTTTTCTCAAAAAATTAAAAATAGAATGACCATATGATCCACTAATTCCACTACCACTATCTACCCAAAGAAAACTCACAAAAAACTAATTCATAAAGATACATGCACCCCTATGTTATTGCAGCATTGTTTACAATAGCCAAGATACGGAATCAACCCAAGTGTGCATTGATTAATGAATGGAAAAGAAGATGTGGCATATATATAATGGAATATTATCTATCCTTCAAAAGGAATGAAATCTTGCCATTTGCAACAACATGGATGAATCAAGAGGGTATGATTATGCTAAGTGAAGTAAGTCAGACAAATCCCATATGATTTCATTAATATGTGGAGTTGGAATTCACTTAATTTAAAAAAAAAAACAGACTGTTAACTATAGAGAACAAACTGGTGGTTGCCAAAGGAGAAGTGGGTGTGAGGGTGGGTGAAATAGGTGAAGGGGGTGAAGAGGTACACTTAACATGAGTAATATATCACAGTTTTTAATCCCTCACTATATATTGTACACCTGAAACTAATATAACAATGTATGTTAATTGTACTGGAATCAAAAAATAACATAAATTAAAAAAATAAATAAGAACAATGGGTTTCAGTTAGAGCATGGGTCAGGAGGTCTGTTTCTGGGTTTAACTGTTGGGATCTACAGTTAAGCAAGACGGCTTGCTGACAAATCTCCACTGTCAATATTTCCTTTCATTTTTGTGGAGATATGACCACCATTCTCCAACTGGATACTTTCTGCTAGACAGGGGAGATGAAGTTTTTTTGTTTTTGTTTTTGTTTTTAGTGGAAGAAATGTATCTGTTGCTGTATTAATTGTTTCTGACTCATTAAAGAGTGTGAATTGAAAGCATATAGCCTAGGTACACACCACAAGAAGTCTGAATCCCAAATAGAACTCTGTTACTTGAGAGTAGAATCGTCAAGCCCATTTTGATTATTTCTTTGAGGACAGATTCTACACCTGTCGGTATCCATGAAAATAAATGTGAAAAACAATCTCTGATTCTTTCCCCTATTCCATCCAAGGAAAGGGTATGCTGGCCCATGGTTATTGTAACCATGTACCTTGCTGTCTAATTTTCTTGGTGCTTCTTTCTACCTCTGATGAAGCATTAATATAGGGACAGCAAGATGGATTAACAATGACGCAAATTCCCCCTTGCTCAGCTAGGATATAATATAGGGTCATACAGTTATCCAGATGACTTTAGTAGGAGAATATAATGATTTGAGATAATTAGGCAGGTGGTTAGAATTTGGGACAAGTTGTGAAGCACATGATGATGTATAGCAACCATCCCCCACCCACCACCATGGCAACAGTGTTATAAGGAAAGAAATATTCATCCCTATCAGGGATGTGGCCTGGGAGGTTATGATGTAATCTGGTACATACTTGTAGGGAACTGGCCCAATGCTTAGTTTCTTGAACAGGATGAAGGAAGAAGGCAGTCACCCAGGTGGCCAGAAGATAATGTATGGGGGTAGAAGGATTTGTAACACAGTCCATGGCCCAGGGGACCTCATTTAATTTTCAAATAAAAGCGAATCCAGCCAGAGCACAAAGACAAAAGGTGGGAGAATCAGCCCACCCAAAGGGCAACTTGTTCCATCCAGTCTGTGCCCAGCTGACCCTGCCTGTGAATATCATCCACAGCTGGAAAAGAAACACACTGTTGTCTACACATAGGGAGTTGGTCCTTTTTAGCTTCATGTGGTATCTAATAGGGGAGTATAGACCTGTTTTTTGTCCTTTGAAAATTACCTCCTTTAGTACATTAATTAGAGGGACCGTAAGACATGGTGGTATCTTATGATCATCTTGGGAAAATCTAGCTATTCTGGTTTAGAATTAGAATAGCTAATGGATGGCTATTCTAGCTATACATTATTGTCTGGGCCTTAATGATTGGAATCCAATTGCTTCATGATCTTCTGAGGTATTGTAAACGGGAGACCAAAGGGTCTCTATGGTCAAACACTGATTGGGCTTTTAGACATATCCAGCAGTCGACAGCATGTGTATTTGAGGTCAAAATCTGAGTTACCCCATCTAGTCCATTATCTTTCCAACCTAGAGAGAAAGAAGACATGATTAATACAGAGCACAGAATAAACATGTTGTTATGAGTTCTTTTTTCTAAAGCAATATTTTAAGTCTTGAATAGGGTGACCTTCCCAGTAGGAGGGTTTGGTGGTCTCTTATATCTTCTCCTTTTCTTTTTTTCCTAATGTTTATTTATTAGAGAGAGAGAGAGAGAGAGAGAGAGAGAGAGAAAGACAAAGACAAAGACAAAGACAGAACTTGAGCAGGGGAGGGGCAGAGAGAGAGGGAAACACAGAATCTGAAGCAGGTTCCAGGCTCTGAGCTGTCAGCACAGCAGGGCTTGAACTCACGAACCTTGATATCATGACCTGAGCTGAAATTGGACACTTAACCACTGAGCCATCCAGGTCCCCCTTCTTTCCTTCGTATGGGCACCATTTATCTCTTGTGTGATGTATCCACAGCTTCACTTTGTCTCATTTCAAGGGGGTTAGTGGGGGATTAGGAGGATATCATAAGGTCCAATCTATTGTTCAGTTAATTCTTGGTCAGGTCCATTTTCATTCCAAGTTTTTAATAAGATCTTATCCTTAGATAGAGATAGGTACAATGGTTCTTCCAGCAAGAAGGCCATCCTAGTGGAAGTAAACTAATACATAATGGTTAATATTTGATTCAAGTGTTAAATTTTATTTAATATTTGTCCCCCTTCTGGGTAAGGGGGGATAAAACACAAGACACCAGGAATGGTGTCCCGTGTACAATTTCATAGGGGCTCAATCCAAGCCCACTTTGAGGTGCCCTTATGCAGAGAAGGCAAGCAGCGGTACTCTATCCCATGTTAAATGAGTTTTTTGACACAGCTTTGTGATGGTCCTTTTCAAAGTATGGTTCATTTTCTCCATTTTTTACCATTGACTATGGGCTGTGAGAAATGGACTTCCTTGTTTCATATGTTTTTCCTCCTTAAAGTTCAACACCTTAAAAACAATGCCCACCAGCTAAGAAGCGTTCATACCTACTGTTCCCTCGACCTTCTGCAGCTTCTTTCCTATATTAGGGGCATTTTGTCCCATAAAGGTCAGATTAACCATTCTCAGATTTTCAGCGAGCCCCAGGATCCTCATTGGTATATCTTCAATAGGTTTGATAAATCTTCTTCAGAAACTCAGGTGGATCATCATTTACTTCTTGTTGAATTTCCTTGACTTTATTAAGACACTTTGGCTTTGGGACCCTTCACTTTAGTTCCGTGAACATGTATCTTAGCAGTGGTTCAGAAGAACTGTTCCTTTAGCAACATTTGGGTCCCAACCAGTTTTGGCCACCAGGATTGCCCCTGATGGTAAGGGGGTAATACCTGGATTTTCATCAGTCAGATGCTGAGCCTCCTCATGGGCTTTAACCAGTCAGTCACTGGGAGTTGGCTGTAGGGAGAATACTTAAAGAGTCTGCATATCTGGGGCGCCTGCATGGCTCAGTTGGTTAAGTGTCCGACTCTTGATTTCAGCTCAGGTCATGATCTCACGGTTCATGAGTTGGAGTCCCACGTCAGGCTCTGCACTGATAGTGCGGAGCCTGCTTGGGATTCTGTGTCTCCTTCTCTCTCTGCCCCTCTCCCACTCATGCGCTCATTTGCTCTCTCACTCTCTCAAAATAAATAAATTTAAAAATAAAAGAGTCTGCATATCTGCCTAAGGAGGACTATCAGTGGCAAAAATAGTGGTGAACAATTTTAGGCACTTTCTGAGGATCCTCTCTATACGTATGATTTGAATTTTTCCAATTTAAAAGGTCTTAAGTAGAGAAAGGACTCTATGTCCAATAATATCTGGCAGGCTGTCTCTGGGGATTCATCCCTACAGGATAAATGCAAAGGAAACATCCTGTTCCAAATTAGGGCATCTCCTGACCACATTTGGTGTCCTAGCAGGTCTTAAAAAGGAGGACCATTCCTGCCCCTGAGGGCCTAAGTAGGAGGAGGGGAAACCAGGGCAGAGGGGGCTCCATCCGCATTTGGGGTGGGTAGAATTCCAGGGCAGGGGATTCAAAGATATGAACAAGCTGCGTTCCTCATTCCCCTTTTCCTCATTTGACCTTCTGTCCTCACACACTGCATCGTGAGCTTTATGTGCTGAATCTCTTATTACCTAACAGCATAAAAGCCTGAACATAGAAGAATGTCATTTCATTTCCCAGATCTTTGACAAAATAATTCTTTTTTAATTTTTTTTTAATGTTTTAATGTTTTGTTTAATATTTTTGAGATAGAGAGACATCGTGAGGTGGGAAGGGTCAGAGAGAGAGGGAGACACAGAATCTAAAGATAGGCTCCAGGTGCTGAACTGTCAGCACAGAGCCTGACGCGGGGTTCGAACCCACGAACTGTGAAATCATGACCTGAGCCAAAGCCGGACGCTCAAATGACTGAGCCACCCAGGTGCCCCTGACAAAATAATTCTAATTGGAGGATAGTATGGTAATTTTCAGACCCATTCTGAAAATGTTTTTTTTTTCCCTGACTTTAGTATGTACATGAGCCGTGCAGTGTTGCAGTAAAAAAAACTTCTTCCTAGTCATCAGCTTATAGCTGTGTGGACCATGCTGCCCTGAGTACACCAGAGGGGACTCGCAGAGGGGGTGGAAGTAGCATTTCCCACCCTGGAAAGAGAAGAAGGGAATGAGTGGGAATTGAAAGAAACCAAACCAACCTGAATAATCTTCCATTTCCTGCATAGGGAAGCCAGATTCCTCAGTGAGATGAAGTTGGAGTGATTTTGCACCACTGGGTACCAAGTATTAGACAGTTTAGCCCCCAGATAGAAATAAGAAAACAATCAGCACTATTACAACTTACCCAGAGAACTGAAGCTCGGTGCTTCCCAAATCTATTTCGCTTTTCAAACCACATGTGAAGCAGAAGATGGGTCAGCAAGGGCAGGATACCTTCTCCACCCCTTCTAAGCACAGGCAGGGGCTCGAGGCACCTACCTGGTCCGGAGTCCATGAAGACAGTCACTCACTGAAGCTGCATGCCTTCCTGGCTGGCTTGCCAAAAACTGTTATCCATCTGTCACAGCCCCTAACTCAGGAAAGAATGGGGTGAGCCCTGGTGGCTGCCCTGGCCAACTACCCCCACCCCACCTGAGAAATCCTCAGGGAAATGCACAGATGGGAAGCACAGCTCTTAACTGGGTGCACCCACATTGTTTCTGAACAAACTCGGATAAACTGGCTGCAAGAGAAGCAGATAATTCAGGAGAGAAGAGTTTGGAAAACCCTTGGGAGGTGGCAGCTGGGGTGGGGGTGGTAGCAGGTTCAGGCATTACCAATCTACTTCTCCCCAGCAAGATGGGTATGGAGGGTTTTACAGGGGCGGATACATTCCACCTTGCACGTAGAGAGCGTGATGATGGCGTGTTTAGCATCCCCCCCATCCTTTCTACCTCTTGGATGTGTCCTCTTCTTTATATTTAGCTGTGGAACGTCTGTTCTGCCCATCTTCTGTTGTTTTCAGGGCTATTTATACTGATGAGGGCATAACATGACAACCACGTTATCTGGTTGTATCGGTGGGAGAAGGTGAACTTACAGTCCTCCCACTCTGCTGCGTTTATCCAAAGTCCCTGTCCTCTGCATTTTTTTGCTTAAAGAAGATGAACAGTATGTTACAAGAAATCAGTGGGGAATCACTTGTCTGTTACTTTAGTACAGACCTAGAGCTGCATTCGAGAAGTGGATCGATTCATGTGTGTTAAAAACTTACCATATTGCTACATTTCATTCTCAGCTTGTACTTAACGATTTGACGATCAAGGATAGGTACTTGTTCTGGGTTCCATCTCAAACTTCTGTGTGGTCTGTTACTTCTTGCTCATCTGCACTTTTCCTTATAACTTTCCTATTTTTCCCCTCAACCTTAGTTGAGTACTGGAGCTGTGATTAGAAAAGATTTGAAAAGAACATTAGTTCTTTTTAAGTGTGAAAGGGAAAACCAAAAGTGAGGAAAGTCATGTTTATTGGTTGAAAAGCAGATGAAGTCATGTCAGAGTTCCTTAAATGAATCGGCATGACAAAGCCCCAATAATTCACTCCGGTGAGACCTCTGCTGACCTTTGAATACCTTTAACTTTGGGAAAGTGGGCTTTTACTTTACTCTGATAACATGTCCATATAAACAAGTATTTCACTATCTTGTTCCTGATTTTTTAAGGTCACATAGGGTGTAGTTTGGCCTCGGCTCTCTCATGACTCAGAGATTTCTTTTACTATATATGTTTTCGTGAACGAGTATGATCCACTTTTGCTTTTTACTTAAATTGAAGCCAGAAAGGATCTCCCAGATTTTGGGTGGGAGGACAGACGTATAGCATTCCATCCCGTTTGTCTGGGGAATTGACAAATGGCTTCCACCAACACATTTTCTGTGGTATTTGTGTTGGTAAGCAAACCCCTTTTCTTTGCTCACACATAGCAAGGAAAAGTGGTGGCATGGAAATCTAATTTTGCCCTTCACTGAACCAGGGAGGATCGGGGAGGCTGCGGTGTTAAACTGCTTTCATCTTCTATTTGGCAGGCACCTGAAGGATAGCCTCATGTCAAGCCCCTTGCAGGCTAACCTCCAGGATGGCTTTTCATGAGCCAATGAAAGAGACTTAGTTAGTGGTTTAATTAATGGTTTCCTACCTGAGAGCAAATGGATTTTCCCAAAGCCTCCGAAAAACAATGGGGATCCAACATCATGTCTCCTGAGATGTTATTTGTTGAGGTATTGAACAAATATTGACACTCTTTATCCTACATTTCTTTACATCCCGTGACTGCAAATAACATCTGGGAGCCATCGGTAAAAATGAGCATTTTGTCCTTCCTGTGCCCGAGTAATTTGATAGAAATGAGGACTCCATGTGAATCCAAGCACTCTAATGCAGTTGATTTCCATTCATGGTTGTTGTGTTCTGTGAAGTCACAGTGAGTGAGTGCTCAATTAGCGAAAACCGAACTATTGGTTGCTTCTGTAGGAAATAAGGGATTAATCCTGCAACCCTCTGGTCACAGCATTTCCATCAACTGATCAACACATAACCTTCTTTTTGGAGTTTTTCTGTTAAAGACTCCTTACTTAATGTGTACATTGTTGGTTTTCAACATTGAACAGCCAAAATGATGACTTAACGCCTGAATGAAACTTCCCTAACACTTGTATCTTCTCCGTAAGGCAGGTTACGGCTTGCGTGCAAAGGAATGCTAGACCACATCTCAGCACGGCACTCGGGCACCATTATAAATAGCAACATCACCAATAAAAGGCACAGAAATATGAAAAATGTGGCACTAAATAGAATGGGATAAGGACACGTTTCTGGCGTGAGAACCAAATCAAAAGGCAGGGCGTTGCCTTGACTGACCTCAGCTGGGATGTGCGGCTTGAGCCATTCAAATTTTTGTCACTCTGCGCATATCCACAAATGACCAAGAGAGCTTTGCAAGTATTGATTTGGGGGTTTCAAATAAATTCACGAGTAGGCAAATTCACAAGTACAGAATTGGCAAATATGAGGATTAATTATAATTTCTGTCAAAACTAAGTTCAAAAAAGAGGAGAAGCGAGATATAAGATGAAATACTGTGTTGGGGCAAAATTCTTCCAGAATACGCTAGGATGGCTTTATGATCAACCACTTTAGCTTTCAACTTTTCAAATAATCACAATTTAGATTGAAAAGACATTTTCCCTAAAATTGTATGTGTCTCAGTAAATACAGAGACATTTCACTGAAATGTAACTCATGCCAAAGAACACTGTATAGAATGCTGAGGGTCAGGTTCGACTATGAATGTATTCTACATTCTCAGTAGTTCAATTGCTTTGTAGAAGATTTGACTGCTAAATGAGTTGGGCTTTATTTTATCCTTAATTTGATTTAATTTTTTATTAAGTGTTTTGAGGTCTGTAATCAATTTCTTTTTTTCTTTTTTATTAAAAAGTTTTTAATGTTTATTCTTGAGAGAGAGAGAGAGAGAGAGCGCGAGCGCACATGAGCAGGGGAGGGGCAGAGAGAGAGAAGGACACAGAATGTGAAGCAGGCTCCAGGTTCTGGGATGTTGGCACAGAGTCTGACGCGGGGCTAAAACTCACGAGCCGTGGGATCATGACTTGAGCCGAAGTCAGACGCCCAACCGACTGAGCCACCCAAGCAACCCTTAATCATTGTCTATGGTCTTGTTTTGCTATATTGCAATTATGCTTTAAAAAAAAAAACTGGTATTGAGGGCACCTGGGTGGTTTAGTCAGTTGAGGGTCCAATTCTTGGTTCAGCTCAGGGTCTTGATCTCAGGGTCTTGGTATTGAGCCCTAGGTCAGGCTCTGTGCTGAGCATGGAGCCTGCTTAAGATGATCTCTCTCTCCCATCTCCCCTTCTCTCCCATCTTCCTCTCTCCCTCTCTCCTCCTCTGCCTTCTCTCCCCCACTGTCATTCTCTCCCTCTGTTAAAAATAAATAAATGATGAGTAAATAAATAATTGGTAATGATACTATAAACTTGAATGGGTACTAAAATCAGTACCTATGTAATACAGTTGAAGCAAGTCAAGCCAGGAAAGGGTTTCTCCCTGCCATGGCCGGAATGCAAGGCTCCCACACAAAGTGCAGGGCGTGTTGTATTTGGCGATGACAAGCTCTTGCAGTACAGGACAAGCACGCATTGATACCTGCTTTCTTGTTATCCAGGGTACTGGGAGTTGTTGGGGAGCGAGTGGGACAGTTTTCTCTTAAGTCCAGAAGCTGGGTAGTCATAAATATTTCAGGCTTTGTGGGCCAGATGGTCTCCGTGGCATCTACTCAACTCTGCTGTTTTTGTGTGAAGTTGCCCTTGACCATACACAATTGAATGAGCCTGACTGTGTTACAATAAAACTTTATTTGTGGACATTAAATTTCAATTTCATACAGTTCTCATGTATTGCTAAATATTATTATTATTTTGAGTTTCACCCACAGATCAAAACTATAATAACCATCCTTACTTTGTGGGTAACACAAAAACAGAGGTTGGGGCTGATTTGGCCTGTTGACTACAGTTTGCTGACCTTTGTCTTAAAATTTGTGTTGTTAAAGCTATGTTGCATAACCATTTCTTGCATCTACATTTCTAGGTCAAATAGATGACTACTATATTTCTTGCTTAAATATGGAAGTGAAATCTTTAGAATATGTGTGTGTGTGTGTGTGTGTGTATTAAAGGATGTATATATTTGTGTGTGTGTGGATGCATGATTATGTAGTGTGTGTGTGTGCGCGCACGCATAGAGAGAGACAGAGAGGCATGAATGTATATATGTATAGGTCATGCCTGCTAGTTAAGGGCATTCAGTAACAGGAAGTGTCCAGACTGTGCAGTAAAATAGGCCTAGAATTACACCCTGACTCTGCAATGTACTAATTGTGTGACCTCAGGGAAATTACTTAATGACTATCTGAGTCAGCCTCCCCATCCCTAAAAGGGAATGTACTTACTTACTTTGTATGGGTGACTGGGGAAAATTATATAATATGCGCAAAAGATACCTGGGACATTAATGTGTACGGTATAAAAATGGTTGTTTTTTTAAAATTTTTTTCAAAAGAAAAGACTGTGTGTGTTTCTTAAAGAGACCCAAACCTCACTTATAATACAGATTTTCAATGTTGTTTGTTCTGTTTGATAAAAGTAAGCACGGGCGCCTCTGTACCCACCTCTCTAATTTCCCTTTCCAGCGGCGCCATTGGCCTTCTCATGTTGTTTCCTTCCTCTGACCTCAATCTTTATGGCCCAGCGTGCTGGCATCTTCACACTTCCCACGGACTCCTGCTGCGCTCTGCACACGCTGGTTATACTTCACTAGACCTATACCTGTACTTTCAATAGTGTACTTCCTTATTTGACAAATCAGACAAAAATATTTTTGCTTTTGAAGGTTTCTTGGTAAGGGCACTGGCTAAAAAAGTACAAAATGGAAAACTTGCCAGATAGCAAGAGTTCAAGACAAGGAAACCTTTTCATGGGATTCTAAAATCTGTTTTAAAGAAACCTATTTAAAGTAGGCCTTGGGTTTTTAGCTGCATGTTTGAACCCTCTTGTTTGTTAGAAACAAGAGTGAATCTCTTTTTGTAAAAAATTTTTTAATATTTGTTTATTTTTGAGAGAGAGAGAGAGAGAGAGACAGAGACAGAGTGCGAGCAGGGAGGGCAGAGAGAGAGGGAGACACAGAATCCAAAGCAGGCTCCAGGCTCTGAGCTGTCAGTGCAGGGCCTGACCTGGGGCTCAAACTCGTGAACCGTGAGATCATGGCCTGAGCCGAAGTCAGACACTTAACCGACTGAGCACCCAGGCACCTCCAGAGTGAATTTCTTTATAGTCGGGTGTTGGAATCAAGTTAGCAGTCAGTCAAAGATTGTTCTGTAGCAGCTGAATTTGGAGATCTTTATTTAATCATATTTATTTCAAAATAGCAAACTTTGCAGTACAAATTAGACCTACTTGATGAGTGAGGTATGCATGGAAATATTTATATTCTAAATTATAAACATCATGAAGCAGCTAATAAAACTTGTACTCATAAGCCCTTTGACTGAAATTACTAAACAAAAGGTGGGAAATGGTCTTTTGAAAAACTTGGTTCAGTTCTTGGAAAGAAACGTTGAAGTTATTGCTTCCAAACTTGCAACATAAATTCACCTTCTTAGGTGTAATACCTAAGTGTCATATAAAATTTTTTTATATATTGTATATAAATATATACGTGTGTGCAGTGTGTGCGTGTGCATGACACACACATATAAAGTCATCTGTGAAGGTCGTTTTCTTTAAAATGTTTTTTTAATGTTTATTTTTGAGAGAAACAGAGCATGAGCCAGGGAGGGGCAGAGAGAGAGAGGGAGACAGAATCCAAAGCAGGCTCCAGGCTCTGAGCTGTCCGCACAGAGCCCGACACAGGGCTTGAACTCAAGAACAGTGAGCCAAACTCGGATGCTCAACTGACTGAGCCACCCAGGCATCCCATGAAGGTTATCTTCTCTTTTCTGCCTCTACACTTAGAGACTCTGTTAAGTCAGTGCAGGAACCTACCAAGGTTTTAGAAGTTTACCTTCCAGAATTTCTAATTAACTGAAAGGAGAAGTCCATTGTTCTCTTGATATATTTCCACTCAGAAGCTTCGTGGTCCTCCATCTGGAAGATTGAGGGGGGCAAATAAAGTTTCAGAAATAAGCCAAAGGTTCTTTTGTTGTGCCCTCCCCTGGCAAGTCGTCTTGCTGGGAATCTGGAGTGCACTGGCTTGCTGCTGAGTGCTCACTCTGCCTCTGGTCTAGTGGGGACACTTGTAAGTCCTTCCTGGGGCCTCTGTGAGTTCAACGAGCAGCCTGAGAAATTGGGTGGAAGGTTGTGTTGGCTGGATCCGACACGTCCTGGTTGGTTTGGTAATGAGGAGCTGCCGGTCTCGGGTGGAGAAAGATCACCATCCTCTGAGCTCCTTATTGTTCCCACCTGATCTTTGGCTCCTTATTGTTCTTGTCTGTGTTCCTTATTTTTTGTGGGACTACTGCTTCAATTTCCTAAAACTGTCCATTTTTTTTTTGGATCCCTCTCAGACCTTACAGTAAATATCCTATTAATATTTGGACAGTAAGGCTCAGAATCATTGAGTGTAAAACTTTTGAGGGTCATATCTTCTATTGATGTGAGGGATGAGAAACCAGATTCAGAGGTCTTAGGGTGACTTACCTAGATCTCTCATTTCTCCTCCCCCTTTCTTTCTTAGGGCCGTGGTGCTTTGTTGGTTTAAATGAAGTACTGTGCATTAAATTGTGACACGTCAAGTTAAAAAATAGATCCATATGAGCATGTTTTATATGTACAGTCTACTCTAAGAGTATATCCCTTCAAAAATAAGGATTATTCCCTTTTTTGTAAGAAACTTCAACCCTTATAGTTGACAATGTAAAAACACAGGTTTTGCTAAGGACAGTTTTGTATCTGTTTTGTTCATGATGCTTATCACGGTACTTACGCCAGTGCCTGGAGTAAAAAGGACACTCGATAGAGACTTGAATGAGTGGGTGGATGAATGAATGAATGAATGAGTGAGAGGGAGGGAGGGAAGAAGGAAGAGGGATCAGTTGGGAGAAAGGAAGGAAGAATGAACATTTAAAAATTTTTGTTTTAATGTTTATTTATTTTTGAGAGAGAGAGAGAGAGAGAGAGAGACAGAGTGTGAGCAGGGGAGAGGCAGAGAGAGAGGGAGGGAGATACAGAATTGGAAGCAGACTCCAGGCTCTGAGCTGTCAGAACAGAGCCCAACGTGGGGCTTGAACTCATGAACTGCGAGATCATGATCTGAGCCGAAGTCGGATGCTCAACTGACTGAGCCACCCAGGTGCCCATGGATGAACATCTCTGGTTTGGGCTTTCAGAGTACCCTTTTCATGACCGGAGCCATGGAGTTCTTTGGCAGCTGGTGGTCAGGGACATTGGTCTGTGCAGGGGCCATTCTGAGCAGAGCGGCTGGCTGGTGCCTGCACTGCCTGCTGTTTTTGCCTCCTGCCAGGCACGATAGGATCCTTTCCCAGGGGGCCTGCTTTGAGGGCATCTGGAGGGCTTTCTCCCCTACTTGCTCTCAGTGTTCATCTGCTTTTTGTTCCCTCAACTGTTCTCTAGACTTTAATACAGAGAGAAAAAGGCAAGATCCCATTGTAATAACGAGCACGCATCTCTCCTTTCTGTGGGTCATCAGTGAAAAAAAGATACACTTACGAATAGGACAAAGTTTTATTTCATTTCTGTTCTACTTTGGGCCTCTCCTCTCCCCTGTGTGTTTTGTATTTTGGTGTGTTGGCATTGCAGCACAGTGTCGTCTCGTCTAGTGGGTGTTTCTGGGACGACTTCTTATCTAGGGAGCCCCTTGAGCCTTTCCAGTTTGGGCTCTGTTGATTGCTTTCTCCATTTTCACATCCACTGCACACACATAAATAATGCAGTCCTAGAGTTGAAGTGTTTATTCAGGCAATGTGTAGTAGTGAAAACTGCATGAGACATAATATCCGGAATCAGAAGGACTGGGTTTTTAACAATTATTTTTTATCTGAACCTCTTCATTCTTCCTTAAAGAATTTTCACACGAACTAATAAATCAGAGAATGGAGCAGTATTTACTGAGTGTATGTAACATATCATGTGTAATTTACTGTTACTTTTTTAACTTGAAATTTTGGTAGAGATCATTGTGGAATCAGAGGCAACAACAAGATGTAATACAGATTCCTGCATACATAGTACCCAGTTTCCTCCAATGGTAGCATTTTGCAAACCAAAAGTATGAGATCACAGCCAGGATAGTGACATGGTTGAAATCTACAGAGCTTTTCCAGATTTCTGGTTTTACATGGACTTATACATGCATGTGTGTGTATTTCTATACATTTTTTCCACTTTTTGACTGTAATAAAATACAAATAACAAAATTTACCATTTTAATCATGTTTAAGTGTATAAGTCAGTGGTATTAAATACCTTCTTGATGTTGTGCAACCAACACTGCCATTCACCTCCAGAACTCTTTTCTTCTTGTGTACCCACGAAACAGTAACTTCCCATCCCTCTCCTCCCAGCCCCTGACAACTACCATTTCTACTTCCTGTCTGCTCCGGGTAACTCATACGTGGGATCATCCAATATCTGTCCTTCTGTGGCTGACTTATTTCACCTAACACAATGTTCTCCAGATTTCTCCATATCATAGCATGTATTGGAATTTCACTCGTTTTTGAGACTGAATACTATTCCATTGTATGTATTTACCCCGTTTTGCTTATCCATTCGTCCATCAATGGACGCTTGGTTGCTTCCACGTTTTACCTATTGCAGATAACGCTGCTATGAGCTATACAGTTTTTTATAATGTTTGTTTATTTTTGAGAGAGAAAGAGCACACATGTGAGCGGGGAGGGGCAGAGAGAGAGGGAGACAGAGGATCTGAAGCAGGCTCTGCACTGACAGCACAGAGCCCGATGTGGGGCTCAAACTCATGAACTGTACGATCATGACCTGAGCTGAAGTTGGATGCTTAACCGACTGAGCCCCCCAGGCGCCCCTGGACTATACACAGTTTTATTACCTGAGTAGGTTTGTGCATCTGCCACCATAGTGAAAACCTTAAAGGTTAAAACATCACAAGGATTACTAACTCGCGTTGCCCTTTTGTAACCACTCTCCCTTCCTTCTCCCACCGTCCCTAAGCCCTGGCAACCACTAATCTGCCCTCCCTTCAAAAATTTTGACCTTATGGAATGTTACATAAATGGACTCATATGGTACATAATCTTTGTGATTGGCCTTTTCATTCAGCATTATTAGATTCTTTCAAGTTGCTGGGTATATCAATAGTTATTTCCTGATTACTGTTGAGTAGTATTCCATGGTATAGATGTACCACAGTCTGTTTTAACATGTACCATTTGAATGCATCTGGGTTGTTTCCAGTTTTTGGTTACTATGAATAAAGCTTCTCATTTGTATATAGGTTTTTATAAGAATGAAAATTTTAATTTTTCCAAGAATGCAGTTACTGGGTTGTGTTAAGACTTAGCAAATGTACATTGCATGAGCCACAGTCTCCTTGGTGATGCAGGTATGTGTAAATGGAGGCTTATGTGACGTCACATGGACTTTTTTAATAATAGCCTGGCAACAGACAATTTTAGACAATCATATTAAGAACATCGATAACTTCTTACTAGTTCATTTTTTCCCCTTTAGCCTCAATTTCTCTGAAATGGTTCTACCATCTCAAAAATGTCATTCATTCTGCAAACTTAAGAGCATGTTGCCCTTCTTTTCTTGCCTTATCTTTCCCACAATCAAACCATTGCTAAAGACCTCTTGGTTTTACTACTGTAGAGATTTTTATATCATTCGCCTCTTAATTCATACCTCTGTCATCTGAATTTCAGTGGGCATAGCCTCTTTCTGTTATTATTTTTAATGTTTATTTATTTATTTTTGAGAGGTGGGGAGAGAGAAGGACTGAGAGAGAGGGAAAGAGAATCTCAGGTAGGTTCTGGGCTGTCAGTGCAGAGCCTGATATGGCGCTCGATCCCATGGACTGTGAGATCATGACCTGATCCGAAGTGGATGCTTAACTGACTGAGCCACCCAGGTCCCCAAGCCTCTTCATATTATTAATATAGTGTTTTCACTGGAATCTCTGCTCTGTGAGTGGAGCCTCTGTAACCCAGTCACAGCTGATCTTTATAGCTGTAGGTCCCAGTGTTCCTCTTCATGGCTCTGGTCATGTCCGGCTCAGGGCCTTTGCACATGCCTTGAAAGAGGCCTTACTCTCTTTCCTCATTAATATTCAGCTATTAACTGAAATTCTACCTCCTTATGGGAGGTTCTCTTGGTACATGTTACTCTAATACCCTATACTTTTTTTTTTTTTTTCACAGCACTTATGGTAGTTTTTTCATTTTAGATATATAAAACCTAGGGCCCCAGATGGTTCAGTATAGTCATAGAATCCCCTTAAAGGAGTTGACCAGAAAATATGTTATCTTAAAGCAATTTAAATCTTAATATTGTCTCTGGTAAATGACTTTAAGCCTCTGTCTTCCAAACATCGGGTCTTAACCATGGTATTACCACCCTTACCATGTGAATCCTTGAAGTGGGTTGCTGTCTGTCCCACCTGTTCTCATTAACCTCCCTGAAAACTGGGTTTGGGTCTTATTTTCTTTGTCATCTCAGAACCTGAAATGTTGACTGGCAGATATTAGACGCTCCACTAATGTTGGTTGGAACCATGGATGAATGGACGGATGGATGGATGGACGGACGGACAGAAGGAAGAGAAAGAAAGAGAGAAAAGAAAGGAAGGAAGGAAGAAAGGAAGGCCTTATATCAGGGACATTTGGTAAAACTCTGTAAATGGTAAAACTCTGTAAATGTATAATATAAATCTTTCTTAATTTTCCAGGTGATTTTTGAAGTGATAACTTCTGGACATCAAGGCTACCTCGCTCTTGATGAAGTGAAGGTGTTAGGACATCCATGTAGTAAGTTGCCTCAACTCTTACACATTTGGGTCCAATGTTGGGGGCATATTTATATTCCAGATTAAGAGAAGACACTAAAACCTGAAGAGAAGTCCTGCCAAACGAGTTCCCCGACAAGTCTTTAGGCATCGCTTTGCCAGCCCAGAAGTCCAAAAACATCCATTTTGTGTGTCATTCATTACATGTAGCTAAGCACCTCTAAATTGAAGATCAGGAATGGAGACTAATGAGCCACTTTGGTAGACTCAAACACCGTTGCAAAGATTTTTGGATTTCCTTTTTAAGCAGTAGCACAAGGTTAAACATTGAGAAATCTATGCATTTTGTTTCTAAGTCTAAGGTATTACTGGTATACTTTCAAACAACATGGCTCCAAAGAGGCCTGGGACCTGTCAAATCCAAGAAATCTACCTAAACCATTTGGGGACCCCAGAAATGATCTGATCCTCATCTTTTAAAAATTAATACTTTAAATTTTTTTAATGTTTATTCATTTCTTTGAGAGCGAGCGAGAGAGAGAGACTGTGTGAGTAGGAGAATGGCAGAGAGAGAGGGAGACACAGAATCCAAAGCAGGCTCCAGGCTCTGAGCTGTCAGCACAAAACCCGGCGCAGGCTTGAATACACGAACTATGAGATCATGACCTAAGCTGCAGTCCGATGCTTAACTGACTCAGCCACCCAGGTGCCCCTAAGAATTAATACTTTAAAAAAGTCCCATGGATGATAAACACACACTTTTCCTTTTACTGTTCAGTATGAACAGCTATTAACACGCTGTCTGAACTATTGTCCTTAAATCAATAAAATATTGCACATAGCCAGTCCCGTTTCTCCCCTGTCTCTCTTGGGGCCACCACAGGGATGAGCATGCTGCTGCCCCTTACATCTTTAAGGTTCATGTTCCATAAGCAGCAGAAACAGATGTAGCTGATTTAAGGAGAAAAGCTTTGTATAGAAAGGGAGTTCGTGGCAAATAGAATCACAGGGAATGTCAGTGATCTCGGCTTCAGTAAAGGGTAGGAACTAAAAGGGAGGCTGTGTAGCCAGAACCATGGTGACACCTTTGCCTGAGGGGCCATCATTGGGGATAAGGGTGCTGCAACCTGCTCTCTGGCCACCTGACCCTTGCCAGGGGCCTCAACATTTGTCACCTTCTCTATCCCTTTCTCCCCTCAGCCTTAGTCTCAAAACCCCAAGTGGGTTGTGAAGGTTGGCAAGTTAGATTGTGTGCTCATTGCCTTGCTGGCAATCGGGGTCATCTAAGAAAGCACACTGTGGCTTTTTCACCTTCTATCCTGGGGGTCAGGCCAAGACTTTTACCAGGAAACTTACAGTGGGGCCTTTTCCACCCCCCAGAATAGTGCTTTCAGAGCTCAGCGTCCAAAATGCTGCAAACGTGTGTGTGCGCATGCGTGTGGGTGTGCTTTCCCCCCCCCCCCCGGTAATCGCTGTGTAGTTGATATGTTTACCCTTTTGTAAATTCTAATGAATAGGATCCAACCATATAAATTACTCTGTATTTTTTCCCCACTTAGCATTATGTTCTTTAGGTCAATCCATGATATTCTAGCATATAAATATACCACACTCTATTTTTCTGTTCTTCCGTGAACATTTAGCTTTTTTCTCCCAGTTTTTCTTTCCGACAAACATGGCTGCCATGAAGAGCCATGTGTGCCTCTGGGTACAATGTACAAGAACCTCTGTAGGGTACATTCCTAGAAGCAGAATTGCTGGGGTGTAGAATAGAAACACTTTTAGTTTTACTCGATGCTGCCAAATTGCTATGAAAAGTGTCTGAAACAGTTTATATTCCCACCAGCAAAGCATGGGAGTTTTATTTTCCCTCTATCCTTGCCCAAAATTGATATTGTCAGACTTTAAATCTTTGGCTAGGTGAGGGATGGCAGCCTGCTTTATTTTTAGGGTCTCCCCAGCATAGAGACTGGCTGGTTCATACATTCCTGGATTTCTGCTGATGGTCCCTACCCAAATTTATGAAAAGATGGTTATATCAACTGTGATATTAAGGATATAAACACTTGCAGGAGTGTCTCTGCTTTTATTGCTTGGATTGAAGAGATCATGAGATCATTCCCTATAGTAGTTACAGAGAGCTCTTCATGGTTGTTATCTGATGGAGGGTGTCGTAACACAGTCATCTGATTTCATCCAGAGGGATTTTGCTCTCTCTGAGATCTTTATCTTGGTGCTCAGAGCATGCCACAACACCAGAGTTCAAACACTGCAATCACGTCGTTCCTTACTGAGGCAGACATTACTTTTGTGACACATTGTATTTGCCTTTCTTCTGTCAGCAAGACTGTGAGTTCAAGAAGAATTTCTCCCTTTTTTTCTGAAAAGGCAGGAAAACAAATGATTCTGTACCTAATTGGAACAGCAGGGAAAATTTAGGAAGTGGAATATAATTACCTGAGTTGGAACATGCGCAGATCCACGGAGTAATAGCCTTGGGCTTGGAAAAATGCCATGGGATCTTCTAATGTGCATAATTGATCCCATCTCAGATTCACCTCTTACCAGGAGGTTAACGAAAATAGATACAGTAATGCGGCACGCCTACTATGTGCTGAGTGCTTCCTGTCACTCAGGGCAAACTTCACCCCAAGGCAGATGTTATTGCTGCCCTGTTGCAGGTGCAGTGGATGACGCCAAGTTTGCAGGGGTCCTTCTTGTTCTGTATCTGGGGTGTGTTCTATCTGGCTTTGGGCCAACAAAAAGCTCCTGAAGTGTGGCTCCTCCCATTCTGCAGGAACTGAGCCATTGTCTTCAGTAAGATAGAAAGGCTCAATGCTTGTCCTTCTATCAGAACCTTCCCGAAATGTGTTTCCTGCAGTTTTGTTCATTCCTTCCGAGCCCAGGTGCCTATAGTCATAGAAATGGTGTTTATCGTCTCGCCTTTGGAGAATACTGGTGTTAATACCTAATTGGCTTTGCAAACTGCTCTTAAGAGACACAGAATTGCAAAACGGGCTCTGTACCAAGGTGATGTATGGTACAGCAGCATTTTGAACTGTAAGCTTTAAATGGTTTTGATGATGGCCCTTCTGCAGTTATTTTTTCCTGAATCTCTAGGTTTATGGGGAAAACATGCAAATAAAGATTTTAAAGAAGGCAATAGTTTGGTCTTAAAATGTAAAGCTTTGCAGCTAATATTTTAAGGGCTTTCCTATCAAGATTTCTAAATAATAATCAATTTTTGGAAATTGCAGTGGTCATTAGATTTAAATCACAAAGGAGCATAAATATTTCATATCCAAAATTATGCTTTCCAAAAAGATGCAAAACTGCTGAACTTTATTTATTGACTTCACTCTGAAGGCTCCTGTTTGGATTCATATAGGTTTATGAGTAGGCATTTCAACATTTTTTAAAAGTACTTGTTCTGTTAAGAGTATACAGTTGCTCATAAAATTGATTTTAATGTAGTGACAATAAAATGCAGGCTCAGCATGAAATGTGGATATGGCTGTGCAGAATCAGCAGCTCGATGGCTTAAGACCACTTCTAATGAACACAGATAATTTTGTATTTGGTATGCACACTAAAAATATATTTTGAATTTGGTGCAATAATCCTAGTAGGAGCACCTTTCAGCTTCATAATGTTGTCTGCTTTTTTTAAGTAGGTTATAAGCAACGCATGTCTGGGCATTTCTGTTATTATCTTGTAGTGCCGGTATATATTTTTTTGCCTTTACAGGCCACACTGCATTTTAACAGGTTTATTGAGATATAATTCACCTATCCTACAATTCACCCACCTAAAGTGTACGTTCAGTGTTTTTAGTAAATCCACAGAGTTGTGCAACCAACACTGTGATCGATTTTAGGATATTTCCATCACCCCAGAAAAAAACCCTGCTCCCACTGATAAGTCAGTCTCCATTTCCCTTGGCCTCCACCCTCAGCCCTAGACAATTACTAATGTACTTTCTGTCTCTATAGATTTGCTTGCTTTCCCATATTTCATTTAAGTGGAATAATACAGTGCATGGTCTTTTTGGTCTGGCTTCTTTCACTTAGCACAACATTTCATGGTTCATCCATGTTATAGAGCGTTTAAATACTTCATCCTTTCTTAAAGATGAGAAACTTTCCATTGTATGACATACCACAAGTTCTTTACCCATTCATCAACCGAAGGACGTTCGAGTTTCTAATTTTGGGCTATTGGGAATACTACTGTGACTAACATTTGTGTTATAGGCTTTTGTGTTTTCATTTCTTTTGGGTATATTTTTAAGAGGAGGATTGCTGGGTCATATAATAACTCTATGGTTAGGATTTTGGATAACAGTGAAATTGTTTATCAAATCAGCTACACCATTTTACATTCTGAGGAGCAGTAAATTCTTGCCAATATTTGTTATTTGTGTCTTTTTTTCTCCCTAGTGACTTTGGGGTGATATTTCTTTGTGGTTTTAATTTTTTCATGGCTAATTTTGTTAAGCATCTTTTTTGTGTGTTTATTGGCCACTTAATATACCTTTTTAAAGAAATGACTAGATTCTTTGCCGTTTCTAATTGACTTCTTTTTCTTTTTTCCTGTTTTATTGATAAATAACGGATATACATTACTGTAAAAGTTTAAGGTATCCGCATGGGGGTTTGGTTTATGTATATCATCAAATGATTACCATAATAAGTTTAGTTAACATCCATCATTTCATATAAATACAAAAAGAAGAAAGAAAAAAAACCAATATTTCTTCCTTGTGGTGAGAACTTTCAGGATCTACTCTTTTAAACAACTTATCTGTCTCACACACCATGTCATCATGTTGTCCATTACATCCCAAGGACTTAATCCATAACAGGAAATCTGTGCCTTTTGACCACCCATTTCCCCTCCCTACAGCCTCCACTCCTGGTGACTATACCTCTGATCTCGTTTTCCATGAGTTTTCTTGTTTTTCTTGTTTCTTGTTTGTTTTGTCTTAGATTCCATATGTAAGTGAAATCATATGGTATTTGTCTTTCTCTGTCTGACCTATTTCACTTAGCAAAATGCCCTTGGGGTCCATCTGTGTTGTCACAAATGATAGAATTTCCCTGTTTTTTTTTTTTCCTTTTTAATGGCTGAATAGTATTCTATTGTACATACATCCTACACCTTCAGTTGATAGATACTTAAGTTGTGTCCATGTCTTGGCTATTGTAAATAAAGCTTCTGTGAACATGGGGGTACAGGTACCTTTTCCAATAGTGTTTTCAGTACCTTTGGATAAATTGATAGAACTGAGATTGCTGGATCATGTGATAGTTCTATTTTTAATTTTTTGAGGATCCTCCGTACTGTTTTCCACAATGGCTACTCCAATCCGCAGTCCCATCAGCAGTGCACAAGGGTTTCCTTTTCTCCATATCCTCACCAGTATTTGTTATCTCTTATCTTTTTGATGATGGTCATTCTAACAGGCATGAGATGATACCTCATTGTGATTTTAATTTGCATTTCCTTAATGACTTGTGATGTTAAGCATCTTTTCAGGTACTGGTTGACCTTTCATATGTCTTTTTTTGAGAAATGTCTATTTAGGTCCTTTGTCCATTTTTTAGTTTTTTTTTTTTTTTTTTTGCTCTTACGTTATAAGAGTTTTTTTTAATATGTTTTAGATATTAAACCCTTATCATATAGATGGTTTACACATATATTTCCCATTCCATCAGTTTGCTGTTTGGATAGTTTATTTTGTTGTGCAGAAGTTTTTAGTTTGATGTAGTCTCACTTGTTTATTTTTTATTCTTTTACTTATGCTTTGGGATTCATCTTTGAAAAATTATTACCAAGACTCATGTCAAGGAGCTGTATTCCTTTGTTTCCTTCCAGGAGTTTCATGGTTTCATCTCACATTTAAGTCTTTAATCCATTTTAAGTTAATTTTTGTGAGTAGTGTAAGATATGGGTCCAATTTCATTCTTTTACATGTAAATATCCACTTATCCCAGCTCAATTTGTTGAAAAGGCTGTCTTTTTTCCATTGGGTATGCTTGACTTCCTTTTTAAAAATAAGTTGGCTGTGTATGCTGGGGTATTTTTCTGGGCTCTTGATTCTGTTCCATGGGTCTATTTGTTCATTTCTATGCCAATATCCTGCTGTTCTGATGACTGTACTTTATAGTTTAGCTTGAAATCAGGAAACGTGGTGCCTCTTGCTTTGTTCTTTCTCAGGATTTCTTTGGATATTCAGGGTCTTTTGTGATTTCATAAAAGTTTTAGGAGTGTTTTTTCTATTTCTGTAAAATATGCCTTGGAATTTCAACAGAGATTTCACTGAATCTATAGATGGCTGTTGGTATTATTGGCATTTTAAAAATATTCTTTCAATCCATGTACATGGACTACCTTTCCATTTATTTATGTCTTTAAAAAAATTTTTTTATCAATGTCTTGTAGTTTTCAGCGTAGAGATCTTTCACCTCCTTAGCTAAATTTATTCCCGAGTATTGATGCTATTGTAAATGAGATTGATTGCTTTCTATGAGATTAATTGCTTTCTTTTTCAGAAAATTCGTTATCAGTATATAGAAATGCTACTCATTTTTATATGTTAATTTTGTAAACTGGGACTTTACTGAATTCATATATTAGATATAACAGTTTTCTGGTTGAGACTTTAGGTTTTTTTTTCTATATAAAATTATGTTATTTGCAAATAGGGATAATTTTATTTCTTTCTTTCCAATTCTGATAACTTCTGTTTCTTTTTCTTGTCTGGCTGCCATCACTAGGACTTCTAGAACTATGTTTAGTAGGAGTGGTAAAAGTGGCAGCCTTGTCTTGTTCTGATCTTAGAGGAAAAGCTTTCAGTATTTTACCATTCAGTGTGGTATTATCTGTGGGTTTGTCATTTGTGAATTTTACTGTGCTATGTTCCTTCTATGTATAATTTGTTCAGTTTTTGTCATGAATAGATACTGAATTTTGTCCAGTGCTTTATCTGCATTTCTTGAGATGATTATATGATTCTTTCTCTTCATTCTATTAATGTGATACAGTTATATTGATTGATATGCATATGTTGAACCATCCTTTCATCCCAGGAATAAATTCTACTTTATCATGATGTGTGATCCTTTTAATGTGCTGCTGAATTGGTTTGCTAGTATTTTATTGAGAATATTCATCAGTGATATTGGCTTAGTTTTTTGTGTTTGTTTGTTTGTTAGTAGTGTTATTTTCTAGCTTTTGTATCAGAATAATGCTGGACTCATAAAATGAGTTTGGGAGTCTTTCTTCCTCTTCAATATTGTGGAAGAGGTTGAGAAATATTGATGCTAATTCTTCTTTAAATGTTTGGCAAAATTCACTGGTGAAGTCATCTGGTCATTTTACTTTGTTGAGAGATTTTTTGGTTACTGATTCATCTCCTTACTCATCATTGGTCTATTCAGATTTTCTATTTCTTCCTGACATTGTCTTGATAAGCTGTCTGTTTCTAAGAATTTTTCAGTTTCTTAAAGGTTGTTTAGTTTGTTGGCATATAGTTGTTCTTGGTAACCTCCTAAGACCCTTTGAATTTCTGTGATATCAGTTGTAACATCTCCTCTTTCATTTATAATTTGTTGATTTGGGTCCTCCTTCCCCCCCCCCCCCCCGCTTGGTTAATCTACCTAAGGGTTTGTCAATTTTATCTTTTGAAAGAAACTGCTCTTAGTTTAGCTAATGTTTCTGTTCTTTATTTTATTGATTTCTACTCTAATCTTTATTATTTCCTTTCTTCTGCTAACTTTGGGCTCAGTTTGTTCTTTTTCTAGTTCTTTAAGATGTAAAGTTAGGTTGTATATTTAGGATCTTTATTGCTTCTTAATGTAGGTATTTATTGCTGTGAACTTTCCTCTTAGAATGACTTTTGCTGCATCCCACAAGTTCTGGTATTTTGTGTTTCCATTTTTGTCTAAATAAACCTTTTTTTTTCTTCTTTAATGTCTTCTTTGGTCCATTTGTTGTTCAGGAGAGAGTAGTTTGTTTTCCACGTGTATATGAATTTTCCAGTTTTCCTCTTGTTATTGATTTCTAATTTCATGCTATTGTGGTTAGAAAGATTCTTGACACCATTTCAGTCTTCTGAAATTTGCTAAGACTTGTTTTGTGGCCTAATAATATGGTCTTTCCCAGAAAATATTCTGTGTGCTTGGGAAGAATGTGCATTCTCCTGCGTTGGCTAGAGTTTTTTATATGTGTTTGTTAGGTCCATTTGGTCTCTAGTGTTGTTCAAATCCACTGTTGGGTGCTTCACCACTATGTATGTAAATTGTATCTTCTTGATTTATTAGACCCCTTTGTCATTACATAATGACTTTCTTTGTCTCTTTTTACCATTTTTAGTGTAAAGTTTATTTTGTCTAAGTATAGAAGCCTCTGCCTTTTTTTGTGTGTGTGTGATTGCCATTTCCTTGAAATGTCTTTTTCCATTCCCTCACTCTCAGCCTATAGGTGTCTTTAGGGCTAAAGTGCATCTTTTGTAGGCAACACATTGTTGGATCTGGTATTTGTTTTAAATCCATGCAGATGTTCTATGTCTTTTAATCCATTTACATTTAAAGCAACTATGGATAGGAAAGGACTCACTATTTCCTTTTTGTTAATTTCTTTCTGGTGGTAGATCCATTGTTCTTTGCTTCTGATTCTGGTGTCTTTTTGTGTGTTTTGAGGTTTTTGGTTTCAATATACTTTGATTTCTTTATCTTGTTCTCATTAAACTACTAAAATTTTTTCTGTAGAATTTCCATGAGGCTTACATAAAATATCTTAAACTTACAGCACTCTATTTTAACTGATAACAACTTAATTTTAATGGAATTTGGAAACTTTACCTTTTTACTTCTCCTTCCCCTCACAGTTTAGGTTACTGTTACAATTTATATATTTTTATATCATGTAATTAATAACAGATCATTCTATTTATAGTTATTTTTACTATGTTCATTTTTTAATAACTTTTAGAGTTGTAAATGAATTGTGTACTACTATTACTATATTGCAAAAACTATGACTATAAATTTACCATTATCAGTGACATTTACTCTAACTATAGTTTCTATGATGTTAATTAGCGTCCTTTTACTTCCATTCAAAGAACACCCTTTGACATTTCTTTCTTTTTCTTTTTTAATTATAGTTGACATACAATGTTGTGTTAGTTTCAGGTGTACAACATAGTGATTTGATAATTCTGTACATTATGTAGTGTTCACAATAAAGCATAGTTACCATCTATATCCTTACAAAATTATTTTAAAATATTATTGATGATATCCTTTATGCCGTACTTTTTATTCCTATGACTTTATTTTTTTCATTCCTATGATTTTATTTTATAACTGGAAGTTTGTATCTCATAATCTATTTCACCCATCCCCTCACTCCCCTTTAGCAACCACCAGTTTGTTTTCTGTATTTATGAGTCTCTTTCTGTTTTGTTTATTTATTTGTTTTGGTTTTTTTTGATTCCACATATATGTGAAATCATATGGAATTTGTCTTTTTTTTTTTTGGTCTGACTTATTTCACTTTGCATGATACTCTGTGTATCAATGCATGTTGTCACAGATGGCAATTTTTCGTTTTTTTTATGGTTGAGTAATATTCTGTTCTATTATGGAATAGAACATTTTATTTATCCTTTCATCTACCGGTAGACACTTCTTTTGCTTCCATATCTTGGCTATTGTAAATAATAGTACAGTAAACATAAGGGTGCTTATATCTTTTCAGATTTATGTTTTTGCTTTAGGACAAGACCCAACAGTGATATTATTGGATTTTATGGTATTTCTGTTTTTTTAATTTTTGAGGAAACTCCATACTGCTTCCCATAATGGTTCCATCAATTAACATTCCCAACAGTAGTGCACAGGGGTTTCCTTTCCTCCTTGCCAACCCTTGTTCTTTCCTGTCTTATTGATACTAGTCATTCTGACTGATGTGAGATAGTATCTCACTGTGGCTTTGATTTGTTAATCAAAATGATTAACTGATGATCAGTTATGTTGAACACCTTTTATGTGTATATCTTCTATGGAAAATCTCTATTCAGGTCCTATGCCTACTTTATAGGGTTTTTTTTCGGGGGGGTTGCTTTGTATGAGTTCCTTATATATTTTGAATACAACCCCTTATTGGATATAACGTTTTCAAATATCTTCTTTCATTTAGTAGGTTAAGTTTTAGTTCTGTTGATGCTTTCTCCTTTGCTGTACAAAAGCTTTTTAGTTTGATGTCGTCCATTTAGCATTACTTGTGAGGCAGTTCTGGTGATAATGAACTCTCTCAGCTTTGTATTGTTGTTCAGGAAAATCTTTATCCCTCCTTCATTTTTGAAGGACCTCTTCACCAGGTGTAGAATTCTTGATTGGCAGTTGTTTTCTTTCAGTATTTGAGTATGTCACCCATGCTCTTTTGGCCTCAAAAGGTCATGTTGAGAAACCATCCACTAGTCTTATGGGGGTTTCCTTGTATGTAACTTCTCACTTTTCTCTTGCTGTTCTTAATTTTTTTAATTGTTTTTGAATTTTTACAGTAAGTTTTAATGTGTCTTGGTATAGCCCTATTTGAGTTCAACCTATTTCGTATTTCTTGGACTTCATGGATCTGGATGTTCATTTCTTATCCCAGGTTTGGGAAGTTTACAGCCATTACTGCTTTAAATACACTTTCTGTCTCTTTTTTCTTTCTTTTCTGAAATTTCCATAATATGAATATTGTTCCTTTTCATTGTGCCCTATAATCCCTGTAGGCTTTCTTCACTCTTTTCTTTTCCTCTCTAATTGTATAATTTCAATGTCCTATTCTCTAGGTCACTTATTTCTAATGTATGGTAGAGTCTACTTTATAAGGAAGCTCCTATCCTCTGGTATAGGGAGGGTACCTATCACAGGAGGATTTTGTGGCCTATTTCAGGGGCAAAGGAGGTGGTAAGATTAGAGTGATCTTTTTACTGCTGCCATTTTCATATACTTTTTCACATTAAAATATCAATATGCCATTTCATCAACTCCATCATCCATCATATTCTCATGTGGTTTTGTCTTTTATTCGATTGGTAGGGTGCCTTATATTGATTGATTTTTGGTTGTTAGATCAACCTAGAATTTCTAGGATAAATCCCACTTGGTTATGGTGTAAAGTCTTTTTTATATGTTGTCATATAACACATTAAGTACAGAGTGATTTGCATATAAGATGCCTTGAATTCTAAAAACTAAAAATTACACGGAATCGTGATTCATTATTTTTCTGCCAATTCAAAAACATAATAATATAATGAAAAAGATTGAAAACAAAAACCCACATGCCATGTATTGCATAAAGTGAATATAAAGAACTTAGGACTGTGCTTGGCACATTCTAAGAGCCCAGTGAAAGTTATATGTTATTATTGTTATTATTTTTAGGCACTACATCCTGATGGGTCCACTAGAATATGTTAGCCGCAGATTAAATGCTAAAATGATTGATTTCTTACAATTTATCAATGTCCATATTAAAATTAAAAGAAGAAAACTGTTTGCAGAATGTATGTTTTTCAGTGTGGGCAGTACCAGTCTGTTCCTTAGGCAGAAGTTAGCATTAGCTTTCTTGCTTGATGACAGCTACACAAATAAAGAAACTGACTGACTACTTGGTCTGGCAGTTTGGGAATGCCTCCAGTGTCATTTCAGCCTATGTCATTACATTAAAATGCAAATGAAAATAAAAAAGAGTTAGGACCCAGTCCTCTTTTGCCCCACTTCAGTTTGCACTTTGATCTCGCAAATTACCATTCTTTGATTTTGTTGTTAGCATTTTGGTGCAGACTTTGAAGGATCAATAATATGAAACATCTCCAAGAAGATTTGCATCTTGGTCAATAATTTCTGGCTTTGGGATCAAAGGCTGATTTGGGATCAATTAATACATGAAAACCTCTATTCTTTTAAAAACTGTTTTCTTAATAAAAAGCAACAGAATATGGCAGAGATGAGAAAACAGGAGAGTTGTAGTAAAACCCTGTTTGATATTCATGGAAGATATTTAGTTTTTAGAACTCCTGCAGATTTTAGAAGAAAGCTGGCATAGCATTTTGAAAGGGTATCCAGGAGACGAATGGGCCTATAAATTTGGAGAGAGAGAGAGAATTTTTCTTTTTGAATATGGGATAGATTAAAATTTTCTACTCTAACGGTGCTATACCTGGTGTTACAATTAAGGTAGTTTGGCAGGGTTTAGAGCAAACAGCTCAGCATGGGATCAAAACTTTTTTGGCTGTAGAGTTTTTTTTTTTGTGGAATCTTTTCTAGTTTCCAGTGATAGATTAGTTATTTTACACAATAATGAACATTTTTGAGAGTACCAAGCACACAGAATACCTTCCTTGCATCATCTTGTTTAATCTTTTCCCCGATCCTATGTAATAGGTACTTTTTAAAACTAAAATCCCTGTTTTACAAATTAAAAATAAACAAATACACACACACACACACACACACACACACTCACATCCATTAAGGCTTGGGTTGAGGAACTTTTGTTTCTGTTCAGACGTAATAAGGGGCTAAAATATTGATGCTTCTATGCTTGAACACACATGGCAGAAATCCAAATCTTAAAAAGTGTCAGCCTTCCCAATCGAAAACAGTTCTAGAATTCATATCACCGGACAGGGAGAATCCAGGCAGGTTGAAACTTTGGAAATATTATATAGGCCTTTAACATTTATTGAAAAAACTTACAAATGCCATTATTAGAAATTCTGACTTTCATGTTCTTGGAAGAACTGATCTGGAAAACAGAATTCCACAGGCCCTTTGTCTTATTCACCCTGTTGGATGAGTTACTGTCTTCCATTTAGGTCAATTAATTATCTTTCATCTAAAAAGGATAAGTTGCTTATAAATGTGTTTATGCTTAATGGGTTTTCATGTGTTCATCTGGTTTCCATTTGAGTTGTGGCTTTTATTACCTTAGCCAGATTATTTTTTCTGGCAGTCTTTTTCTCAACCAAGAAATACCTTTTCCCAAACCAAAGACAGTCAACCCATTCCAGAGAAGGGCCCTCCCAAAATACAGTTTGAACAGAGGTGTAAATTTCCTGGACTTTTAACCTTAGTGTGTGAGTAATATGCACTAGCAGTCTTTCAGAAAGATGTATTAAAGATCAAAACAATTCTAAAGGAAAAGTGATAACTTTCATTCTGTCCAATAAATCTTTAAGAATGAGGGCAAACAAAGAAAGATGTGATCATATCTTTGGTCCCCAAATTAAAAATGTAAGTTATATCCTAACAAACAACCCAGTGGAGGCAGTAAATATTAGCAGATTGTATTGATAAATGAGTTTTTCTCTGTCTTTCTTTTTGGTTCAGTTAGCCACTTCTGGAAACAGGGCCCTTAGGAAAGTAGTCTTCCAAGTATGGATTTCCAATGGATGAACAGATCAGTGGTAGAACTAGTGACAATTCTGATATTCACATTATTATTAAGAAGTTAACTGATAGAGCAGAGTACATATATTTCATAATTGTCTCAAGACAGATCACAGAAACTAACACTTAGTATTTTTGAGGGGGTGGTGAAAAGAGTACTTTTGTATACCCTGCTGGTAGAGATGCAAATTGTTATATGCTTTAAGGAAAGTGGTTTGGCAATTTGTGTCAAAAGCCTTTTTAAAATGCATTTCTTTTGTCTTATTAAATTCAGTTCCTAAAAATTTATCCTAAGGGAGAAACAGAAAGTCTATATGATGATTTAATTATGAAAACTTTTATCTTGGCATTATGTATAAGAAACCAAAATGTTCAAGAGGATGAGCCAATAAACTTTTGTCTGTCTGGACCATGTATATCAGGACTTTTCACCCTTGACCATATTAACATTTTGGACCAGGTAATTCTTTTTTGTGGAGGCTGTCTTGTGCATTGCACGATGTTTAACACCATCCATGGCCTCTTTTCACTAGTCACCAGTAGTACCCCTACCTTCTCCGTTTCTGTTGTGACAACCAGAATGTCTCCAGACATTATCAGATGTTCCCGGGTTAGGGGGGTGGGGGGGTGGGGGGGTGGTGGCATTGCCCCAGTTGAGAACTATTGATGTATATCAGGCAGAATTTCAAATAGTCTTAGATGAATATTTAACAAGGGAAAATGCTGATGACATTTTGTTAACTTTTTAAGTGTATTGTTAACTTCAAAAAGGGAGAAAGATACCATTAGACCATATTTGACGGTGTTCAGTTTTCTTAATGGCAAGGGGTTGTTCTGATAGTGCAGTGGAAAGCCAGAAGTCCCACCAGAGACCTCAGAGCAACCCATGAATAACATAGCCACTCATAATATACCCCCCAGGATTCTATCAGCTGCTAGAAGCTTCCTTTTTAGTTCCAATGGATTTTTTTTTTTTTTACTTTCATTTCACCCCCCTCTCTGCTCCTACCCCATTTTCAACTCTTCTCATGATTTGGCTTTTAATCTGTCTTCTCCCCTAGTGCAATAAATAATCTTTATGAACCTTCCTGAATTCACTCTGAGCCTGGGTCAATCAAAGGTCAGTTTCCAGCCTTCTTCAGGTTGCCCAGGCTTTAGGTCAACATGCTAAGTGTCACCTCAACAGGTTACAGGACACGTTCCATTAAAATAAAACAAAACAAAACAAAACAACAACAACCACAACAGTGTGCAGAAATGCAGGCATATTTCAAAAGTTGCTTCTTGGACATAAATTTATATATGATTAAGAAACTAAATACTTCTCTATTTTTAATATTTATTATTGAAAACATTTCCTAAAAGTGAAAAATAAGTTATTTAAATCACAAATCGTAGGAAAAAAGGATTAAATCGATCGCCAATATTTTGGACTTTTTAAAAATATATTAGCTATATTAGGAGGTAGAATATGTAAATGGAGTTGGTCCAGGTTAGTTGTTTTTGGAGGCCATTCAGATTTGGGGGAGAATGTTACTATATGAAAGAGAAACTTCCTTACATTTCTACATCTATAGGAGTAGTGAGTGCTGGGCTCTCTTGGTCCCACACCCCTTGATTGGCCCTTCTGGTTGAGAAATTTAAGAGAACTCACTTGTAGCGCATAAGAAAAACAAGAGGGATTTTGAGAAATTTGGGGGCATTAGGGAGTGGGGAGGAAGGAAAAGGAGAGAGGAAAAGGAGTCATAGGTAGGGTGCAGGGTAAGAATCCAAGGTCTAAGACATACATGAGTAACACATGGAGATTTTGCAATAGACTTTTTTAATTTTTAATTTTTAGTAGCTTACCTATGCAAGCATATATGAGGGGTGATACTCAAAATACTTCGCAACCCGTCAAGACAGGCTTGGAACTGATCCTAGGCTTAATTGAGGGGGTGGGGGGGGTGACACTGCAGAATAGCAGCTCAGGTGCACTATCCCTTTAATGCAAGTTATCGTGAAAGATGGTGACACACTCCAAAACCTTGTCTTAGGACCTGACTTACTACAGTGGCCTGCAGCAAGAGGCAAGCAGAGTAGGAGACCATGAGATGTATAGGAGAGGGCGAAATTAGTGAAATGTCCTATCTGAATGTGCAAGATAATCTGTAACAATCCACAGGAATATGGAAGTGGGTGTGCTCAATGTATGTGAGAGCCATCTTGGGAGATTTTCTCAAAGGAGCCATTGAAGTTCTGAATTATTCTTTGGAAAGTCATGCTAACAGGAAAGGAAACAGAGTTAGCCCCGCACTGGTAGGGCATGTTGGCATCAGGGATTTAAAAAGGGGCATGTCAGCTGACTGAGCAGATCCAATGAGAGGAGCAGGATCAGATAGAATAGAGAGGGCAAAACCAAAACGGGACAAAAGAACTTCCAGCCCAAGAGGCACCTTCCAAACAAAGAAGTCTGGAATTCTAACCCAGATTCAGGGAGTATACTCATTCTAAATACGACTCAAACCATAAGACTTTTTATGGTTTATCCATGGATGCAAGAGTTGTCTCCACCGAGGGCGCAGAAGATGCAGCCCCCATACCCAGAATATCCAAGGACAAAGAAAGCAAGGTCCCCATTGCTGTAGGTAAAGCACTACTAAGGCAGTGGGGGAAGAGGTTACAAAGGCTTGGAGGAGCCACTGAGAAGCTGGCAGCAATCTGTAAGATGCCACTCGCAAATTGATTGCCCAGTCTACCTACTTCTCTGCCCGGCCAACTGCAAACTCTGTGTCTACATAGGACTCCGTCACTAGCCAGCTCATACCATGTTCTGTCAGTCTCAGTGTTAGAAAACTCTTCTTTACCCTTAGGGGAATATGGCTGCCTGGAGTTTCTGCATACTGGATCCATCTCATAAAATCTGTAGTCAGCTATCATTCTTAATTGCCCCTACTTCTCCTGTGACCCAGTTTTTCCATCACTGGACTGAAGATTCTGATTAAGAAAAACAAACAAAAAACAACAAAAAAACACTGTTCTAGGACAGTGGTTCCCTATGGTGTTTATCAGCATCTGAGCACACCGAGGTTGTGCTTTCATGTTCATGTGACCTCTTCAGTTGAAATGGCTCTAGCACTCAGCTGACCAATGGAGAGTACATGGCTGTTGTTTTCCTTGGTGTGGATGCCCTCTGTCTGGGGTGTGGCATGATGTCAGGTTTGACTCTGGAGGGGCCTGCCTGCCTTTGTGGGGGCCACACAATTAACTGGAGGGGCTCCAAGGCTCCCAGTAATGGAGAACTTCCTTTGCAGTCAGCAGGAGTGTAGCTCAGTGATCTGGTCACATGTCCCTTGTTTCTGAGAGCCTCTCGTACTCTGTGGGGGCAGAGGACAACTACCAGGGAGTATACACACTCTGAAAAGGGAAGTGAGCAGAGTTCTAAATCTGAGGCAAATCGACATTTAGGGTAAGAGTGCAAAGAAGAATGAACAAAGGAAAAAAGCTGAAGGAAAAGGGTTTTGAAAGTAGAATTTTGAAAGTTTTTTGGAGAAGTTTTGGGAAAAAAATCACTGTGGCTGAAAGCATTTTCCCGTGGGAGAGAGTCAGGAAGAGGAAGGAAAGAAGGCTGTTGGGCCTCTGAGGGGCTTGCTGATAATCTGAAGAGAGCAGTTTCTATAGAGAGGCAGAGACTGTGTGACTGGCAGACCCCTTGAACAAAGAGAACCACTGAAGGCTCAGGAAGGTTGACAGGAAATGGATCTAACAGCTCTCCAAGGAGCCAGCAATGCAGGGTCGGGTGTGTGTGTGTGTGTGTGTGTGTGTGCGCGTGCGCGCATCTGTGCGTCATTAAACACTGCAAAGCATAGACCTTTCTGATGAGCTACCTTCGAATTCCTGTGAAGTAGCTAAAATCTTCTCTACAAACACACCAGTGAACAGAGGAGTTACCACTTCCATTATTTTTCTTCCTTTTTCAAATGCTTTGCAGATGGTGTCATTTGATGTCTAGGTAGCTAGGGGTAATGTGCTTAGAATTATTTTATAAGGGAAAAACAGTTCAAAAAGTTTCCAGTTGATGACGAGTGTGCTATAATGGATGTATTGTGTTGGATTTGAAGAAGAAGAATATTCCATTTGCTTATATTATTTCTTGACAAGCAAAGAGCTTTCTGGCTTTCAATGTAGTCGTATTAATTTAGTCAGATCTCAAATTCTTAATGATTGTTAATATTGGGAACTGCTAATGTAGGTAAATCTAAAATAATAATTGTTACATTTTTGTGTAGCAAAAGCTTGTTCATTTGTGTCAGAGGTGAGATTGGGAGAGGAGAATTCTACAGGAGTTGAAATAGCAAGTAAATAATTTCATTATTTATTTTTTTAAGTTTATTTATTTATTTTGAGAGAGAGAGTGAGAATAGGGGAGGGGCAGAAAGAAAGGGAGAGAGAATCCCAAGCAGGTTCTATGCTGTCATGCAGAGCTTGACATGGGGCTTGAACTCATGAACCGTGAGATCATGACCTGAGCTGAAACCAAGAGTTGGACGCTTAACTGACTGAGCCACCCAGGCGCCCCGCAAAATTTAAAACAATTTTAAAGAATATAAATTCAACTTAATTGAATAATACAAACTCAATTTGAATAATATTAATCCATTCATTAATTTTTAATATAAATTTTATTAATTCCAAATAATACTAATTTTATTATGAATTTTATATAATGTGAATTCAATTCAGTTATGGTACTATCTACCGTGTGTGAAGTATTAATATCAAGTGCTGTTTATTGCATGTATACGCGATTGAGACAACAGTGAACATCATCCCGATAATCCCAATGAGGAGTGTCATCCCCATACCTGTTATATAAATTAGATGGAGGATGTGTGATATTGGAAGTGTCTAACAAGATAAGAGAACCCGTGGAAGTTCCATTGAAGGAATAGTATTTGAGAAGGGCTTTGAAAGAAGCTAACATTTCAACAGTGAGGCAGGGAGGCACTCCCGGTAGGAGAGCACAGGAGAGGCAGACGCAGGTGGGAGGCTGTGCCTGGACTTTGCAACTGTTCACACCATGGTTCTGACACTTAACTAGGCAAGAGCCCTAGTAAGAGTAAGATCCTAAATGAGATCCCCCATCTGCAAAATGGAAAAGAATCCCTACCTCATAGAATGCTTGTGACTATTCAGTGGGAAATATTCTGATACATGAGGCTCAAAACATGTTACCTTTTTCCATTTTCTAAAAACAAAGTGTCTTTCAGCTTTTGGGGAACAGAGACTAGAAGAGAAATTTGATTTAGGACTTTTTACAGAGGTCTTTATAAACCATAGCATCATGTTATTCTTGGCCAAGGATAATTTAAGTAAGTGAAAAATAGGTCAGAGGGCTTTAAATTAATATATTAGTATTAGAAACAATGACCCATGGTTATACTGCTGTTTTAGAAGTTATTTAGGACATTTTGCATGCTAAGCATCATGAATGCATTTCTCAAATTACTAGTGGCCTCCAAATTAGTAACGGGCTTTTCCTGGGCATTACTGATATTAAAATGCATTTCTCTTTGTTCTTGAGTAGTAACCCACTTCCATTCCTAATTATGTTCTGCACAGGCTAATATTAATGCTAGTTTATCACCTTTGGGTTCGCAGTAGGGAGGCACCATTCTTTGAACAAGTCTAGACATGGCCTAAAGACACATTGACAATGGAGAAAAGCTGGCATAATAAATTTATTCTAGTTATTGTCCAGAGGATTAGTCCATCCCTCCCAGAAAATACTGGCATCCTGTTCTTCCTTTCCTACACCCTAACCTCCCCCTTCCCAGCCCCTTTGCTTTTATCCTGTCATCGCTGTGATGAGACATTTTCCTAAAAAAATAGAACTTATCATAAAATGTAATTCTTGGCCTGTCATTGCATTTCCTTAACACACACTTTCAGTGTGTTGCAGAAATTTGGTCTGGGCTTCTCAGATCAAATAGAATTATCCTTTATTCAGAGGGTTGTCCCCCATGGACAATGTATGAGACTTAATGTTTAGCATTTGGAATCATTCTTTTGAATTGGGAATAAGAATCAGGAGAAACTGCCACACTCTGGCAGTCCCAACCTAATTCCACAGAGTCCGTCTATGGGGATAGTATTTTTGGTAGTTGGGAAATATTATATAAGGAATACTGCATGGCAATTAGTTGTATTAAAATATATATTACGTGCAGCTTTGTACTCGGCTTAAAAAGTTTCCTTGACAACATCATTTAACTTCTTACTGTTCTTTTCATGTTGCTAGTATAAATATCTAATATGTTTTTGTTCAAAACATCAATTAGGCTTCAGTGTAATCTTTATTAATACAGATCTGTTATTACAAGAAGACTGCTGAGCTATGATAATTTGCACAGCAGGAACAATAAAATATCTTCTTTCTTCTTGGTTCTATCCCAGAATGCTTGGCTTCTCTGTTCTTTCAGAGCACACCAAAGCCTTCCATGATACCCTTTACAATCATAATGAAATCTCAAAAGCATTCTTAGAAGCAAAAGCAGTAGTTTTTCAAAGGTAAACAAAATGGGAAGGCCCAAAATTGCAAATAGATTCAAGACACATATACGTTACAGATCTCCACCTTTAATGCCTTTAATTCTCTCTGTTCATGTAGCCAGAACTCCCCACTTCCTGCGGATTCAGAACGTGGAAGTCAATGCCGGCCAGTTTGCCACCTTCCAGTGCAGTGCCATCGGCCGGACCGTGGCAGGCGACAGGCTGTGGTTGCAGGTACAGTAGCCCACTGTCTCCACCAGAGGCAGGAGTACAGGCCCCCTGGGGAGGGGCCCAGTGGTCCGGGTCAGTGTCTGGTTGCTAATAGAAGATTGATGCCCTGAGTTGTATCTGTTCTTTCCTTCTTTATTACTAAGTTGTCAGATTACTAAGAGTTCTAGATAAGCTAACTGTTCTTCACAGACGTTTAAAAGCTTTTGGTTTTTTCCCTTTGCTTCTGCTTAGCCATCTTGGTTTGAAGATCTGACTGTCAAAGTACTTTCAGAGCAGGATATTAAAGTACCAAATAAAGAGTTCTTCCCTGCCCTTCCTCTGGAGAAATATCCAGAGTATCACTCACATGTTCACACACACACACACACACACACACACACACACACACTTATAGGCCTTTTTATAATTTGAATTTGCACAAGGAGAAAAGCCTCAACTTAGAAATTAACAATGTATCTTTTACTTTTAAGTATTTAAGTACACAGTTTTAGTGTAATCATAATTTGTGTCTTGTTTTCCAATCCTTCAAATTCCATCATATGTATTTTACATGGCAGATAGTTTCATGGATTTGCCCATGGTCGCCGGAATTCTGAGAGAATGCATGGGGTTAAGCTAACCACCTGCTTCTTTAGGCTCTGAGTTTGATTCCCTTAACCTGTGGCATTCTCCACTTTCATTCTTGTTTCTTCCTTTTATGCACCGATCTGCAGGACGCTCGCTCACTCTTGACTAGTGTTGATTCTCGTCTCCTCCTCTTTCCTTACAGATCCTGTAGTTGGCTTTGTTTTGGTTTGATTAATTACATACTTATTGTGGTTTGCTACTGAGCTAACTTTGTGTATCTGTTCCATTCCATCATGGCTTCCACTACATGCATGCCGACCTTTCCTCTGTGCCTGTGACCTCTCCTCCTATCTTCCCTCCTCTTCTTCAGTGTCACAGTGAGTGTGCCATGTCACATTTGCATGACGCTCTGTAACTTTGAAATTCCTCTTACCTTTTTGTCATCATAAGTGAAAGAAATGGTCATTTTTATTCCTCCACTTCTGGGGAAAATGGAAGATGGCCAAATGTCCTCTCCCCGTATTCAACAACATGGTGACTGTTGGGAAATACGTTCTGGAAGAGGATTCTTCAATACTCTTGGTCCCTCTGCACAATTCCTCACCCTTCTACCTTGATGTCATTGTTTTCTCATCTCCTGCTCTCCCTGCGAGAGCATTGCCTGGCCAGGAAGGAAGAGTGTAAGCAGAGGACTGAGATTGCATGCACCAAATTCATCTTTACCATTTCCTTCTCTCTAAAAGTTTGTACTCACTACTATAAGAGATTTTGCAGCCCATGAGAACTGTGCTCGACCCTGATCTTCAGTATTTGACTTTGCTTTTTCCTTTATATCCCACTTCACAGTTCTTTTAGGATCTTGATGTGAGAGACTGAAAATTATTTTCTTAGTTAGTGGTTATTTGATATTTAATTTGATCAAGATGGGCTATGTATGGTAATTGATGAGACAGACATTTTTAATTGGCATTTTCCACAATGCATTAACTGCCTCCTAAAAATGACACTATCCTGTCATCTTTGATTTATCTCTAGAAATCTTAATTTTTCATGGAAAATAGTTTTGGGCCCCTGATATTTCTGTTAATGCTACTTCAGAGAACACAGCATAAGATCTAAGCTGTGGCCTCAACAGTCTTAGATATTCCCAAGAATTTACAGGCAAGCTGAGGATACAGATTTGCTCTTTGTGTTTTTGCAAATGTCCTGGGTTTGGGATGCTCTTGGTTGAACTTCAGCATTGCCTTGGGGCATTGGGGATCTTTAACTACTTTCTACTACAAAGTGGAAGACTTCGTTTTAAAGAGAATCTGTCACATAGTAGGGAGAAAGCTAGCTGCTATTTTGAAAAACAGGTCTAAATGCAGAGTCTGAGTCCTCACACCAGTAGAATCACATGGGGAGTTTTTAAAAACTTCCTGATCTACACCAGGATTCTGATTTAATCGGTCTGTGGGCGGGCCCTGCATTCGGGGCTCCCCAGGTGACTCCAGTGTGTGTCCGGGATTGACAATCACTAGTCTAAGCAAAGCACAGCACATGTTCCAAATTGGGAAAGAAAAACCCAAAACTTAATGTAAAACTGGTACCTGTATTCAGTAGCCTCAATCATGTTGAATCATGTTGAAGTCATGTTGAATTTCCCATGCCCCCAGACTCTCCTGTTTATGTTCTGTCAAATTTGATCATTAGTGTTGATACATTGTTTTTTACAGTCCATCCGTCAATGCCTTTCAGTGTCTGTTACACAGTCTTGGATTGCCCTTCTTGGCATCAGTGATCCCCTGTCACCCTGCAGCTTTCCACATGGTCATGCCCTAAAGGGCATGATAAAAACAGAGGTGTTGTGACTTTGAAATTCTCAGTGAAACTTCGTCTGTCCTGGACATGGCATGCTATTTGGTTTGTGAAGCTTTGTGATGTTAGAATAATTTTACTGTTAAATGATTTATTTCCTCTGGTTGGATAGGCATCTTGTGGGGAGATGTTTACTTTATTAATAACTGGTGAAATAAGACTAGTGTCCTTCCCTTGCAAGAATGGTTTCTATTAAATGTATTTGTGTCAAGTGGCTTCTGGTGCCAAGGAGGATTTGTGGCACATGATGGCTTCACGAGCCCTCTTGTGCTCTTGCCCATGCCCTGGCCTTGGCCTCTGGTCATTCAGTATAAGTTGTGGGGAGAAGCAAACCTGGCATCATGGACCAGGTCTTTCTAGACTAGAGGTATGAATATGGGCATGTCTTCATTACCCCATTGCTGTAACAGTTTCAAAAATGCTTCTCTGCCTACAAAGTCACTCGCATCCTCAAAGAACTGCTGAGATCCAGGCAGAAAAATGAATGAGAAAAATATTTTCAGTTTTTTCCTCTAATTTGAATGTTCTCAATGGTAAGTCAAGATTTCGAAATTAATACTACATTTTCCTTTGGAGAACATTAATATTTTGGAGTATAATCATTTATAATAATTTGGTTTACTTGTATTACCATATTTTGAGTTCTACCATAGGCATTTGCATAGAGTTTCAGGCATGTTTCCCATGGTCTTCCACTTCTTTTATAGATGGGCTTGGGGTGCAGAATGGTGCAGGGTCACAAAGGTAAGTGGCCTGGCTGGGGATAGTACACTGGTGTTTCTTTCACTTCACCACTGCTTGATTCCACCATCCCATGCCATCTTCCCATATCCCAGTGCTAGGTGAATAGGTAATATGTACTTAGCACTCTGTTGAAAGAATTTGGATGTGTCTGACATTACATAATTAACATCAAGGAGTCATCATGACCTCCCCCCTCAAAAATCCATATGTATTACGTGTCCATATCGATCCACCTCTATGAAAAATGGCCAGTGGCCTGATTGTTTAAAATATAGATTAAATATGATCACTGTCACCACCTTTCACAAAAACATGGTACATATAAATCTGATGATGACACTAATGAAGAAATGTTTCTGATTAACAGATGTGTCCCATCTGCTTACATTTTCTCCATCTCATCTGTGGGCTACAGGTTATTGTCATCATAGAATCAGTTTTTCTAGAATACAGAATAGCAAAGTAAAGCACAGTTCATGAGGATCAATTAGTATAGAAGCAAAAGACTTAAAACACTTTCCAGACAATGAACAGTAGGGAGACCGCATCTACAAAACTGTTTTTTTTTTTTTTTTTAGTACAAAAGTGATGTGCAGTGCATTTGTTGAAGATACTTGCTATATGCTATCAGATATAGCAATCTAAGTATATAGTAGGGACTGTAACTGTGGGAGATACTCAAATGAAATGTATGTATAAAATCATTCAAGCACCCAAAACATGACAGTATTGCCTGTTATTATCAACATTCTGATCACTGAGGAGTCTACAGTTTGAACGTATCTTAGAGTATATGTAGATACAGAATACAGAGAAGAGAAAATGGAATTTTAGATGTTCTTTTTTTAAGTTTATTTATTTATTTTGAGAGAGCGAGAGAGCATGCATGCACAAGCTGGGGAGGGGCAAAGAGAGAGGGAGACAGAGAATCTCAAACAGGGTCTTGCAGCAGGGAGCCCAATGTGAGCCATGAGATCATGACCTGAGCTGAAATCAAGAGCTTGTTGCCCAACCAAATGAGCCACCCAGGTGCCCCTAGATTTTCTTCTTTTTTACTTACATGTTATGCTGATGAGCAGTTTCTGACAATACATATTTTTATGCAATCCCCCAAAAAACCCCTTATACCATGTATGATTGTATTAAAATTACTGTAGTTCTTTCTTAAAATATTTTATTTTATTTTAATTTATTTTATTTTTGAGAGAGATAGAGTGGTGTTGGGGAGGGACAGAGAGAGAAAGAGAGAGAGGGAGAATCCCAAGCAGGCTCTGCACTGTCAGCATGAGCCTGGAGTGGGGCTTGATCTCAGGAACTGTGAAATCATGACCTGAGCTGAAATCAGGGGTCAGACGCTTAACCAACTGAGCCACCCAGATGCCCTTTAAATATTTAAAATTTTATTTTCCTACATATACTGTTTCTCATGAGATTAGTGTTCATATACCTGTTCTAACTTTTCAATAAATAAAGATGATCACCAAAGCTAGTATTGATGGTCATAAATGTGAAGATGGCTTGTGCACATTCTTTTCTAGGGAACACAGACCACCTTGCTCTCTTCCCATGAATCTCTGTAGTTGGGGCATTTTTGTAATTTTTTTTATTTAATTCATTTTTGATACATTGTGAAGGCACCTCTAAATTCCTTCCACTTCTTACTCAGTGTCTTTGTTGGTTTGGGCTGTTGTAACAAACTACCCTGGCTGGGTGGCTTAACCAACATTTATTGCTCACACTTCTAGAGACAACAAGTCCAAAATCAGGGGACCATCACAGTAAAGTGTTTGGCTCCCTGGTTTACAGAAATCCTTCTTACTACATCCTCACATGTAGAGAGAAAGCTCTCAGCATCCTCATTTCTGGACACCACTCCCATCATGGAAGCCTCACTCTGATGACCTCTTCCAAACCTAATCATTTATTTCCCAGAGGCCCCACCTCAATAGCATCACATGGGTGGTTAGGTTTCAGCCTATGAATTTTGGAGAGATACAAACATTTGGTCTATAGCCTTGGCTCCCACATCAAACTCAGAAGTGGGTGGGAAATGAAGGTGGTTCAGCCTCTAGGACAAATGGCAGAAATCACAGAAGCAGTGAAGATGTCTTCTTAACAGTAGATAAATGGCAGCTCTGATCAAGCCAGGAACTGACATGTACAAATTGGGTGAATAGTCCCTCGCAAAGGAAACCTGGAAAATAATCATTTTCTTTCAACAGATCTTAGGGGCTGCTGTCATTTTTCAGGGGCTTACTTTTTAGAATCACTGAATTATGTAGCATCAGAATACGGAAAAGTCTTCAGATTAAATTCCTTATTTTATAAATGAGAACATGAAAGCTGAGAAAAGAAAGGAAACTTTACCGCAATCGTATATTAGGTATTTATCATGATATTAAGTACAATTTCATTTGCTAGTGAAGGTCAGTTATAAATATAAAAATATTTACAAATTAGTAAATTTCATCATGTAGCCATTTTTCTTCATTGAGTACTTGTCTTTCAAATAATAGTGTTTTCTTTTTTAACCAAATACGCTCGGGTTAACTGTGAAAAATATCTGTGTTCACTTTGGAACCACTATAGCACAATATAATTGTTTTGCTTCTTTAGCAAATAGAACTTAGTGTTTATTAGAAGTAAGGCACCAGAATAACATTTTTAAATGATTTCATAAAATGCATCTGTTCAGGGGAGCATAGGTGGGTCAGTTGGTTAAACATCCGTCTCTTGATTTCGGCTCAGGTCATGATGTCATGGTTTGTGGGATCAAGCCCTACATCAGGGTCTGTACTGACAGCACAGAGCCTGCTTGGGATTCTCTGTCTCCCTCTCTCTCTGTCCCTCCCACCTTTCTCTTTCTCTCTCTCTCTCAAAATAAATAAACATTAAAAAATCAAAAATACAAGTTTAAATGAAACAGGCATCTGTTCATAGAAATAGAAGAGGAAATTAGACAGTTACTATGACATATTCTATTAAAAACCATGGTTGCAAGGTAGCACCTAGAATTGTACCTATCACATTACAAATGCTCAGTAAACACTCGCTCATGGTGCTTGGCTTACTGACTACTTGAATAAATCATGCGTCTCCTCCAGGTGAATCTAAGAGGTCCATAGTTGGACCAGGAAAACAGGCGCAAAAAACAGGCACAAAATCTGTCTTTCTGAGATGCTTCTTTGATGGGTACGGTTCATCTCCAAGGGATGGTTTTGATGAAAGAAGGGACATACAGAACCTAGTGGTGTCCCTTTTACTGATTTTTCAGAGTATGCTTCAATTATCATGCAGAGTTAGAATAATTTTGGAAACAAATATGGTTAATACATCATCTTTCCCAAACTTTCATTTCTTAACCTTTCCCCTAGGTATTTTTTTCTTCTGTTGTAAAATTTTGCTTTCTAATTCACCCCTTAGAAAAAAAATCCTTGCCACAGGACCTTTGTTAAAGGTAATAGGAATACACCTCTCCAGGATAATGTGTTTCAGTTTTTACTATGACAATAGAGCTGTGTCATAGAAATTGATGGATGAAGCCACCTTATTCTTTTCTTTTCTTTCTTCTTTTCTTTTCTTTCCTTTTCTTTTCTTTTCTTTTCTTTTTTCTTTTCTCCTTTCCTTTCCTTTTCTTTTTTCTTTCTTTCTCTCTTTCTTTCTTTCTTTCTTTCTTTCTTTCTGGGGTGGGTATGGAATTTTTTCAATATGCGCTCTTAATTTGGAATTTTTTCAATATGAGCTCTTAATTTGGGAAGACCAAATTTCGAAAAATAATGTTCACTTAGAATTAAAACTTTTTTAGTTGTTGGCCTAGAGATTTTTTTCTTTTGAGAGTTTGATACATAATTCCACTTAACTAGGTATGAGTTACCCAATTGTGGAAATAGTATTTTTCACGTACCTAAGAAATTTTTCACATTTCTTTGATCAGGTACATTTTTAGACCTTTGGGTTTTGTTTGTTTTTGTTGTTTTGTTTTGAGAGTAAAAAAGTAAAATCTAGATTTTTGTAACTTAAAATGTTTTTCATAAGGATATATCCTCTGACCTATCGAATTTGATTTGCTAATGAATAAATTTTAAATTACTAGCATTTATATAACTGACATCAACAGATGTGTTTGATTTTTTTAAAATGTTTATTTTTGAGAGAGAAAGAGAGAGAGACTGTGAGCAGGGGAGGGGCAGAGAGAGAGGGAGACACAGAATCCGAAGCAGACTCCAGGCTCTGAGCTGTCAGCACAGAGCCCGACACAGGGCTCAAACTCACAGACTATAAGATCATGACCTGAGTCGAAGTCGTACACTTAACCAACTGAGCCACCGAGGTGCCCCTCAACACACATGTTTGAAATAAAGGAATTGCACCTCCATTTACTGAGCATTGCTGCGGGCAGGTACTCGGCTAGGCTGTGTGTATGTACTTTATTTCTCTGAACTGATCCCTGGGAGTGCTCTCTTATATGCCCATAGAAGAAGTAACAGGCTTGGGAAGTTTTAGTAATTTTTCCAGTAGCACATTGCTAGTAACAAGAGCTAGGATTTGAAGCAGGCCATCTAACTCTAGAATGTACGTCCTTAACTATAATGCCTCTCGCATAGTACTAAGACCCAGGCATTTCCTTGTAGATTCATAAACATCATGTCATAATTTAAGTGATGGCTTTTATCAGAATTTAAAATTAAAATTGTATTCATGTTTGTGGATGTTGCCTTGGCTTTTGTATTAGGGAATGTGTATGTTTGGTCAACGTTTCTTGGTGGCTTTTAGTTTCCTTTCTAAATTATGAGGCGAAAAAAAATCAGAACTGTGTATCAGACCAATTTTGTTATTATATATAAAAGCCATAAAATGATTTTGAAAAGGAGTAAAATTATGGTTCCCTTGGCAAGCTTAACTTGGCTATTTTACACCATATATATTAAAGCATAAATTTAACATCACTTACCATCATAGAAAATGCCAGGAATTCACAGACGACTATCTTCCGTTGCTATAGGAACCATTTGCTCCTTAAAACTTTGAGTGGTTGAAATTACATCCATTATTGTTTTAGTCAGTTAAATATCCATATATATATATAATACAATATGGAACATTCAGACTGAAACCACCCAAAATCTTCAAAGCATATACCATATGTTTTAATTTAGTATGATTTGGAATTAGCTGAATTTAAAGGTAAAGATTTATTTTACATTAACAAAACAGTATGACTTCCCTAGGGATATTCCAGGAGGCATTAATTAATAAATTTTATTTGGTGATATTACCCAACTCAGTCAAAACAGATGTAAACCGCTTGCGCTTCGAGAAGGATGCCCCAGAAAAAGCTGGAGCAGCAGTCAGAGAGCTTTGTTTTCCATAGCAATCTGAAGGTCTCCGGGCCAGGATGAGAAGTTGTACTTTGAAGACTGCAGATCAGGATGGGTCTGTTTGGAGGGCAGAAGAGAAAGGCATCAGCTAGTCCTTTTAAGGATTGCTTACTTTGGACCTAAGAGTCATAAATCCTGTGAAAACAATTTTCTGTTGCTTTTCTCATATTCATCAAATGGGTCATTTGTTTCTCTTGCTTCCACAGCTCTGTCATGAGAAGAGAAGACAGGAATGTCTATGCTCCAGAATTTCTGTGGTTGAGGGCTGAGAATACTGATGTCCTGCCTTTCTATCTCCTTTTACTGGTCCAAGCCTTGAACTGAGGGTCCTGGAGAGTTTGGACACTATTAGGAATCTAGTTTTTTCCTGTTCTATCTCTTGGAAGGAGTGGGAAACATGGAAATGTTTTATGTAGGAGGTTTATACATATGCTTTAGGTGGCCTTCTTGAAAGTCCTAGAAGATTCCAGTCTTGCAATCTGGAATCATATACAGAGAAAAGAAAGAAAAATTTACTTAACTCCTTTCTTGATGTGAAAAGAAAATTTGCCAACTTTGGGTGGGCTTTGATTTCAAAAACTTCTTTTGGACTATAGAAGTGAAACAGAGAACACAACACGCTTCATTTACTCTGGTTGTGACTCAGTGTGAGACAAGACCTCTACCTTTTTGACCGGCACTCAGTGGCAGCCAGGCAGTTCCTACAGAGGGTGAACTTCGAAATCATAGAGCAGGTTGTTATTCTCTTCTGTATCTCTGTTACTTATAAAACTGCCATCCTTCATTCCTTTCATTCAAAAGAAAAGAGATTGGCTATAGTCCAAGCCAAAATTGTTTGTCTCTGTTATAAGAAGTGGTGTCCACTAAGCACAAAGGACAAGTGACTAATTAATGGAGTTTCTATTTATTCTTAAAATTTGGAAGCCCATGTTTACTTTCCCTCAAGAAATGTATATTACGCTTCCCATGTGCTGGGCACATGATCATTAGGTATGCAAATATTGCCAAAGAATAGGCCAGCTAGACCTGGGTTATGGCTCTCATTTGTGAAACTGCATTTTCTCATCTACTGTTGGTGGTACCTTTATCATATAAATGGCTCAATGCATTTGCAGGAAGTGGATGGCATCTAGACAAAATAGTTCTATAGCACTGGAATATTTATAAGCCAGCAGCAAAATCACTTGTTTTCCTGGGAAAATAATCTTGGTTAAAATAGTTATTCAGAAATACAGAAATGAGAGATTATTTTCTGATTGCTTCTTTGAAGAAAAGTTTATTTTTGCTTCTACTGTAGATATTGCAAATATGTAAAGAGATAGAGAGATAAGGTAATAAACGTCATATACTCAGTGTCCAACTTCAACACCTAGTAATATGCGGCCAATTGCTGTGTCTCTGTTTCCACCTGCTCCCCTTCTGATTGTTTCGAAGCCATCCCAGTCATCATATCATTTAAGTTATAAATGTTTCTCTAACACAGCGGCTGGCAAACATCTTCTGTAATGGGCCAGATAGTAAATTTTGTAAGCCAGCCAGTCCTTGGTACAGCTGCTCAGCTCTGCTCTTGTAGCAAAAAGCCAAGCACAGACAATACATACATGAATGAGGGTGGCCGTGTTCAATGCGGCTCTATATATGGACATTGAAATTTGAATTTCATATGATTTTCGTTGTCACAAAATATTATTCTCGTTTTGTTTTTGTAATCCTTAAAAAAATGTACAAACCATTCTTCGCTTTCAAACTGTACAAAACAGGTGACAGGCTGGATTTAGCTTCAGACCCCTGCTCTTAAAGATAAGAGCTTTAAAATAATAATAATAGGGGGCGCCTGGGTGGCTCAGTTGGTTAAGCATCCGACTTTGGCTCAGGTCATGATGTCACAGTCCGTGGGTTCGAGCCCCATGTCAGGCTCTGTGCTGACAGCTCAGAGCCTGGAGCCTGCTTTGGATTCTGTCTCCCTCTCTCCCTGCTCCTCCCCTGCTCACACTTTTGTCTTTCTCTCTCTCAAAATAAAATAAAGACATAAAAAAATTAAAAAAAAAATAGACACAGAGTGTACCCTGGAAAAAGAGCCAGTGTTCAGATGTCCTTGACTGTCTTATAACCTTATTTCTTTTGGCAGTCTGTCGGAATTGTGATAGCAGTATAGTGTACACTTTACAACTGCACGATGAGTCTCTTAAGTCCATTTTATCTTTAGGTTCTTTATCCATTTCCCTGCTTGTGGTGGTAGTGGTTGTTGCTGAAACTGTGTTTGTCCTATACAGTTTCCCATATTTTGGGTTTTGCTTGTTGCCCTCGGGGAGTGACAGCTAATGTGTTCTCCTATTGTGTTTCTTGCAAATTATGTCCCTTTTTGTGATGTTATCAGCCACTGATGACCACTTCTACATTCATTAATTCATCAAGGGTTGCAGACTCGTTCTGTGATCCCATCCCTTTTTGGTTCAGTAGCTAGAATACTTCTAAAAAGAAAAGGTCTTCCATATCAAATATTTGGTTACCCTAGTATGTAGATTATAAAGGGGAGATGGTATAAATGCTTGATATTTTGTCTTTTTTCAGCAAGTTTTCACAAATAATGATGCAGTTCACTGGCATCACCTAAAAGTGACCAAGAGGGTTATTTGTATTATTGTTGCTGTCACCAGCATCATGATCATTGTCATCGCCACCATTGTTGTCACTGTCATTGCCCTCAACCTGTGAATATAAACACATTTGATGTGCTTTGATCTATCACACTTAACGTATTATCTTTATTGCCGCTCAGATAAATAGGGCTTACTCAGGACGGGTGACCCCTGTCCTGGGCCATGTCAGATGGCTTTCTTACTTTCTGACAATATATTCCAGGCTCATATTTTACATTTTCCACCTGGATGACCTAGAGTTAGCCATTTCTCCAGGGATCATCGATTCTCATTCAGTGGGAACTAATCGTTCGAAATTACAGTCTAAGCGTGGTCGTACTCATTATCACACTCTTGTTTCTGGACCTTCCGACTGGGCTCAGCTAGGGTGTATACACATGCACACATACATACATTTACAAACATGTCCTGAGATCCTGTTGACAATTTCAGTTGAAATTCCAAACTACAAGGCTTGTAGCCTCTTTGATCTTGCATCTTTAGCTTCTTTCAGCTATGCTTTCAGAAAGAGTTGTGTATTGTAGGGCATATCGATTGGGAAAAGTGATGTTCTTAGCTACTCATATGGAGGACTAGCCCCGTCTTTTAGATCAGGAACAATCATGCAGGCACTGCCTTCTTCCTTACCCTACAGACTCATTATCACAGTGTTAGAAGTAAAAGTCGATCCCTTGCCTTGCAAACCCAAACCTTGAAACTAACAGAAAATATCACTCAGGGTCAGGCTTCCTAGTTTCCTGTGGCTGGGTTAACCCAGGCAACAGCTAGATATTTGACATCAAGACTTCTAATTTCATTGGTTTCTAACGACTGTGGTTATGGTGTATATCCTATATTATTTGGATGAACTTTCTCTGAAAAATTTCAGCTAAGGTTGCTTAAATAACGTTATTGAAATATTACAAATATATGATGAAATGGACTACCTCTCACTATCAGAATGAGATTCTAAATTTCCATAATCAAAATTTTACTTGAAAATGCCTGTAAGACTAACACATGGATATCTCCATGCTACTTTGGCTGTCCGTATATTTTTTAGCCAATTTAAGTATACTTGTCCATGTATGTTCATAATATATGGCGATATAAGTAAGAACTTCTGGTTCTACTATTCCAAATTGGTAAATATTTGGGTTAGCTTGGTTATGGCCTAGAAATCAAAGGTCAACAGTACCTTAGTTATTAAAATTTTAAAAAATGGGCTCCAAAAAGTAGAATTGTTGAGTTACTCAATTATTATTGGATTTAGATTATATAAAATGTTTTCAACACAATTATCCCAGGCCCTGCTGATAGCATTATGAACCCAGTGGTAAAAATTTCAGTCAGTATCGTACAAATGAGCACATCTGCAAGTGGGATGATAAAATTTTCCCTGTTGGATAAATGAAGGTGCATTTCATCCCCATATGTATGGCTAAGGACGGATGACTGGCCAGTATCTCCTCCAGGTTTGTGCGCTCAGAGCGCCTTCAGAATGCCTGGGATTGAATAATCTGATACAAATGCTGCTAACGTCCCAGACCTCAATTTCCTTCAATCATTGCTGTGATTATAGCAAAACTATTTCCAAGGGACTTAATATGTGTCTTTTTGATGGTAAATTACTGCTCATTTAGAAGTCCTACAGTGGGTCCCTTGCATAAAGAAGGTTGTAAGCCTAATTTAAATGACTATCAGTACTTTTTTTTCCCTAGCATGCTCAAATTGAAATACACGCAAGTTTAAAAATCCTCTTGCTTTTATACAATGCTGGATTTAACCCCCTAAGATCATTTCCTCTCAGACATGCCCATTATGGTTGTTTTATTAAGTTAACAAAAGATGGATCAGCAATTTCTTTAACAACCCTGGACATGCATCACGTCCTGGGGCTTTTGTTCCTGACAATCATGTCCAAGGTTCTCTTTGACGTGAACTCTAATATTCTAAAGAAAAATATGGATGCCCATCTTGGTGATGCCACATTGTCCTGCTGTAATGCTTTTGAGAACATGAGGGCCAGTCCTTGGTAGGGCGGCCTCTTCTTAACTCTGGGAGAATGTAGAGACAACTTCTGACAAATTTGCTGTCTCTGCCTAGTATACATTTTCATTGTTTTGTTCTGCCCAAATAACAGAAAGTTTCCCATAGACTCTGAGATGCTCAGGATTGGGGGTTTCAGTTTTAAATCTGGGGCCCAGGTAGGCTTTCTTGGAAATATACCGTGGCTAGAGCCCAGGTATCCAGCAGACTCGTGGGGTGCATGGCACAGTGGTATCAGAGTGTCTTGAGGGGTGAGTAGGACTGGTTGTGTACATTCTTTGAGGTCATTCTTATTCCAAAATCCAAAAATGGAAAGCTCTCCGTATCTAATTTAGTAGCAAAACTTGCCCAGTTTTGTAATTTTCTTGGTGATAAAACCTGACCTGAAACCTTTGATGCCCTGTTTTTGGTCCTTATAGTCACAGTCACATGTTTTGATGCAGAAATATCAGTGGCCCTGCAGCATCACATAGGACTCTTCTGGGCATCACATAATACACAGTATAGAAACCTTTGTAAAATGAAAAATAAATCTGAATTCTGGACCACATTTTGGGCCAAAGAGTTTCAGTTAGGTGACAGAGCTCCATGGCCGTGACATTCCAAGGCAGTTGCTGTGTTGCATGTCTGGGCTTTTGATTTTGGAAGACGGCTGTCCTCTCCCTCTTGTGTCCTCTGTTTCCAGGTGCTCACCAGCTCTTTACCTGTGGTGATGAGTGCTGTATCTTCCTCTGAGCAAGCCTACTTCTCATATGCTCCTCAGAAAACGGGGTGCCCAGAATGCTGTTTCCTGGGGGTGTCTCCTGCCACCGCTTCTGCAGATACTTTATTTCTAGTAATACAACTGAGAACTGAATAAAGTTTGACAAAAATTCCCTTCACAGTCTTCACTTACATCATACAGTGATGAAGGTGGTCCGAAGTCACATCTCCAATTAACCACTTGTCAAGTAAAGGGTGTACAAAATTGGTTTACATTTATTTTGATTGATATTTATCTTGTTAATTTAAATTCATCGCTAGGCTTAGTAGATCTCGTTTTCCTTTGTCCCATTTTATGCATTCATGTGCTGGTTAGTTGTCACCTGTGCGTGTGACAAAGATATCTGTGACTCTGACAACGACATTAATAGGCATGTTGGAGGAGTCAAGGATATAACCTTGTTCCAAGGCTCTAGAAACATGCTTCAGCATCCATGCTGACAAGCAGCCAAAGACTCCGGTCATTCAGAGGCTTCTAGTCCGTCCAGCCCTCCTGGCATTTGTCCCACATTGCTCTCCTCTTGTCTACAGAGATGTCACAGGCGATGCTGCCTGGTGCCTTGCCAACAGCTGTAAACACTCTGTCTTCCTCCTTTCTAACAACCCAAGAAATAGGATTTGACACTGACAAAGTGAAGGGTGAGCACTCTCTCCTCCTCCCCCCATCCCCGGTATCTCGGAACATTCTCTCATGTCTCCTCCGTCAACCCAGCTGTGGATTATTTCTTCATGCATGTTATCAATCATTGAGCTAATATAGAACCCGAAGTTATGGTGGGATCTGACGGATTTTTTTCAGCTTCAGGAAATGAGACTGTTATTAAAATATAAATGTCAGAATTTCAAAGGAGATGAATAAATATCATCCAAGAAGTGCATCTTTCCTCCCTGTGTGAGTTACAACTTTTTTTCCAGTGTGGGCATTTGGTCTGCTCTCATTTCTGTGCCTCTGCTGCCTCCGTCCCTGCCGTCTTTTAAGCCTTTCCTCTGCCATATGCCCTCTTTCTCCTGTTACCTCACCCAGCTTCTCTCCACTCCTTTATTTTTAAATGTTTATTTAGTTATTTTGAGAGAGAGAAAGACAGGGAGCAGGGGAGGGGCAGATAGAGAGAGGGAGAGAGAATCTCAAGCAGGCTCTGTGCTGTCAATGCAGAGCCTGATGTGGGGCTCCATCTCATGAACTGTGAGATCATGACCTGAGCCGAAATCAAGAGTTGGACACTTAACCGACTGAGCCACCTAGGCACCCCTCTCCACTTTTTTTTGACTTTCTGTGTTTATACCACAGCACTCCCCCACCCCGTTAGGTGCAGTTTCAGTTACCTGTAGTCAACCATGGTCCAGAAACAGATGATCCTCCTCCTGACATATACTCAGGTCAATAGCAGCCTAATGCTGTCACATGCCCATGTCATTCCCCTCACCTCATCCATCACAAGGGCATTTTGTCATCTCACAGCCTCACAAGAAGGGTGAGTACAGCATAGCATTAGAGAGACCATATTCATGTTTTTACTCTAGTATATTGCTGTAATTGTTCTGTGTTATTATTCATTGTTGTTAATCTTGTGCTGTGCCTAATTTATAAGTCAAAGTTTATTATGGGTGTGTATGTATGTGTAGAAGAAAATACAGTTAGAGACTTCAGTACTACCTGTGGCTTCAGGCATGTGCTAGGTTCTTAGAACACACCCCTTACAGATGAGGGAGGATGACTGAATTCCCCCCCTTCTCTCCCTTGTATGTCTCACTTTTTCTTCTTTTTTACTGGTATTCTTTTGGTCTTCACAACTTTTTTTACTATTGTGCCCCTGCCTCATTTAGCCTCATTTAGGCTTCTGTGATTTGTTTTCTGCTTATTTGGTTCACATTATGTGATGCCTTGATGTTTGCTGGACTTCAGGCCGCTGTTCTAGACATTTTCACAGTGGAATTTTCTGCTTGTACGAAATTACTGATATTGCCATAAATTTAAATGAGAAGCATCAATCTGAGTGATTAATCTTCCAGATATTTAAATATTGCCATGTGTCCCTAATTCTAAGTATACATTTTAGTAGTTCTACATGCTCTTCAGTTAAATTATCTTAAGCACACTTAATCTTACTTAGTTTGGTGTATCTGTTCCATTTTTAGAAATATCCACTTGTGGATATTGAAGATGTGAATTTCAAGGAGTATCTTTGCCTTGTGGAAAGAGGTCAGTGTATGCTGCACCTCAGAATATTATAGAAAACTTATTCTTGAAAATATTAAAAATGAGATTCATTTTAATTTTAAAATGCTATCTAGTAAGAGAGTAACTGAATTTTACTGTGGAAGCCATGCGGGACCACCAAAATAAATATAATTTTTTTCTGAATATTTGATCTTTTACCCAAGATAAGCAGAGAGGTTTCTTTACCCCTACTTTATACAGTTTTGGAAATATCGTATGAAAAGATCAGTGATTCAGGCCAATTTTCTGTCCTGTTTGATATGTTTGTAATATCTAAAAGGAGCTAGAAAATAATTTTAGGAGCCATTTGAACTCTCATTAAAAACAATTCTTGTAAATATCTATTAAGTCTCTGTAAAGCCTTTCGTGTTATTCACAAAAAAATCTTAAAATTTTTCATTCCCTTTAAACCAACAATTTTAGGAATAGGGATTGCCTAAACATCATTTATAACAGTGAAACATGTAAATAATTTAAATGTATAGTGATAGAGAAATATATTTCTAAATAATAGCCATACTTATAAAGTGGGAAACATTAAAAGGCATGTTTTTGAAGCCACCTAAGGGTATAAAAAATTCTATAGATATACAGAGATAAAACACACACATATGACCACTATTTCGTATTTTATTCAAAATAATGTGTCAGAAAAAGTAAATAAAATACCCTGAAATATGTACAATATTTATCATTAAGTGATCAGTTTTTTAAATGTCTATATATTTTTTATTTTTTACATTTAAAAACGTTTCTGTAGTAAGGATTAGATTTTAAACATTTGTTTCTCTTTTTATCGTCGTTAAGAATATAGTGTGTGTGGGTCTGCCCGATGCCAGATGTGTCTGGTGTCTTGTAGATGTCGATAGTGCCTCTTCCGTCTGGATGGTGTATTGGCGCCACCCTACCTGGCTGAATAAAGCCTTTCTCTTTCGTTTTCCTCTTCTGTCCTTACTTGGACATATCAGGTCTACTTTGTGTCTTTCATTCTATTCTCCATTCAACTCCTCAAAAACATTTTACCTGTTTTTTGCAACCATTTTTAACCTGAACTCCAGATTATTTTAGGGAGCTCTTCAAATAAAGGTGCCAGAGCTGGAGTTTATGCTGTTGATCTGTAGTAGATAGTGATGACTTAATATGCATAACATGAAGGTTACCATTTTGACCTTTGTCAAGAGCACAATTCAGTGGTTAAGTACAATCGCAATGTTATGTAACTATTGCCACTGTTTATTTACAAAATGTTTTTATCTCCTGAAACAAAAATCATAAGAAATAACTCCCATTCTCCCTCCTTTCCACCCCGCAAGTCTTGGTAACCTTCAACCTACCTTCTATTCCTATGAATTTGCCCATTCTGGATACATCATGTAAGTGGAATCCTATCATAGTTGTCGTTTTGTGACTGGTTTATTTCACCTAACATAAAGTTGTCAAGGTTTATCCATGTTGTAGCATATATCTGAATTTCCTTCCTTTTTAAGGCTAAATGAGGGGTGCCTGGGTGCTTCAGTTGGTTGGGCATCCAAATTCTGCTCAGGTCATGATCTCACGGTTTGTGGGTTTGAGCCCTGCACCGGGCTCTGTGCTGATAGCTCAGAGCCTGGAGCCTCTTTCAATTCTGTGTCTCCCTCTCTCTCTATCCCTCCCCGACTTGTGCTGTGTCTCTCTGTCTCTCTATCAAAAATAAATAAAATATTAAAAAAATTCTAAGGCTAAATGATACTCTATTGCCTGTATAGGCCACATTTTATTTATCCATTCACCCATCAGTGGACACTGAGGTTGCTGTTTATTGTGAATAAGGCTGCTTTGAACACTGGCATATAAGTATGAGTCTGAGTTCCTGTTTTCAATTCTTATGGAATATATCTAGCAGTAGAATTACTGAGTAATATGATAATTCTGTTTAACTTTTGCAGGTATTGCCAAACTGTTTTTCACAGTGACTACATCATTTTGCAGTCCCACCAGCAACATCCAGGGCTCTAATTTCTCTACATCCTCGACAACTTTCTATTCATTCATTCATTTGTTCATTCATTTTTCTATTTATTTGTTTATTTATTGGATAATAGCCACCCTGTTTAATGTGAAGTGGTCTTTCATTGTGGTTTTGATTTGTATTGCCCGACTGACCAAAGATGTTGAGCATCTTTTCATGTACCCCTAGGCCATTTGTGTATCTTCTCTGGGGGAAATGTCTATTTAACTTCTTTGGCCATTAAAAAAACATGGCCATTGAATATAATTTGACACATGTGACATTAGTTTCAGGTGATTCAGCTTCTCTGAATATTATGCTGTGTTCTCCACAAGTGTAGCTACCATCTGTCACCATACAATGCTATTACAGTATCGTTGACTCTATTCCTTATGCTGTGCCTGTTAGTCCCATAAGTTACACATTCCATAACTGGAAGACTCTATCTCCAACTCCCCTTCACCCATTTTGTCCATCTGTATCCCCTTCCCTCTGACACCATCACTTTGCTCCCTGTATTTATAGGTCTGATTCTGCTTTTTTTGTTTGTTTGTTTATTCATTGTTTTGTTTTTTAGATCCCACATATGAGTGAAATCATATGGTATTTGTCTTTATTTGACTTATTTCGCTTAATATAATATCCTCTATGTCCGTCCATGCTGTTGCAAATGCCTTGCTCTTGTTAAAATTGGATTGTTTGTTTCTTGTTTTTGCTGTTGAGTTGAAGCACTTCTTTATATATTCAAGATTTTAATCCCTATCATATATATGATTTGTAAATAGTTTCTCCCATTCCCTATTGTTTTAATCTCTTCATAGTATCCTTAGATGTACAAAAGTTTTTTAAAATTTTGATAAAGTCTAGTTTATTTTTTTGTTGTTGCCTGTGACTTTGGTATTTAAGAAATCTGTTCTGAATCTATCATCATGAAGCTTTTCCCCTATGTTTTCTAATAAGATAATTATAATTTTAGATCTTAATTTTAGGTATTTGGTCTATTTAGTTTTTGTATGCAAGGAAAGATAACGGTCCAACTTTATTCTTTTGCCTTGTGGATACCCAGTTTTCCTAACACCAATTATTGAGAAAAACTATTGTTTCCCCTTTGAGTGGTCTTGGCACCCTTGTTGAAAATCCACTGACCGTAAATGTGAGGGTTTATTTCTGGGCTCTCTATTCCACTGGTGTCTTTCTTTATGCCAGCGCCATGCTGTGCTTTTGATTATTATAGCTTTGTACTAAGTTTTGAAGTTGAGAAGTGTGAGTCTTTTAACTTAGTTATTTTGTTTTGTCTATGGTGATGACTTGTAAATAGAACTTTTGCTAGAACTTAAGACCTAAACCTATCTTAAAGATTTCTTGTAGCTCTGACAAATCAGGATGCATGACTGTCATACATCTTTGAAAAGCCACAGGCTTTTTCATTATCCTGATGGTCACTGTATTAGTGTCCTATTGCTTCTATAACAAATTACTAAAGACATAATGGCTTTATTATCATATACTTCTAGAGGTCAGAAGTCCTAATATAAAGTGATGACAAGACTGGTTTCTCCTGGAGAGTGGATAATCTGTTCCTTTTCTTTTGTAGCTTCATTTCTTGGCTCATGATCCCTTCCTCCATTTTCAAAGCCCATCACTCTAATGTCTGTTTCTGTGGTCATGTTTCCTTCTTCTGCATTTGACCCTCCTGCCTTACTCCTACCTTCCCCCTACCTTGTAATTACATTGGGCCCATCTGGATAATTTAGTATAATAGTTCCATCTCCAGATTCTTATTTTAATCACATCTGGAGACTTCCTTTTGTGAGATGTAGAGAGCATATTCACACGCCCTGGGAACTAGGCCGTAGATCTTTTTGGGAACTATTAGTCTGCCTACCATAGTCATGATGAATGGGCAGTGTTGCTGACTGAGGGACACACAGAATCTCTAAAATATTTTGTTTTCCATATTGGTCTCCCTTGTAAATAAAGACTGGATGTCCAATTTTAGGATCTGGCATATAAATCTGTTAATTTAGCAACCTCATATTTCTCTTCTACCTATGGAACAGTTTTTCCAGTAGGGCTATGATTTTTAGAGTCAGCATATATTTCCTGAGTTTTATTTCTTGTGCATCCATGTGAACCAAATGAATGAAATCTATTTCTTGACCTTGAGGACATTATATTCTGCTAGAAGAGGAATACGTTACTGAAGTATAATAACACACTGCTTGTCGATTTGATTTCCTAAATATCTTTAGAATCCTTCCTCCCTCTCTCTCCTCCCTCTTTTTATCATTTGTTACTGTGATTTCTAAAAAGAATTTACTAATTTCCCTTGACCTCAGTTGGGATCCTACATCTTTTCCTTCAGTCTGTTACTGTACCCATAGGTGTGTTAATGTCACCCCTTTACCTAAAATCTTTCCATTCCTGGCATCAGGATAAACTACAATCCTCAATATGTCATATTCTTTGGTGGGGCCTGTATTGTGCTCATCTTTCTGGCCTCATGACCTGTCATTCCAGACGCACTTTGTTCTAGCTGCATGGACTCCATTGTACTTCCTCTATTGTTCCATGCTCTCTTGGCTCTTGACTTTTGCAAAGCTCTTCTCACTCACTGGACTCCCTTTCTCCTCCTTTCCTTCTTGAGAAATTCCTGTGTGTATGCTAGCCTGGTCTCTGGTAGTGATTTCTAGAAAGCTGACCTGGCCTTCACACCCTTCTCCAGTGTGGTTCCCTTTTTTTCTGAGTTTGCTGTGTTATGTAGTTTATTGCTCTGTACTATAAGCCTTGATTGTCTATTTTTCTAACAAGACTGTAAATTCGGTTAGGTAAAGGACTCTTCTTTTAATGCCGTGCTCCCCCTATATGATACATATCATATAACACATATAATATTATAAAAATCATAAAAGATTTTTATGAAGTGTTGGTTGAATGAATAGTAGGTTCCATATACATCTGAACTATTTAATACAAAATGACCTGCAGGTTTGAGCAAGAGAGACGATCTAGTGTGGATCCTATGCTAAAATGATTACTCGTTAACACTTGGTTTCCCCTTGCTATGTACTATTTCTTGTGAAGAAACTAAATCTAAGTTTCTGTGTGATTTCAGTATGTGAGATTCAAAAAGAAAGCCCAGTCCTGAGAATTCATGTATTACAGTCTGTAGAGTTGTTAGTTTGAAGCTGTGCATATTAAAGAATAAATCTGTGGCACAAAGGCAACTAGGAAGTAAAACTCTTTTCAGCATATGTATAAATCCAAAAAGGAGGTTTTCGTAAACTTGAGTACCCTCATTGCAGCATTGAATAGCTGTGAGTGATCAATAAGTACATACTTTAAAATTCTTTTGAATGAAGCTTTTTTTGAAAGAGGCTTATATTCTAGTAGGAAAAGTACTACAGGATTACTGTACAAGTATACTCTTGCAAGATTCATGCCATAAGCGAGGAAATAAATAAATAGATAGCCCTTTTTGATGCTGTTATTAATAAAACAAATATTTATAGATATGAAATCTGCTCTTTCTTTAGGACTTAATTTTTTTTTTCAAAACTGGAGATTAGATTTTATTTGGTTTGGGTTTGGGTTTGGAAAAAAGACACACTGAATTTTATAGAGTTAGTAGATCTAAGGGTAATTGTAGTGGTAGAATGTGATTATTTGCGAGAAAGGATGGGAGACTGAGTGTATAGAAGACAGAGAAGAATTCTCCCCCCCCTTTGTATTAATTAACAATGCTAGATCGATTTTATTATGTTTTGTTTTCCTAACTTCTTGGTGCGCTCCATCAGACCAAATTAAGGGGACTTAGTAAAAATCAGGACACATGTAAGACATATAAGATATATATGGAGCTTCATGTTCTGATTTATAACTTTTTAAGCTATTAACAAAGCTGTTTTGACAGGTAATACTAAAGATTTTTATGAATCTTTAGTTCGCGGAACCCATTTTCCCCACTCCTGATGTTTCCTTCCCTATGGCAGGAACTGTACAAGTGCAGCACTCTGATGCCTTTTCTCTGCCCAAGCAAGAGCTGCCTGGGAAGGAAGCTTTGAGCAGGCACAGCCCAGCCCCTTCTTTGGGAACTAACCCCCTGTAGGAGCCCTATTCTTCCATCCTGTGAGTGTTACAGCAGCACCCAACATACGGGAGGCCTTGTGGTTTTCTAAGGTGGCCTGTGGCTGGGTGGGTGAGTCTGTTTAATTTTGTGCTTCAGTATCAGCAAGCCCATTGTTCCTGCACATCAGCCATATTCTGCAATACTAGGTTCATTAGTAATAAAAGTCGTGTTTTAACAGCCTGTCCACCTTCCTCCTTGGCCTCATCACTCCATTGGTCCAGAATTCGGATGGGGATGGGTGAAGTCAGTCATGAAACCAGTGTCCTTGTATATATCTTTGAATTCTCACAACTGCCCTGCAAATGCGTTGTATCATCTCCTTGTTGCAGATGAAGGAAGGGAGGCTCTGGAAAGGTAAATCATTTTAAAGTTAGCTTGGGCACCCTGGTCAGTCTAACTCCCAAATTCATAGCCATTAGGGCATACTGCCAAAGAAAAAAATCATAGATAAAAGCCTTTAAAAGACTGTGTAATATAAACCATGCAGTAATACAGATGAGTTTTATTATGTGTCACCTAGCATTTTCATACTCCTACATAAAAACACTTTAATATAGCCTGCAAGTCCCTGAATGCATGGGGGCTTCCTTGCCTCCCCCGTTCCACTGGCTGCCTTAATCTCATCCAAAACTTTCATTTCTTTCTGACCATCTTGGGGTTCCTGCATAGTTTCTTCTGACTAGAATGCTTTCTCTCTCCCCTTTGCCTGGTTAGCTCCTCTTTACCCTTCACATCTCAGCTCACTTCTTCAGAGTAACCTCCCACAACCACCATATCTAAGGATGATGTTTCTACCAGTCATCTACCCTGTCCCTTACCCACCACTGGCCATTATTTGTGATTCTGTATTCATTTCCAGCTTCCTCTACTTCCCAGTAGTTAAAGTGCTGGCATCACCAGCCACTTTTCTGTCACTCACCACTGTGAGGTTAGTGTCTCCACACAGTTGAAGCACCTGGTTGGCACCCAGAATGAGTTCCAGGTAAACCAATGGACAGAGTGCTTGGCACCATGCATTAGCTGTGACGTCTATGCCCATTGTTTCTACTCAATCTTTGCAAATAGCATGTTCAAGATAGCCTATTTCCTGATAATTATAACTAACTATTATAGAACTGAGAAACTCGGGGCGCCTGGGTGGCTCAGTCAGTTATACATGCGACTTCGGCTCAGGTCATGAGCTCATGGTTCGTGAGTTCAAGCCCCACATGGGGCTGTCGGCTGTCAGCACAGAACCTGTTTTGGATACTCTGTCTCTTTCTCTCTCTGCACCTCCCCAGCTCGTGCTCTCAGTCTCTCTAAAAAATAAATAAAAACATAAAAAAAAGAACTGACATACTGTAGCCTTCTTTTGAAGTGTTAAACTGTAGGAGGCATAGAATGGATTTCCAAAGGTATATAAACTAAAGATATAGTTAATGTGCTGTAGATGGTGTAAGACAAAGCTGATAAGGGAACATGCTTTCTATGGTTTTGAGGCTATGGGATAAGGGGAGAAGCTTCTCTTGTAGCATTCAGGTAGTATTAAGCATGTACTTGGTTTTTGTATGTCCTGGAAGACCATAATAAAGCTTAGAATAGTCCATCAGACCTGTTCCGTAAGCAATATGCTAATATTTACTTATGTTTTTAATGTAATTCTTAATAAATTGTTTGTTTGTATATAAAATGAGGTCAGCAATGGGGTGGTGTGTGAATTAATTTCATTTTCTAGCCAAGTGTAAAAACATAAGAAAAAGTGTTATGAAAAGACCAAGTGGTGATCACTTGGGAGTAAACGAAAGAATTTTTCCATATGCATTTTTTTCCTCCTCCTTCCATATGTTGACTTCATTCAACATAATTAATATCTTGAAGGGGCAAACGTAAGACATCTCTGCACACTTCATTTTGCATCCCTTGATCTCAAAAGTGTTGATCGTGGCAGAATTTCAGTTTCCTGGCCAGCTGTTCTCCTGGAACTAGGGCCCATGGGTACTAAACAACTAAACCAAGATCCGCATGGAAATAACACGGGTAATATGCCATCAGGTGTCTTCATGTTTCGATACGACAGCTGATATTGTTTCTTTTTGTTCCCCCTCCCCCATATATACAGGGCATCGATGTACGGGATGCTCCTCTCAAGGAAATAAAGGTGACCAGTTCCCGGCGATTCATTGCTTCATTTAATGTCGTGAATACGACCAAACGAGACGCAGGAAAGTACCGCTGCATGATTCGCACTGAAGGAGGTGTTGGAATCTCAAACTATGCAGAATTGGTAGTTAAAGGTATTTAATGTCTTTTTATACCCCTGAATAGTCTATTAAAATAGACATGTCAGATAGTTGTAAGTTCGTTATTTGTTTAAAGCTCCAACTTCTCCCTGTCTGTTTCTGAACAGTAGCTTGGTGACAGGTTACATTGATGGATTGCATTTTAAGTACAAATTTTGCACGTGCGCAATATTTTTGAAAAATGCATTTTATTTATGTTGGTTTAGTTGCATACAAAGCAGTGAATGTGCTCTTGGCAAGTTCTTTTGCCGACTCTGTATACAGAGATTACAACCTATAAATTTTTTTTAAGGAATGAAATTTTTTTTTACTGATAGAAAATCACTTAAAATGCAAATATTCACCAGCCAGGGTGTTTATGATAGCAGGGTGGTTAATAAAATGAAGCAATGCCAGTATAAAAATGCTCAGTCATATCACACAAGCCATATTGATAATACTGAGTTAACATTCATAATGTTGCAGTTACGTTCCATTACTATATTTTGCGTGACTGAAAAATTGAGTCATTATATTCAGGAAAGGGCAGTCTGAGGGGGGATAAAAGGGAAAATAAGTTTCCTTTGCTGGTCTCATGCTTTTTTTGTGGGCTGGGGAGTTTATGGTATTAAAGCTCCTAGCGCTGTTCTTGGTCTCAGACAGAATAATTTGGAGTTCTAGATGTACAACAACGCATTTTTAGATAATTTCTGGCTGGCCATTGCTGTTCTGTCCTAGGAGAACAGAATGATGCCAGCTTTTAAAATTTTTTCCTCTGCATTTGTTAAATATGAAACATAAAACCGATCTCTTTGGATGGGTTATTTCTTTTATCAGCAAAGTCCTCTGTGCAAGCAATTTTAAAGACTGCAGGGTTCAAACCCCAGAACTAGCTGTGCAGGCGTGGGCCAGTGGCTTACCCTCTCTGTGCTTCTGTTTTCTCATGTATAAAATAGACATCAAAAATGTCACCTGTATCATATGGTGATTAGGAAGGTGAAGTGCAAAGAGCATATGAATGGCACTTCAAATAGGTACCTGTTAGGGCCTTGATGGGGTGGAGGAGGAGGGCAAGATGATTCTCACCCTCTGCTTCTGTATGTCAGTGACGCACATTTAGGATGCTTGTCACTACCACCTTTCTGAATTTTAAAACATATAACTGTCTGCCCAGCTATTCTTCCCTCCCCCCACCACACCCATATTGAATGAAAATCTCTGGGGACATATACCCTCTGTTATAAAACCTGTAGGTGATTTTGGCTTATGTTTCTGTTGTGAAATTACTGCTGCCAACATTCGTCACTCCTGGCTTATGAGAGAAATGTTTATTGGTGAGCCTCCCTCCCACACAGTATTAATCCAGCAGTGACTGATTTCTGCACATTGAAATATCTACTCCGCTAATATATTTTGCCACATCAGATTCTTACGATTTTGGTTTGTAATGAAACTTTAGCTGATCTGGCTAGTATTCGAGTTTAAGTTTATTTTATTTATTTGTTGGTTTGTATGTTTATTTATTTCTTTAAATGTTTATTTATTTTTGGGAGAGAAAGAGAGAGAGAACACGAATGGGGTAAAGGCAGAGAGAAAGGCAGACAGAGGATTCAAAGCAGACTCTAGGCTCTGTGCTGACAGCAGAGAACCTGATGCAGGGCTCGAAATCACAAACCATGAGATTGTGACCTGAGCCAAAGTGAGACGTTTACTTTATTTATTTATTTTTTTACTTTTTTATTTTTAACATTTATTTATTTTTGAAAGACAGAGAGAGACAGAGCACTAGTGGGGGAGAGGCAGAGAGAGAAAGGGAGACACAGAATCAGAAGCAGGCTCCAGGCTCTGAGTTGTCAACACAGAGCCTGATGTGGGGCTTGAACCCACGAACCATGAGATCATGACCTGAGCCGAAGCCAGACGCTTAGGCGACTGAGCCAGCCACGCGCCCCTAAAGTCAGACGTTTAACCGACTAAGTCACCCAGGCGCTCCTGAGTTTAGGCTTAATAACTATAAGAAAACAAATTCTTCACAGTAATGCATGTCCTATTCTGCAGAAGGCTCTCTGAGAAGTGAGGAGTCACAATGTAAAAATGGACACCATTTACCAACAAATCCAGTAAAGTGGCCGCCCCAGTATTCCATGGCTGAGCTTTTTATATTGATCTGGGCTCAGCTCTTTGTGATTGTGTTTCATTTTCCGACTAACAGTTGCTATAGCGTTTCACTGTGACCAGCCATGTTCTTGAGGCATTCGGCTTCATCACCAGGATAACGCCAATCTAGTAACCTCAATAAAAATTGCCTCTGTGGAAAAGTTAATTTGTTTGGTGGCATAAGTAAATCATAAATTTCTAGTCTTCCAGAGCACATATGAGCACAAAGAATGGATGGGTTCTTATTCACATTGATGCAGAACATTTTCCTGTCTTAGGATGCGTTGTGGTGGCTTTGCTCATTGTGATAAAAATGTCCAGGCATCTTTTTCAATCTCAGTACACAGTCCAAGCCAGGGACAATTGGCTTGCAGTTATGGCTCAAATCTGAAATTTGACTTTTGCTCCATTTATAATTTTTTAAATGTTTATATTTGTATTTTAAGAGAGAGAGAGAGAGAGAGAGAGAGCACATGAGTGGGGTAGGGACAGAGAGAGAGGGAGAGAGAGAATCCCAAACAGGCTCTGCATTGTCAACACAGAGCCCAGTGCAGGGTTCAGTCCCATGAACCATGAGATCAAGACCTGAGCTGAAATCAAGTCATCAAGAGTTGCTGCTTAACTGATTGAGCCACCTAGCTGTCCCTCCATTTATAATTTTATAGCCATATTTTTCATATATTTTATTTTTTAATGAGATAACATGCTGAGTTTTACTAGCATTATACTTAATAAAGTATTAACCTTGAGATAATTACTTTGAAATAATGCAGTGACATTTTTAGGCCACCTGTATATAATTTAACTTCTTTATATGCATCTAATATTTGGAGTAGTGATTTCCTAAACATGGGAAAAACTAAAGTCCATAGAGTTTGCAACTTCCTTCCTTTTTCTTTCTCTTTCTTTCTTTCTTTCTTTCTTTATTTTTTCTTTCTTTCTTTCTCTTTCTTTTTCTCTTTTAAATTTGTTTTTGAGTTTGTAACTTTCTTGAGATCATGCACTGATTTGGCACCAAACCTCCAAATGAAACCCAAGTCATTTTTTAACTCTCTTTCCTATCTTATTTATGCCTACCACTGCTTTTGAAATCTGGAACATTAAAAAAAATATTTCATACACTCAACAGTTCGTATGTATGCATCTATATCAATATTATTTAATTATGTGAGGCATATATTAGGGATTCATGTATGCATGTTTATTAGATGTATGTTTATGTATATGTGCATACATTCTTTCATCGCTGGCTTGGTTTGGAATTACAGTTGACCCTTGAACAGTGCAAGAGTTAGAGGCGCCGACCCCTGCATAGTTGAAAATCCACATATAACTTGATTTCCCACAAATTTAACCAATAGCCTGTTGTTGACTGGAAGCCTGACCTATAACATAAACAGTCAATTAACACACATTTCATTAGTGTATTATATCTGTATTCTTAAAGCAACCTAGAGAAAAGAAAATGTTACTAAGAAAATCATAAGGAAGAGAAATACATTTACAGGACTGTAAAAAAAAAATCCACATGTAAGTGGGCTCATGCAGTTCAAACCACGTTGTTCAAGGCTCAACTATATTTTAGTCATAATTTTCACTGTCAATTGATCATATATTTTAATTGCTTTTTATCACTTAGTATAGTTTGAATTCCTTCCTTCCTTCCGTCCTTCCTTCCTTCCTTCCTTCCTTCCCTTTGGGAAAATGTATTCAAAATTTAAATATTGACTTATGTTGGTACTGATTCTTCCAGCAAACCCAAAAGTATTTTGGAATGTCTGTTGCAATTGTTTCCAGGTTCTAGTTGAAACTTTCATTTGATTTCACATATTTGGTATTTTTCTTCATGGGGAATTAATACAGAAAATATTCCCAGGTCAAACAAGCACTAAAGTCATGTCTATTTTAGGACACTGGTAACAGTATCCTAAATGAACTGGTGTGCTCACTAACCTTCGTGGCCTTGCCCCTGAGTTGTCTTTTGATTGGCAGCTCAGCAACCCTTGCTGCCATTTGCAACTTCAAAGTAATTAACTGTTCTTTCAGCCTGGCTACATAACTGCCTTCGGATATACTATAAAAGGCCCATTTCATGTCTTGGTTCAAGAAATCGCCTAATGATATAAATTGATGTTAAATCATTATGAGTTGAGTAAGAACTGTTTAAAGAAATGAAGAGCTAGCACAAAGTTGTAGTTTATGAACAATAGGAACATAGTTTATTAATTTGACATGAATTTTGGAGGCCTCCAAATACAATTCATCTTTTAGTGTCTATTTTGACTCAGTGTAATGAGATTTCCCAGCTATTTTAGAAAGTCTCTATGTCTCCTCACACCTCATCCAACAAAGAGAACCGACACTGCTGTTTATATTAGATTAGTCTAGGGATCATCTCAAGGGCCAAGGTCAGATGGTCCTGGCTACCCTGAGATCCCTTTCAGCAGGAAATAGGACCATGATCAATTGGCTGTGTCTGCTATTGGAGATGACAGAATTTGCATCATGCAAGCTTGCCTGAGCCAGTAATGGAACATAGCAGGCTTTATTTTTTGTGCATTCATGTGAGCCGAATGAGGAGTTACACACACACACACACACACACACAGAAAGGCACAAACCACCTGTGGAAACATTCTTGAAGAAAAATTGCTAGATCTTACATTTCTTCTTGGATGGAGATTCATTAAGATAGAAATACATTATTTGGTACATTATCTCCTTTCCCAGTATCGTGTGGCACCACTTCCTCCACTTCCTGGCATTGGGCATGTAGGATGCCTTCCTTCAGTGCCTGGCAAGCCACTCAACCAGCACCTCACTAATATACTGGGAATGCTATTTTTAAAAAAATATTGTCACTTCTCCCTTCTCAGATAATGATCTAGAAAGAGTCCATCTCAGATTTTAAAGAATGAATGAGATTTTTTTTTTTTGCTTTAAAGAGTATTAATTGCCTAGAATTTTACTCAATTGAGCGTGGCTTGTACTTTGCTTTAGAGTTTTCTTTCTCCTCTCTGCTTTAATCAGACTCATTACTGAAGGCTCCTCGAACAGCAGCAGTGGTGGGCTTTATTGCCCACACTTTCTCCTGTGACTGAATGAGTCCATTGTGATGGTTTTTTGTGAAACAAGTCATCCTGGAAATGCATTCATGCTGAGATAAACTATAATTTCGGCCATGTTTTAAATTGATGGTATCTTTGGAATATAAATATATGGAAACTGAATTTAATGATCTAGATCACTAGCACCTTTGATGATTTCAAAGATATTCTCAATAAGGAAGCTGGCAATAGAGTGCCTCATGGAGCTAAGTACTACCACTGAGAGAGCTTTTAGCAAGTTACTTTTAGTGGGGAAAAAATCCTTTGACACCTTTGTAGGTGTCTGAGAAAAATTAGTTGTGTCCTAAAACAACCTGGGGATATACCTACTTGAGCAATCTTAGGTTTTAAAGATGGTGTACTTCACAAATTTGAACATTATAAAAAACTTCACCAGTACAGTTCTTAACAATAACCTAAACCAAACCATTCTCATCAGTTCATTCCAGAAATGTTCATGGCTTCTATATGTTAATAATTGATGCATGTTTAGCTATTTAAAATTTTTTTAAGTTTATTTGAGAGAGAGAGAGAGAGAGAGAGAGAGAGAGCAAGTGGGGGAGGGGCAGAGGACAGGGAGAGAGAGAATCTCCTGTCAGCACAGAGCCCAACAGGGGGCTCGAACTTACAAATGGTGAGATCATGATCTGAGCCAAAACCAAGAGTCGGTGCTTAACCAACTGAACCACCCTGGCGCCCCACACATTTCGTCCTCTCCCTTTTTTTTTTGTGGGTTGGAGAGGTGACAGTTTTATTTATGTATTTATTTTATAGTTTATTGTCAAATTGGTTTCCATATAACACCCAATGCTCTTCCCCACAAGTGCCCCCCTCCATGACCATCACCCCCCTTCCCCTTTCCCCCTCCCCCTTCCGCCCTCAGTTTGTTTTCAGTATTCAAGAGTCTCTTATGATTTGCCTCCCTCCCTCTCCCTAACTCTTTTCCCCCCTTCCCCTTCCCATGGTCCCCTGTTAGGTTTCTCCTGTTAGACCTATGAGTGAAAACATATGGTATCTGTCCTTCTCCGCCTGACTTATTTCGCTTAGCATGACACCCTCGAGGTCCATCCACTTTGCTACGAATGGCCAGATTTCATTCTTTCCCATTGCCATGTAGTATTCCATTGTATAGATGAACCACATCTTCCTAATCCATTCATCAGTTGATGGTGATGGACATTTAGGGTCTTTCCATGATTTGGCTATTGTTGAAAGTGCCGCTATGAACATTGGGGTGCATTTCGCCCTTTTAAAACTGCAGAGCAAAGTGTCTGAAAGATGGCTCTGTGATTTGCTTTTCAGAACCACCTGTTCCCATCGCTCCCCCCCAGCTTGCCTCTGTGGGGGCAACCTACCTGTGGATCCAACTCAATGCCAACTCCATCAATGGGGACGGGCCCATTGTTGCCCGAGAGGTGGAATACTGCACGGCAAGTGGGAGCTGGAACGACCGGCAACCGGTGGATTCCACCAGTTACAAAATCGGGCACCTGGACCCGGATACGGAGTATGAGATCAGCGTGCTGCTCACCAGACCGGGGGAGGGTGGCACTGGCTCTCCCGGGCCAGCTCTCCGGACAAGAACAAAGTGTGCCGGTGAGTACAGGAGACCTGGGACTCGTGGTAACTGTCTTTCTGGGCGTTGACCTGCAGCGCTGTGTTTATGAGATACTTTCACCCACTTCCCCCAGCTCTGACAGCATCCTCTGCAGGAACAAATAATGCCCTTTGCCCAGGAACAGTAACCCAATAGGACTTTGGGACCTCAAGGCTTGGTATCTCCCAGCAGCCTCCACCTCCTTTTTTTCCTTTTTTAAAAATTTTTTATTTACACCTTCCTGTGAGTATCATCTAATTCCTATAGGAATCCTCCCTAAGGTCGACAGAAACTGCTTTAATGATGTCTGCTCATAGGTCAGCTTGTCTCCTCGTGGCCGCCTTGTTTTATGTTTACAGTTAATGTGCTTTTAGCCTGGAGGGGCACTGGAAGAATAGATTTCATCTTGGTGATAGCTTTAAAGCTGTGTTTTTATTGATGGATATTTAATGGAGGGGCTGCTCGCCAATGACACGGGGCCCATTTGTAAAATAAGCAAGGGTGATTTGTGGGCTGCGTGCAGTCTTCAAGTTGATATTATAAAGTTCTAATTGACTGTGCTGAACCCATTCTGTGGCTTCACTAAAGTGGGGCTGATGGAGGGAGATACGTAGAGTCTTATAAAAATCAAAACCTGAGGAAAGCTCCCAGGAGAGGGTATAGTGCTTTCTGTATGGCTACATTCTGCTAGGAAAAGTAGAGAGAAATAATATATTGGGATACTCAAGTGCTCTTTCCTCATTTAGATGAAGAATCCCTATGTTGAACTGTGGGCGGAGGTGAGGAGATGCAATAAATTCTTAGAGAATTAATTGAGTCTTCAGATAGCATTATTTAAGTAGCCACATCAATAAGTTTCATTTCTTTTTTTAACTTTGGAAGGTACTCAGAGCACCACAGTCTGACCTTGGCTGGTAAGAGAAATGATTAAATCTGAACAGGTGTAGCTATTTCGTTTTTTTTCTTTATAATGTGGAGTGGATGCTATTTCTACAAGTTCAAAACTTACGAAGAATTCTGTTTTTGGGTTGTTGTTGTGTGTGTGTTTTTTTAATTTCATTAGAAAAGGGAACAGCTACTGTTTTTCCGCCCTTGGGGATACGTGATGGGCCTGTTCTAGCCAACCCAGTGTCCCCCACTGCGTGCTCAAGTCACCTGCTGTGCAGGGTCTGTGGAGTAAACAGCAATTCTGGACTGGCCCTTCACACAGCCCCGGCTGAGGGCTCCAAGGAGAAAGGAGTTTGAAAACCCCTTCTCTTCCTCACTTCTGCAAATGATAGCATCTCCTCTTTTTAGTTGAATAAAACTGCCCTTCTTTTTTGTTGTGAAACAGGTTCTTGTATTGTCTTAGCATCTGTTGCAGGGCAACCAGTAGCTGTCTGTAACACTGTTTATATCATTTCGCAGTAGAGGCACTGCTCTCAAATCTGTTATTGATTTGATAACTACCTTGTGAAGTCTCCAGGGCAGATACTGTCACCCACTCTTATGGGTGGGGAAATGGGAGCCCACAGGATCCGCTCCCCTCCTAGCATACTCCATGAGCAGTACATTTAGTGTGATCTCACTTCAGTGTGATTTTAAGGAATCCTATTTTGAGCATGGCAATATATAGTCTCCCTCCCTGTCCAAAACAAAAAACAAAAAAAACAAAACAAAACAAAAAAGGTTAGAATCCCATTGTCTAGACTAGAGAGAGGATACCATCTGTTCCATTCTCATCACTGACAACCCCTCCTACTTAATGTTTCCAGTCCTTCTTCCTTACAGATTTTTGTTTTTTCTCTTGGTTTTCTGCCTATTTCAGCTATTGAAACAATTGTTCTATACATTTCCCCTGAGTATAATGCTTGTATTTTTTTTACTGCTGCCTGATGAGTACATATATAACTCTCAGAAAGATGGTGTTGCCTTTTATAACACATTGTCAGTCCTTTTAAAGAAGTTAAAACCGGTTTTGAATTGATATTTGCATGCCAACACTCTGCCTTAAAAAGTTTTAAACGTCACTTAAGCAAGGAAGCCTAATGATAAAGTATGCTTTTTCATCTTACTGTTTGCAACCTGAGGTTGACACTACTCCCGTCAGCGCCACATGCTGGCATTGAACGTAGTGGAAAGAGCTGCAGTTAGACAAGTCAGTCTTGGGAAATAGGAGTATGTTAGGTCAGAAAGTCAAAACTAGAAATGAGAGGGGGGTCATGATAGGTGGGTGAGGAAAGTGAAGTCCAATTTGTCCTTACTATATGAAGAAATATAGGTTCACCCTTTCTTGACCTGAGTCTTTTGAGAAAGTGGAAAGAAAAGGCTGGTGGCTGAGGCCAATAAGCAGTGGGACATTGTAGAAGGCGGGGCTGAGTTACAAGGAAGGACACAGGTTCTGCAGACTATAGACTGAAAAGTGTGGTATGGTCCCAGACTGTCACTCGGATCATTTGCAAGCATTTGAGGCTCACAAGGAGCAAGTCATGGAGCTTATAAGCAGGGGTAGGGTGGGGAGACTTTTACGCGTGCCACCAAGTAGATGAAGAATGTCCTTGGCCAGGCTTGAACATGAACATTGATTGGGTGAATCTAGTAGGGTGATGTATAGTAGGAATAATTGCACATTCATCCTGTATGGTTTAAACCCCAACAGTGCTACTGTAGAATTAGAATAATAAAAGTTGGCAGCAGCATATACAAAAAAGAGATTGAAGATTTGGCTTAAATGTGTATAATATGATCCATATCACTTTATAATGCTATTTCCTCAGCCCTATCCCCCACTAAAAACAAAACAAAACCTACTATAATCTTAGGTTGCATTAAGAAAGCCAAACACCCATGTTGAAGGAGTTGATAATCTTATTGTACCAGTGCTAGTTAGCTTCACTGTAATTATCCCACTTATTTCTGCTCCCTGCGTTTTAAGCAAGAGAGCACAAAAGGGACTGTGCTCCAGGGATAGCACCCAGGGTAGGAAAGTTTCTGGAACCTTGCTCCATCAATGAGGAATGACGGAAAGCATTTAGAAAGGTGATGGAGAAGAACAGAAGGCCTGTGCAAATTTGACAAGAAATAAATCATGAGAGGTGAGTTTCCAACGGCTGATCCTTCAAGCAAAACCTGACATTGTAGAAGGTGATTTCGATATTCAGAAAAGGATTGAACTGGTTGACCCTGCCGTTCTCTTCAACATGAAGATTCTGTGATTCACACGTTGTTCTCTTTCTAATGAGATGGTCCATCGTATGTTCCTACCCTGAAAGTCTCTGACTTTCACTTTTATTTTATCCGTGTCCAGATACTCCTTTCTCGTGCTTGTCAAGCCCTGCTCTGCAGACCAGTGGAGGGTGTGGTGACGTTTTACAAAAATTTAAGCTGAAGCCGGGGGAGGGGGGTGGTGAGGCGGGAAATACTGAGTTTTTAATACTGCTAAGTAGATTAAATTTGAAAAGATGACTCTTATTTTGAGATACCACACCTGGTTTTTATGTTAAAATATCCTTTCTATGAAATGATAATGCTGGGAGGGTACTCAAGCCATAGTTAGCAGTTGAGAATGGGAGGCTCTGGGACCAGGCTGCCAGGGTTTGAGTTCTGGCTCTGCTCCGAGCTATACATGCAACTGAGGGAAAACTGCTTACTTTCTGTGGACTTCCATTGCCTTATCTATCAAATGGGGGTGATAATAAAAATATATATCTTGGGGGCACCTGGGTGGCTCAGTTGGTTAAGTGTCTGACTTCAGCTCATGTCATGATCTCACAGTCCGTGAGTTCTAGCCCCGCATCAGGCTCTGTGCTGACAGCTTCCTGTTCTGTGTCTCCCTCTTTCTGTCTGTCCCCCGCCCCCGCTCATGCTCAGTCTCTCTCTTTCTCTCTCTCTCAAAAACAAGTAAACACTAAAAAAAATTTTTTTTAATATATATCTTGCAGTATGGCCATGAAGCCTTAGTGAGCTAGTATGTGTAAGGTGTCTAGAACAGAACTTTACGTATAGCAAATGGTCAATAAAAGTCAATTGCCATTTAAAAAAGAAATTCTTTAAACGTCTTCTATCACAATAATTAGATGTTAGCAACCTGACGTTGTCACCCTAGATGTTTTACAAATATTACTTATCCGGTAAATTGAAAATCTGAGGACGAGTTTTATATTATGGGCTCATAGAATTCTCAGCAGTGGAGCACTGCATTCATGACGGACGTCATTTCCCTCATTTCTTCTATTGAATCTGTTTCTTTTGGACAAGCTTTCCATTTTCATTTCTGTGCTGCACCAGTGAAACCTGTCCTGTTGTGTTTTGGCGACACCCATGAAAATGTATTTGACTTCTTGCATTAAAATGACAAGGTCAGTATTTATTGCCCTTCTCTGGGCAATGGAATTGATTTTCATGTGTGGCTAGTAGACACATTCTCATTCCCTGGTCAGATTTCTTTCAAGAATTGTACGGTAGCACGCTTCCAGAGCTCTTGTTTCTTGTGTTTCTGAGAATTATTTTCAAATATATGCACAGGCTCTCTGCATGTGATCTTGATCAAATCACTTAGCTTCTCTGGTTCAGTGTCCTTGTCTTTAAATAAGGGCAACGACATCTGATTTGACTGTATCAGAGGTGTTTATGAAGATCAGGTTAGATATTATCCATAAAGGTATTTTACAAATGATAAATATATTCTGCTTATACAGTATAGGGCATTTAAAAAAAATGATTACGATGAGGAGCAAGTTTCAAAATTTATACCCGTATCCAAGTATCTTCCAATTTTGCATTGTAGTTGCAATTGGGTAACCTCGGAGAGCCAAAATTACTTCAATATATCCAGTTAAGCAAAATATAATTGAGTTTGTGATAATTATGTACAGCTAGGTATCGCAAGCCATTAGGTGGTAGCTCCTTGAAAAAGAGAAATGGGAGATGCCGTTAGATTAATTTTCACAGTGAACTTTTTATGTGTTTTATTTTAGGATCTAGCTTTTTATGTATCCTAGTTATTGTTTAACTGTGGCTAAGTGACTTGCTAATAGTTGGCCCCAGGAGTTAAAGAAGGATGCCTGTAAACTAATGACCTAACAATTAAGATTGGTAAGAGTGGGGAAAAAACAAAAACAAAAAAAGCTGAACCAAAGTATGTTCTTTAGAATTAATGTAACTAGAAATCTGGAAAAAAGAATGATTGCACCTTTAAAAAAATGTATTCGTGAAATATTATTGAACACTCATATTTACAAGGCCCTGAGGGTAGAGCAACTGGACAAGGTCTACTCTGAGAGCTGATCTCTTTGGGGTATTTGAGGGAGGAAATGTGCAGTCAATAAATACATATACACGCATATATACTATCATAAATGCTATACAGAAAGAGGAGACAGAGAATGGAGGGAAGCAGGAGATTTTTTATTAGAGTATCTTTTATTTTCAATTGTGATCAAATCACATTACATAAAATTTACCATCTTAAACATCTCTAAGTGTATAGTTCAGTAATGTTGAGTACATTTAGTCTCTAGAACTGATTTGTTTTGCAAAACTGAAACTCTGTAGCCATACAAATTCCCCAACCACCCTTTACCAGGCCCTGCCAACTACCATTCTACTTCCTGCCTCTATGAATTTAACTACTCTAGATAACTCATATAAATGGAATCATGTAAAATTTGCCCTTTTGTTATTGGCTTCTTCCATTAGCATTATGTCCTTAAGGTTCATTCATATTATAGGATGCGTGATTGGTCCCTTCTAATTAATTTGATAATTGTATTGTGTATACTTAGTTTATGGAATTATTTGTAAACTATTTTGAGACTTTAAGCACTAACTTGGGCTTTCAATGAAATTTGTAATGCTCAGTGTATTAATTTTTTAATGGTTATTTTTTTTTTTTTTTTTTGAGAAACAGAGACAGAGCATGAGTGGGGAAGGGGCAGAGAGCGAGAGAGATACAGAATCTGAAGCAGGCTTCAGGCTCTGAGCTGTCAGCACGGAGCCCAATGCAGGGCTCTAACCCACGAACCGTGAGATCATGACCTGAATGCCCAATGTATTAAAAAATGCTTCAACTTCATGAATCATGGAAATCTTGCCTACTAAAGCAGGCAGTACTCCTATGCTGACAGAGCGTCAGAATACAAGTACTGTGTCAGAATGATACAGCTGTTCCGTCAACCACTGACCTTCTGTTTGTTAAGAATAAAGAATGATACAAGAAATTTTAGAGTGTTTTTTATAATGTACCATTCTTTTAAACTAGTAAAGGTGGGTACGTTTTTATATCTATTTGCACAGGGGGGTATATTTGTTCTATGTATACCTCATTGGAACCTTTACATAATTGTAATAGAAACTTTGGGGTGCCTGGGTGGCTCAGTCTATTGAGCGCCCTACTTCAGCTCAGGTCATGATCTCACAGTTCGTGAGTTTGAGCCCTGCATCGGGCTCTCGGCTCTCTGCTCTCAGCACGGAGCCCACTTGGGATCCTCTGTCTTCTTCCCTCTCTCTGCCTCTCCCCTGCTTGTGCTCACTCGCTCGCTCGCGCATGCTCGCTCTCTCTCTCTCTCTCAAAAATAAGCATTGAAAAAAAAATTTCAAACGTATGTTACATTAAAATTGATTTTTGTTCTGCTCATTTACTTTGATAACATGTAATTAAAGCTGTCTTATCTTCAGTGATTCAAGATATGGGCCATGTTTCCCATGTGCTTTTGGGTCCCTGCTCCCTCAGATGCTCTGTGGTCTTGGAGAGATTGAGTTTGTGCCCAATGCGTTGTGGAGGGCTTTCATGTGTCTCCTGTTCTTTGTGAAAGCAGGTGTACTATTGCTTGAGAACAGATATATTTGTGCATATTTGCTCTCTGATGTTCTTGCTTTGGGCTTTGATGAACACATGCATGCATGAGCAGGGGCTCAGAGGCTCTGACCATGAGAATGAATGCTCTGCGGACTGCAGGACTCAAGTTTCATGTTGTTTTTCAGCACACACCTTGAGGACATCTCTTAGTATATGTTATACAGTAGCACCCTTTGTCCTACCTGCTCTCATCTAAATCTCCTGAGATTTAAGTTAATACTGGTTTTGAAATGTTAATTCCCATGTTTGCTAAACGTGACACTGGAGAGAGTGGTTTTATTTTTATTTATTTTTAATTTTCTAAGTTTTTTATTTTGAGAGAGTGAGAACAGGGGAGGGTCAGAGAGAGAGGGAGAGAGAGAGAATCCCAAGCAGGGTCCACACTGTCAGCACAGAGCCTAATGCGGGTGGGGCTCAAACTCATGAACCATGAGATGACCTGAGCCAAAGTCAAGAGTCGGACGCTTAACCAACTGAGCCGCCCAGGCGCCCCTCAATTGGTTTACACCTGAATGAGATTCACATATAGGAAAAGAAGAATGATAGCTTCTCAGCAAGGGAGCCTTACATGCTGCCTAGACTATGTGATACTTGCATTCCACTGAAGGCCAGCATCTCTGGGTCTGTTTATGAGGCTTAGTGCTACTTGTGGGAGAAAAAGAATCCTTCTGGTTGCAGTAGGGATGATCTGAAAGTACACCGTACACCCTGCTAAGGCGTGCCTGGGTGACTCAGTTGGTTAAGTGCTAACTCTTGATTTCAGCTCAGGTCCTGATCTCATGGTTCATGAGTTCAAGCCCCACATTGGGCTAGTGTGGACAGTGTGGAGCATGCTTGGGCTTCTCTCTCTTTGCCCCTCCTCTGCTTGTGCTCTCTCTGTCTCAATAATAAACAAATAAACCTCTGCCCAAACCTGACTTGTTTTCTTCCTAAATCAAGGAGAGCCTGATTTATCTTTTCCATACAAAACTGCCGCAAATATGAATTTGAATTACACAGTTGACTCATGGGCACTCATGAGCAGGTGGGAGCCTCTCTAAGATCTCTAAGCAACAATGGTTGCTATTTTATAGGAAATACAGGCCAGGGACCTCACTGAATGGAACATAATTTATTTTTAATTTAAGTTTATTTACCAGGAAAAAAGTAGTGTTCTAATTCTACTTCTCAAACAGCTCTGCCAAAGGGCATCATGTTTTTAATGCATTTCCAGCACATTAAACCATTAAGAACCTTTTTTAATTATAAACATTAAAAGGGCATAAGAAGGATCTTCCCTATTAGACTCTAGATGTAAATACATTGCATTAAATAGCATCCTTGCATTTGGGCAGAGGACAGGCACATTGTGGCAATGCAGCACCTTTTTTATTGTAATATATTCGGCAAGTCTTTACATGTCTTTATGCCCTAGAGGCCGTGTAATATCTCCACCTTAAATCCTGCTGCCTTTAAAGACTGGGTCAGCACTTAACCCTGTGTGTGAACCCAAGGGCATGGCGTCTGAGGGAAGGCGGCATACGACAGAATTGCTCAAGAGGTTCTGTGGGGGGTCTTGAAGGGGCTCCAAAAAGACCAAATGAAAGTGGTTGCTTTTAGAGTGATCCAGTGACTCCTACAGTCCCTGACAGTTCTGTGGAAGGTGTCAAACAGGTCCGTTGGCTGTGAAGAATGAGCATGCTAACAGTACATCTAGACATGACTTGGAAACTTCTGTAGGCAGCTTCCCGTGTATCTTTGAATAAACTGAGGAGATGGAGAAATTAAGAGAAGGCTCTAGTGATTATCCGTTAATGGCCTTTGGCCTCGCCCAGCTGTGTCTAATGGGCCATCTTGACACCGAAGAAAAAGCAAAATCACAAAACCATTCCAGTTGCATTTTGTACATTTGTCAGTTAGGGGCTTGACCAAATTCCTTGTTCTTGTGCTCTGATCTATCAGCCTGTGTCAGAGGGGTTTGCAATCATGGAAAAATATCCGTGCTAGCAGTATCAGCCCTGAATTGAGCACCAACTACAGTATGTTGAGTGACGTCCTAAAGCCCCCACAATGTTTAAGACGGCCTCTGGTTCCCACATTAGTAGCTTATGGAAAAGGAAAACACCTACTAAATCTTCTTTGGACAATTTTAAAAGATGCCCTGGGTCATCTAAATCTTTCTTCAAGTGTCTTATATATTTAGCCAAAAAAAAGTACTAATAATGAAATTATTAATTTTTATTAGGGCAAATGCCTTAGTTCCTTATGAAATTATGATGCAACTGAGTTGTGTTTTATGGTATCTGTAAGCTTTTAAAATCAATCGGCATCTCCATGCATGTTCAGTATGTACTGCATGCTTAGGCTTTTTGCTAGGACTTAGGTTTTTTGATAGAGCATGATTGAACATTCTAAATTTTAAAAGTTTGTCATTTTGTTGCTGCCTTTGTGACTATTTTGGATAAATTCAGAGAAGAGAATGCCCATTGGTTCATTTCTTTCACTTTAAATTTCTTTAATGTTTATTTTTGAGAGAGAAAGAGAGACAGCATGAGCAGGAAAGGAGCAGAGAGAAAGGGAGACACAGGTTCTGAAGCAGGCTCCAGGCTCTGAGCTGTCAGCACAGAGCCTGATGTAGGGCTCTTACTCATGAACCTCGAGATCATGACTGAACTGAAGTCGGACACTTAACCGACTGAGCCACCTAGGTGCCTCTCTTTCACTTTAAAGTCTGACTGACTTGGATGAGTGCCAGTTCTGATACTAATAGCTAAAAATAGTTCAACAAATTACTTATCCATTCTGGACTAACCTTCCAGATAATTCTAGTTACTGGCACCTTCTTCTTTATATAGCACTGACAGGAGAATGAAATGGGCTAATGCATGAAAAGTGACTAGTGGAGTACTTTGGTCACATGGTATGCCCTGAATTCGAAGTAGGCTTGCTAGCGAATTCTGATCAGTTTATAATTCATAAACTTTTCACACCTGAGGATAGTACTATCATGGCAAAACCTTCCAGTAGGACTGTTAAGCTGAGGAGGTCGGGTTTTATTTCACAGACACACACACACACACACACACACATCAAGTTGCAATTTGCTTTAAATAAAACAAAAAATGTATGTATGTCCTCAAGCTAATGTCAAAAAATGATGACACGTTCACAGGAATCTGGGAGAGCATTGCATTTTGACTCTTTCAAGTGTTGTCAGGATAGAAAACCACATACGGCCCAGAGTCACGGGAGGGTTGTCAAGAAAATAGAGTAACTTTGAACTTCACATGTGAGACATCGTTATTCTGTGATAGTGGGTGTGTTGCAATCAGTCATAACTTGAGGAATGTTTCTGACACTTCAACCCTTTGAAGAGTACTGCCCCAGACCCGGTCACCTCCAAGTTTGCTCAGAACACACAAAGCTTGACAACCCCAGTTTGATTAGAGCAACAAGGCAGCCTGTGGAGTATGAGTGTTTCCTTTCTTTCTGTCTTTCCTTTTGCCCTTGAGCCACAGACCTCAGGAAGGTGGAGGACCCTTATTGAATGAGATTGGAGATGAGGGTTCTGATGCTCTGGATGGAAGGAGCACAGGTACACAGGTAAAATCTTCCCCTGCGAAGGCTTTCTGAGACAGGCTTACTTGTGTTCTGTGCCCCTGGGCCAAGAGCAGAATTTACTTCCCAGGTATGCCGTGTGTTTGTGCCTGTGACCTCAGATGTAGCATGTCCGAAACCAGTATCACGACTTGGGAACTACAGTAGATGGATTTTTATCTTTGACCTCATACTCCTGTGTGCCTCTACCCATTCTTCGCTCAGCATGCCCAGCTTCATCCCCTTCTTATCAAACCAGCTCTCAGCATATCTGTCCCCATTAATGTGGACAGATAACTCATCAGAGTACGTTCTATGGCATTTGCCTCTAATTAGAACTTGCCTGCTCTGTTCTGTAAGGATAAAGCTGCTCATGTGGTTAAAACCTAGGTTAATAAGAAGTAAAATAAATGAGAATTAAGACCTGCACAGTAATAACAACAGATTATGAAACCTTGATGGTATGTCAAGATTTTAGTTTATGAGGGTTAACCGTGATCTTTTGTTTATGTAATATTTTTTATAAATGAATTTTAGGAATATAAAGAGCTGGTAATTACATTACATATTAGAATAAATTGCAAGGGAATAGATAGCTTTAAAAATGAATAATGCATATCAATGAAATTAAAACTACAAATACAAGGAATTTTATTAGGAAGTGTGGTTATACCTATTATTAAAAGAAGAATGATAATAGAACTGTTTGATATCAAAATTGCTGATCTTCCAACCATGTTATTATACTTGTAGAATGAATAATATAAGTAATATAACTCTTCAGGTAAAATATTTCTATTGACCAAATAGCAGCTCTTCTTCCATATAGATCCAGACATGTGATTGTAGACATATAGTTGGCATTGAAAACCCTTCCTAGGGGCTCCTGGGTGGCTCAAGCGGTTAAGCGTCCAACTTCAGCTCAGGTCATGATCTCACAGTTCACGAGTTCGATCCCTGCGTCAGGTTCTGTGCTGACAGCTCAGAGTCTGGAGCCTGCTTCAGATTCTGTGTCTCCCTCTCTCTCTCCACCCCTCCCCCACTCATATTTTCTCTCTCTCTCTCTCTCTCTCTCTCTCAAAAATAAATAAAACATTAACAAAATTAAAAAAAAGAAAACCCTTTCTAGCTTAAATTATCAGTAGAAAAGTTACAGATGTTAATATATATTTCTGTTAAATATTATATATTGCCATTTCACTGTTCTTGAGATAGACTATCTTGCTTTTAAGCTGGATCATGAATCATCACAAATAACATTTTATTTGTCAATATCTGTATCTTGTTACTTATCCATTTTAGTTACTGAAGTAATAGGTGTCATATAAGAAGGCAAACAATACAGACGTTAACAGATTCTCCCATCTTTCAGTTTCTTTCCTGGGGATAGTACTTAAGTGTTTTTCTTGCACATCTCTCTCTATGCCCATATAGGCATATAAATATCAATATATGTCCCAGGTCTGTTCCTTACTGCTCATTCTAACAGAATGATATCATATTGTACCTGGTATTCTGCAATTTTATATAACATTTGTCAGGAGTCACTAATCATCTCTCCAGTTTCTAGAGTCAATTACAATATATATAGACTTAACTAATTCTGAGAAGTAGCTATTTATTATTCTGGAATATGGGTACTCTAATTACTCAGCTCTCCTCCTTTTTTTTTTTTTTTTAAGTGAGCTCTATGCCCAGTGTATGGCTTGAACTCGTGATCCCAAGACCAAGAATTGCATGCTCTACCCACTGATCCAGCCAGATACCCCTCAGCTCTCCTCCTTTTAATGGATAGGGAGGTCATTGTTGCTTTGTGTTAAAATGAATATTTATATATATATTATATATATATAATATATATATAAATATACATATATATATTTCCTCATATTAAAATATTTTTATTTCTGTAGGTTACAGTTTTAAGGTAGAATTAGTGGGCCAAAGAGAGATGCATTTAAGATTGTAGTAGATGTTGTCAAATTACTCTCCAGAAGATTCTAGCATCAGCAAAGTGTGACAGCGTTGATTTCTGAATGTATTTTCAGCAGTGAATTTTAATCTCTTAAATTTTGTGTTTATCAGTTCAGATATGGCATGTCACTATTTTAATTTGTATTTCACTTTTTCTCATATTTTCTACTGACTTTTTATATTTCTTTATCATGAACTTACCTATTTCTATCCTTAGGATGCTTTTCCATTTGTTTCCTTTTCCTTTTGTAGGAGAGTGTTATATAGTAGCGTTGTTAACCATTTGTCTGTCGTATGCTTTCTAAATATTTCCCCTCATTCTACTATTTGCCTTTTGACTTTATTCATGGTATATTTTATTAAAGAGAAATGTTTAAAGCTATATAGTTACATCTATCAGTCATACCCTCTGGGGCTGTCCATGTACATTAATATATGATAAAACTGTCATTAGAATTTAAATCAATTCAAATGCGAGTGAATTTAGTATCAGTAGATGGCCAGATACGAAGTAACATTTGCTAATTAAACTCTTACTTTTCCCTGTGACTTCTCACTTTTCCGGTCTTGTTTTAGAAGGTATTTTCCCACATTGTCTTTGAATATTTTAAAAAGAGTTTTTACACTTAGATCTTCATTCTGTGAAATTCTGGTCAGAAAGTCTATGGGGAAGACTACAGGGCTGAGGGGGGGTGGCTGCCTTCTGCGAAGGGTTCCTTTGCTCTTTAATGATGTACAAGGAAAAACGACCTTTTTTCACCTTTACTATGGCATGCTATATGATGTGGTATCCAGGAATGCACCAGCTATCAAGTGATCACCGGGAAATCAGCTGAAAGGATACCCAGTAGGAAAGCTGACTAGACATAATTAAAATACCCTCCGCCCCTCATTTTGGTTTGTTTCATTTATTTATTTATTTATTAATCTGTTTGACAAATACTTATTAAGACTCTCTGATTTGATAGGTATCCTCTAGGCTTTGGGAATACAATGGTGAGAAAAACAAAGAATACTCTTTCCTCATGGATGTAACTTTCTAATTTATAAAGTCTTCCATTGATTTTTTTGGGGGCGCCTGAGTGACTCAAGTCGGTGGAGCGTCTGACTTTAGCTCATGTCATGATCTCACAGTTTGTGAGTGCGAGCCCCACATTGGGCTCTGTGCTATCAGCTCAAAGCCTGGAGCCTGCTTCGGATTCTGTGTCTCCGTCTCTCCCTGCACCTTCCCTGCTTGTGTTCTGCCTCTCTCTCTCTCTCTCTCTCTCTCTCTCTCTCTCTCTCAAAAGTAAGTGAACATAAAAAATAATACTAAAAATAAAGTCTTCCATTGGTTTTCAATTCATGCACATATTTAAGTGAAGCAAATCTTGCAGAGATTACCAGAACAGTGTAGGGAGGAGGTTCTGAAAGTAAGCATAAACATTAGGGCAGACTTCACAAATAAATTGTTTTTATTGGAATGTTTTGGGCTGCAAGTAACATAAAGCCAGTTCATATAAATTAACTAATAAGGAAGTTCATGAACTTGTAGTAACAGGAAGTCCATAGAAAAATCATACTTTACAGATTGTTGATTTGGTTGCTCAGTAGTATTACCAGGGACATGAGTTCTTTCCAAATCTTCCTTGCATTGGTTTCAACCCAAGGCTGGTCTCATGGTCATAAGGAGGCCTTTGTAAGCACCTAGGAAAATACACTTTGTTCAAATCTGTCAGAAGGGGAAGAGAAACATTTCCCCAAATCTAGAATATCATTCCTTTCTTTCAATCTATTAGGCCAATAAGGACTAATAATATTGGCCAAGAGATTTTTGTGAAATAATTGGCTTAAAGTCCTTGTTCTCAAACTTTAATGTAGGTTAGTGATGTTAATGTATGTCAGAATCACCTGGAAGCCTTTTAAAAGCAGATTGCTTGGTCCCACCCCAGAGTTTATGATTCAGTAGGTTTGGGGTCAGGCTCAGCAATTTATATTTCTAACAGATTCCCAAATGGTGCTAATGTTGCTGGTTGAGAATTGCTGATTCCTATCATACAACCCAGCAATAGGGCTTCTTGGTGTTTACTCGGAGGCATTGAAAACTTATATCCACCCAAAAACCCACACCTGCATGTTTATAGTAGCTTTGTTCATAATTGCCAAAACTTGGAGGCTACCAAGATGTCCTTCCATAGGACACTAAATACACTGTGGTACATCAAGACAATGGAATATTATTCATTGCTAAAAAGAAATGAGCTCTCAAGCCATGAAAAGACATGGAGGAAATTTAAATGCATATTACTAAGTGAAATATGCCAGTTTGAAAAGGCTATGTATGTATAATTCCACGTATATGACATTCTGGAAAAGGCAAAATTGTGGAGACAGTGAAAAGTTCAGTTGTTGTCAGGGGTGAGAGGGGAGGGAGGGATGAATAGGTGGGGCACAGAGGACCCTAACCCTAACCCTAACCCTAATCCTAATGAAATCATGAAAATACCCTGCATGATTCTGTAACGGTGAATACATAACCCATAGAATGTCCCACAGGAGCCTGAACCCTGATGTATACTATGGACTCTGGCTGATAATGATGTGTCAATGTAGGATCACCAATTATGACAAATGTACCACTGTGGTGGGGAAAGGAGATAACGGGGGAAACTGCACATGTGTGGGGAGGGAGGTGTATACGGGAAATCTGCTCAGTTTTGCTATAAATCTAAAACTGGCTTAAGAGCAAAAAAAGTACATTCTTGGGTCTAGAGATGGGACGAGCTGTCCTTGAGCCACAGGGCATGGAGAACAAAAGCCGAATGAAATTAGGGATTTGGGGAGCTACTGGGAAGGCTGAAGGAGAATAAATGGTGGATAAGAACCAGCAGGGTTTGTTCTGCAAGTTGATGAATTGAATGTGGTATTTATAGTCAAATTACTATTGAGAAGTTCGGCAAGATTCATTTCTGATCTGGAATAAATACAAGTACGATCTGTGAACCAGAATTGATATCTGTAGAGAACCTTGTTTTTAATTTAAAAAAAAACCTTGAATTTAGGAGGGATACTAAAAAAATTTTCTATAGGGATTAATTGGAAATCCATTCTTTATATTCAGTGTGGATCTAACCTTGAGTTCAGTTATAATGGGAGGAATTTATATTAGCTGAATTGTTTAGAAGATGTTGGGATGCAATTTGCCGTGGGCCTCTCATGCTTCTACATTATCTTCCCAGGAGAGGCACCAGTGCCCTTTGTCCTGGGCTATATTTTCAAGGATGTTTGGACAGGGAACAGCCTTGGAAGACAGCGTTAGTGCCTCCCACTGGAGCAGAGAACACGCTATATTACTGTTCGGTATAATAAAGATAATATCTCTCTCTGGAGCAAAGGGCAGACATGTTTCCTTACACACATAATAAAAGATCTGGATTCCCTACAGCCATGGTTCTTCAGATGTAACAAAAACCTATTGCAAGTGTAGGATGACTTGGACCCTGGGACTTTGGGGGTAAGGGGAGCCCACAGGAGCCAGAAGCGCGTGTTACTTGCTGTGCCATTTGTAATAAAGTCCTTTGTCTCTGACCTAGGTATCTCACATGTTCGGTCCATAAAACTGGGACAGGTAACTTGTTAATTTGGAAGGTGGGTAAAATCTCAGACCCCTCGCAGTTCCTGACAGAATATACCTAGAAGAAAAAAGATTGAATCCTTAGTAACTCGTCGGACTCATACATTTTGTTGAGTGAACTTGAAACCTGGAAAACTGAAGCAACTTGCACACGTGCACCATGAGTCTATTTGCACAAGCACATATAGATTCTGGTTACAAAAGTGCACAGCAAGCCTGCTTGCACAAGTGAGGTGAGTCTATTTGCACAAGTGCACAGTGAATCGGTTTGCACAACTGTAGAATGTTTACATAAGTGCCCATTGATTCTATTTACAAAAGTACACAGAGAGCCTGTTGGCATAACTGCAGTGAGTCTGTTTGCACAAGCGCGCAGTGGGTCTGTTTGCACAAGTGCAAAGCAAGTCTATTTATGCCAGTGCTCAGCAAGTCTGTTTGCACATGTGCACGGCAAATCTCTTTGCACAAGGGTGTGGTGAGTGTGCCTAACACCAGTGCACGGCCACCCCATTTGCACAAGTGCACAGCGAGTCTGTGGCTGCAGAGGCAGCTCCCGGAGCCTGCGCTTGCAGCTGGAGGTGTACTTTGCTTTTTGCCTCACTACCAAACCCGGCTCCGGGAGTCAGGCCTACAGCCCCTGGTTCAGGGTTGATTTAAGGATGTGATAGAACAATAAAAATCTCTCATTTCAAGGTAGAAGCAGATGAAAATGACATAAACTGTGTGGGGTGGTTAGTTGTATATAGCATATAGATAGAAACTGACAGGGTTATTCAGCACTAAGAGATACTTGAAGAAATAAAAGGTAATTATCTGCCAGGGTCATTTAGCTGTAAATCTACTAAAAACTACAGTGCAAGATTAGGCGACCTTCTCCATTACTTCTCAATTTGTGTGTTTGCTTGTTGCTGTAATTCCGAGGCTGGGTGTCAGTTTGTTTTAATTTACAAAGTGGAACTCTGACCATCAGGTATTAAACATGACTTCTAGCCAAAATGATCCATAGGTGATCACATTAAATGTTTCATCCTCATATTTGCAACCTTGCCCTGCCCATTTATTTGGTGTACATTGGTAACCTTTTTTTTTTTGGTTTGTTTTGAAATATCAGCATGTATCTTTTTTGCTTTAAAAAGAATTCCTTTATAAGCACCATGAAATCATAACTCTTGTTCTATATTCCATCAATATTATATCTTACCCTTACAGCATACTGATCAAATCTCAGCTTTAATTATTTAAAAGGTTACCATCATAATGGTAAGGTTGAAATATTAACTATCATGAAGGGTCTATAAGCAGGGGACAGAGTAATCTTTCATATAAATTCCAGTACTGTTTCATAATTTTTTTAAAAACAAAGGCACATCCTTCTACTCTCAGAATTGGCTATCGCACCTTTTAAAAAGCAGTGCTTCACTATGTGAGGCTGACAGAACATGGCTGTAGGCTCTACCCCTGTGTTTTCACTGAGCCATAGGCCCGTGGCAAAGAAAATTGAATGTTACCTGGGTGACCTATCTGAAAGCTGGGTCTTTAATTTCATTGTGACTGTCGAAGCTCTCACTGTAGCCAAAGTGAAAACAGAAGTGAGGGCAGAGCAGTGATTTCTACAGATGATCTGTATCTAGCCATCAGAAGAAATCATTGACCCTCTGTTGTAGTTTGCTTTCCTGACCACCTTTGTCTAACCTGCCTAGACATATAAAACATAGGTACGTCCTATTCTTGGATAGAATCTTGCCATTGCTGAGAATGACTTTAAAAGAAATCAGCAACATAGATTACTTTTTACTCAAAATTATTGGAGATTTGGAAGCAGAAATACCAGCAGTTAGCAACTTATAATTCCTTCTCATAATGTCATCAGTTGGGTACCTTTGGAAGCATTTTAATAATAGATTTGGAAAAGTATACCTAAGTTACTCTTTTGGAATGATTATGAATCTAGGTGTTTCATTTGAGATAAATAGTTAACATGTTACATAATGTATTTATCAGTCCAAATGAAAAATTTTTAAATGAAACCTTCTCCCAAAGAGGACTTAGAGCCCTTAATACATGTGCATTACTTATGTTTTTCTAGCAGTTTATACTCAGAAAAGTGGTATCGAAACAGCAGAAATGAAATGTGAAGTAAAAAATGAGAATGGGAAGGCAAGGCTCTGGCGTCTTGGTTCTGTGACTCATGGTCCCTTTGTCATAGTGAAGTCTGCCGGCAGGGCACAGAGGGTACACAGGGGAGGCTTTGATGGGGTCTCAGGAGGGTGTGGGATGGGCTGCACTGGCATTTCAGTTGAAGCAGCTTTGGACCCATTTCCTCTTCCCGAATGAGAAGGACTTCAGGGCAGGGGCCAACTCATCCACATGGGGATCCAGTCAGTCCCAGGGTGTGTGCGTGCAGACCCACCAACCTGTCCTCAGCCCTGCCGGGAGGAGCTCCAGTCACCGCCTGCTGGACATGCTGCTGCCTGCACGTGTGCTGGACACCCCGCTTGCATTATCTGCATGTCTGCAGCTCCTCATCCCTGCAGTGCAACCAAGCATCTCCCTCTTGCCCAGCAGCCTTTGTCTCCCAGGTAAATACTTTACTGCCAGTGCCTCTCGGCTCAATAAGTAATTCCGCAAACCCACCCGTTCTGGCCAGAAAAGTGTGACTCACCCTTGACTCTTTTCACTACTCTACCTCCTACATGGAATCAATCACCAAATCCCCCCATTCTTTTTCCTAAATATGTGGGTGTTTAGGCAGTTTATCTGCAGTGCCACTGCACCGGCCTCAGCCACTGCCCCCCACCCCCACCCCAGCTTACTGTGCTCCTCTCCAATTCAGCATCACAAGCTCCGGAGTTTCTCTCTCCTGTAATCAGAGCTCTTTTAAAACTGCAAATGTAGGGGCGCCTGGGTGGCTCAGTTGCTTGTGTCCGCCTCTTGGTTTCCGCTCAGGTCATTATCTCATGCTTCGTGAGTTTGAGCCCTGCATCGGGCTCTGCACTGCTTGGAATTCTCCCTCCCTTTTTCTCTCTGCCCCTTTCCCGCATCTATCTCAAAATAAATAATTAACTTAAAAAAAAATGCTGCAAATGTAATGGTACCAGGTTTACACAGAAAGGCAGGGAAGTACGGAGACCTTACCATGCTGCAGCCCTGAGCCCTCCTGGCCCCTCCAGCGCTCAGTCTCCACTCCTGTGCTCACAGGCTACCCAGCAGGAGCTGGATTTTGTGTGTTGGTCTGTCTCCCTCCACCAGAGCACAAGCATGGGGAGGCCAGGGCTTTCTTATCATCTGTAGTGGTTGGGGCATCAAAGGCACATGAGGAAGAGGAATGAACAGCGGGCTTAGGGTCCCCCGTTGTCCGGCTCTGGCTTTCCCTTCCCCTCAGCCCTCCCCAGTGGCTCCACTTTACATTGACTGTACTTCCTTCACTTGTCTCCATTCAAGCTGCTCTTTCCTGCCTGAGAAGTGCCATGAAGGTGGTGCCCCTGCCACCAGGCTCTCCCGCCGTTGACCCTGTGTGTCTGCCCGTCAGCCTTCTGCTCACGGATCCCTTCCTCAAGGCGGCTTTCCCTAAGCTCTCTCTGGGCGAGGGAGACATGCATTCCCCCACAGCCAGTTTTTAAACATCCGATATCTCCGCTACACGAGAAGCCTCCCGATTTCAAGAACAGTATATGTCGTATTCACTGATGTACACGCAGCACCTGTCCAGGGCGCACTTTCCACAGCTGTTTTGTGAATGAATCTGTGTCATTTAGAGTCTGGATTGGCATCCAATGAGTGGTGAGTGATGAGGGTTTTTTTTCCTCAAAGAAGCCACTTACATGTCAAAGTGGAGGCCCAGCGGGCTAATACCCACGCCCACACCATCCTTTACCCACCTGACCTGCTCTCCCAATTGATGCCCGTGACCCCCAGGCTGCCTCCTGAGGAGTGGCTGCCCTGTGATAGCAAATGAGAATTGCTTATATAGAAAGTTCTCCATAGGTGGTTGGAACCGGGAGCTTTAACCAGGCCTGCGAGGGTCTTCGCACTCAGGCCTCAAGGCACCTGACCAGCCCCTCCCCAACAGCTTCTGTTTCAGTCACATTGGACCTTTACCGCTTTCCAGAGCACATCGTTCTCTGTCATATCTCCGCACCACCTCACGTGCTGATCCCTTTCCCAGAAATTCCTTTCTTCTCTGCTTGTTGAACACTTAGCACATCCTTTGTATAAGGAGTCTGTGAGGCCTTGTCATTTCCACCACACACACCAACACCCTGCCCCTGTCCTGCGTAATACTTTGAACACATTTACTAGGGCACTTGAGTCTCCTGTACTCCAGATATGTTTCCTGTCCCTGGCTCCATCATTAGTCTGTAGGATAAAGAAGACAAAAACATAGGCTTAAGTGTCTCCACCTCATGTGTCTCCATGCCCAGCACGCATGAAACGCTCAAGAACGGGTGGGACATTTAGTTCTGCCTAGGTCAGGCCACGTTCTCCTTTTAACACGTTTTCCTGTCTTCCTGGCCACCAGCCTTTTTGGAGAAAATAATCTGTGGAAGGTCATTATCAAGTTCTATCAGCACATATTTAATGTGTGTTTAGCTGCTTTACTGTCACATAAAAACGTGTGGTCGTAAAATAAAGTAATAAAGCTGTCAATAAAAGCTCCACTTCCACTCAATATTTAATGCTAAAGAGCAAGAGACATTTGAGATATCCACCCATAATAGTAAATCGGCATTATCAAGGCTGGTAGGTGATCAATTTGCCTTGAAATACTGTTAACCTGATGAATAAAAATGTAAATTGTTATAGTATGGCTTAGAAAGCAGTGTACTTCAGCAGTCCTTCTGGAAGGCTCCAGATAAAGCCAGGTATGCGGTGGCTCCATGCCACAAGGCCACCTCGTGGTTTTAAACAAAGAAAGGGCAGTGATGACTGTAATCACAGTCATGGAAGATTCGAGAAAAACGCCATCCCTCAGTACCCGTCATTAGGGAGTTATAATTTATAAGGCACTGTTACATCCATTTTCTTGCCTGAACCCCCAAATGGCTGTGAGGTAGGTAACAGTATCCTTATTTTTCAAATCAGGAAGCCGATGTCCCACGAGGTTAAGTGATACTCAGAAGCCACACAAAACTCGGATACAGTTCCCTCTGTGTCTGGCTCCAAAGGGGGCTCTTCTCGGATAGGGGACAGCTGCTTCACTGCTAGGGAACTAAAATTTTCAGATTGAAAATTGAAACACATTTAATTTTTTTGAATGTTTATTTTTGAGAGAGAGAGAGAGAGAGACCGAGCATGAGAGGTGGAGGGCCAGAGAGAGAGGGGGAGCCACAGAATCAGGAGCTGGCTCCAGGCTCTGAGCTGTCAGCACAGAGCCCGACGTGGGGCTTGAACTCATGAACTGCGAGATGATGACCTGAGCTGAAGTCAGACACAACCGACTGAGCCACCCAGGCACCCACAGATTGAAAGAAATTTAGAAAATATGTGGAAAATCTACCATCGCAAAGAGTAACTTGACATAGTGTCCGGACTAGGTGGACTCTGGAATAGTTGTCCGAACTGCCATCCAAGGGAGAGGAATTGGAATGTAGATGTGACTTCTTTCAGAGTGTGGGATACATTTCTAGAAACGTCATCCCATTGTCCCTGACAGTATGAAACTTTGAGAATTCACAGGAAAGTAAACCTTAATTTCAAAATTATTCTTTGAAGTTGGAAGATAAAAGGAGAGCTGTCTGAGGCCCCATGCTCAAACAGAGGGGCTAAAAACATTTTAAAAAATTCTGGAGAGCTTATCAGAATTTGAAATGAAGGTGGTAACAGATCCCCTATAGTTCAAGTCCTCAGTACTGTGTACCAGGGTGTAAAGCAGCTTAGCTCAGTCCAACACACACAGAATCAAAGCCTTTTGTAGGGTTTTTGAAATGTGTTTTCATTTTCTCTGGAAAGAGAAAAGCAGATTCCTGACTTTTTTGCACCTGGTTGCCTACGAATATTTTTCTGTTCAGTGGTTCTGGTCCATTCTTAGAGCAACAGAGAAACACAATGACACTTATTCAAATCTGTCATTGCCAGCCATCACCTGGCAGTGTTTCCCAGTTCTTCTGTGTGCCAGAAAGAGCCAGCATTGTCTCTGTGCAGATCGCAAGCTCAGACCCACCCCTGGGAGCAGTGGACGCACATCTCCAGCCAAGGCCCCTACGTGAAGGAGCTATGATTTGTTAGAGATTCAGCAGCAGGGCAGGGGCTAGAGTTAACTCTGAATCAGGAAGCAAAGGGAGTTAAGTGTGGCATGGGATGGTCAAAATTGAGCAAACATTTTTGAACTTGGATAATAACCTTCATACACAGTAATTGCTAGTGGTGTTCTGAATAGGTGTTTGGGGCCCAATTGCCCTCCCCCCAAATTCATATATTGAAGCCCTAACCTCCGGTTTTCAGAATGTAACTGTTTTTGGAGATGGGGATTTTAAAGAAGTAATTAAGTTAAAGTGAGGTCATTTGGTTGGGTCCTCATCCAATATGACATTAGGACACAAACATGTAGAGGGTGGGAGATGGCCATCTGCAAGCCAGAGACAGAGACTTGAGAAGAAACCAACTCTGCTGATACCCTGATCTTAGCAGGTATTTCCAGCCTCCAGGACTGTGAGAAAATCAATTCCTGTTGTTCAGACCACCCAGTCTGGGGGAGTTGGCTATAGTAGCCCTAGGAAACTGATTTGGTAGATAACTCCCAATGTGCAGACTGTCAGTTAAACACAGCTTTTAAGCTGTAACCACACCCCCAAATCTATATTTCCCTACTTCCCACAGTGTGCCTCTGGAGAAACGTGTAAAAGTTTACCGTAAGCCCTTGTTAGGTTGTGTTTGAAGATGGGTTTATAAGGATTATTCTTACATTATAATTAGAAGAAGGTTGACTCCCTTGTGATTATGTGAGTCAGGTGAAGCTGTCTAAGCCACTGGTAAAGAAACAAGGGGAGAAATATTTACTATGTCTCATTGTTCTTAAATTTTTAATAGCATAAGCTGTCACTTCAAAATACTTAATATATAACAGACGTGAAAATCAGTGATGGGGAAGAACAGTCCTGAGTGTTTCTTGGCAGTGTTCTTGTCATTCCACCATGTAACCAATTTGCAGTGAGCAGAAGGCAGACCTGTAGCCAGTGGCTGTCAGTGATTCTCGGGACAGATAGGACAGGGAGTGGGGACTCCGGGTCTCCAGGACACAGTGAGGGCTGATGCTGCAATGGACCTGGGTGATGTTTTGTATTGTGCCTAGTTTAGAAAAACCATGAAGGGGCACCTGGGTGGCTTTGTAGATTAAAGCATCCGACTCTTGATTTCAGCTCAGCTCGTGATCTCAGTTTGTGGGTTCAAGCCCCACATTGGGCTCTGCGCTGATGGTGCGGAGCCTGCTTGGGATTCTCTGTCTCCCTCTGCCCCTCCCCTGCTCGCTTGCTCTCTCTCTCTCTCAAAACAAATAAGTAAACATTTAAGAAGAAAAAAGAAAAAAACATGAAAAGGAGTTGCATTTAATGCTCTTGTTAATATCATGCTAATTTTTAAAACATATCATTAGAGATTAAAGTGTTTTATTATGATGCATTTGTTTTTGTTCACAATGCTTATTATTTTTGAAATTTTAAGTAACAGAAAAACCTTTTACTCTCCTTTGATGTCCTCAAAAGCAAATACATATTTGAAATTAAAATTATTTAGAGATCCTTCCAATAACCTGAAATTTTTAGTGCAATAAATGGAATCCTTTTATAAGTTGGTAGTGTGAATAGAGTAAATAGAATCTTTCTAGATTTGGTTAAAAGTTCTATGAATCTCTTAGTATGGACTTTTAATTTTTTTTATTGTGGTGATATACGCATAACATAGTATTTACCATTTTAACCATCCACAAGTATACAACTCAGTGGCAATAAATACATCCACAACATTGCAAAGCTGTCACCACTGTCTGTGCCTATAGCACTGCTATCATCCCCAACACACATTTCATCATCCCCAGCTAATTTCTACTTCTCTCTTCACCCAGCCTCTGGTAACCTCCATTCTATTTTCTGACCCCTTGAATGTGCCTATTTGATCCTTCACAGAAGTGGGATCATACAGTACTTGTTCTTTTATGTGTGACTTATTTCAGCCTAGTGTTCGGAAGGTCCATCCGTGTTGTACCATGTGTCAAAATTTTATTCATTTATGGCCAAATAATATAATATTCCGTTGTATGCATAGAGCACAATTTGTTTATCTGTTCACCTGTTGATGGGCATTCAGGTTCTTTCCAACGCTGCAGTAAATATTTATATACAGGAATCTGTTCGGATTCTAAGGAGTTTTGGTACAAGTTGGCTTTAGGCCCCATGAAATTTCAGGTTGAGTTCAGTGGAAGGATGGGGAAGGTCAACCACAGAGTAAATGACAGTGGCAAACTCGTAAAGGTTAGAGAAAATGGTACCTTTTCTTAAATATCTATATATACCTTGCCTACTGCATTAATATATATTCCATTGATATTCATTGGATTTATATAAGTTGAAATTATGTGTGTGGTTGTGTGTGTGCGGAGTATGTACTGTGTTTGGTTGCCTGGGTGTTTCATTGCAGCCAGTTTATCTGAGATTATAGTCTAACAGAGAAGGCTCACATATAGGCAGTCTACACTGGTCACCTAGATAGAGGGGTACCTTTCTCCTGCACACACTTTTTTCTAAGTTGTCTTTTTCTTCTCAAGAATATGCTTTATGTTCTTGTCACCCCATTTCCATGTATATAGATGATGGGGGGGCCTTGGGGCAGGGGTACAGGTGGACTGCAGGAATTGTGTCTCAGTGGGCCAGCTTTTACAGGTGACAGAGTGTTTTAATGGTTTCTTACATTACATGAATGATTGTTGCAACTAATGGAGGCCTTATGGAAATGAATCAGATTAAGCTCCCAGTCTGCTAGAAGCTACTGACCCAGTATAATTGAGTATACTTCAGTGGAATCAGTGAAATTATATTCTTACAGTTAATATAATGCATTGAAATTGAGAATGAAAAAACCATGAATGACATTCCTAATTTGCTTTTCTACTTATGCCCTGACTTCAGGGGAAATATTATGAAAGAATTGGGAATAGTGAACAAATTCTCTTTAAGAACCCTTCTCACCCCACCCACTTTTAAAGTCTGTTGGTCACCGTTCTTTAGTTGAGAAGGAAAGCAAATAGAGGGTGTAGATTTTATTCCAATGATGCTGTGCTTTTAACTGCTTGTGAATTGTGGTGACTTTGGCAGTAATGTTAATGGAATTACTGTTGTTTGTGACTGGGAAACAGCTCATGATTGGGGAAGGAAGAAAAGGAAGGAAGAAAAGAAAGGGAGGACAGAAGGAAGAATGGAAGGGAGGGACAGGACAAAAACAAATTTAAGGCAGTCTTCAGAAGTAACTATTAAAGTAAAACAAATATTCATTTGCAAGGCAGTAGCACATAATCGAAGCCAAGCCGAAATCTTGCTTTCATTAACATCCTTGTAGCAAAGACTTTTCCTTAAGGAAAGGAACTAGCTGCACCAGCAGATTTATATTTTTTTCAGTAGCAACCAATTCTAGCAACTTCACATAGAATATCTTTGGTTGGTTCTGTTATAAACTAATGAGATGTTAGATGCCTAACTCAGGAGATCTTGTTTCCATTAGTAACTATTTGACACTAATGTTTTTTGCTGATGGTCCGTGTGGTTCTTGAATCCCAGGAAAACGTGAGCAGTGAATGTTGTAAAGGCTCGTGTGTAGGAAGCCCACAATTTATGGAAATTAGGTAGGAAATAACCTCATAAGATACATGAGTGACGTTTCAGATTCTCAAGAAGAACAAACTCTTTAGAAGTATAATGTTTGGCCAAATGTCTGGCCATCCTGTGGTCCAGTCAAGTTTGCCACATGAAATTACCATCACAGTCATGAATGCCAGAAACATACATTTAATGTATAAATAGCTGAAAATTGTGCTGCTTTTAGGCAAAAATCCGTATGGGTGAATATATTTATTAAAGTGACATATGTATGTTCTTAATCAAATCCATTGGCCTATGCCACTCTCTTTGATTTGGTATAGCCTTACTATGCATCAATAAAAAAGTGTGTTGGGATTTTTACAAGTATATTTGAATAACAGGATTCTTATTTCCTGTGAGAGCCTCAGTTCACATTTTTATGCAATAATAATCATCAGTGTGGGACAGAGCCTTAGTTCAGCAAAGATATAATCACCCTCTATAACTCAGCTGGAAGTAGGATGCTTACAAATAAATGTTTATGCTTATGGACATTAGTCTAATGATCTTTGACCTAACTTTTAAGACCAAGTTTGATAGAAACATAGAGGTGTGCCTTGTAAAGGCCGTCTCACTCATTGCAAACTATACATCCTGGAGCCATAGGAAGAAAGAAGAAAACAGTCTGTTCTGGATGGCAGTCTATGCTAAATGTTCCTGTACATGAAGTCAACAGAGTAGTCAGCTTTTACAACAGCTAAGATTTCGTTTTGCTTTTCCAAAGACTCACTCATTTTCTTCAGTGGTGGCAGGCACTAATAAACTTCTCAAGTCAGAGCACAGCAGATGACTTCAAGACACATGAAGAATGGTGGCCAGAATATACTGGGGAGCAACATGGTGGGGCACCAAGGAAAGAGAACACCATTTCCAAAATCTTTAGTGAAAAATGGCATTTCAGAGCAAGATGAAAGTGTCTGATCTGAGGGAGAAGAGTAAGTGATAGAAGCTTTAGAGAGCAGCGTTGTGTGTTTGGTTCAGCACGTGCCCTGAGCTCATCAGCCATATAGCTGTATCCTTCCCTGACTTCCCATGACAGCGTTGGTGGCGGAATGAGCCATCACAACTGTCCGCTGAGTAGGGCTGGCAGTTTTCATTCCCGTGCCCTCTGTTAAGGGACAAAGTTGTAAGCCTCTCAGAAACTCTGGGCTGGAGCTCTGCTTCCGCCTGGTGGCGGGGCGGGGGCGTTCCATTGCTGCCAAATACTGCCGCCTCCTCAGCGTTGAATGACCAAAACCATAGCAATAGCAGAGTGTGTGTGAGTGTGTGCATGTGTCTGACCTGTAAGGTCTTCTGGAAGTTCTACTGGAAATGAATAATATCACCTGACAGACTAGACTCAGGCAATAGTTTCTGTGCTGAAAGAAGTCTGGGTGAAACATGTGGTTTTTGATTTGCCTCTCTACCAGTCTTCATGCATCCTGACTTTTGTGACTTCAGAGGGCTATCCTCAGATATATTCCAAAATTAGAACTCATTATGACATGATTCCAAGAATCCCATAGTCAAGTCTGCAGTGCTGAGAGCCACACACCCCTTTCTCCGCACTGATCTTTTCCCAGTGAAAAGCCAGGCAGGGTCCCTGCTGATTGTCTTTCTTGGCTGAACCCCAGCGGCAGGTTGGCCTGATGAGGTTGCTGATGTCAGGTGACTGTGAGACAAGTGGGAAACCTGTAGGCAGAAGGCTTTCAGGCTGGCCTTACTGACCAAATAATATCTACTAATGTTAATACATACATTTCCGTCTCTAGCTCATAGTTCACTGTCAGTGCCTGCTGTGCATTATAATTGATGTTTTCCTTTCCTCGAGCACTGCTGTCTCAGCTAATGTCATTAAGGTTCCGAATTTAAAAAGAGTTATTGTTAAATGTTGAAAACTACTCTTGATTATTTTGGCCATCAGTGGACCACATGGGATGGTTAATAGGAAAATTGCAGGTCATCTGTCCACTCACATTGAAGCTCTGTTTAGATGTATGAGGCCCTACCCCAAGGCAGGAAAACCACACACCTGGAATGGGTGGCTAATAGACATTTAGGTGTCTGAGTGCTGGGGACACGTATATACACACAGTTTCTGTCTTCTTTTCTTGTGTGGGGTTGGTTTCTAAAAGTCTTGGGAACACTGAAAAGCAATCATTGAGAAGAGAGTGAATATCCTGCCTTCAGAGTGATACATTCCGGTAGCAAAGCAAGCAATTCCTTAGCAGGTGTGACTTGACCTAAACATACTGAGTCCTTAGCACCCACCACCACCTGCTGTTGATTGGTAGGAATTGGAGCCAGTGCAGAAATGACGTAACATTGTGTCATCGGATGCCTTCTGTGGGATGAAAAATGCTGGTAAGAAAGAGATGTGACTGGGAGGAGCTGGGTGTATGTTTCTCTGTTCTTCTCAGGACCAGCCCTATAGTACCATGTAGGGGTTCTCAAAGCATGGTCCCAGGACCAGCAGCTGTAGCATAATGTGAGAACTTCCTAGAAATGCAATTCTCAGGCCCCCAGCACAGAGGCATTGACTCAGAAACTCTGGGTGATGGAGCCCACTAGCCTTGTACTAGCAAGTCCTTACCGTGATTCTGAGATTTTCTAAAGTTTGAGACCTCGTAAGTAACCACTTCCCAAAATAGGTGAGATGAAGTGAATTTCACTTCATCTTTCCATGATCCTAATCCTCAGGCGGCAGTGAGGGGTAAAAAGTGTTCATGCCTCCCTACTCACCAACACTACCAGCAACTCCGGAGACTGTTGCGTTTGCGGAGTATGTTTTAATTCCAAATTTTTCTCTTCTGTTAAAAAACAAAATATGAAGGACTATCCTCTAAAAATTGTCTACTGGGATCAAAAAGTAAACTGAAATTGGGGCACCTGGGTGGCCCAGTCGGTTGAGCATCCAACTTTGACTCAGGTCATGATCTCTCGGTGCGTGAGTTCGAGCCCTGCGTCGGGCTCTGTGCTGACAGCTCGGAGCCTGGAGCCTGCTTCTGATTCTGTGTCTCCCTCTCTCTCTGCCCCTCCCCCACTCACACTCTGCCTTTCTCTCAAACATAAATAAACATTAAAAAAATTTTTTAAAGTAAAATGAAATATACAAAATAGTCTGACATTCACTTTGGGGCATTGATCATCCAGAGTGCTTCTTCTCACTTTGCCAATGGCTGAGAAAGAGAGCAGGCAAAGTGGGCATCCTATTTCTAAACAGAACCAGCGTTCTCCAGGCTATAGAGAGAGGAACACTCCCAGGTCGGAGCACATGGTTTCTACACTTGCAGGAGGTCTCCTCTGATCTTCTCAGATCTGCTCAATGAGGGACAGACCAGACCTCGGGCCATCTTGAAGGTTATAGAGGCGAAGCAAGACACAAACTTCCTCTGAACAGTCAACAGCGGTGGCTCAGAGCTCTAAACTAAATCTCTGGGAGTTAAGTAGTCATGAGCTTTACAGATTTTTAAGAGCGTCTGTCCTTCTTTGCATCTCTATGAGTGTACCATTAGTTCAACAGCTTTATTCAATATGCATTTGAGGACCTATGACATATAAACTGCCCTCCCTTATATGCTGCCTCTTGGCCTTTTGCCTGTGACCATTCTGTTTAAGGAAACTTTTGGGAGAAAAAAAAAGAAGAGAAATATTCACTTTCCTTTTCTTCCCCATGGGAACACCAAGTTCAGTCGCTCGTTTCCTGCCAGAAACTCCGAGAAAACAACAATAGTTCTTGGCAAATGGGAGCTGAGTGAATTCATCCAGACTTGAAAAGCACTTACTTTAACTTCTCTCATGGCCAGGTGTTGCCTGTATAGAAGTGGCACACCTCTGGAAAAATGGAAATTCTTTCTTTAGGGACTGACATGTTAACCTCCCTGAGCCCCATGTCGCCTGAAGAGCAAGTGACAGTGGGAGAGCCTAGATGTGCCTTGAATTTCTCCCATCTAAGTCAGTTTCTCTGATTTGGCAGCAAATCGAGGATTGTTTTGAAGGCTAAGAGTGAGTTGAGCTTTAAATTGAAAGCAGCCTGTCATTTAGAGTGAAGGTTGAGAGGGTACGTGTTATAGAAGCCCCTTGTTTTAAAATAATGAAGGAGATGCATAGAATCACTGTAATTTTGTAGTTCGTGGATTTTCCCTGTTTTTATGTAACTTCTGTGTGTGTGTGTGTGTGTGTGTGTGTGTGTGTGTGTGTCTGCCATGGGAGTAGTGTCTGTCTTGTAGGGAATTGGATAGGAAAATTGCTCAGGCAATTCGTATTGATAACATTTGGCACTACTTAGCATATTTTGACTGGCTGTTTGCCTGCTTAGCTAGTGGACTTAAAAAAAAAAAAAAGAAAGTAAGTAAGTAAAAGATGTCTTCAGAGGCTTGGCACTGAGTACTGCAAAGAGGGAGTGGGTGTGGGTCTGAGTTAGTATCCTTCCCAGCCCCCAGTAATTCAGTTTGCAAGATGGCTGACCTCCAACATGACAGAAGAAAGTCAGAACGAGGAAGCCTATAACACCAGGGCAAGAAGAGACACTTTAACATCTAATTGCAGTAGATGTCACAAAGCCGGAAGGAACAGTGAGGAGAGCTCATGACTCATGGCGTAAGTCAGAATAAACCCAGAATCATATGAAACATCTCACCCCCCCAGCCTCCTTTTTACAGGAAGCATGAATTTGTTTTTGTTGACTTAAGGTTTGTAGGTGTTGATGGTGCTTTTCCCTTACCTGGTTCCCCCTTAGCCTTGCTTTTCGGTAAGAATATTTTTTCGGTGCATTTAAATAATGACAAAATTTGCATTTCGGTAGACTCGAGCTGTCTGGTCCAAAATCACGTTTGCGGCTTGCATAGCTGAATGTTAAATTTGTTTCACAGTGTCTTTAAAAGAATGGTCCATTGGCTATGGCTGGTGAGTTGCGTGACCATATACCTAAAGGCAGGGTAACAAAGCCGTTGAACAGGTACATCTCAATTAAGGAATGCCCTTTGATAGCCGTATCCACTATGTTACAAGTAAACAAAATCCTCTCAGGAAGAGCTACCAATTTAATAGCTGCATAACTAAAAGAGCTTCATGCACCGCATTTTGTCTTTATCTTGTTAAAGCAAACAGGCTCACTTGGGACAAAGTCCTATCTCTGGGAGGGTTTTCTTCTCTGGCTCTAGGCTCCTCATGCACCAATATTGCGTCCCTTTGATACATGGCTGTATACATTCCAAATGCTTTTACAGAAGCAATTCCATCCAATTCCCTGAGAAATGGATGTGGTTGATATAATTCCCATTGTATAGATGGATAAAGTGTGGTTCAGCAAATTGAAGACTGTCCCTGAATTTTATGAGTGAATGGGGGACATAGATTTGCATCCAGGATTCCTGCCACCACCTCCAGTGGTATTTGTCCTTGTGGGAAAGTGACTTTTTGTTACATGAGGTTTAGCCTCGCCTGTTTTAGAAGCCTGGTAGTTCCTGGGGTGCCTTCTTTCTTGCACCCCCTGATTACAGTTATCAATAGTTGTATTAACATTATTGTATTATAATTATTGTGCAGCTGGAACTCATTTATACTTAAGCACTGCCTCAATCCATCTTTTATATTGTAAGCCTTTTAATTTTATTTTTTTAATGTTTATTTTAGAGAGAGTGGGGGAGAGGCAGAGACAGAAAGGGATAGAGGATCCGAAGCAGGCTCCATGCTCTGCACTGACAGCACAGAGCCCGATGCAGGCCTTGAACTCATCAACCACAAGATCATGACCTGAGCCAAAGTCAGACGCTTAACCAACTGAGCCACCCAGGCACCCCAGCCTTTTTAATTTCTAATTATGTGATAAGTGGCTTTTTTTTCCTTACTAGTGAGATTTCAGGAGCTCCAATGGGCAAACCTATATTGGAGATGGGAGATATTCTTCCGAGAATCCCCCCTACTGGATCTGGGGAGCTCTACCTGTATGCAGGAACCGAGTTTACTTGGTTTTATGGTGATTTAAGTGTGCAAAATATAAGAAGGATTATGATCTCTTCCTCTTCTGATGCTTGCCTGTGGCCGTTGAAGTCCTGAATGAGGGTTTGTTGGAAGGATGAACTTGAGACCTTGCGAACCAGCTCCTGCTGGCCTGCTGCCAACTGGCACAGGTTTATGTGTGTTTCGATTATCAATTAGAAAACTCTGTTTTCACGCGGCTAATCACTACCACTCTGTGAATTCCTAACTTATGCCCTCTGTGCCACATAAACATTCATAAGTGCTTTGAAGAGATGTCAAAGAAATTTCAACTTCTTTATAAAACTTTATTTACAAAGAATATAAACCATATAATTGTTGTGCGTGCTGTGTGAGAAAAAGTCATAGCCGTGATCAGTGTTTCTGTGAGTGAGGCCCGCATGAGTTGCCGTGGTCCTGTTTGCATAATGAATGTTTAGCAGAAAACATTTGCATCTCACATTATGAGGCTTCCTATCTGGCCTTCCTATTCTTGATTAATCATAAATATATTAGGAAGTCCTTGCATCAAAAACATCATGGTAGGTATAGGGCAAAAGTACATGTGGTGAGGCAAATTCCCTTCCTACTTCTCTTACCTGTTGGTTTTTCTGATAGTGGAGACTGGTATGATTCTGGCCCTGTTTTCAAAAGATGAGAGCTAAATCTAGTAAGAACTTGTATTCCTTTCAATTATTTAAAAATATTTTTTAAAATTTTTATTTATTTTTGAGAGAGAGAGACAGAGTGTGAGTGGAGGAAGGGCAGAGAGGGAGACACAGAATCGGAAGCAGGCTCCAGGCTCTGAGGTGTCAGCACAGAGCCCAACGTGGGGCTCAAACTCATGAACCATGGGATGATGACCTGACCCGAAGTCAGATGCTTAACCGACTGAGCCACCCAGGTGCCCCTAATTTTTTTAAATGTTTGTTTATTTATTTATTTATTTATTTAGAGAGAGAGAGAGAGGGAGGGAGAAAGCATGCACACAAGCAGGTGAGGGGCAGAGAGAGAGGGAGAGAGAGAGAATCCCAAGCTGCTCCTTACTGTCAGAGGATCGTGACCTGAGCCAAAATCAGGAGCCCAAGGCTTAACTGACTGAGCCACCCAGGCACCCCAAGAAGGATTCGTAAAACCATGGTGTTTCCCAGACAGAATCAGGATTTTATCACTGCTGGGTCCCCTTCATGGAAGTATCAGGCCTCCTGAGTCACACCGGTCATGGCCACAGATCTTCCTGTGTCATCCACAACACTCACTCAGGTCCTCACAAGATGGACCCAAAGTGGTCCAAGGGCATAAGTGTCTTTTCTATCAGTTATTGAATCTTAGCATGGATTTAAATATGGATATTCTCTGAGAAGTCCAGAGAGAGGGAGACCGGGTATCCAAAGCAGGCTCCATGCTATCATACAGATGAGATCACACAGAGCAGTGAGCCACAAACTCACAAACCATGAGATGATGACCTGAGCCAAAGCCAGATGCTTAACCCACTGAGCCACCCAGGCGCCTCTGGACTCTATTCTCCAGTCCAGAGTCTCTGAAGTCTTATTTCAGGAACCTCATCCCAGTTAGATTACTTACATTATTTTGTTCTCAAAACACTTTATGACTTTAACTTCCATTTTACTTCTTTGTAGGGTACTTGTCAACTTTACCCAAATGGAAATGCTGGATCCCAACCCCTCCTTCCAAAAATTAAACAATATCACTCTAACCAGGTGACTGTGTATTAAATTCCATAAGAACCAGGACACTGAAAAAAATGTATTTGTCCTTGTATCCTCTGCATGATTACCCTTGACCTCATCCAATGTGCCGACTCCAAATCTCAGGGGTAGGACCCAGGATTCTGCACTTTCACAAGTGAGAGCCATTCTTATGATCAGGCAAGATTGGACCATGGGACTAGTTTCACAAATATTTATTACACAAAATACTACCTTTCATTTTCCCTACTAACTTATGCTGAAAAGTACTTGATGCCGAATATTGTCGCAAATACAGGAACATTCCTGAGTGGATCGGGTAAATAGTAGATCTTTTTTTCAAGCAAAATTAAAACACAGCAAAGTCAAGTGACTTGCCCCTGGGTGTCCTGCAAGCCATGAGGTGCAAATAGATCCAAAAGGGCCTTCATGACCAATGCTCATTCTGATTTAATAAATAAGGAAAAACAGGAATTAGCTGAATATTTGAGACACTGTGGTTGAGGTCCCGTATTGTGGAGAATGAACAGAGCTAACAGTATAGAATAGTGGTGTGGGCCCCAGTGTTTGAGATCCAACGCGAAATCTGCCACTGACCGCCAGGAATCTTAGTTCTAAACATTGAAAGTTATCACTGAGTGGAAAACTATGTATAACTTTATTTCATACATTGTGATTATTTCTGGTAATAGATTGTTAGGGATTTGTTAGGAGAGGAATCAATCCTGGTTCTTTTTATTAATTTGAATCCCTGTCAATAATAGCCTTCTGATGCCTGGGCTGCTAGGTGCCTTTCCCCATGTGTGACTGTCCTCACTTTTAAAGTGACAGCACATCTTTGCCTCTTTAGTAGGGTCCATGTAATATCTAAGAAACATTTCTGTGGAAATTATCGCCACACTACATATGAGGGATTAGCAGGTGGCTTTGTCTGAAGAATGGAAAATCAACTGAAGTGGCATTGTATTAGAGACAGTGCCTGCTTAAACACAGGATAATGTAGTTAACTCTGCTCCAGGCAATCTCAGGCCCTCCTTCTCCTCCTTGCCCTGAAATTGCAGAGTACGTGTGCAGTGGGAGGTCGGCAGTTCAGTGCTCTGCTATGCAGAATAAATTTCTGCAAAATCGATAAACAGCCGCTGACAGGACTAACTATGGAAAAATTACAGGCTGACGAAGAAGGTTGGTGAAAGGTTAGATCTTTCAGCTTAAAAATCTTAAGAGAAAAGCCCCCTTTTTGTTTTGGAATTTTAACTAAAATGTCTTGACTTATTGTTTGTAGGAATAGATAATTAAGGAATAAGAGAAGAAACTGTTGCCTATCCTAGCGCTTGAATGCCTTGTTTCAAAACTTAAATAACTAGTAATGTTATTTCTTTGTATTGGGGGTGATTTCAGGGTTTAATAGTGTGCCTGGTTGACAGGAAAAAAATAACAGATTGTTCTCTTTGACTTCACGTAGCTTTAGATGTGATTTTTTTTCTTTCCTCTGAAGTTTTGGAGGCTTGCTAAAACAAAAGCATTGTTGCTGGATGCCCTGGCTTCTTTATGCTCAACTCCATGGAAACCAGCAAGTGCTTAGAGATCCGCGCTGACGTCACTCCCTTCTTCTGCCTTAGTTTTTGTGTATATGTTATTCAGCAGGCGCTGGGAATACAAAAAGGTAGAACAGAGTTAAATCCTACCCACTCAGACAGAGTTTAAAGTCTAGAGGGAAAAGCAAAGGGTAAAAATTAAATGCTTAATAAGAATGTAAGGAGGCTTCAAGCCAGGGACGAATAGTACTGTACCACCCACAGGTTTGTACTCCAGCCCTGCAGAGGCGATGCTTGGGTTACACTGTTTGGGTTAGCAGTGGTCCCAGGAGAAGGCTTTGAGCTTAGAAAGGCAGGTGGTATGTGAAGAGGTATTGGATAGATGGAGGGGGGGAGGCAAGGACCTTTCAAACAAGGCAGCATCTACAACAGCCTTCCTCATTTATAAATGGATTTTGTGTCCTAGGTGGGTGTTCATGGTGAAGTATGTAAAGCATGGAGAATGATGTCTGGCACATAAGGTGCTCAGTAAATATTAAGAGTCATTTTGAAGGATTCTGGTTAAAAGATGAGGCATCATGAGACAATAAATAAAGCAGCTATATTTCCTTGGCTGCTATAACTTTTATTGTTTATCATCATCGTCATCATCATCATCATCATCATCATCCCTGGAGCCTAGGGTCACGAGGTAGTAGGGTCACTTACCTGCTCCACTTAGAATCTTGGTTTGCCACCAAGTAGCTAAGAAACCAAATCAATCCCCTTTGCTTTAAGCTTTACTTTTCTGCTATGGAAAACATGTCATTTGGACTAAATGACATCACTACACCTTCCACTTTGAAACACAGCAATTCACTTTGCTATAACGAATGAGGGAAACTGGGACTGGGGACAGTAGAGTTATACTATGTGACCAATTTCCTTTCCTGACTTCTATTTTTCACTTAAATTGTAATACCTATTTGGTTTTTTTTTTTAATTTTTTAAATGTTTATTTATTTTTGAGAGACAGAGCAAGGAAGGGGGCAGAGGGAGAAGGAGACACAGAATCTGAAGTAGGCTCCAGGCTCTGAGCTGTCAGCACAGAGCCCGACACGGGGCTTGAACTAACGAACCGTGAGATCATGACCTGAGCTGAAGTCGGCTGCTTAACTGACTGAGCCACCCAGGCGCCCCTGTAATACCTATTTGAATGTAAACTCACTTTGCACTCCTACTAATAGTAAAACACTAAATTATTTGAGAATGAAATTTCAAGAACAGGTATATGGATTAGCTTTCGTTGGATATTTCATACACATAAATATCTATTGTATCCTGAAATCTATAAAAGTGGAAAATCAGAGACTGTCTATTCTGAGAAATGTTTTATGGCAGATGTGATGCCCACAGGAGCATAGCATGCAGAGACAAGAGGACATTTTAGACTAGATTTTATAGGGTCACTTTATTCATAAGATGATTCCTTTTCTCCCCCCCCCCTTTTTTGATGCTATTACCAAATTTGTTTTCCTAAAATCTCTTTGGTCAAGTCAGTTCCCTGCTCAAAAATCTTCAGTAACTTTTGTCTCACAGATTAAGTACAAAGTAAGAGGCTTTCTTATCTAGACTCACCTTCTTTTTAGTGTTATCTCTTACTGTTTTCCTTTATGATGTTTCTATTCCTACTGGCATCCGTTAGTGCACAGAGCTCAAATACATCCCGATTTTTCATAGCATTCTGCCTTTGTTGGCAGCTGGCTCCCAGCATAGCTAGACTCTTTCCATCACAAAAGACTCAGCTCCAGAAAGAGGATTCACCATGTTGAAAAGAGCAGGAGTAGAGAAGGAAATATTGAAATGTTCGTATTCTGATTCTCCTTAGGGTATATGACAGTAGGCAGAAGGGATGGGCAAACACTGAGGGTCAAAGAACTTATGGACTGGTTGGAGATGGAGAGAGGTTGGGATTGGGGAGGGTAGGATCTAAACTAAAGATGTTGGGTGGAGCATAATTTGAGGCTGAGGATGTCTCTGGAATCAAAGATCAAAAGATACAGAGAGGGAGGAGCTTGGGGATCTTTAAGCCAGATTAACCTTCAGTGTGGCTCATGTAGATACAGAGATTATAGGCTGGAGGAGACGAAAGGCAGGAGAAAGCTGTGAGCTGGAGGCAAACTCCATTGGGAAGATGCTTGATGCCATGGGGCTAATTTGGCAACAATATCTTCAATGTGAGAAAACTGGTATTAAATAAAGAAAAATCCAGAAGAGGCCCTACAGCCCCCAACCAAGGATCCTTTCCCATAATGTAGGATATTTAGGAAGAGGAAAGTAGTTTGATTTAGGAAAATCCAGATTGAAATAAAGGGAGTGTCTGCTTCCAATGAAACAGGTTTTCCAGAAAGGACTGGAATATTGGGCAAAATAGGGGACTGTTGGGGCCTGCAGAGCAGTGTGGGGCTTCATTGGGTTGATATGATACAAGGAGAAGAGCAGATCATGTCCTCTTCCGGCTGGAAGGCAGGTAGGAGACAAATGGTGGCAGTGGAAAACACGGCAGAAACAATGATGATCCAAACCCTGGACTCGGGCTTGCCTGCTGGCAGGGTGATGCAAGCAGGCAAGTCCTTCCTTGTAAGGGAGAGACTGCCTGTAACATTTTCTGATGATCAGTTCTTCACAGCCAACCATCTGGAGCCTTTAGCCCCAGTAAAAAAAAACAAAAACAAAAGCAAAAAAAACTCTTACATGGTTTCACTTCATCCCAGTAAGTTTCCAGTTTTAGACTCATTGAGAGATTTGATCATTTCCAGTGAGTTGTGCTTCTAATGCTTTGGTCTGTGTCACTCTTTGCCCAAAGCCAACTACTGTAACCTGGAGGGACATTTGCAGAATTATGTAACTTGTTTCCACAATTCCCTTGTATGGTCCTTCTGCCTCAACTTTGAAATGCAAAGGCCTGCTTAACCATTAGTAAAAATTTGCTTAAGAAAATTATTTCAGGTGAAGTGCAGGATTTGTGGTGGCTAATGAACTCAACAGGAATACCAACAACACGGTTTAAACTATTATGTTTCTGGGGCCCCCAGGTAGCTCAGTCCGTTAAGCATCTGACTCTTGATTTCCGGTCATGATTTCACAGTTGGTGAGTTCGAGCCCTACATCGGACTCCACACTGACAGTGTGGAGCCTGCTTGGGATTCTTTCTCCCTCTCTCTCTCTGACTCTCCCCGACTTGTGCCCTTTCTTTCTCTAAAAAAAAAAAAAAAAAAAAAAAAACTTTAAAAAAATAATTTAAAAAAAGTATTATGTTTGTAACACAACTAACAGCAATTTAATGTTTAACTGTTAGTCTTTGCAGACGTACCTTCTTCACCATTTAAAGAAGAAATTTACATTTATGCATACTCATCTTAAAATCATTTCTTGTAAAATCACCAAATTACAGTTGTAGGAATAAGTATAAAATGAAACATATTCTTGTACATTTTTTTTCCTTTCTCATATTTCTCCTTCCCTCTCTTAGAGAAGAAAATCCGTATTTATTGTTACTGTGGTTTCTTCTCTCTATTTCTGGCTACTCTCTCATGGATCAGTCTATGGGATCACAGTTCCCCTGAGTGAAGAGATATGACCGTAAGGTAATGTTAATCTGTGAGACCCACAGCACTATAGCAAAGTCTCATTTCTTTCAAAATGGTAATTAGACCTCTGGTAGTTTATTGCCTTAGACACAAAGTTTTCTTTATTGATTCCATACAACTCTGGGAAATGGTACATCTGTTTTTATTTCGAACTTAAGGGTTATTATAGAAATCTTTTTGTTTCTTGAAGCTCTAAAGGATATCTATTTTTGTGATACACTGACGAGTTGTGGAGAATTTCTCGAGAATGGTTACTTTGCTTCTACCAAGATTTCCTCTGGCATTCCACAGCCTTGCAATGATATCATTTGTGTTCTTTGCAGGAACACCTCTGTTGTATTTGGAAATGCTCTCTGTTACCAAAGGGAATCATAATTTATTGAATATTGAATATTGTGTTTCTCAAATAGGAAGTATGTTTTTGTTTCACCCAGAGCATGGATGAGTGGGAAATGTAGGGAAAGAGTTAGACCACTTGGTGATTGGTGGAAGCCTCCAACCTGCTCCCTGGGGAGGATAAAGGACTAAGAGTGGAAGAATTCACTAATCATAGCCCTTCCCTGCAGGGCATATGGCGGGCAGGGAGGGAGGGAAGCCATGCTTGCCCGAATGTATGGCTAAATGTATACCTTGATATAAGCACTATTCTTAGTACATTCATGTTTGGAAGGACTGGTTCAGTTTTCAACAGCATGAAAACTTTCAGAAAGCAGTATGAAAATAATATTAAATAACAGCATATATATATTTTTTAATTTGTAGCAACCAAAATTCTAGATTTTAATCTCCTTAGTTTAGAAAATACCTGCCCCTGGGGCGCCCGGGTGGCTCAGTCAGTTAAACATCAGACTTCAGCTCAGGTCATAATCTCACGGTTCATGGGTTCATGCTCCGCATCAGGCTCTGTGCTGACAGCTTGGAGCCTGGAGCCTACTTCGGATTCTGTGTCTCTCTGTCTCTGCCTCTCCCTCCCCCGTTCGCTCTCTGCTCTCTTTCAAAAAAATGAAAAAACATTAAAAAAAAACTAAAAAAAAAAGAAGAAAAAACAAAAAGAAAAAAGAAAAAACCTTCCCCTTATACACCTCCTTGTGTTAACCTCCCTGACAGAGGAATGCCATTTGTTCCAGGGACCAGTGGAATGTCCACATGTCCCTTTAGGGAAGAAAATCCATTTGGGCTTCTACAAGGTTTTCTACAGTTTCAGAAATATCAACCTGTGGGAGTTATATCACTTTGCTTATAGAGATAATACTTCTTAGCATTAAAAATGTGGGTCTTTCAAGAGAAAGGTATGCGTATGTTTTAGGCACAGAGTTCTTGTACATCAGTTAGTGAAAATTATGTTTAAACATGCCATCTTGAAATTCAAGATTTCGTCATAAACAACAAATTCAATTTAAAATGAAAAAAAAAGGGTTAGTTCCAGTTTTCCTCTTCTTTTTAATACAGGCAATGTAAGAAGGATGAGATTTTATTTTGATGTAGATTATGTCATTGGATTTTGAGGAGATTTGGTAACTTTTTACATGACTATTAGAATATAAGAAATTAATAAGGGGGCAATTAAGCTATCTCTTGACTGGAAATTTTATTTTTTTTATATTTTATGATTTCAAAGATGTTTTGAAAAGTTGACATTCTCCTGAATGAGTGAATTATTTAAAAAGATATTTTCTGTCTACTTTTTTTTTTAGTTTGTTTCTTGAAGAAAGCAAACATTTGTATACATACACACTTAAGGAAAAAAGAGCAAGTGTTAGAACATAATTAGAACTGTTAGGATAATTGCCTTTTATGGACACATTATGCTTCAGTTGTTTACTGCTAAATGAAATGTAAAAGTGTATACTAGACTAAAGAATAATGCACAGAATACATCTAAATACAAAAGACATTGTGTTTTGTTTGAAAATTTGTAGATAGGCCTAAATTAAGAATTAAGAATACCTGTATTATATATTATATATATAATTATGTTAATATATATTAAGTATATATATATTACACATAAACATGCACTTATATGCATACACCAAATACACTGAAACAAGTCTATACTTAGTGTCAAAACTTAGTGGCAGAAAACAAAATCACAAATATCAAAACTTCAACTGAGTATATTTAAAGATCTGATTGGCATTATTGAATGGCTCATGAATCAGGCAACATCGGGGACTCTAGCAGATAGAAAGGAGCTCCAAAGGGTTACAGAAAGGGAAAGGGTTTTAAAGGCAGAGAGGGGAGGAGAAACAGAGAGAGTACTAGCAAAGAATGCATTGTTTTGGGCAAGGTTACCCTTCTGAGGGGAACAGAAAGTGTCTATCAGCAGATAACCTCTTAGTGCTGACCAGGAAACTCCATGTTCCCGTGTTAAAGGTCACATTTCCGGGAGAAGCTGCAGCTGCAGCCAGGTCAGTCAGATATTAAATTTTGGTGGGATATAGCACAAGTAGGGAAGGGGCAGAGAGAGAGAGAGGGAGAGAGAGAATCCCAAGCAGGCTCCACTTGCCATCATAGCCAAGTCTGACCTGGGGCTCAGTCTCATGAATGGTGACATCATGTCCTGAGCAGAAATCAAGAGTCAGATGCTTAACTGAATCAGCCACCCAGGTGTCGGCCACTGTCTCCTTTTTAACAACTCTCCCATTTTAATCAGACTCTCATCCTGAGAGGTGTGATCAAAGTGTAAGACATTAGCCCTACTCTCAGCTACTGCTCTGCAGTACCTATAACTTTTTGTGAAATTTTGTTGATCCTTTGTGTGGTATTCCTATGTCATGTCTTTTTTTTGCTTTAATCTCTGTGAGCTTCACCAACCACGACTTCAGGTTCACAGTCTCTAGGTCAGTCATTCTCTTTGTTCCTTTTCTGATGTTCTACTCTTAAGAAGGAGATGATTCACGTGGTGGATTGCATGCTTGGTGGTTTGAGAGAATATAGTGCACCTGGGAGACTATTAAAATTACTGTATGCAGAATAATTCCTAATGTTTGGAGCATATTTCAGAGCCATGGTCCCCAGGACCCAAGCCACTCAAAATCAAATAAGTCTAAGAAAGACCCCAGTGAAGGAGTCCCCTTTATAAGCTGAGAGGCAAGCTCAGTGATCTTATATAACTAAGTTTCACACTCCCCGAAAGTGTTAATCCAAGTACAGCAATTCAATAGAATTGACAAGGAAATTTGTTTTTTTCCATAACATACAAACACATATGTTTGCCTAATATATGTTAGACAATGTATTATCTAACATTGTAAGATAATAACTGGAATCTTAACTGATTTAACATTATACAAGGACATACCGGATTTCCAGGAATTTCACATAATATCTGGAACACTTATAATACACACCTAGACAGAATATAGAAAGCTTAGTATTACTTTTCAATAGTGCCTGTCATGGAATTTAACATATCTAGTATCCCTAATCAGTTTCACATCTCCCTTTGTATAAGACGAAAGAACAAATCCTTTGAAATATTGCAGGGACCCTTCAGGTTCAAAGTTAGTTTAAGGTCAAAAAGACTTCATTTAGAATTTGATTTTTGGTAAGTTTGTCAAAAATATCAAAAGATTTGGATATTTGGCCAGATTGTATCACAGGTCATTGTGAAAAAAATGCTTAGTTTTCCATTTTACCAAAGTGACATTAAGACTTTGCAGCAAATACAAAAAGTAAAATAGTTGTAAAAACCTTAGCTTTTTTTTTTATATTGAGAAGACTGTGTGTTTTTTTAAAGTAACCAAAGACCTAATGAAGACAAAACATAGAATGTTTGCTTTTCTAGGCAGATAACATTAAGGGTAGAGAAAAACCCTTTCTTACAGTTTCTTATTAAGAGCAGACCAATACTCCAATAAAACTTTGTACTTTTAAGAAAGAATAAAAAAAAAAACAAATTCTGATTCTGCACTGGTGTACTTTAGATAATAAAACTCATTCTTAAATAAATTCATTTTAATCTTAGCCAGCTTGACCACACATCAGAAATCCTTTTCAACGATTCCTTTTCCACAAACGTTCTACAACTTACTTTTTACATTCAGATTTTGTCTTATGCTTTTCCTCAAAATAATCATCCTCACATTTCATTTCTCCTACCTTCTGCCAAAAGTGCTGGGGCACCTGGGTGGCTCAGTTGGTTGACTTTGGCTCAGGTCATGATCAAATGGCTCATGAGCTCAAGCTCCACATTGGGCTCTCTGCTGTCAGTGCAGAGTCTGCTTCGGATCCTCTGTCCCCTTCTCTCTCTGACCCTCTCCCATTCACACTTTCTCTGTCTCAAAAACAAATGAACATTAAAAAAATGTTCTTTTTTTGAAAAAAGAAGCACACATCTTTTGTTGCATATGGAGATGTTTTCCTTATTATTTCTAGTAGCTTTAGTCACATATGTTAATTAGAATCCATAACCCTTAGAAACTAAAAAGTAAACAATTGAGAACTGCCTTTTATAGTACCACTGTGTGAATTGGCAGACTTATAAATACTTTTTATGACCTCTAAAAATGTGTTTATAGAAAATTTCTCAGTGTGGCATAAAACTTGTTTACTAATAGACTTAAATGTCTTTAGTTCCTCTGTAAAAGGAAGCCAAAGATGGATAAATCCATGTTCAGTAATTAATGTTTCAGTGTTTTATCTTATTTGGAAATTATCTGATACTCGGTGAATTTAATTTAACTCATCACTTAACCTAGCAAACCTTTTAGGTTTCAGTTTACCAGAAAGATTCAGGAAAACCATTTTAAAAGTTTGCCTTAAAACTCTTTATCCTATTTACATCTATTCAATGTATTTGTTCTTTTTTTCCGATTTATTTTTTCATTTTGTTTGTTCTTAGTTGTTTTCAGATTACCCACAAAAGCTTCATGAGATGAAATCAGCCATCATCCCAAGCGCTTATTTTGTTGGCCTTTTGTAATAGAGATAGCATGAACTTATTTGATTAGTAAGTCCAGGTAGGGGAAAACTGTAAAGACATACCTGTTTTAATTAAATCAACAAGCCTAATTTAGCTGTAATACTGAATAGCCTCCCAGATCCTATGAATCTGAATAACATTTTGGTTAATGTCTGTTATATTTCTAATATTGCAAAATGCTTAATTTATTTTGTGTTTATTTTTTTAAGTAAATTAAATGGAGCTCTTAACATTAAATTTAGCAATAACATCAAGAGGTAGAAAATGCCACACTTTTATACTCTATATATACATTCATGAACATATAAATACAGACTGTATAGCTCTTGTTTTAAAACTTTTAGCCATAAGATGGATATGATAATGTAAAACACACTCATTTATTAAGGAACAGTTAGGTCCAAATGGTTTTTCTGGCAGATGGAACAAGTCAAGGTTACCTGCTCAGATGACTAAAGCATTTTCTACTAATGTTTGTGGAGAAGACACATGATTTTTCATTTGTGTAAATTTTATTTTATTTTTTTAAATTTTGTTAATGTTTGTTTATTTTTGAGAAAGAGAACACAGGCGGGGAGGGGCAGAGAAAGAGGGAGACACAGAATCCGAAGCAGGCTCCAGGCTCTGAGATGTCAGCACAGAGCAGGCTTGAACTCATGAACCATGAGATCATGACCTGAGCCAAATTTGGGCGCTTAACCAACTGAGCCACCCAGGCGCCCCTCATCTGTGTAAATTTTAAATAAATTTTCACCCTATAGTTCTATTTTAGATAACAATTACCTCCCTGAGGTTTGTACTTCTAATATTTTAATCTCAAAGGCACTGGAAAGGAATGCACATTCCCCCAAGAACAATTTTGGTTTCTCAAGGCCAGTAATCAACAAGGCATTAGAGATAAAGAGGGGAGGTTTTGGGATTGGTAAAATGCATAAGTGAACTTCGAATTACCTCTAGAATTGCATCCCCGATTTTGCCAAGATTTGTAAGATAAGGGCAGTTGCTTTTAATTTCTCAAAGAATTAGGATGTAGCGTGGGTATCTAAGGACTTGACATACCCACTTACGTATATTGGAAGGATTTTCTTTTCCTCAGGTGCATTTAGCTTCATGGAGAAGGCCTTTAGTTGGCTTTTCTTTGGCTTCCATCAGTTATTTCAGGATCCCATTGGAAGGTCCTGAGTAGGGTTTGAAGTAGAGACCATACCTCTGATATTTACTAGGATTTGGCAGAGTTTTTGTTTGTTTATTTGTTTTTGGTTTTTAAATATTAGGCTTCCCCCTGGCTGTATAAGAGACTAATGTAGCAGTTTACCAGAAAATTCCTTAGAATCTCATCATATCCAAGAGGGGCTCATATATCCTCCTTTGAAGGCAGATACAGGGGTGTCTGTGAGGCCATTAGCTTGGCAGACTTCTGTGCACAGTCACATAAAGACAATTCACACCGAAGATAACTAGAATGAGTGCTCAGATAAAGGCCAGAGGGAAGTGGTAGGAACAACTTCAGTCTTACAGTTTCTTGGTATAGAGTCCACTTATCTTTGTCATTAGTCCTTTATGGCAAATCGTTCAGTGAAGCTATTTTGGAAATTTGAAACCTTTTTAGAAGTTTCTGCATGACAATTAAAATAGGTATCCCACTCTGTTTATTTTGGGAACCGTGACTTTTTAAGCCACTTTTTAAATGATCTTATGTAATTAGAACATTCCTCATAATGGCCATTGTAATTTCCCTGAGGGTTGGCAGCAGTTTGGTAGGACTCTTAGCCAGAGTTTAGCCCACATTTTTCTTCTGCCGTATTTGAGGGCCCACAACCTGATGGTTAGCAAGCCAGGCTTTCAGGATTTTACCATTTTAATAGATATTTACAGCTTCCGGGACTGTAGCTCTTAGACATAAAATAAGCAGATGTGCCAGAAGGTGGTGTGCTTGACTCTTTAGAAATTAAAGATCTCTTATTTATTGATTGATTGATTGATTGATTGATTTTTAATTTATTTATAAGTCTTTGAGTTTCTCAGAGCCAGATTAATACCTAAGAGGGATGTGCTACAAAGTTGGGTTTGTGTAGCGTTTCAAAGTGTACCTCACTGAATAGCAGTTTTTAAGGTTGTTGAGTAACCTGGTGTCCACTTAACCCATTCCATGACCAACTTATCCAACACAGGAGTCTTCAGGTTAGGTGGCAAGTACTCCAACAGCGCTTAAATACTCAGCCCGTGCCTATCAAGTTTTGTAGCCTATAGCCATGTGCATGATAATAACAACCAGCTGTAACAGAGGAAAGAAAACTGTGGGCACCAGCTAAGGGCTGGGGAAGGGATTGAACCAGCAGACCTGACAGCATACAGTCTTATTCCACATACATGGAGAACCGCCTGGAATCTGAGGACAGAACCAAGGCATGGGATTTAGGAGTTCCTGCAGAATGACCAGTGGTGGGCTCTGTACTCACCACCAGCGATTCCCATGGAACCTTGGACTGTGGAAAGGGTTGAACCAGCAGACCCGAACAAATAGGGACTACCGGCAGAGCTGGCGGGGGGGGGGGGGTCACCTGGGTGGGGAACTGTACACTGCCACTAACAGTCCCCTCATGGATCTTGGGACAGAATTAAGGACTGAGGGTTTCCAGCCAAAAACCTGGGAATTGCAGACTCAAAAGCTGATTAGATCAGGAGTTCAACACACAGGGAGCAGAGCTCAGAACCTAGAGGGAACTTACCACGACCCTAGAAAATGGTGAGAAAGACAGTGAACTCCCCATACCTGTGTTTCTCATTGTCCTCAAAGCTGTCGGAAGTCTCTTTTGGTCCCATCACTACCACTAAATCTGTTAAATAACAACAATTCAGCTGAGTATATTTTCAAGATCTGATTGGCATTTTTGAATGATTAATAAATCGGCAGCATCTATCCCCTCTAGCAAATAGGAAGGAGCTCCAAAGGGCTACAGAAAGAGATTTTTAAAGACAAAGAAGGAATGGAAACAAGGAAATTATTAGTAAAGAATGCATTGTTTTAGGCAAGGCCATCTTCCTAAGGGGAAACAGAAGGGGTCTAACAGTGGATAACCTCTTAGTGCTGACCAAGAAGCTCCAGGTGGGCCTGTTAAAGGTCACATTTCTGAGAGAAACTAAAGCTACAGTTAGGTTAAGCATTAAGTCTTGGTGGGGTTTAGCATAAGTGACTCCCTTTTGGTCCTGCTGTCTCCTTTTTAACAATCCTTTGTAATGGGTTGTGGTAAGTTCCCTCTAGGTTCTGAGCTCTGCTCCTTTTTTGTTGAGCTCCTGATCTAATCGGCTTTTCAGTCTGCAATTCCCAGGTTATGGGGTGGAAACCCTCAGCCCATAATTCTGTCCCAAGATCCACGAGGGGACTGTTAGTGGCAGTGTGCAGTGTCCTTTCCATTGCTTTCCAATAATGCATTGCTGTGAATCCAGAGGAATTTGTCAATTACAGAATTTATTTTTCAAGCTCCAATACTTACCTCGTGCCTCAGGGCTTTGCTCATTTCAGCCCCTCACTTTAGATGTCTGGGAGTGTTGTCTATGTTCATCAGCGGAACTCATTCTTAACAAGCCCACTGAATTTCAGAAATTAGTGACTCCACACTTGTGCATGTTATTCAGTGAGCCTACTGCTGATTCAGTCAAGGTGAGAAAGGGCAGGATACTTCTATATGACGACAAAAACGGGGGTGGGGGGAGGCGGGATACCAGTCATTCAACATTGTCCCCAATTTCTTCCCTAACACAAAGGTCCTCTCCAAAGAACAGGTATAAGACGAAATGAAAAATTGCTGCTTATGGTATTTCTGTAATTTATTTTATTTTAAACATGACAGGATAAATATGTTTTCCAAAGCCCCTGTTTTTTTTTTGTATTAAATGATATCTTCTCATTTTTTAAGTGTTTAAAACTTAGTTCAAAATGTGAAATGTAGCTTCAAATTCAACAAAGAAAAATGTCCCTAATGCTTTAAATAACTCATTAGGACTTGAATCTCTGGCAATCTGATCACTGTTGACAACGTAGCCGACTTTGATCGAGTTCACGGTAGTGCCCTTTATCCACAGGGAATGTGTTCCAAGTCCCCCAGTGGATGTCTGAAACCACAGATAGTACTGAACCAAATGTATGCTGGGGTTTTTTTTCTATACATACATACCTATGAGTAAGTTTAATTTATAAATTAAGCACACTAAGAAAACAATAATAATAATAAAACAGAACAATGATAACAATACACTGTAATAAAAGTTGTGTCATATGGTTTCTCTTTGCTGTACTGTACTCACCCTTCTTATGATGATGATGTGAAATGATAAAAGGCCTATGTGATTGTGATACAGTGAGGTGAATGACGTAAGCATATAACAGCATTAGGCTAACACTGACCTTCTGACTATACATCAGAAAGAGGATCATCTGCTTCTGGACCTTGACTGACCACGGGCAACTGAAATCACAAAAAGCAAAATCATGGATAAGGGGGGACAACTATACTTGACTTAATATGATAGTTCTAAAAGTGATTTAGAGCAAATCCCTTCCGTGGGATTTGTGACAAGAACATTAAATACTTAAGTGGCAGAAAAGGAAATGATATTTATATAGATGCTCCTAAGCTTTGAAAGAAGATTATTACTAATTATTTTCAAGATAAGTGTATACTTGAGCATTCATCATTTTAAAGCCCTTTAAATTGGAATTATAGTTGAAAATGCCACCACCACCACCCATTCCCCCCAAAATCCCCTTAACTTTTTAGGTGCCTAGAGATAGGAAAAATTTGAATTTACCATAACTAACCTTGCAATGAATACTAAAGCTAGTTGTAAACGCTCCTAAGGTAGATTCGTATAATCAATTAACAAAAAGTAGTGCCTAAAATATCTTCTAAGATGTATAGCCTTGCGGGGTGGGGGTGGGGGTGGTGCCTGGATGGCTCAGTCGGTTGAAAGTCCAAAAAGACTCTTGATTTGGGCTCAGGTCATGATTCTACAGATCGAGCCCCACGTTGGGCTCTGCACCGAGTGTGGAGCCTGCTTAAGATTCTCCCTCTCTCTCCCTCTGCCCCTCTCCCTCAGCCCCCCACTGCTCACACATTCGCATGCTCTCCCTCTCTGTTTCTCTAAAATTAGAAACACAAAAGTATAGCCTATTAACGAGGATCCTTTTTATGTGTGTAAGCAGTGAAATGAGATATCAGAGCAAATTTGGGATGGTCCTGAAGTGCTGTTACTATGAGAAGAAATCATCGGAGGAGGGGCTAGATGGTTGGACATGGAAAGAGGAGAGAACTAGAATTCTGCTGATTGATTGAAAATATAGATGGTTGGTTGGGTTTTTGCCCCTGAGTGTTGGATATAAACAGCTTAATTTTCCTCACTTTTCCAAAAAAAAAATTAAGTATTAAAACAAGTTCCCTCTATAAGCAGATCCTTTCTGGTGCGTTCAAAAGGTAATGATTTCTGCACACTAAGTGTGTGGTCACAAAAGCTAGAGGACAAGAGAGAAGTTGACCACAGCATATAATTAATGTAGCTGTTGATACCATTTGGTCACTAGAAATGCACACTTATTTTTAAAACAACATTTCTGGGGTGCCTGGGTGGCTCAGTCACTTAAGCATCTGTTCGACTCTTGATTTCAGCTCAGGTCACGATCTCACAATTTGTGAGTTTGAGCCCTGTATCGGGCTCCACACTCACAACACAGAGCCTGCTTTGGATCCTCTCTCTCTCTCTCTCTCGCTCTCTCTCTCTCTCTCAGTCTCTCCCCCCCCTTTTTCTCTCTCAACATAAATAAATAAACTTTAAAAATATATTAAATTAAATTAAAACAACATCTTTATCCATATAAATAATCTGAAACCAATGCCCCCCTTGTTTTTGAGGGGGGGGGCTGGAGAGGGAGAGGGAGAGAGAGAATCTTAAGCAGGCTCCATGCTGCTCTGCATGGAGCCTGAAACGGAGATGCAGAGCTCACCATGTGGTTAGATCTTAGGACCCTGACATCATGTCCTGAGCCTAAATCAAGTGTTGGATATTTAACTGACTGAGCCACCCAGCTGCCCCGATCATACATTTTATTTTTTTATTTTTTTAAGTTTTATTTATTTTGAGAGATAGAGAGCAGGTGGGAGAGGGACAGAGAGAGGGAGACAGAATCCCAAGGAGGCTCTGTGCTGTCAGCGCAGAGCCCAATGCAGGGCTCGAACACAAGGAGTTGTGAGATCATGACCTGAGCCGAAATTCAGAGTCAGGCTTAACCGACTGAGCCCCCCAGGTGCCCCACCAATCACACATTTTAAACAAAGAGTGCAAGTGAGGGTTTTAGGTTATGATTCTGCTTCTCTTCACTTTCCTCCATCTATGTTTCTGGCCAGTATTCATGCCCGTGTAGATATGGTTACTTCTCTGTTATTCATGGTTACACGGTCACGGTAAAGAGTTTATATGTTCTTTTGTGAATGGATACATTCAGCCCTAATGAATTTTTTCCCTACTCTATTCATCTATAAATTAGACACCAGTTGGGTCATTCTGTTTCCTGCTGATTTCTTAAAGTATTTCTTTAAGCATCTTTGTAATTAAAGTGGATCAAATATGTTATGCAGACCGTGTACTTGTTATTTCAAGTGTTTGACACACTATACAACATTTTATCTTCCACAAACTACACACAAACATAGGTAGGATACTTTATACTTAGTAGCAAAACATAACGTTCAAAGTGTATTTTCAGTCATGTTCTGGGGTCGGGAACACAGTATACCGGAAACCAGTATCATTGGCCCATTTTATAGTGAGGTGCCTGAGGTGAGTAGTAACACCTGTACATGGCCATTGGAGCCCTGTCTCAAACTAAGAATCTTATATAGTTCAGGGGGTCACTGTACTGCATTTGCCAAGCATCCGTAGCTAACCTATCTAAGAAACGGAGAGGGAAATGTGCTGGGGGGTGGGGTACAGAGATAAAATATGCCTGGTCCCATATCTCAAGGAGTATACAACCTTAGGAAGGATGGGCGTATAGATTATTAGGTAGCAAATGGAAAATGCTTGCTTAATAGAGGAACGACCAAAATGTGATATGACCCACAAGGAGCCACTGCTCAAGCCCATAGTGTGGCAGCAAAGACCAACCTGAGGAGGAAGGATGTCTTTCTGCCAAGCCTTAAAGCGTGATTGAGATTGTGTTCTCGATAGATAAGGAAACCGGGTGCATGTTCCAGCCTGAAGAAATGACATTCACAGAGGCATAGGGGGGTTAGTGTACTCTTTACTTTTATTTTAAAGTATCGAGGTGAAGCCATTAAGTGAAATGCATGGGTCCTATACTGAGAGCTTACAGCCTGACCTTGATGTGTGTGCGTTTTTCTGAAATCGCTGTTATTTTTACTAAGGGACCATCTAAAAGATTGCTTTTTTGATCAAAATCCAACTAAAATAGGAGTCTGATTGTCCCTAATGCTAGGAATCATTGGGAAATTGATAGGAACTTTTTTAAATGGCAGTTTTTTTTATTTGCTATGCATTTTTAGAGGAAATGGTATTGTGAAGTCAGTTTGAGCAGAGACACAAGTTGTTTTGTGGTCGTTTGCTATGCTTCCCTCACTGTCACAGAGACTTATCCTCCAGGCAGACACAGACATCTGCTGCTGATAAACAGGAAAGGAGACATTTATCAGAGTAACTTCATTCTTTCTAAGAATTCTTTAAGGAAAGGAAAAACTAATTAGCTACAATATCAGGGGACCACCTCCTTAAAGAAGGACAGAATATTTGAGGGTAAATTGATGGATATATTTTTCCTTTCTCATGTAAAATTGTGACATGTTAAAAATAATTTATGTAATTATAGGAAGAAATTGGATTTTCTTTCAGCTTTTATGTATGAATGTGTGGTCATAAAGATTGGATATATACTGGATATTATGCTGGAAACTGATGAGTCAGAATGGTATAGTTGACATTTGGTTTCATTAAAGATTAATAGTAGCTTGGTCTGGTATGCTTTGCCGTATCACAAAAAGCCAGATTTAGTGGCTAGGGCTCTGGATTATGTATTAGGTGGCAAGACTTCCCATACGAACTGCCACTCACACACTGACATTCCTACTCACCAGTGCTCATTTTAATTTTCTCTTTCGTAATAACAATGGTCATAACATCCAAAACTAGTGCACCCAGATAAATGGTAAAGATTAATAAGGTAACATCCGTGACAGACTTTAAACTTCGTAAAAAAGTACTGAATAAAAACACAACAGAAAAGCTTTCCAGGGAGCATAGCATCAATTCTCTTCATTCTTCATAGGAGAAGCACATTTATACCTGACTGTGCAGTATAAATTCCCTTTGTAAAAATAGGTGAGGGAAGGAAGAAGGGTGTTGGAAGGCAAAGGTTTGCCTTTGGAGTGAATCTGTGACTCGTTCTTTGCATGACTTGGGACAAGTGACTTAATTTGGTGGGGACTGTTTCAGCCTCTATAACTAGAGATAACACGCATCACTCAGACATAGAAGTAAATGAGGTTAGTTAATTTATTATAACATTTAGTATCATTCCCAATCAGAAAACTCTACCTAAATTTCTCTCTTCAGTTTTGACCGATGTGGGAAAACGCATAAAAGGCATCCTCCTTTATGGTTAACAAAATGGTGGACCATAGCATGGTGTGGTTATACTTGTAATTTGGCCCTTTTTTTTCTGTGATTTCTCCATCCTTCTGTACCTTATTCAATATTTTTAAGCTATGCAGCAGTGGAAAATAAACCATGTTTTATCCCCTCTGCTCTTTCTTATCCCTTGTTGACTGTCATGGAATTAAATAAGGAGGATTAGAGATCATGTTTTACTTTTGGAAGGCCGACTTGAAGTTTATTATATATCTAAACATTGAGCTGTTGTTGAGATTGTTCTTGTGAGTTAAATCCCTGTGACTCAAAGTCACTGAGGAAAAGATTGTCCCAAGAGACTTGATTATTATTTAATGAGGGGACACTATTACTTTTTTTCAATAATCTGGGGTAACAAGAATTAATACTATAAAAAATCTTACCAAGGAGAAGACTTAAAGATGAGTTTTAATATATAGGGATCATTTATAATTAACTGTTGACACTAACCCTCATTAGGTTTTTTTTTTTAACATGTATTCATTTTTGAGAGGCAGAAAGAGAGAGTGTGAGCAGGAGAGGGGCAGAGAGAGGGGGAGACACAATCTGAAGCAGGCTCCAGACTCTGAGCTGTTAGCACAGAGCCCAAGGCAGGGCTCAAACTCATGAACTGCAAGATTATGACCTGAGCCAAAGTTGGACACTTAACTGATGCCACCCCGATACCCACCCCCATTAGCTTTTTTTTTTATTGAAGTCTCTCTGGCAGAAAATGTCTGCAGTATCTCCACGTAACATTACTCTCCACGTAACAAAACCACATCCTATCCATCTATTTTTTGTACCTATACCAAAGTCATCCCAATCCTCTGTCCAAGTAACCATTCATTTAATTTGAATCACACTAGTGGGATTCTCATTGTCTCTGAGTTCAGGTAGCTTTGTGGCTTGAGGGAGGAGAGAGAGAGCCAAGGCACAGTCTTTTTAGCATTACTATTAACTATGTCTGAAGGATAATGCATGTGATCAGAAAGAATTTTTCTGGTCCTGTGAATATTCCAACTTTGAGGAAAAAAAGTGAAAGACTTAAGCAGTGCTCCAGATTATTGGCTGTTGTTTTTTTTAATGACATTTTAGCAAGGTGAAAAAACTTTTGAAAATATTTATAGATCCCATGAGAATTTTAAAGATCGTTATAAAACACGAAGCATTCTCTGTACTACATAGGATTGTGGGTATCTTTGCCTCATCAGCTGAATCACTTCTTGGTCTCTTAGTGCATTTCCAGCCCAATTATGGTATATTTATATTGTGCTGCAAGCTATTCTTCCAAGGTTTTTTCTTCTACTTTTGTTGGACAGTTTTGTTCATTGGTGATATTAAAAGAAAAAGATGACAATCATCCAATGCAGTAAACACCATTTTGCATATTGTTTCTGTGCAGCAGATGAACACAGAATCCAATGTGCTCAGCAAAGTATTATTTGGACTAGTTCTGTACAGGACTATGATTTTTTTTTTTTTTAAAGCTCTGGCGCTTGTGATCACTGAGGCTTCCTGGGCATAGTTCCAGTGGCATTCTCTGAGCTGTGTGTCTCCATTGCAGTAATGGGACTTGTTATAACTAAGTAAATTCCGCTAATAAATGTGTGGATATCCTGGCTAGAAACACCTGTCAGAAGGACTTAGAGAAAAGTCGTTATGAGTCTGGCAGTCTTCTAAGTAGCAATATGTCGCGTCCATCCTGCTCCGTGCTATGTTGGAAAATTGCACTGGGCAATAAGAAACACTTTCTGTCCATGACCTTGACCTAGGCCTTGGTTGATGTGAGGTGGCTGCTTCAAGCAGTCTTACAGGAGCTGTGGAATACTAGTTAAGCTACTTTGGCTCTAAGTTACAGAAGCCAAGTAATAAAGGCTTAAGCAGCGATGAGACATAGATGGTAGGAATACAGACATGCCCCACGGGGAAGACCGATCTAGGACCTGTAACCTGTGTGGAATGTAAATTAATACTCCTTCCCTCTGTCATGCATCTGTGCTTCCTCTCCTCATTTTTCTTCTCTCTGAGGGCGATTGTCTCCTTTCCTGGAGCTCTTATAGAAGATTTAAAGGCTGTCCACAGCTCCCAAGTTGTGCCCCTAGGGGCAAGGCACTTTCAATAAAGTCAAGTCTGGGACTTACCTTTGTGGTAGAGAGGACCCGTAGAAAGACTAATTGTGAACTTGGCAAAAACTCCTAAAGCCATTCTCATATGGTGATACGTTGTTCCTAGTATTTCTCATTCTTCTACCCCACTATCACTATACATTGGCAAGAGTGTAGTACTCAGCTATCCAGGGCATGTGACAAGAATCTTGGGACACATTTTTTAATAAGATTTTTGTGAGACCTGACTTTTGTTCATTATACTCCACACGTAGTTCCTATCATTTTACAGCTCATGGCACATCTCTCTTGCATCTGAATCTTGGAGGGAGTTTTAAAGATCATCCTCTCACCTCAGCCACAGCCATCTGTACAGAAACCACAACAGAGTCCATACACTGTTACTAAAACACACAAATGGGTAAGAAGTTTGCACCTTATGTTAGTAACAGGTGGCTCCGAGGTGCCCTCCTATTGATCTGAAGTCTGTCTCTCTATAGCTTCCTCCCAAGGCTCACACTCTCTGTGTGGAGCAATGTAAAATCAGTTGTATCCTTCAGCCATAGGGATGATCTCCAAATCCCTTAACATGTAAGAAATTACGCTGCCATTCACCTAAAGATGTTTAAGTGCCTAACCTTTACTGGGCATCATGTAAGTGCTGTGGATATGAAATGCTTGGCAAACATTTAAAATAGAAATAGAGCAGCTTCTGAGGGGATGGGGGAGGATAGAAGAGAAGTAGAAGCTTCTGAATGCAATCTCAGCCTCAGGAAGATAGGGTACCATCAGTCTGAAGTAGCACCATCTTCTTATTCAGAGATACCCAGCAGTTTACAAAGTCTGCAACATAGGAATGAGAAGTCAGAAGATGGGAAGCTAACACAGGAACTTGGGTCTGCTGTCATAAGGTAATGAGAAGACAAGGGTCAAGGGGTTGTGAGTAACAGTGACAGTCATTCATGGGATGAGCAGACCACCCCAGCTAGAAGGGAGAGAAGAAAAAGTAAGGAAGGAAAGGGGTGAAGAGAGCCTGAGAGAAATGGATAAATAGAAGAAACTGAAGATTCTATCAAGGTTGAATTTGGAGGATACATTAATTCCAGATAATAAAAACTTACTTATATGTTTGTAGGATTGCTGAAATGATATAGTAATGTAAAAGATCTGTAGTATTTTCCCTTTTTTTACGTTTTTATTCATTTTTGAAAAGACAGAGTATGAGTAGGGTAGGGTCAGAGAGAGAGAGACAGACAGACAGACAGACTCTGAAGCAGGCTCTAGGCTCTGAGCTGTCAGCACAGAGCCCAATGCGGGGCTCAAACCCACGAACTGTGAGATCATGACCTGAGTCAAAGTCAGACACTTAACGAACTGAGCCACCCAGGTGCCCCTGTAGTATCTTCTGATCTATTTTAAAACAGACCATACTTCTCATATTATCTATATTTAACTTAAGATAATAATAGGTATAGTTTTTATTTTAAGTACAGTTGGCATATGTAAGTTTGCATTCTCAATTTGACACAAAGGATTTTATTCTAAGAGCCTACTACATTTGTTTGTATAGTAAACTGCAGTAAATTGGTATATAAATGAACAGTTTTACAGCTGTCTGCTGTTTTTCCTCAGAATTAAACTAACTGATGTGGAGTCTTAGAAAATTAGAAAATTAAATGAAAACCTACAGTGGTGTGACATCATCAAGGTGGTAATGTAAAAGATCTGTAGTATCATTCATGACTTTAGTCCTCCTCATGAGAAGACCAGCTATCTACTATTCATAGACAAGGCACCATTTTGAAAATCTTAGAACCTGGGTGTGAAACTGAAGCACCGTCCCGGGCCACAAGACTGAGAAGGATCACACTGAAGAAAGATTATAGTCTGACCAAATGCTCCTCCCCCAGGCCAGCACAGAGCCACACCAAGATGGCCTCCCTGGGCATATGGTTTCTCCAGTGGAAAAAAAAGAACCAAGATGGACATCTAGCTTTCCCAGCATTATTAGATGCTTCCTGGTAGGCCAGTTTGGATATCATGTCATAAGGATCACTGAGGGTATCTGCAGAACTTACCCACTGGGGACCAAATAGAGCTTACAGCAACCAGCACTCAGTTCTTGGTAGTTTGTATTCCTGCTTACAGCAGCACCCAAACAGAAATCCCAGCCAGGGGCTACAGCCCTCTATCGACCTGAGCTAATGGCCCTGTCTGGCCAAGGGGCTCACTTGGAAGTGCTGCCTGGCTTAGATCCCCAGCCAATGGGCCACACTTGCTGTAGAGCCCATCCTATGTTCCATCCAAGCAGAGAAATAAACTTGCAGTTGGGCTTGGTATTCTCTCTGGGAAGCATGGCCACAGGAAATGTGGACCTCAGCCTACAGTAGGATAGTATAGGCACAGCCTATGGCCCTGCCTTCTTACAGACCACCGTAGAGTAGTACTGTAGTACTAGGCTAGCCTATAGTACTACCCAGCCATGGAGCACAGCCCACAACACCACCCATTACCAGAGTCCATCATGGGGCTCTGCCTGATTGCTGAATATAGCCTGGAGCCTCACACAGGCAGGATCCCAGCCAGTGACCCCACACAAATATGGAGCATAACCTGTGGCCCAACCCAACCAGAGAACCCAGACAGGGACCCCACCTGACTGCAGAACACAGTCTCCAACTTACCCAACTACAGGGGATAGCAAAAGGCCCCTCTTGAAAAAAGAGCACAGCTAGTGACCTCACCCAACAACAGAGCACAGCCAATGGCCTACCCAATCACAAAGTCCAGCCTGCAGCCCCACTCGACTTCAGCACAGCCTTATTACAGACCATAGCCTGAGTTATCGTCTGACTTCGAAACCTGGCTTGCAGTTCTACATGAACACAAATTCTAGCCAGTGGTACCATTTGGTTAGGAAACACAGCCTGAGGCCCCATCTGACTACAGGCAATTGTCAGGTACACCCCACAGTCTTGCCCCATCATGGAATCCGTCCAGAGGCACTGTCCTGCCAGGGAACACAGCCTGCAAACCTGCCCAAACAGAAGTGATTTCAGAGTCCAGCTAGCAGCCCCACCTGACCAGTGGGAGCCCCACCCAAAACGAGAGGCAACTCAGCAGCCCCACTTGAATGTGGAGTAGAACCAGCAGACCCACCCAACCACAGACCCCTGCCAGTGACGCCATCACCCCATGACCTCAGAGCATGGGCAATGGCCTCATTAAACTAAAGATAACAATCACAAGCCTTCCTGCTTATGGATAATACCAGCTGGTCCCTCTAGTACCCCAGACTCAGCTGACCCATGAAGGTCTTTCTTTGCTGAAGTGAACCTGTAAAGGCTAGAAAAGAAAACCACCCAGCAAATGGGCGGATACCAAAGCAAGGAAACAAGGACCACAGTCAGGTAAACATGTCTCCAAAAGAAACTAATAATGCAGCAATAATGGACTCTAAAGAAATGGAGATCTGTGAGCCGTATAACAGAAGATTATACTAAAGGAGTCAAAGCATAATGTCATAAAAAGTCCTCGCATCACAGAGGAAGACAAAGACAGGAAGTAAAGATCACAAGATCTACAAAATGTTCAGAAAACAATTAATAAAATGGCAAGTACTTTCCTATCAATAATAATTTTAAACATAAATGAATTAAATTCTTGAAATACAGGACAGAATGGCTGAATGGATTAAAAAACAAGCTCCAAAGACATACTGCCTAAAAAAGTTAAGCTTTAAGGAATACATAGGCTGAGAGTGAAGTGATGGAAAAAGGCATTCCAAGCAAATGGCAACCAAAAGAAAGCAGAAATAGCTATATTTAGACGTTATATTAAAAATGATCATGAGACAAAGAATATCATTATATAATGATAAAGGAATGAATATATCAAGAAGATATTTATTGTAAGTATCAACGCACCCAACATTGGAACACATAAATATGTAAAGCAAATATTAACAGAATTAATAGGAAAAATAAATGCCAATACAATAATAGTTGGAGTTGTTAGTACCCTGGTCTCAATAATGAGTGGATCATACAGAGATTCAACAAGGAAGGAATAGATTTGCACAACACTATAGACCAATGGACCTGACATATACAGAACAGTCCATCCAAAAGCATAGTAATACCCATTCTTCTCAAGAGCACACAGAACTCTTTCTTCAATCATATGTTAGGCCACAAAACAAGACTCAACAAATGCAAGAATATAGAAATTATATAAGGTATATTTTCCAGCCATAGTGGTATGATACTGGAAATCAATAATTGGAGGAATGATAAAAAATTCACAAGTATGTAGAAATTCAACAACACATTCCAGAACAACCAATGGATCAAAGAGGAAGAAATCAAAGGTAAGTAAAATAATATTTTGAGGCAAAGTTAAAACACAATATGGCAAAACTTACGGGAGAGCAAAAGCAATTCTAAGAGGAAAGTCTATAGCCATAAACTCATACATCAAGGAAAAAGAAAGATCTCAAATAAACAACCTAACATTATATCCCAAGGGACTAGAAAATGAAGAACAAATGAAGCCCAAAATTATGAGAAGGAAGGAAAAAAAATAGATGAGAGCAGGAATAAATGTAACAGGGAATAGGAATAAAATAGAAAAGATTAGTGAAATTGAGAGTTGATTTTTCGAAAAGGTAAACAAAATGGACAAACCTTTAGTTTGACTAAACAAGAAAAATAGTCAAATAGGTGACATCAGAAATAAAAGACACTACAAACAATACTACAGAAATACAAAGGATCACTGGCGACTACTATGAACAATAATATTCCAACAGATTGGACAGCCTAGAAGTAATGGACAAATTTGTGAAAACATACAAACCACCAAGACTGAATCATGAAGAAATAGAAAGTCTGAACAATGCAATTAGTGGAAAGGGAAATAGAATCAGTAATCAAAATCATCCCAACGGCAACAAAAGACCTAGACCCAGATGGATTCACTGGTGAATTATAACAGATACTTAAAGAAGATTAATGCCAATCCTTTGCAAACTCATTAAAAAAAAAAATGGAAGAGGAGGGAACACTCTTGAACTCATTTTATGAAGCTAACATTACCCTGATACCAAAGCCAGATAAGGACATTCCAAGGAAAGAAAATTACAGGCCAATATCCCTAATAAATAAGAGATGCAAACATCCTCAACAAAATACTAGTAAACTGACTGGTGCTGTCGGTTAAGTGTCTGACTCTTCTTAATCTCTGCTCAGGTCATGATCTCACAGTTTGTGAGTTTGAGCCCCATACTGGGCTCTGCGCTGATGGTGTGGAGCCTGCTTGAGGTTCTGTCTTCTCTCTGCCCCTTCCCAGCTTGTGCTCTCTCTCTTCTCTCTCTCAAATAAATAAACTTAAAAAAAAATAAAAATAGTAGCAAACCAAAGTGAACAGCACGTTAGAAAGATCATACACCATGATCAAGTGGGATTTATCCCTATGATGTAAGAATGGTTCAACATAACAAAAATCAGCAAGTGTAATACATGACATTAATAGAATGAAAGATAAAAGTCACATGGTCATCTCAGTAGATGCAGAAAAAACATTTGACAATTTAATATTGTTTAATGATAACTCAAAATACTGGGCATCGAAGGAACACACTTCAGCATAGTAAAGGCCATATATGACAGGTCCACCGCTAACATCATAATCCACATTAAAAAGTTGAAAGTTTTTAAATCTAAGATCAGGAACTCGATAAGGGCACACACTCTCACCACTTCCGTTCAACGTAGTACTGGAAGTCCTAGGCAGAACAGTCAGGCTAGAATAAGAAATAGAAGGCATTCAGATTGGAAAGGAAGAAATAAAGTTGTTTCTGTTTACAGATAGCATGATCTTATATATGAAACATTTTTAAAGACTCCATGAAAATCACTTAGAATTAAAAAATAAACTCAGTAAAGGGTCACCTGGGTGGCTCAGTTAGTTGTGCATCTGAATCAACTCAGTCATGCCCTCAAGGCTCATGAGGTTGAGCCCCATGTCAGGCTCTGTGCTGGCAGCTCAGAGCCTGGAGCCTGCTTCGGATTCTGTATCTCCATCTCTCTTGCCCCACCCCCACTCATGCTCGCTCACGCGCGCGCTCTCTCTCTCTCTTTCTCAAAAATAAATAAACATGTAGAGTATCATGTCATCTGCGAAAAGTGAAAGTTTGACTTCTTCTTTGCCGATTCTGATGCCTTTTATTTCCTTTTGTCTGATTGCTGATGCTAGGACATCCAGCACTATGTTAAACGACAGTGGTGAGAGTGGACATCCCTGTCATCTTCCTGATCTCAGGGGGAAAGCTCTCAGTTTTTCCCCATTGAGGATGATATTAGCTGTGGGCTTTTCATAAATGGCTTTTATAATG
>CM053566.1:32288796-32409683 GCA_028646485.1 Cryptoprocta ferox | reverse complement strand
CTGTATCTATCGACAGGATCATATGATTTTTATCTTTTCTTTTGTTAACATGATGTACACATTGATGGAGTTTCCTCAAAAAACTATCAATAAAACTCCCCTATGACCCAGCAATAGCACTGCTGGGGATTTACCCAAGGGTTACAGAAATGCTGATGCATAGGGGCACATGTACCCCAGTGTTCGTAGCGGCACTTTCAACAATAGCCAAATCATGGAAAGAGCCTAAATGTCCATCAACTGGTGAATGGATTAAGAAGACGTGGTTTATCTATACAATGGAATACTGCATGTCAATGAGAAAAAATGAAATCTGGCCATTCATAGCAAAGTGGGTGGACCTCTAGGGTGTCATGCTAAGCGAAATAAGTCAGGTGGAGAAGGACAGATACCATATGTTTGCACTCATAGGTCTAACAGGAGAAACCTAACAGAGGACCATGGGGAGGGGAAGGAAGAAAAAGAGTTAGGGAGAGGGAGGGAGACAAAGCAAGAGAGACTCTTGAATACTGAAAACAAATTGAGGGCGGAAGGGGAAGGGGGCAGGGGAAGGGGGGTGATGGTCATGGTGGAAGACACTTGTGGGGAAGAGCACTGGGTGTTATATGGAAACCAACTTGATAGTAAACTATAAAGTTAATAATAAAATAAAATAAAATAAAATAAAACGAAAAAATAAAAAAAACATTTAAAAAAAAGAAAATGCATTTAATGCACCTAACCTACTGAACAAGAGATGAGCCTCACCTACTTTAAACATGCTCAGAATGCTTGTATTAGCCTATAGTTGGGCAAAATCATCTAACGCAAAGTCTGTTTTATAATAAAGTGTTGAATATCTCATGTACAAAAAAAATAATAAATAAATAAACATTAAATTTTTAAAAAAAATAAGTTTTGTACGGTTGCAGGATACAAAATCAACATACAAATATCAGTTGCATTTCTATATACTAACAGTGAACTATCTGAAAAAGAAACACTTCTATTTATAATAGCATCAAAGGCAGTAAAACACTTAGGAATAAACTTAAGCAAAGAAGTGAAAAATCTGTACACTGGAACCTAAAAGTTTTTTTTTTTGAGGGAGGGAGGGAGGGAGAGAGAGAGAAACAGAGAGAGTGTGTGTGCAGGCAGGGGAGGGGCAGAGGGAGAGGGAGAGAATCTTGAAGAGCAGTCTCCATACACAGCACAAAGCCTAGTGCAGGGCTCCATCTCACGAATGTGAGATCATGACCTGAGCTAAAATCAAGAGTTGGACACTTAACCGACTGAGCCACCCAGGTGCCCCGAAAACTATATGATAATAATGAAAGAACTTGAAGAAGACATAAGTAAATAGAAAGGTATACTGTGTGAATTGGAAGAAATAATATTGATATACTATCTATACTATCCAGAACCATCTGTAGATTCAGTTTAACTGCTATCAAAATTCCAATGGCATCGTTTACAGAAATAGGAAAAGCAATCCTAAAATTCATATAGAAGTATAAACAACGCTGAGCAGCTAAAGCAATCTTGAGAAAGAAGAACAAAACTGAAGGCCTCACACTTCCTGATCTCATACTATATTTAAAAGCCTACAGTAATCAAAACAGCATGGTACTGGCATTAAAATAGACACGTAGACCAATAGAGCAGAATCAAGAGCCCAGAAATAAACCACCACAAATGTGGTCAGTTAATATTTGACACGAGAGCCAAGGGCACTCAGTGAATTAAAGGTTGTGTCTTTTAATAAATAGTGTTGGGAAAGCTAGAATTCACATGCCAAAGAATAAAATTGGGCTCCTATCTTATGCCACTAACAAAAATTAACTAGAAATGGATTAAAGACTTAAGTAACAACCTGAACCATAAGATTCCTGGGGAAAAAAACATACTGGAAAAGCTCCTTGACTTTGGTTTCAAAAAAAAATTTTTTTTGGAATGACACCAAAGGCAAAAGCAACAAAAACAAACATAAGCAAGTAGAACTACATCAGACTAAAAAGCTTCTGCACAGAAAAGGAACCATCAATAAACTGAAAAGACAGCCATGGAATATGAGCAAATATTTGCAAATCATATGTCTGATAAGGGATTAACATCCAAAATATATAAGGAACTCACCATGTAATAGCAAAAATACAAATAATATTATTTAAAAATGGGCAGGGGTGTCTGGGTGGCTCATTTGGTAAAGGGTCTGATTCTTGATTTTGGCTCAGGTCACAATCTCACAGTTCGCATGGGATTGAGTCCTGAATCAGGCTTCACGCTGCAAGTGCAGAACCTGCTTGGGATTCTCTCTTTGCCTCTCTGTGTTCCTTCCCTGCTAGTGCTCCCTCCCTTCCTCCCTCTCCCCCCCCTCTCAAAATGGATAAGGAAATGTTAAAAAAAAAATAGAAAAAGTAACAATAAAAAATGGGAATGGAACCTGAATAGACTTTTCCAAAGATGACATACAAATAGTCAACAGGTACAGGGAAAGATGATCCACAACACTAGTCATCAGGGAAATGTAAATCAAAACCATCATGAAATATCACTTCATACCTGTTAGAATGGCTGTTATCAAAAAGACAAGAGCTATCACGTGTTGGCCACACAGTGGAGAATGGTACAGCCACTGTGAAAAACAGTAGAAAGTTTACGCCAAATTTTATTTTATTTTTTTAATGTTTATTTATTTTTGAGAGACAGAGACAGAGCATGAGCAGGGGAGGAGCAGAGAAAGAGAGAGACACAGAATCTGAAGCAGGCTCCAGGCTCTGGGCTCTCATCACAGAGCCCGACGTGGGGCTCGAACCCACGGACTGTGAGATCATGACCTGAGCTGAAGTCGGACGCTCAACTGACTGAGCCACCCAAGCGCCCCCCAGTCACCAAATTTTAGAAAACAACAACCATATGATCGAGCAGTCCCACTTCTGAGTATATATTTGAAGGAAATGAAATCAGGATCTTGAAGAGATATCTACATTCCCATATGCATTGCAGCAGTATTCACACTAGCCAAGACAGAAATACAACTCAAATGTCCATCTGTGGATGAATAAAGAAGCCACGGCATATACGTACAATGGAACATTATTCTCCCATTAAAATGAAGGAAATCCTGTCATTTGCAACAACATGGATGAACCTGGAGGGCATGAAGCTAAGTGAAATAGGTCAGACAGAGAAAGACAAATAATGCATGATGTTACTTATATGTGAACTCTAAAAAGACTGAACTCTTAGTAGATTGTTGGTTTCCAGGACCAGGGGAAGTTTGGAGGATGGGGGGGAGGTAGTTGAAGGGGGTCAAAGTGTGCAAACCTCTGATTATAACATGAACAAGTTCTGGAGGTTTAATGCCAGCATGGTGACTATAGTTAACAGTGCTGTCCTGGGTACTGGAAAGTTGCTAAGAGAGTAAATCTTAAAAGTTCTCATCCCATACCCAAAAGTGGTAACCGCTTGAGGCGATGGATGTGTTAACTACTTTTATTGTAGTAATCACTTAGCAATATATATTCATATCAAATCATCACACTATACACCTTAAATATACACGTTATATGTCACTTGTATCAACAATAAAGGTGGAAAAAAGTTCAACGTTAGGCAATTTTTGTTATCCTCAAAAAGGTTTTAAGTTTATTAATAACAGCTGGGATTGAACATTTTTTAATGTTTATTTATTTTTAAGAGAAAGAGAGAGAAGTGGGGTGCCTGTGCAAGTGGGGGAGAGGCAGAGAGGGAGGGAGAGAGAGAATTCCAAGCAGGCTCCATGCTATCAGCGCAGAGCCCCACGCAGGGCTTAGTTTCACAAACCATGCGATCATGACCTGAGCCTAAATCAAGAGTTGGATGCTTAACTGACTGAGCCACCAAGGCACCCCCAGAGTTGGACATTTTAAAAATTGTAGTGCATAATATGCAAAGGGAAAAATCGGTAATTAATTATTTACCAGTTTATAATGGTAAATTATCAGCATACATACATAAATATGCACACAGGTACGAATCTGCTACAAGTGAACAATTTTCTGACTTTGGGTTTATCCTCTTTGGCGAAGGCATTTTTCTATTATTTTAATCAATAGAAAGAGAGTGAAGTCAGTAATCAATATGACTGCTTCAACTTATCATGTATTTATTGATCAATGGGCTAGATGCATACCTTTATATAGGCACTATTGGTTCATATTAAAAAAAATAGTAGAAGATGCTGTATGTGCCCTTAGGAAATCTCATGTGTGGATTATGAATGCAGAAATGATTTTACATATCTGGTATCAGATGAGCTCTGTTTTTATGTTTATTTCTTCATTTTTAATTTGTACCTCTTTTTAGTATTAGTGACCTTACTCATAGAGCATTATTAGTTGATTTTTCCTTTCATTTTAGGTAAATATTTCAATTAAATATTTAGATGTCAAATTCATAATAGTCTTACCATTTGGTGCACCTCCATCTATTAGTTTCTGATTGTCTGACCTTTTGGCTGTCATTCTTGTTGTCCCATGGCTTGTGGCTATTTCTGCCAAAGACAGCTATTGTAATCCAGACTCAGATATGTGTGGCTAATAATTATTCCAGAATAACAGACTTAAACCCGGGACCATCCATTGTAAACCAGGACAGATGGGCACTCTACTTACATCTAACCATGTTTCAGCAAATCATTTTGTTACTTAAGACTGAACTTTACAAACCTGGAGACCTGTATCCTACTTCACATGCAAAACTATGGGGTAGAAGTGGCACCTTGCTAACACAATGATTTTAACCAATGATAAGTAATAATTCTATTGTATATTAAAAAGATTTTTTATGGAGGGGCACCTGGGTGGCTCAGTCAGTTAAGCATCTGACTCTTCAACTCAGGTCATGATCTCACAGTTTTGTGAGTTCAAGCCCCATGTCGGGCTCTGTGCTGGCAGCGTGCACCCTGCTAGGGATTCTCTCTCTCTCCCTCTCTCTTTGTCCCTCCTCCACTTGTGCTGTCTTTGCCTCTCTTAAATAAATAAACCTTAAAATATATATAGTTTTATGGAATAGAATCCCAAGTCTGCATATTTTTAAGATAACATTTTGAGTCTAGGGAAGCACCATATTTGCAACAAGTTGCTTCTTACAGCATCCTTGGATCACTCTGTTCTTTCTCCCATGGTGAGCAGTACTTTTGTCTAAATGTTTGAAAAGAACTGACTTAAGTGACCTCAGATTTTGAAGTGACCTCCTTTGGCCTCTAATACGGACTTAATGGTTGTAATTGGAGGGACGGGAAGATCACCTCTTGAAACTCTTTCTTGAAAATCTGCTTAATATGGAACAAGAAGTTTCCTCTTTTGAGTTAATCATTGCCATTTTCTTTAAGTTTCGGCAAAAGGAAACACACTCAGAGAAGGTCTTTGTTGATTCTTTCAATACTTTCGTGTATGTATTTGCTGTGTCTGGATATCATAGGATATGAAGTATTTTACAACTGCATAAACATAAGAAACATTGAGAAACAATAAGAACATTATTCCAGCATCTGGCCCCAGATTAGGGAAGGAACTTTGTTTGGGAAAACACCTTGGTAAACTGCCTGGTAGGACATGGAATCCAAGGCCTTGGGTTTTCAGCTACCAAGGAAGTGATAGCTAAGCCATTCCAAGTAAACACAGGGATTTGAGATGGGAGGTGGGAGGGGAGATAGGGATGAGCTTCAGGATAATAAAGAATCAAAAGATATATTCTTAACACTTATTTTTCTACTACATATATCTATTATAAAATAGTTCCTGTTCATTCCCTGAGAACTTCCACAAGACCTGTTACCCATGTAAATGCCTTCGTGAAAAAGATTTTTGACAGAGAGCACAGGGGAAAAGGTGCTTGTTTAGTGAATGGATGTCAGCACTAGTGCACTTGGAAACAACCACAAGATTCATTGACAGAAGGAATTTAGCAAGAGGTCAGAGCCAAAAGGAAGAGAAAATATATCCTACCTACTCAAAAATCTTCAGAAGAATTGCTAAAAACAAGACACAGGGCCCCCTTGGACTAGAGTACTGGGTTGAAGACAATTTCTTTGGTATTGCAGGGGCCGGGTCTCTCAACACAGCTCTGGGTCACAAGTTTATAACATGTTTTTGCTTCCTTGTATGGTAGGTACATTCTGAGAATGGCCCAGACATGAGACAGGGAGATTTAGGGAAGAGAAAGAAGATGGTATCAAATATCAACTTCTTTTTCCATTTGCTTAGATATACTCAGTTCTTTGAGTCTTTTCGCAATACCTGATGTGTGTTAGAACCCTAAGTTGTATGGTATGTAGGAATTAAAATAACCATAGTGAAATAAGAATATACTAAGTATAAAAAACTTTGGATCCAAAATCACAGACATTATTAAGAGTCTCAAGAAAAGTAAAGTGAACAATAATAGTAGTTACGTTTACTTAATTTCATGCTAACTTCTTAATGTGTGGGATATTATTTAAGTAGTATTTTAGTTACCATATTTGGAAATTTTGATATACCTAAAATCAAAGCATGTCATTTAAAAATATGACTTACATGGTCTTCGCTGAATGAAGAGCTTGTATTCCACCAGCTTCTGGGGCTGGTGATATATTCATAAACAAACTCTTTCCTTGTCAAATAATCTTTTAAACATATAGATGCAAAACCCCCTAATTATTTATATTTAATAGTATACAAATTTTCATTGGTACTAACTTATTCTCTTTTGTATTATGATTATGAAATAGAAGGCCTTTGAGTTCGATAATACTCATTTCTTCATCAAAAAATGAAATTCTCTTCTAACAAAACACTGTACAAAATTGTTAAAGTTGATCAAGTCTTGATCTATCCATTTAGGGATTAGTCTTTTAGAATTTGAGTCACATATAATTTAATCTTTTTAGTATCTAATATAAATAAGTTAGATGGACTTATTTTGTGTTCCTGGTTACATTCAGTTTTTACCTGGAGAGATGGCTTGATAATTAACTATCTTATATTCTAGAATAAGAAATTTATCCCTTAAGAAAATAGAGGTTGCTACAGCTTTGGCATATGAGAGTTATTAGGATATTCTATTCCTCTGGAATATATTTTGTATGGAAATGTGTACATTTGTGAGGTAATAACCTGTGAGTCATTTTGTGAGTCAAACAAATTTCTATTTATTCAGATTCTGCACATTTCTGCTAACATCTTTCATGCCAAATATATACATGTATAAAAATATCTGTTTATTAGTCAGACATTAAAGAAACTTGCCACATAGCAAAATGAAAATAAATAAAATCAAAATCTAAAACAAAAATCAAAGCAACATAAAACTAGGAGATTGGGGTGCCTGGCTGGCTCAGTCAGTGGAGTGTGAGATTCTTGATTTGGGGATTGTAAATTTGAGGCCCATGTTGGTTATGGAGATTACTTTAAAATTAAATCCTTAAGAAAAAAATGGAAGGAGCTTATGCTATGAAAGTTTGATTTTAAAAGAGGAGTTAATATCTGCATTAGTATGGAAGACTTGACAAATGGAACCAAGTGTAAAGTGATAGGTTTACTACAGTTTTAAGAGGACAATTGATTAGACACAAAGAAAGGTCTTATGTTTGAAAACATTGTAGTTAAAAAATCTTAGGGTTTTGTGGCACCTGAGTGGCTCAGTCAGTTGAGCGTCCGACTCTTGATTTCTGCTCAAGTTATGTTCCCAGGGTCATGGGATCAAGCCCTACTACATCCAGCTCTGTGCTGAGCATGGAGCCTGCTTAAGATTCTCTCTCTCCTCTCCCCCACCCTGTTCCTCTCTCCACCCCTTGTGCTCTCTCTCTGAAAAAAAAAAAAATTCTTAGGAAATATTAGAGTTTCTTTCCATCTGTCTACCACTTGCTCTACCTCCAGCCCCATCTATCCCCTCTCTCCCTTTCCTAACTCCCATTCCCTCTTCAGCCTTCTTTCACTGACTCCCTACCACTATTCCCTCGTCACATTTCAGCATTTATTCTTCCTTCTCTGTGCTCTTTTGTACCTTCAGTATACTTGTTATTGTCATGATACATTGTTTTGTAATTCTTACAAGTTTACATCTCCATTTCCACCACTGAATGTGATCTCCTTGAGAAAGTAGGGATTATGTCTTACTCAGTTTTGTGTCTCGAGCATCAACATAGTGTCTGACACACAGTAAGGCCTCAGTAAATATGTCTTGACTTAAATGTTTTCCTCCTTAGGTGTTCATGATATCCAAGGGATGAAGTTCAAGCTTGAGTACAGCCCCGGGTGATCTGATCTTTCCTGTGATTGAAGCAGCCTGTGCACCTGGTCCTGGTCCTTTATCCAGACACACTAATCTCACATCAAGCTTTTGCTAATGATGTTGTCCTCACCTAGGGTGCCTTCTTTCTTCAAATGACCAGTTCAGACCATATCTTCCTTTAATAAGAGCCTAGATAGCATCATCTTTGTAAGCTGTAAAGCCAATTGCAGCCTGTATTATGTCTGTCTTCTTAGAATAGTACAATGTGGACATTATGTACCATCTTCATTCACATTTTCCATGTATTTTAGATTCATACCCACCACAAAAACACACAAACTTTTGTCTTCCTAGCAGCATTGAATACAGTGTTGGGTCTAATAGTTAGGTAATCAGTAACTATTGCTGTAGGTAGAATAGAATGGAAAGTGGTTTGTGGGCCTAGAACCTGATCCATTGACTACCCAAAGTCACTTCTAAGTAGCTGTTTAATAATTCTCCCCTTGCCGTGGTTCCTTAAAGTAAGAATTTACTCAAAACCTCATGTATAGAATACTGTATATGAGTGTCTGTGGTGTTCTGTATAGGTTAGCATGCTGACCCTCGGGGTCTCTTAAAGGTCATCTGTCTATTTTAAAATAATAAATTTTGAAATATTAGGTCCTTTTAATTCCACTATTGAAAACCTTTCTCTGTGTCTCCTCTCGGTAGAACAGAGGGAGTTCCTAAGTGAGGGGTCCCTTCCCCAGAAGTATGAAAAATAGTTTGAACCTTACAAATAAGATGAGGACAAGATGAGGTGACTGAAAGGAAATTCTTAATCTAATAACTAGCACATAGTAGGTCCTCAGTATATAATTGTTGAATGGTGAATGAGATCATTAAATCTCGGTTAAGTCTCTAAATGTTTTATATACAACATAATCAATTCTGTGTCACCCTTTTGCAAAACACAGACTTTCTACTTCTGATGTTGCAATAGGTCACCTGCAAACTACCCAGTCTTTTGTTCTTTTGTTGCAACACTGATTCTTGCACTTTCTTTTTTTGGATTCTTTTCCTTTTTTTCTTTTGAAAGAGTTTATGCTTTGTATGTGTTTTCATTCTTTCCTTGGAAAACAGCGGCCGTTCCGTCAGATGTTTGAGGAACTTCATCAAACAATTGCCTAGCATTTATGTGTGTCTTTCCATTTTTTTAATAAATTGCAAGTGGTGTAGGGTGTTCAGTAGTCAACATTTTAGTTAGCACATGCTGATCACACTCTTAAATCTTCACCCACTTGGAGATAACTGATACAACCTACTGGAAATTAAGGCTATAAATTTTCAGGTAGGGATTTCAGTGTTGCTGCAATCAATACTTTGCAGATAGTGCTAACAGTTTTTCCTATGAAATATGCTGGCTAGTGGGTAGAAAATCAATGCCTGGGAATGAAAAACAGGTGTCAGGTTTGATAGGAACATCATGTGTTTGATGTTTGGAGGCCAGAAGATCCTGTCAACAAACACAGCAGTAATTCTGTCAGATACAATATGTGTGGAATTAATGAAAATGCCAGAAACAAAGCAGTCTGGACAGCAAGCCATTTCTGCACAAAGTCAAAGCAAAAAAATACGTCTTCCTCTTGCATCTGAAGTGAGTGCATTCCAGAAAGACGATGTAGGGGAGTGACAATGGAGGCACATTTGCAGTGCTGCAGTCTCTGATACAAAGAGGAAAAGTAGGCAGAGGAGGAAGGGGTGGCCTTAGCATCAAAGGGACTGTAACTAGCTTCTGGCAGATGTGTAGAGACGTAGACAGTGAAGTAACAGAGTGCCGTGGTTGAATTCGGGAGTTGCAGATCATTTCTTCTCTAGTCTTTTCTAGTCTTTTCTAGTCTTTTGTAGGCTAATCAATCTTGGTTTCTTTCTGGAAATGATGAAGACCAGAGTTAGCCAAGAGGGTAGAAGGAGCAAGAGAGAAATGACTGATGACACATTTATTACATACGAAACACACCAGGTACATAATCATTGATGGCCTACAGTAAAAAAAGGAAAAAAAAACAGATTCACAGTTATTCAGTATTAGGGAACTGCCTAACAACTTGATAAATGAAGGGAAAAATGAAGTTTAATATTGTAAAAAGAATAAAATCATCTGCTACTTTTTCTCATAGTATTCTCTTACTGGAAGATGTAGAAGCAGCCAATAAAAATTAATTAAAACTGAGGCGCTTGAGTGGCCCAGTCGGTTAAGTGTCCGATTTGGCTCACGTCATTATCTCATGGTCTGAGAGTTCGAGACCCACGTCCAGCTCTGTGCTCACCGTTCAGAGCCTTGAGCCTGCTTTGGATTCTGTGTCTCCCTCTCTCTCTCTGCCCCTCCCCAGCTTGTGCTCTGTCTCTCTCTCTCTCTCTCTCTGTCTCTCTCTCTCTGTCTCTCTCTCTCTCTCAAAAATAAACATTAAAAAATATTTTAAAATAATAAAATTAATTACAATTATTATGAGAAACCAGTAAAATCCATAGTTACAAAGTAAAATGTATAAAAATCACTGATTCTGGAGCCACATTGCCTGAATTCAAATTGTGGCTCTCATGTTTATCTGTCAGTCACATAACCTTGGACAAGTCACTTAATATTCACACTTCAGTTTCCTCATCTGTGAATAAATTATTATATTTAAAGCCTTGGAACAGCGCCTGCCGCATGGTTAGTACAATATAAATGTTTGCTGTTACTGTTGTTTTCACTGCTATTCCCAGCTTTCCCATAATCTTGGAATAAAATGTAATAAAGAAGATGCCATTTACAGCCCTACTAAAAAGTATGCAATGCCTAGGACAAAAGCTAACAAGAAATCTATAATAAATGGAGGAAGTCTTCATATTTTAAAGATGTCAGTTCTCCCAAAAGTAACTTTCAAATTTAATATAATTTCAGCTAAATTCCCAATAGCTTGGAGGGACTTGCAAAATATTTTTAAAGTTTATCTGGAGGATTGTAGACATAGGAAACTAATCCAAAAAATTTTGAAACAGAAGCATTCACAAGAGAGTGATGTGACCCACACATATTAAAACATGTTATGTAGTTATTGTAATAAAAATAATTACATTTCAGTGGGACAAAAACTAGGAAGTACAAACATATTAAATTTATAAAAGTAGCATTTCAAATCTAAATAAATTTCTTATATCTTTACTAACTTTCCAGGTTCTCAGAATGTACTTATGAGGAAAAATCTTTTGTGTTTCAGATAATGGCTTCTTTAAGATGTTTGACAATTTCTTCTTTTCACATACAGTTTTGATGTTTTATTACTAAGGCAACATCCTGTCATTTTTCTGTTGCTGACTGAACATCTCAAGTGTGAGAAGACTATATTTAGTCAACCAAAGTTATTAAAAAATATCCATTTCATTTGATTTACTAAATTTCTCATTTTGAGAAATGAGTTAAGTGTGTATATAAATAAAGCAGTCTGAATTCTCTTATAGACATAGATCTTCCTCAACTTACAATAGGAGTTATGTCCAGGTAAACCTGTCATAAGTTGAAAACCATAAATCGAAAATGCATTTAATATGCCTAAGCTACTGAATATCACAGTTTAGCCTCGTCTACCTTAAACATGCTCAGAAGGCTTACACTAGCCTACAGCTGGGCAAAGTCCTCTGACACAAAGCCTACTTTACAATCAAGTGTTGAATAGCTCATGTAATTGATTAGATACTGCGCTGAAAGTGACCAACAGAATGGCTGGAAGTCTATCAGTTGTTAACCCTGGTGATCTCATGGTTGACTGGGAGCTGTCGCCACTGCCCAAAATCACGGGAGAGTATCTACTTCGTATCTCAAGCTCAGGAAGAAATTAAAATTCCTGGTTCAAAGTATAGTTTTCACCGGATGTGTATAGCTTTCACACATGGTAAAGTTGAAAAATCTTAGGTCAAACCATGGTAAGTCAGGGATGGTCAGTATCCCTCCTAGAATAGTATCGCAAATCTTTCTAGGTTCTAATTCTCTGATTACATTTTTTTCTCAATCCAATTCAGAATTGTAAAACATTTAAATGAATGACATTTTCTTCAGTTAAGTCTGTGGTGCTTTTCAAAAGCTGAGTGTGAACTGGGTAGCAGTGTGCTTCCAATCTAAGCAAGAGGAAGTCTGGAATAGTGACTGGACCTGGTAGGAAAGCCCACATACCCAAAAAGCTATCTGGAAGAGTCCTGAGCTAGAGCTGCATTGTTTTATATTAGCTCCAGGTCACTGTTGTTTACTCTTGATACTTTTGCACTTTTTTTCCACCTCTTAGGTGTCGCTGTTGAGAGAACATGAAAAGAATTTGTACTTTTGAAATTCTTACTCTATACTGAAACTATTTATGTATGACTGATGTAATGGACTCCGAGCTCATTGTGTTCTTCATCATTTTATTCCCTTACAATTCATGACACATATGCCCAAACGCTGTTCAATGAATGACTGAAGATTCCCCCCAAATGCTGCTTGCGAATCTTCAGAAAGAATGAGGTGTAGCTGCCTCTGCCTTCCACCTGACTCAAATAACATCTGTGTAATTTAGAATGAGGTTTGTTGTCACGTTCATCAAATTTTCATTGGTTTGAGGAGGAAGGAAACAGCTGCATGGGTTGATGAAAGCAGGAAGCCTACACAGTTTTAAAAATATATACTATCTTTCTGGGTCTTTTCCCCCCACTGCAGTTAGCCTCCTGAATTATAGCAGGTAGCCATATTTCTAATCATAATATTGTCACAGTATTAGTAGTATGTCCAGTACTCGTTTAGTCAGCCAAGTCTTTTGTTTTTAATCAGGCAAGTCTTCCTGTTTCCCCCTTTTAATTCTGTGAAACTGGAAAGTGATTAAAGTTATACACATAGCCAGAATTAGGATATTTGCTAGAGTTAGTTCGAAGAACATAATCCGTGGTAAAACATGTCCTTGTAACACCTCAAAAAGGTCTTAATATTAATAAAGAACTGCAACTACCTTTCTTAGTTTATTTTTTTAACCAGAATTATGTGAGAGAAAACCTTGTGATTTTGTGCAACTCAGAGGTAATTACCAAATTCATAATTCTGTAAGTAGTAGATTTTTAATACCTATATTATTAGAACATACTGGATTTATTGTCTAGAAGCCAACCTTTGAAGTTAATAAAATGCAGTTGTCAGTGTTGCAAATACCCGTTAAATCTTGTATATTATTTTGCATGCCTATAAACCATTCATGAGGAAATGAAGTCCCATCAGAAATTCTGGAAACTTTTACAGATATTTGTATTTCTGTCCTCAACAATTTCATATTTGTTCAATTCTGCTTCCTTATTTAAATAAAGGAGGTTTGATCTTAATCTTTATTTCCACAAAGTTTTAAGTATAATTTTAGAATTATTTCCTTAATATTTAATTAATAGTTTTGCTTAAAAATATATACATATACCTGCTTGGAATACTGCTTAGAACATAAATATTCAAAAATGGTAAATATTATCTTTAACACTATTATTTAAAATACAGTGCTTGGTTAGATCTATATTCTTTTCCATGGTAGATTTTCAGAGGTAGTGTGCAGTTTAGAAAAAGCTAGAGGAGGGGCACCTGGGTGGCTCAGTAGGTAAAGCGTCTGACTCTTGATTTTGGCTCAGGTCATGGTGTCAAGGTTCATGAGTTTAAGCCCTGCAAAGGACTGTGCACTGACAATGCAGAGCCTGCTTGGGATTTTCTCTCTCTCCTCCTCTCTCTCTCTGCCCCTCCCGCACTTGCACTGTCTCTCTCTCTTTCAAAATAAATAAACTTCAGAATAAAAGAAGGAGTGCCTGCGTGGCTCAGTTGGTTAAGAGTCCAACTCTTGATCTTCTTCAGGTCATAATCTCAAGGTTCATGAGTTTGAGCCCCCACATTGGGTTCCGTATTGACAGCGCAGAGCTTGCTCAAGATTCCCTTTCTTTCCTTCTCTCTCTGCCTCTCTCTCCCAAAATAAGTAAATTATTTTTTTTTTAAAAAGAAAGAAAATCTAGAAGAGATCTTGAGACTTCCTATAGTTGTGGATACCCATACTCTGGTAGAAAAAAATACAAAAAACCAGGCTTGCCTTGGTGGCTCAGTAAGTTAAGTGTCCGACTTTGGCTCAGGTCCTGGTCTCACAGCTTGTGAGTTCAAGCCCCACATCACACTCTGTACTGACAGCTCAGAGCCTGGAGCCTGCTTCAGATTCTGTGTCTCCCTCTTGCTCTCTGCCCTTCCCCCACTCATAGTCTCTCTCTCTCTCTCTCTCTCCCCCTTTCAAAAAAATAAATAAACATTAAAAAAAATGAAGGCCCAATAAAAGAAGAAAAATATTTTGGCTGTAGTGTCAACTGGATATATTACAAGGGTATAGAACAAGTTAGGGTTAATAATTGAATACTTTTTCATTCATAGCTTTACCAAAAAGGTAGTAATTTTTATGAGATGGCAAAAATTGAAATCTTTAATGGATATTTTTCCCATAAGCTGAGGGTTGGGTGCATAGAATGTGGGTGCCTCTCCCTCACTTGACCATTTCTTTCCCATGTACAGCTTCCCAGGGGTCTGATATGTCTCCCAACTCTCCAACTCAGTGCAACTTTCTCTTGTCCTTAGAACCCTAGAGAGTGATGTTGTGGTATCATTGCTACCCACTGCAACCCCTTCTTTCAGTTTTAGCCTCATGGGTAACCCATCCCAAGCTTCCGGATTGCAGCAGTAATTCTGGGAAAGTGCATATTCTCCCATGAAAAGTGTGTAGGTGCTGGCTGCCATACTTTCTCTGAATTTGTACCATGTGTTTTGATGTGTGGCAGCCAGGCATGAACTTGCTCGCCTCATTTTCATCCAAATAGTGTTTGCATTCATAATTATTTTTTGTACTTGGGTGATTCCCCAAAGGGAGACCCAGCCACTGTACTTCCTGTATTGTGATTGGACACAAGTAAGTATAAGGTTGCACTGGGCTAGCAGTCTGTGCTACCATTAAAATGATGTAGGAAGTCAGCCAAGAGCTGACTTAGAGTTTATAGGATAAGATATACGTCATGGTCGTTGGTAGTGATAGAATTTAAAAGTAAAGAACCACAGGTTGTTGGGGTTTTTTTTTTTTAAGTTCTTATTTAAATTCCAGTTAGCTAAATACAGTGTAATATTAATTTCAGGTGCACAATGTAGTGATTCCACACTCACAGCACCCAGTGCTCATCACAAGTGCCCTCCTTAATGACCTTTTTTCACCCATATTCCCACTGGAAAAGAACCACAGGTTTTTTTGAGTGATACGGGTTTTCATAGGGGGAAGTAGAAAAAGACTAAGATTCAGTCAAACAGTAAAAGTGAATTTCTTTTCATATGTTACCTTTTAATCTTAAGTTTTTTAGTTTGCACATCTGTGCTCTGCTCTGCCGTGTCGCCAGATGTTTAAAACAGTTAACCACAACTGTGTGGTGAGAGAGCGATTTCTGTTCATTCTGGGCCTGAACGCAGTGAGCAGTTCAAAGTTTATTTCACCAGTTGATCTGAAGAATATTGTTCATTTATCAATTCCCACATCTGAGAGTTAATTTGCCATTGCTGATTCCATTCTACATCCCTTGGCTCAGCTTGATTGTACATATCAGAATGTATCCATTTAGAAAGAAATTAACTCTGCAAGGCAGCCATGTACCATTAATCGATAACATTTCTTTAGCATAGATTTATATGGCCATGCAGACTTGTCACTTCGGTTCAGTGAAATCTTGTCTTAAATTCTCGATTTAGCTCACATTCCTGGGGATAATGACTTTGAATTAATGCAGTTTGTCAGCAGCTAGAGACTGCAGTGATACCAAGAATGTCCTGCTACATCTTCTTCAGACTGATGTATGAAAGAGCATATCCCATTTATTTGTGCACAACATTATAAACAACATCTGTTCTTCTGCTTTCCTGGCAAGGATGGGGCAGCTGAAATCTGAGAAGATTTATACGGTGGTTTATCATCTTACCAGGTGATTTTCATGGCAACCTTAAAAGCTTAAACCAGGAGCTTAAAGTCTTGCTCAGGTGTGGCTCATGGATTGGCTTAACTAATGCCTTGAAGATTAGTTCACTCATTCAGCCATTTGGGGCAATATGGACACACGTATAACACTAGGTGGGGCTTTGAATTTAATTAGGGGCATCGTAACTTAAGGGTACGGCCTTAAGTTAGCCTACATTGAAATGCCTTTGGTGTGACCAAATTAGAAATGACCCGGCATATTTGTCATTTTTAATACAGCGTGGTTACATTTTCCACCTTCTAAAATGTGCAAGTTGAAGTTCGTCATTATATTTATGCACCTCTTAAACCCAGGACCTCTTATGAAGACCCTGTCATCGTGCCATGATTAAGTTCAGTTGTGGCTGGGATTTGGAACCCTTGCAAGTCTTTGGCTTGAGTCGAAGAGTAATTGTCAGTCTAGTTCCTTTTTATTGACTTAGATATGTACCACAGTACCTGGGGTGTAATTGGGGCAAATTGTCTCTGACATAAGGGTGAAGTGAAAAGTATATGTCTGTAGTCTTTTATCTTTCACTTAGGAGCTAGACACATGTTTCCTTCATGCAAAGGAAAGAAAATCACAAGAGCCCATGCTTGTCTCTCTTTAGAACTCTCTAGAATTAGCTTGTCATGAAATGTGAAACTAATGTGCAGTTGTAAAAACTGCTGCCAGCTTTTTGCTCACTACTGCCTGATGGCTAAGTAGATTTGGAAATGAAAGGGGTTATTATAAAGTGATTACTGAATAGCTAGGTATGTCATTTTAAACAAGCAGCTAAAATCTCTCTGTTAGACATTCAGGCTGTATGTCGTCTTGTTTTGTATCATTCATATTTAAGACATGATTTTGATTGTGGAGGAGTAATCAAGCACTAGGGGTAATTTAAGAAAAAAATATACTGGGTGATATTTCCTTTCATTCCTTATTAAAATACATTAGAATTTAAATGAGGCATTCTCTAAAATGTGTAACTATTAAGTATGTACCAAATATAAAAATCCAAATACCAGTTAGCTCTAGTTCAGAGCTGAAAATTCTTCACTTGACTAAAACCTTATCTTCTTTTAAAACTCAAGTAAAACCTGTTGTAAACTAATATATTGAAAATGGCATGTATCAAAGAATGAATGGTTTAAAAATTATAACCCTTAATATCTTACTACTGCGAGTTTCATATGGGAGGGTAACTGCCTTGAGGAATCTTAAAAGGAAAACCTAAAATCAAAATAAAATGAAGTTCAGCTAATGGGGTCTTTTCCTTTATTACTCACACCCTTGTAAATGCTTTTCCTTGGAACCGCCATCTATGTTACTGGCCTGAGCAGTCACATAACCTCCTGTCCTTTATCTCTGACCTTGAGCTTCAGGTTTATCCTAAGTGCCATGCTGGGTATCCTTCTATGGATACTACACAGGCAGAAAACAGATGCATCACAACCCAAGCCCTTCCCTCTTTGTCACTGTCCCAACAAGATCGCCTTCGGTTCGAGTGATATTTTTGTGTATTTCCTGTCTCTTGTCCCATCCTTCTTTCCCACCCCTGACTATCTACCTAATCAACTACATTTCATGGTTTGTGTTTCCAAGACGTGTTTCTCAGGTTACCATTCTCCTGCTACAGGCTGAGTTTACCATTGCCAATACAGTCCTCCTGCGGGACCTCCAACCTTACACCCTTCCCTCTTCAGTCCATCCTCTGCAGGCCACAGGCTGGCCACCCGTGTCTGCTTCACACACAACCTTATGGTTACTGTGTGAAAGTTTAGAAAAATAACATTGCAAAGTCAGAAAGGTGGGGAAATGGAGTAACCCCACACAAAAACTTTTAGGATAGCTAAAGTGGTGCTAATAAGAGAGCAAAGTCTGGAGAAATGTAAGCAGAAAAGTAAGCTACATTTTACAAAAAGAGAACTTTTTAAAAGTTGTTTGTTCAGGGAACAGAAATAATTTCAAGTTAGGATTTTTGGTTTCTTCTTACCTCTTTAAAATAAAAGAAACTGGTTCATTTCTTTCCTTGATAGTCCCTCTGCCTGCCCTGCTGTTATAATCCTGAGTAGGATGTTAGCAACCAGCTGTCCTTCTAGAACTGCATGTTCTACCTTCTCATTCTCCGGGTGTCCCTAGAAAATTAGAAGGATGGAAAACTTACAACCTTATCAATCATATGTGACTCTAAATTGAGGAAAGCTTTTTTTCCAAACCAGTTTTTGATGAAAACTAGGAAGAATCCTCGTATAGTGATCAATCTAGCATAGCTGAGTGTGGACTTCTATGGAACCATTTGCCCAGACTCATAAACAACCTCAAATAGAAAACTATGCAAATACAAATAATTATAAATACCAAAATAGGAGGCTCAGAACAGTAAAAACGTTTTAAATAATATATATCTGCTTAGTAGTAACTAGAAAGAATGGTTCCTATTGGTAGAACTAAAACTGTATATGATTGGCTTTTTTTCCAGCACCAATCACATTACTTCTGTAACCAAGAGTGAATGGTTGGAGTACTCTTTTGCTCTGGGTAAAACAGCAGATCCAAACTCCCTAAGCTTTTTGTGGGTCTCACTGATTAATAAGGGTCAGAAGAGGTCAAAACCCATTCCAAACCAATTTTTGACAGTTCTGTAAAAACTCTGTGGCAATCATTTTGCCTCCTCCTATTTTATATAGTCTGAAATAAATATCAAGGAAGTCTTTTACTGCAGATTCATTTTTATTTCATACAAGAGTGTTCTTGTAAAGTTCATCTATAGCATGAATTGTAGTTTGTTCATTCCAGCTGCATCAAAACAATGGAAGATTCTAATTTTGCTGTAGAGCGATAGTGTTCCTTCTATAGGGATGAACTTTACACTTTGGAAATGTCACCAAGGAGCTCAGGCCAAAACGTTGACAAGGCCAGGGATTAGTGGAAGCCATATGTATAGCATGACTTCTTTAAAGCAATAAAGTAAAACAGAGATGCAAATCAACACGCAGAACTTGGAAGGGCTTTTTTGTAGAACATCAGTACATACTGGAGAAAAGGGAATTGGCTTAGGTAAAGAAAGTAACTGAGCTGCAGGCTTGCCATTTAGTATTCTGTGTTAGTATCCTTTTATCAAATGTGTTGATTGGCAAATATGGGCCTCCTCTAAGGGTAAAGCATTCTTCTTAGATGTGAGAGCAGTATTGAACAAACTTGGTTGTTATGGAACACAATAAAATATAATCAACATATGAACAATAGACTTTTGACCATGTGGATCTATGAATGTCTGTGAGTTTTTATTTTAACTAAGAGGAAATAGTCAAAAAAGGGATTAGATAATTAAGTTTGGAAGGCTACTTTTTGGCAGATCAAAAGGTGACTATTACTGTATGTATATGGATCAATGAAGATGGAAATATTTAATTTTGGAGGGAGAACCATATTTGGGGTATAGCATGTAGATTGGCCTGAAGGGTGCATAAAGCAGGAATGATTTTTTCTTTTTTAGTTTATTTGTTTTTTACAGAGAGGCAGAGAGAGACAGGGAGAGAGAATCCCAAGCACGTTCCGCTCTGTCAGCATGGAGCCTAATGTGGGGCTTGAACTCATGAACCATGAGATCATGACCTGAGCTAAAATCAAGAGTTGGATGCTTGGGGCGCACCTGGGTGGCTCAGTCGGTTGAGCGTCTGACTTCGGCTCAGGTCATGATCTCACGATTTGTGAGTTCGAGTCCCGCATTGGGCTCTATGCTGACAGCTCCGAGCCTGGAGCCTGCTTTGGATTCTGTGTGTGTGTGTGTGTGTGTCTCTCTCTCTGCCCCTCCCCTGTCTCAGTATCTTTCTGTCTCTCAATGATAAATAAACATTAAAAAGAAAAGAGTTGGATGCTTGACTGGCTGAGCCACCTAACTGCCCCAGAAAGCAAGAATTTGTTTGATAGTTGTGACTAACTAATGAAAACATTTTCTTTTTGGCTCATATGAAAAGGGGGCATCAATTAGAAGTCTCTGGATTGATTCAGATGAATTGTCCATATGAAAGGCATCCTGACAGTGCATGAGGGGCAGATAAGATTAGGGAGAAGTAACTAGAATCGGTACCTTTGTGAAAATGCAATTTTAATGCTTTATATGTATATATGAGTATTGAAATCTGATAAAGGAGTCAGTGGTATGAGTTGGCTGAAAAAAAAATCCACATACCTCTGTCAGTATGCATACTTCACAGCAAATTTATTTCTGCAGACCTGGTGTATTGCGAGTTCTGAAATTTGTCACTAAAAGGTCTTCTCTGAGAACTTTTAAATGTGCAGCATATGATATGTGTTCACATTTATGTGTATATAGATAAGTATCAGGTAGAAAGCATATCTTTTTGATCATGTAACTTGCACATTTTGACTACCACTCAAACACTCACACACACACACACACACACACTGATGCAAATAAGACCAAAGCATACAGTTGTGCAAGTTCTGAATTGTGTAAACACATGGTGCCCATTCATAACATAAGATGCATAAATGTGCGTATTTTTTATGGCAGCTTTCCAGTTGATGACAAAAAGTGCTTTGAGGAAGAGGCACTCTCTCTGATACACAAAAAGGTACCATATGGGCTAGCCATGGCCGTGGGCAGTTACCTTCCCTGGTGCTCTCCTTTCCTTTGGCAGTCCTAAACCTCACTGTGAGTGTCTGAGAATGAAAGAGAGCAAGGTTCAGAAGTTTGGGCAGGGGCAATGAATGCCACACCTGTAGTGTATGTGTCAGAGCGTGGTGACCAGAAGATTGAGACACAGCTTGCAGGACCCAAAGGTCAGGTTTCAGGGATGAAGGCATTCTGCTGTGAAGCCAATGATGCTTCGTGGGAAGAAGGCTTTGGGATGCTTTTCAAGTCAGAGGTCCCCATCCATGGGTGTATATCCAGGATGTTTAAATATTTTTAATGTTTATTTATTAATTTTTAGAGAGAGAGAGAGAGAAATAGAGAGGCAGAGAGAGAATCCCAAGCAGGCTCCACACTGTCAGTGTGGAGCCCGACGTGGGTCTCGAACTTACCAACCGTGAGACCATGACCTGAACCAAAATCAAGAGTCAGCTGCTCAACCATTGAGCCACCCAGGCACCCCCCAAATGGCTACATCTTTAATGAGATATTATCTTGCCTCCCTCAAGTCTGGTTAGTAGTAACCATAGTCTTCCTCCCATGAGAACCAAAGATAGACTGTCCTTCAGAAAAGAAATTTCAGAGAGCCAACAATGTTTCTGGAATATTCATGCCTTCCCTATAATAATCTTTTTTGAAGTTATTATATAATATTCTATAGAAACAAAAAAAATATATGCAACCTGAATAAGTTGTGTGGCATAAGAACAGTAGACTCCTCAGCTTAAAAGCAGAACATCCTAGAATCTTTGTTACTAATCTAACTGCATACTTCTCCCCATTTATCAATCTGTCTCCAAGTCTGAGGTAACTGGTGTCCTGAGTTTTCATGTCAGGTTTTCACTTGCTCTTGTCTTACTTGGTTGTTTCATCACATCTGTATGCATTGTTAAACAATTGTCATTGGCTTGTTTTTTAGTTTTATAAAATTGTATCCTAGTGTTCTTCTGTGACTTGAGTTTTGCACCACTCCTGTATTTCTAAGGTTCATTTTTGCTTTTTTCATTGTCTCTACTGTGTAATTTTCCATTGTATGGGTATTTATCTGTTTTCTGGTCAGTAGATAATTGGGTTGTTGCCACATTTTCCTTTCTTCTTCCTTTGTCATCAATGCTGCTAAAAAATTTTTCTGTAGGTATTTCCTGGTGCCCACAGGAAACAATGACTCCAGGGATGTATCTTTCCAACTTTTTTGCTACAATGTGAAATGGATTTTACATTGTATTGCAGTTACCCAGACTCTTGTGAATTTGCAACAAAAACTTACATAATAAGGTCCTCACCTTTGGACCTGAAATGCATTCTTTGGTTTTCTTTCCTATTCTCTTTCTTTAAAACAAATGCTAGTTTGAGTATAAGACCCAAGAACCCAGCCTTCACTCTGAAAAATCTTTTAAGTAAGAGTTTCTCAAGCTGTAATATGGAAAGGCAGATTCCACTCTAGGAGGTGAGAGGTGGGCCTGAACATCTGCATTTCTAATCAGCCTCCAGGTGGTGGTCCTTTTGCTGGTATGGGAATCATACTTTAGGGAGCAGCCTTCACTTCCCTGGGGATGAGACTTACCCGGGCTGCTTCCTCAAGATGCAAATTTTGTAGACTCAATACAAGATCACCAAATCAGAATCTCTGAGGAAAGGCCTAGGAAGCCTGATATTTTAAAATTGTTCCATATTATTCCTATTATCAGAGAAGTTTTAAAGTGTTGTTCTGGGACGTATACCTAAACCTATAACTTCTAGGTTGCAGGGCATTCGAATGTCTGTCTTACGAGATGATACCAAGACGTTCTTCCCACGTCACACTCTCATTAGTGGGGTGTGTCCTAGACCTACATCTTGCTAATAGTTGGTGTGACCCGTCTCAATTTCTGCTAATCAAATTTGGTATAAAATGGAACCTTGCTACAACCTTAACTGATTTGCATTTTTTGGGTTAATATGAAGCTTGAGCATATTTTAAACAGTTTATTTTATTTTACGTTTCTTTATTTATTTTGAGAGAGACAGAAACAGCACAAGCTGGGAAGGGGCAGAGAGAGAAAGGGAGACAGAATCCCAAGCAGGCTCCATGCTGTCACCCCTGAGCCCTACTTGGGGCTCGAACTCATGAAACCACGAGATCATGACCTGTGCCAAAACCAAGAGTCCGATGCTTAACCAACTGAGCCACCCAGGGGCCCTGAAGCTTGAACATATTTTTATATTTATGGTCTATTTTTTCCTCTTCTGTAAAACTCATGTTCTTAGTTTTCACCCATTTTTCTTTTGAGCTATCACCTTTTCTTGTGATCTGTGGGCATTCTGTATGTATCCCAGATATCTCTCCTTTGTTAAATGTCAAGATCTTCTGCTCGGTGGCATAACTTTTTACTTTTCTATGAAATGCCTATTTATATCCTTTGTCCTTAGTCTATTTGGTTGGTTTTCCTTTCTTTTTTTTTTTACAAGAATAAGATGATATCTTAGCTTTTTTTTTATGGTACAGCTTAATAAACATACATTCTTGGTTTTAATGTTGTATAAATAACCAAGCTTTTCATTGACACTTGGTGCTTTCTTGTATCTTATTTTAAAAACACCTCCTTACCCTGAGATCAGAAGGATAACCACCCACATATTTTGACACACATTTTAAATTTGGTTTTTCATGTTTAAGCTTTTAATTTCAGGAGAAATTGATTTTTGTGTGGTGTGGGGCGCAGAATAGGAATCTCCTTTCATTATTCATTATTCTTTTTTTTTCTGATGTGGATACACAGGTCCCCCAGCACTAATTGTCCTTACTCCAGAGATCAGAATAAAGATTTCCACCTCTTTCAAGGTGCCTGGGTTGCTAACTCGGTTGAGCATCCAACTCTTGATCTCGGCTCAGATCATGATCTCATGGTTCATGGGTTGGAGCCCCATGTTGGGCTCTGTTCTGATAGCATGGAGCCTGCTTGGATCTCTCTCTCTCTCTCTCTCTCTCTCTCTCTCTCTCTCTCTCTCTCTCTCCCTCTCCCTCTCTCCCACCCTCCCTCCCTCCCTCACCTCTATTTCAGAAAAAATAAACATTAAATAATTTTTCCACCTCTGTCTTTTCAGCTGTATTCTAGGCAGCTCCATGCCTATTCTTTAAGCAGTACCACTCTGCTTAATTAACTCTTGCTATCTAATTGGACAAGTTTCTCTACTCCATTCTTGGTCAGGAGTATTATTGGCTCTTTGGGGGCCTTGGCCGTGTCTTTGTTTTTGAATCAACTCATCAAGTTTCTCAGAACTCTAATTAGATTTTGATCAAAATTGCACTGATTCCAGTGATTACTTTAGGGAGAACTGATACTTTTACAATGTTGAGTCTGCCTGTTCATGAACATGATACAGCTCTGCATTTATTTTGAGTCTCACTAATGCTTTTCGATAGATTTTTGGATTTTTATTATTGTTCTTTTGCAAGATTTGTTCCTGAGTCACCTACATATTTTGGTCCTTTTGTGAATCTTGTCTTTTTTAAAATTGGTGATTCAGTTTGTTATTGATACGTAGGAATACAAAGGATTTTTTTAAATATTTACTTATTTTTTGGGAGAGCACAAGTGGGGAAGGGGAAGAGAGAGGGGGACAGAAGATCTGAGGTGGAGTCTGCCCTGATAGGCTGACAGTAGCGAGCCCGATGTGGGGCTCGAACTCATGAACCGTGAGATCATGGCCTGAGCCAAAGCCGCCCAGGTGCCCCTACGAAGGATTTTAACAATAATCATATATTTAGCCATCTTGCCAAATATTTGCTGCTGCTTATAATTTGTAGAACTTATGTGTGTGCTGAGATTCACATTGTGTATAATTTGAGTTTTGTTTTTCCTTTTCAAATTTTATTTTATTTTTATTATTAAAAGAGAGAATCTTAAAACAGGCTTCACACTCAGTGTGGAGCCCGGTGCAGGGCTCAATCCCACAACCCTGGAATCATGACCTGAACTGAAATCAAGAGACAGATGTTTAGCCACCTGAGCCACCTAGGCAAGCCTCCATTTCAAATTTTATACTTATTTCTTCCTACATTGGCTAGAACCTTCAGGAAAATATTCAGTAGACTCAGTGATAGCTTTCACCCTGTGTTGTTCCTTTGTGTGGTACCTTTTAGAGCAATACTTGCTGATTCAGGTGTGTGAAATTTCATTCTGTTCTTAATTTGCTGATTTTTCTTATAATGAATGGACATTTTAACAAATGCACTTTCTGCATTTATTAAAACTATCATACGGTTTTTCTTCTTTAATTTGTTAATGTGATGAATTACATTTATAGACATTTTATGTTAAACCATCCTAATTAATCTAACTTGGTCATGCAGTATTATCATTTTTATGTATACGGTGGATTTGAATATTTTGTTCATAATTTATTCATTGATGCATGAATGAAATATGTTGCTCATACACATTATCCTTGTTTGGTTTTGTATTAAGATATCAATTGCTTCATATATTCTAAGGCTATCTATCTTATGGGTGCATAAGAATTTACGGTTCTTTTATCTTCTTGATGAATGTTTTTTTCTTTTGATGAATTAAAACTTTTACCATTATGTAATGATTCTCTGTGTCCCTTACTGCACCTATTTCTGTGTGTCTTGTGATTAATATTTGCCAATTACCTTTTCTTACAGGATTTTACTTTCAAATTTCCATGTACATAGGTCTTAGATTTATTCCTTCTAAACAACATATAGCAAGATATTGATTTTACATTGACTGTAACTCTTTGGATCTTTTAATTGACAAGATTCCATTTACATTTACTGTGACTTGTGATATATCTGGACGTGTTTCTACCAACAAGTAGAATTTCTTGTATACGTATTTGACTTATTTGTTTTTCCTTTGAATGTGTTAGGTTTTTAAAAATGATTATTCTTTACTGTTGCAAAATGTCACCTACTGCTATTTTTGCAGTTTACTATAGAAAATTTGTCCTGCATACTTAAAAAGTCTATAATAGCTTAAACCCCCTCTTCCCAATTATGTAAGGATCTTCTACCATTCTGACTTTGAACATTGCCTTCTCTGCTTATATTACTCTAACTGTTTGTAGTTTAATTCCATGCCACTTTTAAAACCTCTCAAAATAAACATTATTATTATTTTACAAATACAAATTTAGATTTTTTTGCTCATCTTCTTTCTCTTAGCATCTCAGACCTTCCTTCAAACATCATTTTTTTTTTCTTTCTGAAGTTTATCCTTGAATGTAGGTTATTCCTTTACTTATTGAAAGACAGTTTTGCTAGGTATACAAATTGTAAGTTAACATGTTTTCTCTCAGCACTTTGCGTATACCATTCCCATTTTCTGCCTATGACGGATGCTGTTGAAACCTCCTGTCAATGTAATTGCTATTACTTTTTAAGTGATACATCTCTCTCTAGATATTTTTAAGATCTTCTCTTTGATTTTGGTGTCTGTAGATTAACTACATAATGTCTAAGTGTATACTTAATTTGTACATGTTATACTCTCTTTATATTTTAGTTGATGTCTTTTGTCAGTTCTGGAAATTTCTCAGACATGATATCATCAGGTAGTGTGCCTGCCCTCTATTCTCTCTGTTCTCTGCCTGGAGAGATTAGAAATGCATTAGACCCTCAAATTCTGTTCTGCATCTTTCTTTCATGTTTTCTACTGCTATCCTGTTTCTAGTTTTCTGTGCTGAATTCTGGATAATCTTCTCTGATCTATCTTCTAGTTCATTAATTTTCTCAAGCTGTGTTCAGTCTTGTTTGGTTCATCCTTTGAGTTTTTGTTATATTTTAATCATTTATTTCTTAAAGTTGTATTTAGTTGCTTTTAAAATCCAGGGGCACTTGGGTGGCTCAGTCAGTTAAGCGTCCGACTTAGGCTCAGGTCATGATCTCACGGTTCATGGGTTCGAGCCCCGCATCAGTCTCTGCGCTGACAGCTCAGAGCCTGGAGCCGGCTTCAGATTCTGTGTCTCCCTCTCTTTCTGTCCCTCCTTTGCTCACACTCTGTCTCTCTGTCTCTCTGTCTCTCTGTCTCTCTCTCTCTCAAAAATAAATAAACATTAATTTTTTTTTAAATCCAACTGGTTATTTTTCATTGTGGCATGCTCATTTTTGTGATTACATTTTTAAATTTGAAACTGTTACTCAAATTCTATATTCTTCATCCACATCTCCATCTGTTGTTTTCTGTTTCTGTTGACTCTCACTGTGGCAGTTTTCTGGGGAATTTTGGTGATCTTCGCTAAAGAGCTCATATTTGGCTGCTGTTTATCTTTGAAAACAGGAGACCTCATTTAGGAATGATTTTGTTCAGAGAAGATTTGTGTTTTTGTCTCTTGGGATCCACAAGGTAGTATTGACTATCTACTACTACTATTTAGCTAATTCCAAGTATCTGAGATTAACCTAGAGCCATCAGGTTTATCTTCTCTATGCTGCCCCCGGACCAAGGGTTATTCTTTAGATTTCAGGGAAGAGGTAGGCAGCTATCATTTTATTTTATTGTCAACAAGGAACATGGTGTAAGGTGCCACTGGAGATATGGTACATTCTGTGCAATTAAAATATGTATATATATATATCTTATGCTGGATCTAGTTGTGTTGAAGTGGAAGAGTGCTTTATAGTAAATGATGTGCCATTTTGTTGTAATCAGAAAACTCAGTAATTATTTTATGGATATATTATCCGTCAATTCATTAATTTATCTAATTCTCCATTTGGTGAGTTTGAATTTTTATTTTGCTTTGTGCAGATACACATAATATGATATGATGAATGGTTATTGGGAGAGACTCTTAACATAAACACTTGTCAAACAGAGTTGCTATAGCTGGAGGAAAATAGTTCTGTACATAATACATTTCTGTTTCAAAGATTATATCATATAAATGATACAGTTCATAAAATGATCCACAGTAGATGTGCTTATTTACATTTTACTGGAACCAATACCAGTAATTCAAGATCTCTCCTCAGGAGTGGGTTTTAACTTTTTAGCCTTGAACTAGAATCTTGCTGAGGGGAAAGAAACATCTGAATGTTGTTTTCCTTTTGGAGAGCAGTTCGACATTATCTAGCACACTTGAGGATGTAGGCACTCTATAGGCCAAGAGTCCCCCATTTTATGTCTACCCAAGGGAAATAGTGGCTAAGGAACATGTATGCCAGGATACTCCTTGTACAGTGCTTGTGATAGAGAAAAAGTAGACTTACCCTGTCTGTTCCTCAGTGAAGGGTCGTGTAAGTAAACTATGGCTTATTTGTTTAATAGAATTCTCTACACAGTTATAATTATAACTAGAGTTATATTTTTCAACTTGGCTAACATTGAATTCTCAAGTTGCAAAGAATGGTAGCATTTATGTGAAATTGTAATCATCCCAGATATATGTAATAAAAGTATAAAAACATGCCTGGGAATGAAACATAATAACCTTGGGGTTGCTTGCAGGAAAGTGGAAAAGAATTTATATCAGTAACATTGTATTTCTTTCATAAAAACTTATCTGAAGCAAAACACAAAACTGTTAACACATTTGATATTAGTAGGTACACAGGTGATTGTTTTATTTAGGACTTTTCAATGCTTTTCCAAGGTTACATTCCTTAAAATTTCAAAGACCTTAAATTAACACCAAAGAAAAGAATGGTTCATGCTTAACAAAATAACATCTTTCAAGCATTTTGGGACTTCTGGCCTTATTTTGTGCAGTTAATCAATGCAGGCAGAACAAAATATGACAAATGCCATTGCCATTGAATACCTTGCCAATGCATACACTTCTTTTCTTCAGAAGTTGTCAACAGTAAATTGTTCACTGCCTCTTTTTTCCACCTGCCTTTCAACAAACTTTACTTAAGAACATTAAACTAAAAAAATTCTTTAAAAAATATTACCTTGAAAGATTTGGTGAAATTAAAGACCTGAGATAGATGATAGATAGATGGATTTTTTTTAATGTACAAACCAAACCAAACCCTAAACAAAAGAATTTTCCCATTCTCTTCTTTCAGTGTAACCTGATGCCACTAGAGAATTCTCCCCCAGGAGAGGTGTGTGTATCAACCTCCTTCCTGAGAGGGGCTACATTCTCACCTTCCTGTAGTCATTTTGTCATGTAAGAATCCTTTACATTTTCCATAAACCGTGAATAGGAATTCCAGCTTTCTACTGTGACGGAAATGAAAGCTATCAAAAAGTGATAGGTGGATAGTTCATTTTCCAACAACATGGGTGTATTCGGTTACACACCTTTATCCTTTAGGGCAGGTTCAAACCCACACTTGGAAAACACAAGGGGCATTGTGAAGAACCAAGGAAGAAAGCAGAACGCTTGATTTTGTGCGAGCCTTGGCACTGCTGTACTTCCAATCATTTATTCAGTGAGCCTGTTTTCCTCATCTCTTAAATTAGCACTATTTTTGAAATTTAGGGTTTTTGTTTTTTATTTGGGAGGAAACTATTCTTCTTATGTAGGATTGTGTGAAATATTTAAGAAAAATAAACCATTTCAAATACATGTCTTGATTTTAATTTTGATGTAATCCAAAAACAATTCACGTGATACCTGTGAAAAGTATTATGGTAGAAGAGACTCTTCAAATCCATGTAATTCTTACGGTGACTTTTCATTTATATGATTACATCCCAGATATATAGATGCCTGTAGGGTAGCATAAATTAAATTTAATAAATTTTATAAATTGAATTTTCAACTTCACTGACAAGGGACACTTTTTAAAATCTGGAAAACATTAGCTCAAACGCTAGTTATGTCACTTGAAAATAATGCCATGTGCCTGAAATCCTTGCTTCTTAGGAATATCAAGTGCTTGGGTAAGCCAATATAATATTGATTAAGCAGGTATTTGCCCTGATTTAACTGACTAGTAAAGAAAGCTGTTGTATTATTATTTTGTCTCCCTTTGTGTGGCTGCTGAGGCAGAAACACAGTAGTCGAACGTGCCAAAGGAGACCTACCATGCCATTCTCGTTGTTAACGCTTTTATTGTAATAGATCTCTGGATAGTTCGCGAAGAGGGAGAAGAGAGAAACCTGTTAGCGGGAGCATTGGTTGTAATCTATGTTTTTGATTATCAATGACAAGATCCTAAAATTACACCCAAATATCTCTCACAGGTTCTGAAATTGAGTTTCTGAAAAAGCACCGTAGTTGTAATAGAAGTAAAGAGCAAAGTTCCAGAGAAATGAGCTGTGAATTGAACCTGCAGTGGAAATTGATCCTCCCAGTCAGTTTCTGCCCTTATTCATAGGAAAGCAGGACTGAGTGTAGAAGGAGCCAGGATCACTGATTAAATAGGATGCTAAAGTGCCGGAGGCTAGTACTGGGCTTGCTGGTCCCTCAGGTCAGGACTGCGACTGTCAGACTTCTCTGCATGAAACCTGGCTGGAACTGGCAGAAAGAGAGCAGAATGAAAAATGCTGCCGCCAGCCCAGGAAGCGGTAAGAACTCCCTGACTAAGCTTCAGGCGCGACAGCCATTGCTCTCCTCAGGGAGGCCATTCTAGTCTCTTATCATGAGTCACTGGGCCCAGGTTGGGCCGCCTGGCCTCATGATTCACACCAGTGGGGCCTGTCATGAGACCCATTCCAGTGTGGGCCAAGGGTGTGAGTGGGAAGACAAACGGCCTTGGAAGTGACTTGCATCCCCAGTAGCATCTCCAGGATTGTGCGGAAAAAGAAGCAAATATCTGCCTCGTGGTCCTGTGAATATAATTAATAACCCTGTTATCTAACCCTAAGAGATTTATTTTGTGCCTATATAATGGTAGTAATATATTCCAAGTTTTTTTGGCAGTGCTCACATTCTGCTCCTAGAAATGCAGTATGAGTTGTAATTAGCGGACTGAAATTACACATTTCTGGTTAGGAAGTTGCCATTTATTGCCTCCAGTGTGATATATTTCTACAACAATGCCCTTCAAAGTCTGCAGTGATCATCAGTATAACTCACTAGAGTAAATGTCCCTCATTCACACTTAGTGCGCTAATCGAAATGGTTCCAGCAGAAGCTTTGAAGATAAAGGTACTATAAAACACTAACTTAAGATGTAACCATTATACACCATTTCTGGATCCGAGCTCGATTTGCAGAATGGCACAAGAAAAGAAAAAAAGCAATGAAATCAGGCCATTTGCTTGGGATGACTTGAAAGGATTATGAGATTCCCTTAGTCCTTGTACTTAGCCTATCAACACTACCCTCAAAGGAGAACATCATCACAGGTAGTTGGCAATTCACAGCGTTCAGTTTTATGTTACCAGCTCTCGTTTCCCATCTCACTTAACTAATTCCTACGTTCTGGCCCTGGCGAGAGAAATGACAGCTCTACATCTAAGGTGGACCTTGTTGCCTGCATTGTGGTATTTTTTTTAAGTTTATTTATTTATTTTGAGAGAGACAGTGCGTGTGAGCAGAATGGGGAGGAGGCAGAGAGAGAGAGAGAGAGAGAGAGGGAGTCCCAAGCAGGCTCCGCACAGTCAGTGCAGAGAGACGACAGGAGACTTGATCCCACAAACCATGACAGGATCATGACCTGAGCCAAGATCAAGAGTTGGACGCTCAACTGACTGAGCCACCCAGAAGCCCCTGCATCGTGGTATTGATTCAATTTCTCTCTTAAGCTTTCCCCTAATGGAGAAGTCGTGGGATGGCCGGAATGGAATAATAAAGTGGCATTCATCCCTGAGCCCTGTTGATATGATCTGCCCCCACCATTTTGGTGTAGACATGTTAGGAGATTACAACCTGTCTCTAGTCTGCTACTTACCTCTCTTGAGAGTAGCATCTCTGGAACCTTGGCCATAGATATGGTTGTTTTGTGTTAGGCTTAGCTGTTTTATTGGCAAATTTATGGAAAGTTTGAGGCATAATTTTACCCTGGTGGAACTTTTAGAGACATTAACATAGGGGAAGCCAGCATGCATTTCAAGAAAACTTGACCAGTAAACAGACTGAACCCTTGGGGTTTTTTTATTCCTGGAACTTAGTCCACGTCTATATTTTCTTGACTAAGAACTTAGTCCACGTCTGTATTTCTTGACTAAGAAATTTCCTGGAACTTAGTCCACGTCTGTATTTCTTGACTAAGAAATTTCCTGGAACTTAGTCCACGTCTGTATTTCTTGACTAAGAAATGATGTAGGCCTGTTTATGCAAAAGAATGTCATTTTTTATGGAAATTAAGTTAGAACTATGTTGTTGTTTAAACTAATCTCTGAAACATTTCATCATTTTATTAGTAAGTAAAATTGATGAAAACGTTGGGAAAATGCTTTAGAACAGTTCTTGTGGATATCTGTGATTAATAAGGGAAGGGGCAAAGAGATGCTTATTAATCTGTTTATGTATAAGGGATCTGGAGCTTATTAAAAGTTTTTGTTCACATTCAACTAACGAAGCATTATATAAAATTAGACATCTCCTGTACATTGCAAAAAGTCACCAGACTGGAAAAAACCATCAATGCTATTTTCAAATAACTTATTTATGATATTTCCCCTAACACCAGCAATTTGAATATAAAAAATTAATTTAGTAATAAGGTACATTCCATGAGAATGCCACTCAGGATTCTCTGGGGGAGTTTTTATCTCACTCGTCCTTGGTTCCTAGAATTACTACAGAATGGAGTAGCATGAATGATCATTATTAACCTCATTTTATGGTTTGAGCCGATATCTGGCTGATGAATCCCATCTCACATATATAAAACCAAGGCATCATTTACATTGAAGTTTTTTCATTTGTTGGAGATCACAGGAAAGGGAGTAGTTAGTAGTTCTAGGTTCCCCCTCCGTCCTGAATGATGGAGAAAACTAGGAATTTATGCACAAATGGAAGTCAAGAAATGAACTTCAATAATAGTCCAGACAAATCTCCAGTAGCCACAAAGTATAGATAGAGTCGTCTGGCAAAGCTGAACTTGGGAACATGGCGTAGACCCCTCTTCTATGGAATTAGAAAGAGAAAAGGGTCTTCACAGCACTTTTGTTCAAAGATTAAATGCATGTGATCTTTATTATATTTTACATTCTGTGGCCATGTTTTAGGTGAGAGTTGGGATATTTTGAACATTCTAATTTAACTACTTCTAACAATTTCTTTATTTTGGTAGAGACTCTGCAGGAGAGAGTTAAAGCAGCATGGTCCATTGTCAGACAGATATGAATTCAAGAGCCATAGTGAACCTTTGAACCAAGTTCTTGAACTAACCTTGGCTGCAATTTTTTCATCTGTATATTGGGAATGATAGCACTTGATTCACAGGATTGTTTTGAGGAATAGAGACTGTATATAAAACAAGTCACACATAATAAGTGCACATACACTAAATAGTATCTATATAATTTCTCAAGCTTTCATGATGATTTTTCATTACCAATCATAGATCTCTTTGCATTCATGTATGATGACCACAATTCAGGAAAACAAAAAATCAGAATATATGGATTAAGTATATTTGTGGATAGTCCAAAACAGGACATTTTAGATCAGCAAATTCATGAAAGGTAAACTGCTTAGAAAAGTGTATAGCAAATAGTAAATGCTCAATAAATGTTATGTATGTATCAAAAACATTTTTTACATGCATCCATTTTTTTTTTTTTTGAGAGACAGAGTGTGCAAGCAAGGGAGGGGCAGAGAGAGAGGGAGACACAGAACCTGAAGCAGGCTCCAGGGTCTGAGCTGCCCACACAGAGCCTGATGTGGGGCTTGAACCTACAAACCGTGAGACCATGACCTGAGCCGAAGTCGGATGCTTAACAGACTGAGTCACCCAGACGCCCCATATTTATTTTTTAACATTTATTTATTTTTAGAGAGAGAGAGTGAGTGAGCATTAGCAGGGGAGGGGCAGAGAGAGAGGGAGACAGAGAATCCCAAGCTAACAGCAAGGAGCCTGATACAGGGCTTGATCTCTCGAATGTAAGAAATCAAGAATCAGATGTTCAACCAACTGAGCTACCCTGGCACCCCAAATATTATGTATTTAGTACCGTGTTTTTCATCATCATCTCATAAACAAGTTAAAGCTTTCTCTGTATAAATTCTTTCTTTTAAAACTTTTAAAATACTTATGTATTCCCTGAAAATCATTTAGATTTCTAAGTTTGAAACTCTGTATCTGGAGCTTGGGCTCAGTAGTAATGCTAAGACATTGTCAGGGATAGGAAAGAACTACTTGCGCAGTAACTGCATGAAATTCTATACAAATCAAAACCCAGAAAAGGCCTGGAGTCCTGCTCCGAGGTTTATGCTCTCTAATTGTTATGTTATTTCATGCTGAATTCTCAAACTTTTTCTCTTATGTTTTCCAATTATGTATTTACAAATTAATTTAAAAAGATAAAATATATTGATCAGTTCACATTGAGATTGGTTTCATGTGTCAGAGCCTTAGAGGAAAAGAGCCTTAAATAAAAGCACTGTATTTCCCTCTAATGAAAATTTTGGAAGTTGACAGTTCAGGGATCGAATGGGAACTCAGTGATTAGTAGTAACTCTAGGTCCTTGGTCATTGCTTTGGTTAACCTTTAAGTGCCTCATGGTCCATCCTGGAGGGCTGAGCGAAAAACATCATATCCTCAATCCAGCAAATACGAAGGAAGAAAGAGAAAAGATGGTGAGGTCTTCTTTTTAAGGACACCTCCCAGAAACTGTTCTTGATCTCATCTTTTATGCCAGTCACCAGAACTTAGGCATATGGCCACACCTCGCTCAGAAGACACTGAAGATTCTACTCTTTATTCCACATGGCCTTGTGCCCAGCTAAGATGTAGGGATTTCATTATGGAGGAGACCAGATATTCGGGACAACTAGGACTGTCTGTGACATCTGGGCTTCACCGAACTCTTATCATTCATTTCTCCTGTTTTCTTGTTCCTCGTTTTCTTTTCTGTATTAGATCCCATGCGTGGCCCAAGAAAACTGGAAGTGGTAGAAGTCAAATCTCGACAAATCACCATCCGCTGGGAGCCATTCGGATATAATGTGACTCGGTGCCATAGCTACAATCTCACAGTCCACTACTGTTACCAAGTGGGAGGGCAGGAGCAAGTGCGAGAAGAAGTAAGCTGGGACACGGATAATTCACACCCTCAACACACGATCACTAACCTCTCACCGTATACCAACGTCAGTGTGAAACTCATCCTCATGAATCCCGAAGGACGGAAAGAAAGTCAAGAACTCATAGTACAGACAGATGAAGATTGTGAGTACTTTTAAACAATATATTTATATGAAATACATATTCTTTCAAAGAAGCAGCCTTTATTTCTTTTAAAGTGAGATCTTTGTAATGAAAATGAAGAAACTAGTTACTCTGTCAATAATATAAATGTGTATCTGTGCCTCTGAATTTAAGCGTTGATTTAAAAGGGTAAAGGAATAAAGATATAGAAGTTTATCTTAATTCTTTATGAGTCATATAGTTACCTTTCTATATATAATTATTCTACATTGCTCTCAATAGTTCTTCATTCAAATTTTATTGTCATATTAGACTTAAGAGTTGTTTGGGTATTAGATTATATGAAATGCTTATTTAAATATGTTTATATGGAATTCTGAAACATATTTCATAGTTCAGATAAAAATTTAGCACAAAATAGAGGCTGCCCTTGCTTTTCAGCACAGTGCTGAGAAATTATCTCATTAGGTGGTTGGCCATGTAATGGATCATAGTTTCCCATAGGACCAATATTATAATTGGATATCACCTCAGTAAACAAGGATTTAACAAATAGGCAGTGCATGTCATTAGCAACTCATCAAAGAAAGCAAATGCACAATTGCAGTAAACCTCTAAAATAATTTAAAATGTAAAATTATACACTGCATCCCAGAGCATGGACATAAATAAGCTTTTACACTGATTATACAGGGGACTCTCATGTACAATAACGTACATATGGCACATAAAATACAGTGGTAGCGTATCATATATTTGACATGAAATTTATTTGCCAGGCATCAGAATAAGATGGCAAGGAACTTGAGAAGCCCATTAAATGAATACATTTACTTATTCCTGGGCAAAAGAGATATTTCACTTTTTTTTCCTGCGAGCAGATAATTATGCAATGATCCTTGATCACTGATTATAACATGCGTTAAATGTTTACAACACTTTATTGTTTCATTTAAAGAGCTGACAAAGTAGATTTGAGTGGTTATTCCTTATACAGCACCATCCATTATTGCTATGGAAGAAAAACATGGGAGCAGCCCAAGTAAGTGAGGAGCTCACCCCACAAATTTCTCTTTTCTGTAGCCCAACCCCATCAGGTCCTACCTTTGCTGGTTGCTTTCAAATAGTTGTCTCATTGCCATTATTTTTGTAAGGAATATTAGCTTGCTACAGGTCACTCAGTCAGGACTGAGACTAGGAGCCCTGTCTCTGTTTCTTCCAGTTCTTTCTCATCTTCCAGAAAAATGGAAATAAGGTGCCAACATTGTCAGTTGGCCACCTCAGATTGCCCCCTCATATTTCTATGCTTAATTTGGTTCTAACTCCTGTTGTTTCTACTTTCAAAGTATTAAATTGTTCTTTTATCTCAGTTCCCACTACCTATATCCAGATCCTCATTATTTCATGCTGAAATTTCGAACCTTCCTCAGTGGTTCCAGCTTTTCCCCATTCTAATGTTGCCTACTCACCCACAAAACTCATGTTTAAAATATGCCTGCATCTCTGTTATTTCTCCTCCTTTTATTTATTTGAGTCCTCTCTCTTTGACATCATTGGAAACATTTTTCTAGGTTTGTCTCCTCTGGCAAGTAAAGAAAAGGAAAATTAAACTGTTGGGACTACATCAAAATAGAAAGTTTTTGCATAGCAAAGGAAATAATCAAAACATTGAAAAGGCAACCTACTGAATGGGAGAAGATATTTGCAGATAATATAGCTGCTAAGGGGTTAATATCAAAAATAAAGAACATATACAATTCAGTGCCAAGAAAACAAATAATCCAATTTAAAAATGGGCAAAAGACCTGAATTGACATTTTTCCAAAGAAGATAGACAGATGGCCAATAGACACGTGAAGAGATGCTCAACATCACTCATCATCAGAGAAATGCAAATTAAAACCAGAATGAGATGTCACCTTACACCCATCAGAAAGGCTAAAATCAAAAACACAAGAAATAACAGGTGTTGGCAAGGATTTGGAGAAAAAGGAACCCTGTGCACTGTTGGTAGGAATGTATGCTGGTCCAGCCACTGTGGAAAACATATGGGGTGTCCTCAAGAAATTAAAAATAGAATTACCATATGATCCAGTAATTCTAGTACTGAGTATTTACCCAAAAAATTGAGAACACTAATTCAAAAAGATGTGTGTGCCCCTATTTTTATTGCAGCATTATTTATAATAATCAAGATATGGAAGCAACCCAAGTGTCCGCATATAGATGGACAATATATGGACTATTACTCAGCGGTAAAAAAAAGAACGAAATCTTGCCACATGACATGGATGGACCCTAGAGGGTATAATGCAAAGTGAAATAAGTTAGAGAAAGATAAACACATCATATCACTCATATGTGGAATTTAGGAAACAAAACAAATGAACAAAGGAAAAAAAGAGAGAGAAAGGCTGACAGAGAAAGACCTTTAATAAGTGATCATTATTATTTTGTTGCAGTGATTCAAAGCAGCTCCTTGTGACCTTTCCTTCATCTCTCTGTTAATCTTTTTTTTTTCTCTTAACTATAAACTAGAGAGAAGAAGCCTTCTATTCTTCTGTGACAATAGGCATGATACAGATTAGGAAATAAAACACTCAAAAGTGTTCTATTAGTCTTTAGATAAAATAGTTAAGTTTGTTGATAATCATCTCATTGATGTTTTAATCAACAGTAATGTTTTAACCAATGAGAGGGGAAGATTACATGCAGTTGCTTCTAGAGATGTGCAGGTGTGTCTTACTGTCAAACCCACGTGTGTGAACCCAATCACTACTTTTGGTTTTCAAATTGAGAAAGGACATGAGACAGGAGTTCTGTTAAGTTCTATCAGAACATGAGATGAGAATAACTTCATCTTTTTGTTTAAATTATCTTGCTAGTCCCAGAAGTTGGGGCATGCATGGCTTCCAAAGAAAAATCTACTATTTCTATAGCACACTGGCATGCAGTTAATTAGAAAAACTTTTATTTCAGATTTTATTTCCTAACAATAGAGACTTCAAAAACATAAAGAAAAAAGACAAAAATAGAATAATTGTCATTCCTGAGTTTGAAAAAAGTGAGGTGGTTACTTTATGTATTTACTGTTATAAAAGGCTACAATTCATTGAACATTATGAGTTTTACTGTGGTAAAATATTTTTATTGAATATTGTTTATTTCATGAGAAGGTACATGGAAAAATTATCTCTTTATCACTGTCAAAGGTATCACGAAAAGAGTAGGTCTCAGTTCCACAAACTTAGAAACTAAAGCTTATCTATCCCAAATCCCGAATTTCTAAGAACTTCTGAAAACAGGTAGTAGACCTAAATTCCTATGAGATACTATTATTCCTGATTTATTCAACTCTTCTGGTATTTTATTTTAGTTTACTTTGTCTGCCCCGACCTTAAAAATGTATATGTATATTATATGTATATATATGTATATATTATATACACATATACACATATATATGTACATATATATACATGTAGAATTATACATATTATATATAAATACAATATACATATATATTTATATAATATACATATATACATAATATGTATATGAATCTCGAGTTTTCTTGTTAACATTTCCACAGTGTCATCAATTACAGGATCTCCAGTACATTTTAATTAGTTTACCCTTTTAAGTTGTCCTCTGTTCAGCATAATTTTGACTTTCCCGTTTTATTTTATTATGATTTATACTAACTGAATGAAATCAAAGATATATATTTTCTAAGTCTTTACCTCTTTGCATTTGCACATACATCAATTAGTAAGTATTCTCAATTAGGAAATATCATCTCAAAATAATAGAGCCACTCATATTTGCCTTGATACCATGAGAAGACTGATGATGATGTCATAATAAACACTTTCAAGGTCAAGAGGAAGAGGCTAAGTAGAGTTTTCTCTGGCATGGCCCATTTTACTTCAGCTTCTGATTGATGAATATTACCATCTTAGATCCTGGACTCTCTGAAATTTCATAGAACCCATCAGTGTTATAACTTCTTAAATATGTTCGTTTTCTTCATTTCTACATAGTTTGACATCAATTCCTTCAACCTGGGATAAACACTTATTTTCATATTTATATATTATTTAGAGTTTGGATGGTAGAGATGAACTTAATCCAAATTCCTCATTTTAGATATGAGGAAACTGAGACCCAAAGAGGTTCAGTGAATTGTCCAAATTGTACAGCTTAATTACTGAAAAGTCTTGGCGTGCCTGGGTGGCTCAGTCAGAAAAGTGTCTGACTCTTGATTTTAGCTCAGGTCAGGATCCCAGAGTCATGAGAATGAGCCCCACATTGGGCTCCGTGCTGGGCATGGAACATGCTTGAGCTTCTCTCTCTCCCTCTCCCTCTGTCCCTCCCCCCTCAAAAATATAAATAAATAAATAAAAGTCTTAATCGGCCCTCACATCTGAATCTGTATCATTTTTTTTCCAAGCTATACTTAGCTGTATTTAAAATAACTATAAAATCTTACATCTCCCTCGTAGTCCCTCAACTAAAAATACATGTACTACCTATGAGTCCTTTTGAAATTCTAGGCAGCCTTTTCCAACCTTGGATATCTTACCAACCCTTAAAGGACTATTTATGTCCTCCCACAATCTAAAACATTCTCCAACCCCCTTTTATAATTGTATTGAGATGTGTTTATCCATTCATGAGTTGATGAACATTTGAGTTGTTTCCACTTGGGCTACTATGAAAATGCTATTAATATTTATATATTAATAAAGTAATTTTATTTTAATACTTATGTATAATTTTTTAGTAATATATATGTTTTCAGTTCTCTTGGATATGTACCTAGGATTGGAATTCATATGGTACATTTATTTATGTATATCTGTTTGAAGAGCTGCTAGGTTGTTGATTTTATATTCCCTTAAACAGTACATGAGGGTTTCAGTTTCTCCACATTCTCACCCATACTTATAATCTGCCTTTGGATTATGGCCACTTCAATGGTGTGAAATAATCTCATTGTGGTTTTGATTTGCATTTTCCTGCTGGCTACTGACTTTGAGCATCTTATCATGTGCTTATTGGCCATTTGTGTATCTTTTTTGGCAAGCGTTTATACAGACTCTTTGTCCATTTTAATTGGATTATTTTCTTACTGGGGTTTTAATAAGTTCTTTGTGTATTTAAGATACAAGTCTCTTGCCAGATAAATGATTTGCAAAAATTTTCTCATATTCTGTGTGTTGTCTTTTCACTTTCTTGATAGTGCCACTTGAAGCACAAAACCTTTCATTTCCATGATGTACGGTTTATCTACTTTTTTTTTCTTTTCCTATTGGTGTTGTGTCCAAGAAATTATTGCCTAATCCAAGATCATGAAGAATGACACCTGTGTTTCATTCTAAGAGTTTTGTAGTTTTAGCTCATACATTTATTTTTTAATCTGTTTTGATATAAACTTTATATATGGTGTGAGGTAAGAATACAACTTCATTTTTTTGCATGTGGGTATCCAGTTGTCCCAGTACCATTTGTTGAAAAGGTTATTATCTCCCAATTAAATTTTCCCACCTCCCTTAATGAAAACCAATTGACTGCAAATGTAGGGATTTGTTGTTGTCTTCTCAATTCTATTCTACTAATCTGTATGTTTATCTTTATGTCAGTACCACATTGTCTTGATATAATAGCTTTGTAATAAGGTTTGAGAAGTGCAAAACTGCTCCAACCACTCTTTGATTACTCACACTGTCCCCCAAAAAATTGATCATTTACCTTTAAATATATGTAGAAATACTACGGATACACCCGTTTTTAAATAGGATAAACACACCAATACACTAAATTGTGTATAATATAAAGCATATGTGCAAAAAAGGAATTTAAATGAAGATGAGATACATATATTTTTAAATAATATTAAATGTTATTTTATAGAAAATTGGCAGGTAAATTTCTACCTTCTCTTATGCCCATTAGATTTTTTCTGAAAACTAGTCAGTTCAGGTTTTCAAAAAATCTCACCAAAGGGGCTTCTGGATGGCTTAGTTGGTTAAGTGTCCTGCTCTTGATTTCAACCCAGGTCATGATCTCACAGTTTGTGAAACTGAGCCTCATGTTGGGCTCTGTGCTGACAGCATGGAGCCTGCTTGGGATTCTCCCCCCTTCTCTCTGCCCCTTCTCCTCTCCCCCCCCCTCTCTCTCTTTCTCTCAAAATAAACAAACATTTTTTTAAGATGGCATCAAAATTCCCAGTTTCTGTAATCATTAATAAATAAATCATTAATAAATATTCTTTAAAATATTTATTACGTATGATTTCATCTATATCACATCTTTTTAAAACATTTATTTTGTGCATATGTAGCAGATATATTAAAGATCAGTACAGTAGTTCGTATCTATTTTTCTTTCACATGCTTTTGTTACTCAGTAATATAAATATAAAATATAAAAAATAATAAAATTATAAAATCCATCCATGATAATGTACATAGCTGCCATTTATTTTCAGTCTTTTTTGTATGATATTGTATGATATATATGTATCATATAAAACATTCTATTCTACTGTTTGGTTTATCTCCAATTTATAATTTTTATTAAAAAATGCTATGTTGGGCACCAGGGTGGCTTAGTCAGTTAAGCTCCCGACTTTTGATTTTGGCTCAGGTCAAGAGCTCAGGATTCTTGAGATCAAGCCCTGAGTTGGGCTCTGTGCTGACAGTGTGGAGCCTGCCTGGGATTCTCTCTCTCCTTCTCTGTCTGCCTTCTTTCCTGCTCTGTGCTCGTGAACGTTCTCTCTCGCTCTCGCTCTCGCTCACTCTCTCTCCCCTCTCGCTTCCTCCTTCTCTCCCCTTCTCTCTCAAAAGAAGTAAAATCAACATTTAAAAATTTAAGAACGCTGTATTGACAATTACTATATGTCTCCTGGTACACATGTGCAAGAATATTACTGGGAAATATACCTGAAGGTGGGTCACATGATACATGCCTCTTTAACTAAGTACTAAATACTACCACTAAGTACTACCACTACCAAATTGTTTTCCAAAGTGGCTGTACCAATTTCCACTCCCACAACAATGTGTGGGAATTCTTATGGCACTATATCTTTCCTTATTTCTGAAGAATATAAAAGTTCATTTCAAAGGTGATTACTGAGCTTCGTCTAATTGATTTGTACTTTAAAGAAAAAAGTGATGGAATGATTTTCTTTACTTTATAAGGACAGTGCTAAAACCATTTAAACAGTTTTAAGTTTCAGAATTTTAAAACAAAACTGAATGTATCTATGGCCTATTAAATCTTATGTCTCATTTGAGAGTTAAAAATCTAATATGTCTAGAAAAACCTAATTTTGAGGGGGGTCACTCCAACTTATATTGATTTTTTTTTCCCCCTTCTAGTGCCAGGCGCTGTTCCCACTGAATCCATCCAAGGAAGTACTTTTGAAGAGAAGATATTCCTTCAGTGGCGGGAACCAATTCAAACATATGGTGTCATCACATTATATGAGGTAGTATACAGATTCATTAGTAATTTAATTTTTATTAATAATTTCTACGATAGCTAGACTTCTAGTATTTTTTTAAATGCATAATGGCATCATGTCTTTTAAGAAGTTTAATGCCTTTGATAGTTATAATGGTTACTGCATAGAAACCAAAAAACACTGAATTTTTCAATGATGTATCATTTCAGGATGTAATTTACAATGTTTTGGATGTTTCTAGAGTATATGCTATTATATATAAAGACACAACATATTATTTTTTAAAAAATCACCTATATTAAAAACAATAAGTATTTTGTAGTGGGCATTGATTAGGAGACGACCACATCTTGCTAGCTATAAAATATTTTACTACTGAATTACAGAAGAACAGTGATTATCCAATTAGCAAAGTTAATAGACATTGTCTCAGGGGTAACAAGTGAATAATGTCTTTTGGTTTCTTAGTATTAGCAAAACATCCTTTCGACTTCCGTGGCATAGTTTTGTCTACTGAGGCATATCAAATGGTTGAATGATAGAGAGCAGAGAAGAATTTGATGAATTGTTCAAGAAAAAAATAACAGCATTAACGGGGTGACAGTCCTCATCACGTCTGTACGGGCATCATTTCACTGTGCCTATTGTCATAGAAATAAGCAGGTGCATTTTTTTTAAGCTAGCATTTATTTGAATGCAAATGTAACAAAATTATATGTTGTTAGGTTTCTAAAAACCGCGGCAGTTCCTCCAGCGGAATCTGTGCTTGAATACCTTTCAGAGCTCCTGACAAAAGCCTGAGCAGATTAGCTGTCAGACAGCAATCACTGGTAAACCCCTCCCTGACCCAATGAGCCTCACATTTATGTTTCCTTATATCTTTTGAAAATTGGTATTGAAATGCAAAAAAAAAAAATAATGTTTTTAATTGAAAGCTAAACAAAGTAAGAGAAAAGAGAAAAGAAAAAGTTGATTTTCATGTTAAGTTATTGATGCCTGCTCATTGGTTGCTTCCTTGTGAAAGAATTCAGTATTATGAACGTCGATGGCTCAGCTTTTATAGAACTAAGTTTTATAATCAAGGCAAACAAGTTCATATTTTTTTCTCAAGGATCAGAATCATTTAGTTAATATTTTTGGCCCCATGACCATTTTCTGATCTCAGTTTTGGAAATTTCTACCTAAGAATAACAGAATATTTTACTAGAAAAGATAACAGCCTTTGAATCAGTGTCAAGTTCCAGGAAATAAGTCCATCTGTCCTAGAAGCCACATGTTGCTGCATAGACAAACAGAAAATAATACCCAGATTCTTTCTTTCTGATCCCACTGAACATACATCTTTGTGTAGTAAGTAACAGGAAAAATAGCTCAAAAGAAAAACCCATTAGTCTCTCTGAATTCAGCAGCCGGGGTCTCCCAGTTGAACAAGGATCTAAATGCTATTATAATGGGGATACATGAATGTGTCATAAATCAGGATTTTAAACATCAGATATAGGTAAGTAGAGCAGGCTGGTTCATTTTTCTAGGTACCAAAGGGAAAATGTCGAATGTATGAATCAGACATCAGTTATTAAATTTAAGTCTTCTGACCACCAAATCTTTCTCTGTCTTTCCCCCATGCTTTCCAGAAGTAGGAAAGGGGGTTTCTCTTCTCATGGAATCTCATGAGGGAGCTCTTCTTTAGTCCAGATACGCTGCATGCCGTGCCCGGCCTGTGCCAGAGTCAGTGATAGGCACATCTTCCTCCTGGATCCGAGGATTGTTGTTGAACCAGACTCGGTCCCTCGGAGGACCACAGGCACTGGGGACTGACATCATGCTAAGGAAATAGAACAGTTGTCCAAAAAAGCAAAATGAAACAAAACAAAACAAAAAACCAGGGATCTCAGGAACACGACGTTCTGTCATAGACACACATTTGACGATCGGTAAAAACCGGAAGACGAGGTAAATTATCCTAATTGGAGAAAAACTTAGTAACAAATGATACAGATGTTTCCTTAGGGCAGGGAGCATGCCTGGATCCTTTTTGCAGGAAAGAAGAGAAAACAGGTCGAATGCAGTAGATGTTGTAAATGAATTTGCTATGGATTCAGGTTATTTTCAGGTTCTCTCTTTACCTCTTATGAAAGATACACCAAGCCATTCATGATTGGAAAATGCTGACATCATCATTTTCTGCCAGAGGTTTTGGCAATTGACAGCATGAAAGCATTCTTCTGATCTTATTCTTTGCCTCTCTGTTTTATTCCTAAGGTCCATCTTCAGCCTTCTTGAACTAACCTTTCCTTTCTCTCCTCCCCACCTTATTCCGGCTTCAGCCCTTCCCATCCCTTACTTCTTGACCAGCCCTTTATTTTTATCAGAGTCATCTGCCTAAAACCTAGACTGACATGTACAGCCTTCCTCAACAGCTATCACAATTTTTTTTTTTATTAAATTAGAAATTTAATATCACTCTCTGAAGGAATATTTTAAGTGCAGAAGTCTTCAAAATAATATCCTTGTTTCCTTGTTGCACTTTATGGAGGTAACAACTGTTAACAACTAGGTCATGTCCTTCCAGAATTTTACAAGGTAGAAATGATAGTGCAAATTCATTTATGAATAGAGATCAATAAAATTTAATAAATATTCACAAACCCAGCATTTTTTACAAGAATAATATGCCATATAAGACACCTACCTCACATCATAAAAAAGAAAAAAAACCACCAAATGGAGTCATGTTCTAAACACAAAAGTTAAACTACCAGAACACTATAAGAAAAATAAGGATGATGTTTCTAGAATATATCTTACTATGCTTGACATAAAACCAGGAAGTTCTATTTTAAAAGATTGACAGATTTACTTACATAAGTATTTAAGCTTGTGAATGACAAAAGATATCACTTGGAAAGTCTTAAGTACAGACAGAACACTTGGAGAAATTATTTTCAACATTTATAACAGCCGACGGGCTGTTGGCTGCAATATACAGACTTGATACAGGTTGATAAGAAATAGACGAAGCATTCCATTAGAAGAACTGGACAAAGGATAAGAGGAGACAACTCATAGAGAAAAAAAAAATCCAAGTAGCATGTAAGCATGTGAAAAGGTACCTACCCAACCTTACTAATGATTCAGAAATGAAATAAACCAAGTGCTACAAAAAGTTTAAATTTTATCAAGTGTTAAACAGTGATCTGGGAAAATGCATATGTGTATAGACTATTGGTGGGAACATACGTCTCTTATGTAGACAATTTGGGAGAACCTTTCAAAATTTAATCATTGCATATCAAGCCTGTTTCTACAACTTTATCAGTTAGTAATCCTCCCAAATACACAGTACACAGGATATGTATGTGTCCAAGCATTTATATATACATTTAGAACCTGAATCAACTTTATGTGTGAAAAGTATAAAGTGCAGTGTTTTGTGAGCATGTAGCAAACCAAGTAGATAGTCCAGACTTGTCAAATGATTGAGGCACTGACGAGTCAAGAGTTGAAGACATGTCAAGATCCCGAGCCTGGATAACTGGGCTCAACTAATCACTATTGACTGAAACGGGGTAATAGAGTAGAAAGTAGAATTTAAGGGCTCTGTTAAGAAGTTTGGTTTTAATATTCAAGACCTTCTGTGATCTAATTCCAATTTACATTTATTACTGTATCTCCCATTATTTTTCTCCTGGAATTTCTGGAATTTAACGAGCTATGTATGTGGAATTTTAATCTGTCACACCACCCTGCTTTTTATCATTTCCTTCTTTTGTCCTGATGCTCTCCCCTCTTCTCTCCTCCTATGGGACATCTGCTTATCTTTCAGTTTTTCATTCAAATACTGTACTTTTCCCTGAAATATTCTGGGTTCTTTCCTCCCCAAACTCAGATTTAATAATTCCTTCCTCTGATTGCTTGTTAAAAGACCATATTTAACACTGGCTGAAATTCCAATCAACTCACGCTCCTTAGATTTCAGATCCCTTCCTGGTCAAGGATTGTATGTTATTCCATTTTTGTTCTCTATGAATCTCTTAGTTTAGGACCTGAGACCACAAGCAGAGGAGGGGAAGATAATTTGGGAATATTTCAGTCACCAACATACAAATCGGAAATCATCCAATAGAAGCAGCCGTTGACCCCATCTCACCTAACTCTAACCCCCCACCTATGATATTTGCATGTTGGTCCCCTTTTCACTTGGGGGAATCCCATAAAATTGCCTAGACCCAACATGGAACATCAGTGTTACTCAGAGAGGCTGCATGAAAATTGCCATAGCCCTCAGCCACAGTGCAAATGTGGAAGCAATACCAAGCCTTCCTTCAGGGAGTTTCCTGCTGCTTTACTACAGCCTGCTACTTAATAGGAACTTCATAAACATGAATTGAATGAACAAATGAAAAAAATACATGCCAAAAGGACATGATATGGTACATTTGGGTATGAGTGTAGTTTTTTTTTTTTTTTTTTTTTTGGTGTCCATTACAGTAATTGCTCAGATAAATGTATATGGGGGCATTCACTCTACCGCAGGTGTGGATCCTAGAGTTGATTGTTCCTCTTCCTGAAGAACAGGGTTTTTATTCCTGACATTCAAACTCCCAGGGCTCTGGATGGCTTTGAGGGGGATCGATGATCTTTCTGACATTTTGTGTCCGCCTATAGATAACACACTTGCTTGTTAGGGATTTGCTAGATGTGAGGGAGAGGAGCCATAATTTTTAGGAGTGCATGAATTAGTGTGTATGTGCAGTTTTATGGGTGGAGGAGAGAGGATCTATTAGTCTTAGCAATTTCTCAAAGGGCTGTGCCTGAAAGACTGTTACAAAGCCCCTTCTAGCTTATCCTGTTGACCATGGCAATAGGTGTGTACAGTGGAACTCTGCTCTGTGGTCAATGTGGTGGCAAGCCACATCCTACTCGTGGGAGTATGAGCATTTATGTGAGTGCATGCACACACCTCTTCTCCCCAGGAGCCTTCTTAGGAAAATATCTACGAGTGCCAAATATTTACTCATCACTGTGGACTCAGGAAAAAGAATAAGACATCATTCACTCCTCAGAAAGAAGATACAATTACATGAAAAGTTCCAGTTCCTTTGGCGTATTTAAATCATGATTTAAGACTACAAAAGAGCTTTTACAGCACTCCATGATGTATGGCCAAATGAACTGTTTGAATGCAGTCACAACATCAGGCATTCAGCTGATCCAGTGATTGTGATGCCTGATTTTGGAAGGCTTTCCAGAGAAGTAAAATGGGAACTTTGGCTTCAGATATGGGTAGGCAGACACGTTTTGCTCCAGTCTTGCCTGAACTCCCAGTGTCTTTGAAAGCATTTCTTTCTTAAGACCCTTTTTCACTTTTTTTTTTCCTTTTGATTTTGGTAACAACTCTCTCTATGGCTTTTCTGGCTCATGTGTTGGTTTCTCCTCCTCCACCCTTGATTACATTAAATATCAGTGTTCTCCCTAAAATCCTTTCCCCAATAACCTCATCCATTGCTAAATAATACTGTTTCAATGCTGATCACCCCCACATTTATATTTCCAGGCCAGATCTCTCAAATCCCAGCTTATACAACGCACAGTATGTCCACAAGCCAACACTTGTTAGTTTCCCCTCATTCATTCCATCCCATTTCAGTAAAGCGGGGCCATCTTCTGCGTAAGCCCAAATATGGACGCTTTCCCTGATTCCTCCATCTTTCCCCCGCATTCAGTCTATCACAGAGTTCTGCCCATTTTGACTCTCTAATACGCCCATTCTCTTCATTCACTGCGCTCCACTGGGCTCACCTTAGTCCCAGCCACTGCGCTAGCACAGGAACTAGATTTCCCTTGTGGTCTCTGCAGAAGCTCCCAGTGGCCTCCCTACCACCCTTACTGCTTCCTTCCAGCAAACCACTTCTTCCGTTGGCAGCTAACATGGACTTCTCTTAAGGGTAATTGGATCATTTTGTTTGCACACTTAAACATGCTCAGAGGCTGTCCCTTGTATGCATCCATACTTCTTATCTTAGGGTACAGAGTGCTCCGTGGTATGGCACCTGCCTACTCCTCCAGCCACTGATTGAGGGACCACACTTGCCTCGCCTGCTGGGTCACAGCCACACAGCTGTACACTAACTGTGCACAGAATGCTCCTGCTTCACGACCTTAGTTCATGCTATTCTTTCCCAAACTCTTGGCACAGCTGACTCTCTCACAAAGTTCAAGTCTCCTCCAATTAACTGTCATCCCCTCAGTGGCCCCTTCCCCAATGATTCTTGGTGGCTGTGCATGTATCCCTCTCTGCCCCCAATATTCTTTACCTTAGCACTGTGTTTGTTGCATCTACTGAATTTCAGATTTTTTAAATTATTAATTTACATACTGCATCTCTCCCACCTCTACCCACTGAAGTCCAGTTTTTTAGCTCCCTGAGGGCAGGACCTGTGTCCATCTGCTGACCATGGTGCTCGCAGTGTCAGTGTTATTGCATCAGTACTTGAATGGAATGAATGAATCAGAGTAGGTAGAGAAAACTGGTCACAGATAGTCCTATCACATTGCAAGCAGGTGAAAGTTTATGAGCAAAAGCAGTGTCAGAAAAACCCAGTGTTTGTGGTACAGTAAATCTTTATCCCCAGACCAGGACAGAAGGAAATATAATAACATGGTGTCAAGTATTCAGAAATAAGTTTCGAGAAGAAGATGTCAGCAGGTCTTTAACCCAGAGATAGGGAGTTTGTACTTTGTCCTGTATAGGATTGTGTACCAGTAAACTTTTTGATAAGGCAATAAAATGAACAAGGAGATGTACCTAGTCCTGACAGATAGTGCTAGTCCTCATTTTAATTATACTGTCTCTTAATTGTTAAATTGCTTCTCTACTTCTCCACCAGACTGTTAGCTCCCCTGGGACAGGTACCGTGTCCCAATCACCATGTGAGATCCCAGCTCAGAGCACAGTGCTTAGTGCGCTAGAGACGTCCAATGAATGCGTTTTGAATGAGTGAATGAATGAATAAACTTTGGGAAGTTAATATGCCATCAGAGCTTAGATCTGCCCTCTCCAAACTACCTTTTTCTTGAGAAGTATCAGAATGAGCACCAAGTAATCAACTAAGCACACAGTGGTGACAGCACTAAAGTCTCTCCCATAGCAGCTGGTAGTAGACTCTGTCTTGTCTCTCGTGAGGGAAGTCTGTTAGAGGGTTAACGACAGATATGCCATCTGACTCTTGAGAGTGGCATGCACTGTGGTGATTAATATATACAGCAAACATTTTCTTGCCAAAGCTTAGATGATTCAATCTAAATATTCTTCCAGAGAGGTCTCCTTAATTATAATGACATGGTATAAATATAAGAAGAAAGAATGTCAATTATCACTTCGTATAATAACAGTGTTAGTGTTCATGCACATAAATTATAAGTAAGTTTACCTATTTAAAAGCAAGAAAAGTGCTCAGTTTTGCAATTTAAAACTTTTGAATATGCCACATTTAAAAATTATGTCATTACAACCAGTAGAAGTTAGTAATCACCACTAAAATGCATATTCGTGAATAGGTGATGAACTACTTATAGTGAAATTCTTTTAAAAATCATTTGAAAGGGCAAATTTAAAGACACCTATGTTATATTTATTTTCACGCATTCCCGACTCATCCAATGTGCTTTGAACACCTGTTATATGGCAAAGCTGTGAAAGCTTCTAGAATGGCACTGCCTGAAATGGCAGTTCCTAGTGGCGCGTGGTGATTCAAATTTAAATTTTAATTAGAATTAAATAAAATCAAATTTTCAGATCCTCATTCTCACTAGCCACATTTCAAGCCACCTGTGACTCATGGCTACTGTCCTAAATAGTGCAGACTAGAACATTCTTATCACGACAGAAAGTTCTCTGGGACAGGGTTGCTGTAAAGAAAAGAAGTAAATATGACCCGTCACAAGCACCACAGTCATACCATCAAGAGCTACTGACATGCGTCTAGGATTTGTTTTGAGAGCAGATATCTTTGCCCACATTGATGAACACATTTAAAAGTGCCCTTATTTCCAGTAGACAATAATCCTATTCAGTGCTAAATCAAACTGGCCACTGGCTGAGAGATGAGGCCTTCCCCTTGTAAGGTCCTTATCCATTTGAGCTAGTTGTACATTTTGTGATGTTGTTTTAAGCCAACTGTAATGTAGTTTTCCAAAGTGACGTTTGGAAAGCAAACAACTTCAAGGTATTAGCTTAAACCTGAGCTCATCCTTTATGTTCTAATCTACTGGCTTTCAGTTCCTCTGTCTATAAAAGTAATAACTCATAACAGTTTTGGCTGAATTCCTGCGCCCCTTCACCGGATCCAGGATTTGAAAAGTCTAAGTGAATAGAGGAGCTTATCATAAAGCATCTGACAGTGCATACATCACAAGGGTTTATTGGATAAAGATGTGATCCTGGTCCATCTGCTCCAGATATGTTACCACATTCTTATTCTCTTACAGATCACCTACAAAGCAGTCAGTTCCTTTGACCCAGAAATAGACTTATCCAATCAAAGTGGAAGAGTTTCAAAACTGGGAAATGAAACCCATTTTCTATTCTTTGGACTGTATCCGGGGACCACGTACTCCTTTACTATCCGAGCTAGCACAGCTAAGGGATTTGGACCTCCTGCAACAAATCAGTTTACCACCAAAATATCAGGTATTATATATACATTCATGAGTTATGTCTTTTATCAGAAGTCACATTTTTGTACTTTTTCGTTCCCATTGTCAAGGACACAAAGCTCATGCCTACTTACATATTGTATGCAGATTAACACTTCTGTACATAAGAAAATTAGATTCCTGGAATTGAATGAAATACTGCAAATTCTTATCATTCGGGAGCTTAAGATCCTCCTGCATTAGGAAGTAGCCATGTCTTATCAGTTTGCATCAGAGGATGTGAGCATGGGTGAAGATTCTAGTCTCTATGCTCCTACCCACTTCACAGTGCAAGTTACAAGAGCAGCAGTGTTGGAAAGATCTCTGCAACAAGCTGTGAATGATTGAGTGCTCAGCAGAAAGACAGCATTATATGGAGTCTGCTTCCAGAAGGATCAGCCTTTCTTGGGACCTTCACCATTAGTAGTTGCACACCCTTTGCAACGACAGAGAGGTGGCACCCGGCACTTAACAGCCTCCAGCTTTTTGCTGGTAGAGACTCAGTTATGCCGTCCAACCAAAGACATAATTTGAGAAGAATTTCTGGGCATGTGCAACTGTGCAGAAAATGTCTTTGTGCTTCAGACTAGAGGAAATGGAGTTACCATCTGCTATGGGATTTGTAACAGCAATAAACACAATTCCATGGATGTTCCTTTTTTCCATTCTTTTCCCCTTTGGGTATGAGTGGGGGAAGTATTTGAGTTTTGGCTTTGCCTATTTTGATTGGGGGTAGATGAGCAGGAGGGGGGTGAAGGAAGTAACTCTTTCAGTCAATCAGTGTTAGCTAAATAATATTTAGCCTGATTTTCGTATCTACTGTCCCTCATTTCTAGTTCTTGGAAAGTTTTTTGCTTAGAACTAGAGATAGGGAATTGCTCACAGCTAGAGTACTATAAGCATTATTCGGTTTGGACATTTGGTTTTAAGTAATTATAACTTATGGTGAAATTTTTGATCATGTAAGATTTTATTTCTAAGCACAAACTCAACTTGAAGTTTAACATATGTTGATATTTCATAGAAAGCATTAGGTGATAATATGGGGAGTTGGAAGAAGAGGACATCCTTGAGAGGTTAGGAAATGGCATAGTTTGTAGAGCTGAATGAGTAGAGAGACCACTAGATTTGCAATCAGAAAATATGGCTTCTGGTTGTAATTTCCCATGTACTTCTTCTCTGATCTTGATCAAGTGCATTGATACCTGGATGTAATTAAGATGATATCATCTGCTGCTTGAATTTATGATGGAGATTAAGGTGGGAATGTGTGCCAGAATATGTATCTCCAAGCCCCTGTCCCCCCCTTTTCGGTGTGGTATAGTTTCCCCTATGGAAACTATATTTCAAAGATTATTATCTTTTTTTAATGTTAATTCTTGGGAGAGAGAGACAAGAGTCTGAGCAGGGGAAGGGCAGAGAGAGAGGTAGACACAGAATCTGGAGGAGGGTCCAGGTTCCGTGCTGTCAGCACAAAGCCCGACATAGGGCTCAAACCCAAAAACTGTGAGATCGTGACCTGAGCCAAAATGGGACGCTTAACTGACTGAGCCACCCAGGTGTCCCTCAAAGATTATTATCTTTAAGAGGATGTTCTTTTAGAAAAAATAATTCCTTTTTTACTACTTTTGTTATATAAAAATTCTGGTTGGTAAAAGTCTGACCAGTGTTAGCCCAGCAAGTTTATACAGTTCTATCCAGAAACAGAGACAGTTGACATTTTAGTTAGCCTGCACAGACTCATCAAGAATAACTATTTGATTTTTATAGTTCAAAGAAAATTACAGTTTATGGGCCCCAATTTTCTACTTTCGCGGACCTCAAATAGAGAACTATTCTCTATACAAAATGTAATTCTGTGTTATGAATCGGAGTTAATTTTTAATAGAATTGGAGTTAATTTTTAATGCTGAGAAAATCCAATAAATGGAAATGAGATATAACCCATGTCTCTTACATAAAAGCTTTTGATATAAGAGATTTTTTGAAAACTATATTTGTAAAAAAAAAAATTGATCCCTAGTGTTCTCATCAGGTACCTACACCTGTGGGTCTTAAAAAGACTGTGTGCCCTCCCACATGAAATGATTTTTCATGAAATGATTTCTCTTGTCCATGGCGATGACAAAATTACCGAAGAGCTCTGTCGTTATCTTCTCATAATAAGACTGAACAATCTAGAAAACAAAGAATGGACTTGGAAATAGGATTCACACAGAGTGGAGAAAAAGAACTAACATTTGTAGAATTATATTTGCCTGGCTCTCTTTATTATCTCTTTGAAGTCCCATAATAACCCTAGAGGGTAATTTCTCCTATTTTGAAAGAAGAGTAAACTGAAGTTCCAGAGATAATTGATGTGCCTATGCTCTTATGCTGATTAAAACAAAACAACAAAAAGTCAAACCCTAAGCCTTTCTTACTTCAGTTCCCATATCTTTTCCACCTGCCTGCTCTCCCTGAGAGCCCACTAGTGGTCACTAATTTCAACAAGCCTCTCTGGCTCCCACGGTCCTCTGAAGATCCCTAGATCTCTGGCACACACAGAAAGTCTACCATCTTGATTTTGTCTACCAGCTTGAGGGGAGAGCTATAATGGTCAGTCTTAGGACCCTAGTGATTATTTTTTAAATATTCATTTAAAGTAATTTTTAAAAGCATTCCTACCAATCAGTACACAAATTCTAAGTGCACAGCTCGCTGACTACATCCGTTTAGCGAGAATGCAAATCAAGACATAATGTTGCTAACACCGCTGAGCCCCCTCATACTCTCTCCCGACTTAAACTCAAGATCAAAGAAGTCAACATATATTGATTGCTTCTAGCAGTGTTTCCTGATGTTCTGTGTAGGGCATACATGTAAAGGCTGCCTGTAGACGGTTCATAGCTGCAATTTAAGTGCACTGTGTTCATAATGTTCTTTGCAAATGGAACTAGGAAGCAGAAATAATGAGTCTTCCATCTCACACATTCTTCCCCCAGCACCCTCTATGCCGGCATATGAACTGGAGACCCCTTTGAATCAAACGGACAATACAGTGACAGTCATGCTGAAACCTGCACACAGCCGGGGCGCACCTATCAGGTACTGAGCCGAGGAGGGGTGGGCTGGCTCTAGAGAGATAGAAACTAAAATCAAACTGATTCATTTCTTGAACATGTTTCCTGGGGATTTGCTACAAACATCAGTCAGCATGTAAACCCAGTATCTTTATTAGCTCTAATTAGATCCAAAAGGGAGAGTGCTTTGAAGTGGGGTGATCAAGTATTGTGTACGGAGTTTGATTCAGATACAAGGGCGTTGTTCTTTGAAGATAAGGAACAAAAACCGTAGTCTGTGGAGAGGTGGCTGTACTTCTAAAAAGTAATTGCTTGCTGCAATTTAGTTACCCAAGGGCAGATGACATTTTTATCCCAAGTTCTGTTCCTTAAATGGACCTTTGTGGGGTTTTTGCTTGTTTGTTTGTTTACTTGGCCTTTTACGTCGCTTAACTTTTCGTAAATTGGATAATTTCTCCATTGAATAAGTGATATGTAGTTATTTTTTGAAAGAAACATGATTAGAAAGAGCATTGTGAAGTCTTTATTTGAACATATTTAAGTTTATTACCAACACGTAGGCCCCATTTCTCATTCCATGATGATTTATATAGCTGAGAAATTACCAAGTGTAACTTTTACAGTGAAGAATAAAATAAATTTATTCTGCCTAGGAAGGAGCAAAGGAATGCCTGAATAACTCTTATGAACTTGTCATAAGCTCATTAATCTATATAAAAAATTTCTACTTGTTTCAGAGGGATTTAGATATTCTGTACTATCAGAATAGATTCTCTTCAAAATAACCTATTATTTTGAATAGCGTACTCCAAGGAAACATTTACATTCCCATTTAAGGCTATATAGGGTTTGTTTGCCATATTCCTTTTGGAGAGTTTTACTCCGTTAACCTTTTGAAACCTGGCTCTTTTTGATCACGTTTTCACTACAATATCATAGGACAATCAGTTGGACTTCTTTCTACCTGATAAGATATGTACCAAGTTTCAATTCATGGAGTTAGGAGTGAAAACAGAAGAGCATTAGTTGATGGTAAAGTCAGATTAGGGTAGGATCACAGAGATTTTTGTTTGAAAAATCTACATAATTTTAGTCTATTCTGTTGTTGAGTTAACATAGTAGTAGTTCATGTAAGGGATTTAGGCCTACCATTCCTAAGAGCAGTTTGTGAGAACACTGTAAAATAAGTGGATGCTCTATTCCGAATTTAAGATAGGATTACTGCTAGAAAAGTATAGCCCCGACACTACCTTGGCCCTTTGGGTTGACTTGTGCACGGCGTTGATGCATTGCCCAATTCTGAATGACCCAAGCCACACACTCATTAGATGGTTGACCAAGATCCAGGGGTACCTGTGGCCGTGAATCAGACTTGGTTTCACTCTGGAAAGCTGAAGTATTATTAAGTGACAAATTGATGCTCTGGCCAAGGCCTTGAGAGCATCATTTTCTTGTGACCAATTTAACAGTTGCCCAGACTCAGCAATGTGGACTTTTAGGACAGGGGTCAATGTTCTCCTGCAGAAGTATCATGATAAAATGAAAGGGCCACTCGCTTTCAATGCCTCCAAATGGAAGGAATCTGAAATCCTAACCATTTCTCCAAAACAGCCAGTTATTCCCTATTCTACTTTATTCTCACATAAATTCCTTTTCATTTTCTATTCTTCTCACCTTTTTTCCTTCAGACCCTTCCTTAGTCACATTTTCATCTACGTCTCTGTATAGATCTTTCCAAGTCTGAGTTTTCAAATAATATTCCTTTGGGCAATCTACATTAGCCCCCTCCCCAATTTTCCTTTCCTTATTTTTATAAAGTGCTTTTTGCTGTCCAAATTACTATTCATATTTTCTACCATATGCCTTGTTGTTTTCTTTTACACCTTTCTAGTTGTTTTTGGAGACTCTGGAGCCTTAACTAGTTAGTTAATTGGAGATATCCTTAGGCTCTTTATTCTTATGTTATAAAAATACACATTCAGATACTTGTCCAAGTGTCCAAAATATATAGCTTCACCCCAGTTTTATATCATTTCATAAGGGCCACTCTCTGACTCGGCTAAGGTTTCAGTTTATATTAGCACACCTTCTTCCACAGCTGTCTTAATGCGCTATTTCCAAGCTCATCATTGATTAGACATCTTGTTAGTGGCTAAACATTCCTTGAATTTGCCAGGGTCACTTTTCATTCTGTCTCTCTTATACCTTCTTCCACAATGTTAGCATCTTGAAATTAATAAATGTACTATCTATGTAGATTCAAAATCAGTTCTTATGGGATACTATTAAGTAAGCATTACAGGCAAACCCACCACAGATAGCACCTTAAGTGGAAGGATGCTTATCTTCAATGGGCGAATTTTATGGGCACAAATTTGAGAAGGGAAATTATCTCGACCTCACCTGTCAAAAAGTTGTTGTTTTGTTTTGTTTTGTTGCAGAAAAGTGAATATTCTCTCCAAGGGATTTGGTATTATAGTACAACATAATGGGACTGATTATCCATTGAGTCGATGTAAGACCAATATATCTAGAAAGACTAGTTTGGAAAAAATGTCCGTAATACTCTCAAACTAAATGGGGTATATGAAAATTTTCAATTTCATTTAATGTTTAGAGAAATAAGAACTCTGATTAGGGAATCATAGGGACCTAAAATATAAAGCCATAATGTAGATTAAAACATTTGAACACATCTGGAAATTTGCAAAATGCACATGTAATCAAACTGCAATACAAGAAAGCTTTTCCCAAATGATAAGATAAATACTAGAAGAAGGAGGGAAATAAAAGTGAACATCTGTTTGCTTTCCTCGATTTTGCACAGTATTATGTGCTCAAAAATACTGTCATTGTGCGATTTCCAAAACCAATCCTTTCAATTGATTGGATTTTTCTTTAATCCATAATCGTTGGTGTTAAAAATTCAGTCCTGCTTCATTTAGGCATTTCACTAAGGAAGATGGTTCTGCATTAATTCCACTACAAGCCCTCATTTTGCTTAATGCAGATTCTTAAAATTGCACCAAACTCTCAATGTAAACAATTGTTGTCTTCTTATTGATCAACACTCTGTCACATAAAATTATTTCAGTCCCGAGCTGGCCAGGAAGAACAGAAATTCCATCATTCCAGCTAGTAAACTAGCACCTAGGACAGAATTCTAATGTCTGTTCATGGATCCCATTTTTTTTTTCTTTAATAAGACCAGGAAAAGCTTAATTTTTCTTTGACTCACTTAGAACCACTTCATTTCTCTCTCTCCTTCTCTCCACTGTTCATTACATGCAGACAGAATCCAACAGAGAAAATCCTTGTAGTTTGCCAGTAAAATAGAAGCTCTAAATAATGAGTGTTACACAAACTATGTGCTTTTCTTGCACTTAACAAAAATGCTCTCTGTGATTTTACTCTTGTGATATATACATGCTGTGTGCAATATCCCTCATTAATGATGTTTTATGCATTCTAATGGTCTACAGCGTGAGACTCCATCACATGGCTGAGCCTTAGGTGATGGTGTTTTCAAATGACTCTCATTTTTGTTCTTTAGGCATTGTTGCTTCAATTTATTCATAAATGTTTGGGAGCTATATGTCTTCTTAATTAAAACTCAGTGCTTGAATATGTTAATTAAACATTTTGATATTCATTTCAGTAAAATGTTAGAAAATTACCATTTTAAGTACTCATTCTTTGATTCATTCATTCAGGAGAAACTACCAAGTGGGGAAAACGTCTTTTACAGTTGTCTGTCCATGGGGATGGGAGGGGGGCAGTCATCATAGCAACAACCAAAACATTAAAACAACCAAAACATAAAAACATGATGGCCTTAGACATGCAAATATACTTTTAAGTGATGGCAGCCACCTTGTTCTTCTAACAAAACTAGTCCTAATTATTTTAATGCTGTACTTTTATTGTCGTTGGTAACTTCTTATACTTTGGTGGTCTTTACAATGAACGCTTCTTCAACAGTTAATATTGAAAAAGCAATTTGTGAAGAGTTCCCCTTGCTGAGAATCAGGGCCACAATCTTAAAGCAAATAGGAACTTCTCTGCATTATGAGTGGGGAAGAGATGAGGGCATAAGGAAGGAATGGAAGAAATATTTTGCCTTATTTTTTTAAAGCCTGGGTCCTGGCAAGTAAGATTTCAAATGAGATAGGAAATATTTTCTGCTCGTAGAATACAGGCATAAATGTTTTCTTCATCCACAATGCTTTTGATTTTTTTGGAAAAAGACCTGTACCATATAAAAACTTCAGCTTCATATATCAATCAAGAATTTATTTATTTTTATATAACATGGTGAGATTTTTATTAACTAGATTTCACCTTGAATTCATTGCCATGGTAGACTTTACCAATATGTGGCGTTTTCATTTAACTCCTGTCATTTTTCCCTGGTGCTCCTTTGCCTTAGATAGTTAGCCAGCAGAACATGTACAGATCTTAATGCCTCATTGTTAACTTCTAGTATTTCTTGATTTACCTGAACTACTCATCAAATATTCTTTTGTAACAAATCAGACAGATAATTAAAAATGTATTCAAGGATGCTATGTTGTCTCATAACTGGGCTCTTTGTCCTTTGAAAACTCTGTGCTATGTTCTTAGAACAAGGTGAAGGACAGGTTTTCATTCCATTGAGGATAAATAGTAAAGTGATTGTATGTGTTTTAAGAAATTTGTTACACTTCCTAGAAATGTTTGATTTGATCCTGGAGCTATGGAAAATGAGATTTATTCTTCTTTCTGGCCATCATCTTGCACTCATGTTCCCAGCTGGTGGTCACACAGAAGTTTTTGTTAAAGGGATTCAGCCAGAGAGTGTCAGAGAGTCTATGAAAACTGCCGCCTCAGATGGACGGAGAAATGGATCTTTTCACAGTAAAAGCAAGGAAGGAGATCATTATGACTAATGAATGATAGGAGATAATCATGCATCTTGTTTGAAGAAGTTGCCTGTATTAGAGGGGACCTGGGCGGCTTAGTCAGTTAAGTGTCAGACTCTTGATTTTAACTCAGGTTATGATCACATGGTTCATGAATTTGAGCCCCATGTCAGGCTCCATGCTGACAGCACAGATTCTGCTTGGGATTCTCTCTCTCCCTCTCTGCCCCTCCCCAGCTCTCATGCTCTCTCTCTTTCGCTCTCTCAAAATAAATAAATAAACTTTTAAAAAAGTTTTCTATATTAGAAATTATACTTGCTGGCATACAGTTAGTTATGGTTTAGAAAGTTTTATATTCGGATGTATGAACCAAATACCAATTTAAAAAAAGGGTTTTTCTAAGGCAGCAATAATCCATTTGATTGTCTACCATGAATAAGTCCAAGGAAAGACATTTTTACTCTATGAACACCACCTGCTTAGACATCCCACTCTCTTCTGCTTCATGCAGGGAGCCTTTGAGCAAATCAACATGATGAGGTTCTTGTGAGGATTAACAGAAGTAGTATTTTTTATAAAAAACACTCCAAACTATAGGGCATCTGGGTGGCTCAGTCCGTTAAGCGTCCGACTTCAGCTCAGGTCATGATCTTGCAGTTCGTGGGTTCGAGCCCCACATCGGGCTCTGGGCTGACAACTCAGAGTCTGGAGCCTGCTTTGGATTCTGTGTCTCCCTCTCTCTCTCTCTGCCCCTCCCCTACTCACACTCTGTCTCTCTCTCTCAAAAATAAATAAGTGTTAAAAAAATTTTAAAAAACACTCCAAACTGAATTTCATACATACTAATGCTATATAAGTGTTTTTTTTGTTTTTTGCTGCAATACTTCCAAACTGTGTTAGTAAGTGGTTTGTGGTGTAATCCTCCCCCAACCCCATAGGATAAACTCTGGTTCTCTAGCTTTTCCTTTGTTTGTGTCTTTATTTTTCAAATCTAATATCTTAATTTTACATGAAAAATAAAGAATTTAACAATTGTCTCTATCAATAAAGTCATAAATAATAGCATTACAATAAATTCTGATATCTCTACTACATTTTAAAATTTGATTATATCTGGCTACCCATTTATGTATCCATTTGCAAGTCTTTAGGAATTGATATTATAAATAGGTAATGAAGTCTTCCCTGCTCCAATTCTGTCATACAAGTCTTTAAAAAGGTTAGACGTTTCCCTGTTGGCCCCTGAATCATTACCTAATTATGGTTATGGCCATCTCTACTGAATAAAGTTAACTATAGAACAAAAGGAAATGGATCTTCTGTTTATAACCATCCTGAAAGTGAAATTCACAGTATGGTACCAATGGAGTCAGTGAGACATGGAACTTATTGGGCTCAGTGAAGTCTAATGTTCTGTTCACCCTTGAAGAATCTTCTTCCCCTTCCTTAAAAAAAGAAAAAAATACTTGTGATTCAAGTACCATTTTATGGTCATTTAATCATTATGATTATGTTAGAATATGTTAGAATTTATTCCCTAGGTTCTAAAAATTATCTTTTTAATCCAAATAGAGTTGTCCAAGAATTTGATCCTGGGTCAGAGGAACCAGCTAAATAGTGATTTGCAGATATTTTTTTATTATTTATTCCACCAAATTTTATCCCTTTATTTTCTTGTTGGAATGACTATTATTTTGAGAAAGGAAAAACTATACTGTAAAACCTCACAATGAAGTTTACCTTAAGTTCTAAAGATTCTGTATTATAAATTGAAAAGGAGCTTCATTTTAAATTAGCCTATTATAAATCCATGTGTAATTTCCATATCTAAAGAAAGCTTTGCCCTACGTTAATTAGAAACTACTGAATCTGTCAATAATTGATCAAGATCATTGTGGACGAAGACATAAAATAGTGTCAGGTGTCATGCATAGCCTTCTAGGCAGGCAGAATCACTCTTTCCTCCTTTGGCATATTCTAAAAAAGAAAGACTAATATTCAAATAATTACGCTGTTTTATGTGTCACATAAATTGTGGACCTAACTTTTAAAATGAGCCACAGGATATAGGGAAAGGACATACTCTGAAGTTAAATAAACATAATTTCAAATCCCAGCTCCCTTAACGACTAGCTATGTGGCTGTTACACGTTTCTTAACATCTCTGAGCCTCAGGTCCCTCATCTTTGCAGAGCAAAATAATATCACCTCATCTCAGGGAGTTGTTAGGATAATAGTTATTAAGTACTCACTAGGTTCCAGGCACTTTACTGAGTACCGGGAACACAGAGGAGCCTGTTACGGGCTCTCTTCTTCAGGAGTTAGCAATCTAGATATGAGTGACCAGTGTGTCCTCTGGCCCCCTGTTACAGGGATAAGGACTGCCACAGTGAGCCCAAGGGGAGGAGTATACACAGGAGGGTCACCTAAGGCTTCAGAGGAACCAAGCAGCTGAATCTTGCAGATGGATATTGTCCAATGTCTGTCATGCATGTATTTCATGGGAAGGTATTTTCAGGAGAGGTTAAGTGAATGACAGGGAATAAATAATGGGTAAGACAGATGAATTCCAAAAGGCCAAGGAGGACTGAGCAAATTGGCCTCATCTGGGAATGGGAAGGGTGTTACAGTTACAGCAGGGGATGAGGGGTTGGGGAGCCACAAGGGAGATCGGGGCTAGATTGGGCACCCTTATGCTCCATGCCCGGGAGTAGAGATGGAGCCTTCAGGGCAGTGAGTGGCAAGGGGAAAAAAAATGTAAGGAAGATAAGCCCTCCAGTGTCCCAGAGAAGGAACATAGGAGGGCTTATGAGCAAGTGCAGCCAGTGGATGTGCTGAGCCCTACCACTGTTCCTTTTACTGGGCCCAGTTAAGACATAGCTAACCTTTAGGCATGAAGGGAAGGGGTCTGGTAAGTGCCACATGCCAGTTTTTATTAGAGACAGGATTTAAGGGAATCAAAAACATTTAGTCCTTTTTAGAGGAAAACACATATTAACTAACCAAAGCAATTAGTGATATGAAATGTTCAGAGTATTGTTAAAAAGGACACTAGAACACTAGAAACTGAAAGCCAGTCTTAGCAATGACTATCTAGTACTTTTTTGGAAATTACTAATTGTATGAATTTTTTTTAACATTTACTTATTTTTGAAAGACAGAGAGAGATAGAGCACTAGTGGGGGAGAGCAGAGAGAGAGAGAGGGAGACACAGAATCTGAAGTAGGCTCCAGGCTCTGAGGTGTCAGCACCGAGCCGGATGCGGGGCTTGAACCCACGAACCATGAGATCATGACCTGAGCCAAAATCAGATGCTTAATTGACTGAGCTATCCAGGCACCCCTGAATATTTTTAAATATCAGTTTTCATAAGCAGTAGAAATGTGGCATTATTAGTCCCCTCTTGCTGAGAAGCTTCTGGATCTTTCTCTTTTTGTTTCTCTCTAATTTCCTTTTGGCCTGGGCCTGTGCTAGCTGCTTTTGTGATGATTATTATTTGTACTGGGTTGTATATGCAGTGTCTGCTGAATAGACACAGTGGTGTCTTTGCCTACTGAAAGCCAGAGTAGGAAGCCGCCTCTGAGCACCAGTATGCTTAGTAGATGTCTGTGGTTAGTTCTTGGCTGGGACCAGGGAAGACCCGAGTGTTTGATCATATTATATCTTGTTCCTGCAATGCCCAAAAGAACCCTTCCTTATCTCTCAAAAGATAGGTGCCTGGGATCGGAACTACAGATTACATGAAAGCCTTTGAATATCATGTAGAGTAGAGGCCAAAAGCTATTCATGACTGTCTCCCTAAAGGTGACAGCAGGTAGTTCTGCACCTTCCCCGACCCAGACTGATCAGCCGCCCAGAAACCATCCATCAGGGTGACAGAGGTAGGCATACAGGTTGACCTCACTTTCCCCTGACCATAGCGAAAGATACATGCTGCTTCTTTCCCCCATCTATCTGCTCCATCTAAATGTTAACAGTGAAATCATTGACAGGTAGTCTTGGTTGTATACCCAGAACACCAAAAAGTTGCAAAGGCCTTGAACTGAACACTGCATCCCCTTAGTTATGAATCACAAAGCCGCCATGCCATTTGCTCTCAGGAGCTGCCATGTCTTCCTAATCACATTTATTGATTCCAGGGAATTTAAGGGATGAATTTCTAGAGGTGTTCAGAGCTAAGACTGATGATGGCCTTGGGGAGCGAGGGCCTTGGGGAGCGAGGATCTTGGAAACTTTGACAAAGACTAATTGATTTGACTATAAATGCCTCACTTTTACTTTTTTAAAGTGCTAACATCACATACAGTTGAGAGAGAAGATCCCAGGTTCTCTAAGAGGCTTGATCAAGTCACGTACGGGGCAGAGAGAGAAGTCCAACCAAGAGTGCTGCTTACAGCCATTCGCTGTCAGAGCTGAGGAGCGACCCAAAGACGATCTGACCACTTTCCTCACATGACAGCACTTCTTAATCCTATTTCGGGGGCATAGCCATATATGGAATGGTGTTTTACATCATCCTCTTCAGCGGAACATTTCATTAACCAGCTCTTACAAATACCTTCACTATAATTGTTTATGGTGAGAACACCAAAGCACACGAAAATATTGATATACCTTCTGTTTCATCAAAAGTGATTTTATTAAGTGTATTATTATATGATGCTTGATGGTCACCTGTATTTGGTTTTCAGCTACTTAACCAATACTCAGTCCCTCAACCTGTTTGGTAGCACAACGATAGGGAGCAATATGAGTTTTCCCATATCACCACATCCCTTTTGTGTTGTTCTCTGTGTCCCAGTTATTCCACTTTCTCTGCTTTACCCTGAAAGTGTTTTCCTTTTTTTTTTTTTTAATGTTTATTTATTTTTGAGAGAGAGAGACAGAGCTTTAGGCAGGGAGGGGCAGAGAGAGAGAGGGAGAAACAGAATCCAAAGCAGGCTCCAGGCTCTGAGCTGTCAGCACAGAGCCCGACGCGGGGCTCGAACCCACGGACTATGAGATCATGACCTGAGCCGAAGTCAGACGCTTAACCGACTGAGCCACCCAGGCGCCCCAAGTGTTTTCCTGACTAGTGTCAATGTGAGTGTTTTCTGCTCAATGAGTAGTGTTCTCTGCAATTACGAGTATCAAGTTAAAATTCTTGCCAGTTCTAACCTTGCAAAGTGTTATAGGAAATTTCATGGTTGATATTTGTTATTATTTGTTCATTCTTCATTCTTTCACTAAATATCTACTGATCAAGCCGGATAGAAAAGTCCAGAGTACTCAAAGAGCATCCAACAGAGGATGAAACCCCAACAAGGGATCAGGATATGCAATATAAGCTGAAATGCAAAAGAGAAGTTGGAGGTAGCCAGTGAGGGGTTAGACGCCGGTGTAGGTCCACCCAGAAGAGGAACAATCTGTAGAAAAACCTGGAATGTGAGAAAGTAAAGAGACGTAAACAGTGGTCATCTTAGTAAATACAATTAAAAGCACACATACGGAAGAATGAGGTTTGGCCAGCACTCAGGAGTATTAATTAGATTTATGCATTTAATGCTGAAAGTGAGCATTTTCCTAGGCTAATCATTATGTAAAATATATGTAAATGTAATAGAAAATGCAAAATGATCACAAAATGATTTTCATAATTTAGTTCCTGAATATCATTCAGTACCTCAAACCTAATTAAGTGTGCAATAAATGTTTATTGAATTGAACCTCATCTTCTTGTGAGCAAAAGTAATTATCACTGAAACTTTCATAGATAAGAAGCCAAAGGACTGAAATCTCCTTTTAACTGGTTGGACATATCAGGAAGGAGAAGGATTTTAAATGTATATTTTCATCCCTAAATAAAAGTTAAATACCACGTCCCATCCATATAGTACAGAAGCATGAAAGAATATCCTACCTTTACCCTTGAATCAAATTTTTGTTTTAACTAGAAGAGAAATTCAGAAAAGCTACTTTCGAAGAAGCCATTACTCCAAATTCACATTCCATCAGGACTCCTTTGGACACTCTCCTGCTTCTTACTTCTCAAGGTCACTGACATCCCCCCTTTTCTCCTTTACTCTCAACCGTCTCAGCACTGCTTCAGCTCATACTTTTGCCTCCCTTGGCTCTCCAGTTCCCACCACACAGCATGGCTGCCAGGGTCTTTGGCTGTCTGACTTCAAAATCCATCAGGGTTTTGCCACTGCCCTCAGGATAGTTCCAGACCTTGTTTAATGTGGAAGGGGTCTATCATCCAGTCACTTCCTGGGGCAGCCTCCCCTTCAGGCCATCCTCTGGCTGAAAAGATGTAAATATACTCTCAGCACTGAGAATATGCCAGGTAGCATTTGGTGTATTTTTAGCATAGAATCTTCTTTCTTCTTCCCTCCTCTGCCTGCCTGCCACCCTCAACACATGCAAATCATGGGACTGTGGGATTTTTAGTATATGTGCTGCCGAAGCGAGCACGGGACTGTGGGATTTTTAATGGGGCAGAGATATGATTGCATTTGCACATTTGGCCACAGAGGAAAGAAGACTGACCCATGAGGCTTCTTGGTGGAAAGTCAACAGGTCCTCTGGGTGGGTGTGTTGGAGCCATGGCCCCCACCAAACCCAGGGGTTATTGGGTGGAAGGAGGCTGGCAAGTGCCTCCATGGTATACTCTGAGTTTTCCCCAGATGACTGAAGTTTTACTTAGAGTGAGTGGAATCTGATATTTCTAAATGGAAATCATTCATAGGACTTCATCTAATTAAAAGAACACTCAGGGGCGCTTGGGTGGCTCAGCTGGTTAAGCATCCAACCTCGGCTCAGGTCATGATCTCACAGTTCATGAGTTCGAGCCCCACATCAGATTCTATGCGGACAGCTCAGAGCCTGGAGCTGGCTTCGGATTCTGTGTCTCCCTTTCTATCTGCCTCTCTCCTGCTCGCTGCTCTTTGTCTCTAAAAATAAATAAATAAATGTTAAAAAAAATTGTTTATTTAAAAGGAACACTCTTCATGGACCAGACGCCTTGGGTTTGTGACCTTGGGCCATCCTGTGAACTTTTGAGTCTTTCTTCAGTTCTAACACTGTAGTCCATCATAGGCTCTGCCTGTCTCACAGCATTGTCATGAAGACTGATATAGACAACAGTTCTTTGTAAACTTAAGTACTCAAAAGCTTAGAACTATGGGAGCACCTGGGTGGCTCATTCAGTTAAGCACCTGACTTCAGGTCAGGACATAACCTCTCGGTTCATGAGTTCGGGCCCCACATGGGGCTATCTGCTGTCAGTGCGGAGCCCACTTCAGATTCTGTTTCCCTCTCTCTGCCCCTCCCCTACTAGTGAGTGTGCGCTTGCTCTCTCTCTCTCTCTCTCTCTCTCTCTCTCTCTCTCAGAAATAACATTATAAAAATTTTTTTAAGAGGTAAAGCTATGATATCAGTATTTGCTTAACAAAGCATGTTGACTAGATTGCTATTTAGTCTTGATTCCTTTATTCCCTGCTTTTGGTAATAAAACTTCAAATGTATGCATGTAGGTATGTATGTATTTGCTTATATTTTAGAGAGCATGTGCACAAGTGGAGGAGAGGAGCAGAGGAACAGAAAGAGAGAATCTTAAGCAGGCTCCATCCTCAGCTCACAGCCCAATGTGGGGCTCGATCCCACGACCCTGGGATCATGACATGAGTTGGAATTAACAGTAGGATGCTTAACTAACCGAGGCATCCCATAAACTTTAAATTTCTCATCATCACTTCCTTTTAACTTTTATGCCCATATACTTTGATTGTTACTTAAATAGGATCTATGTACTAAAGGTAACTCATATTTTCACAGTAATTTTATGGAAGCTGTAAGAACTGTGTGTGTGGTATTAATATTATATATTCATTCTGTAAATACAGCAAAGTTTCAGAAGATCTTTTGTTCCATCAGCCACTATTGGTTAGAGTAGTTACAAATAATAGCTCTTTCCTGGGAAGGAAGATACAAAGGTATTTAGAATCATAAACAATGCTGCCAACCACACTGTGCAGTTTGATGGTCCTGGGTTTAAATCCTGGTGTTTGTTTGAGCTGTAACCTTGGATAAGTTGATGTCACTTTTTTGAGTCTCATTCTCCTCATCAATTAGATGTGAATAATAATCTACCTCAAAGGACATCTTTAATGACAGTCAGCCAAGCACTCAGGATGGTATCAACACAGATGTTATCTGCTCAACATAGGAAAGCTTTACTTATTTATTACTGACATTATTCTGGCATTTAATGATGGCAATAACAATAACTGGGTAATGTGGTGGCCCCTTTTCTTCTGACCACATCTTGAAAAACTTTTCCAGGTCCTACTATAATATTCCTGAACCTCAGTTATGATCCGAGCAGTATGTCATACCAGAATAATAATTATGATAATAAAAAATGAATAATCATTGAGACTTGGAATGACTAGCTATAAATGCACCAAGCCAAGGCTTGGTCCTTTATGAAATGATTTCTAACTGTCAAGAGCAGACTTCTTGCAGACTCTAGCATCTGCAGGCACAGGAGAACTGAAGTCTGGGGAGGTGAACGGCCAGTGCTTTCCCTGCACAGCACCACGTGACCAGAGAAGCCATGTGAACTTCAGGCACCCTCTTCCTTCCAGGAGTCCCCCCTCTCCCCTCCTCAGCCCTCAGACATCTTCCCTGCAGATTCTCTCTGGAACCAGTCTGGTTACACCTTCCTTTGCAGACATGAACCACTCCACAAATTAATATCCTCTCTTCATTGTCTCTTCTAGCGTTAAGAAAACATATTCATTACACCTTTAATTTTAGATTATGCTCATCAAAATCTTTGGGATTTATCCCTGTTACTTCATTCTTAGAAGTTAGGAGGATTTTTTTTCTGATTGTTTTCTTCTTCTTTTTTTTCTTTTTCTTTTTTTGGTGAAGCCCAACTCCATTAGAGTTTACTCAGTGTTTAACAGTACAGTTTCAAACACCTGAAGGACATGGATTAAACAAATTTGCTTTAGTGTATTGGATCATTGTAATCAAATTAATCAGTCTTTTTTTGTTGATGCGTATGTTTTTTCATTTCACCATTCTTAATAGTCTTCAGAGAATCAAGAAAAAAGATACCATTTCTTTTGAAATGCTTATTAGTGGCTTTTTAATTGTTGCCTTTTATTTATTGAAGAAATGAGAACTGCAGAACCATCATAAACCCTCTGGGCTAAATGTTCTTTTCCCAGTGTTTGAACCTTTTGAAAGGCTCTATTTGGTGCTAAAATTGTTTTAGGAAAAGAGTTCTAAATATCTGACTTCCAACCTAATTTTTTTCTTTTTTCATCGGGATACACATAGTCACAAAGACCAAAATGTCATTCAATGGTAAAACTTCAATTTTATATTACTATATTGGCTTGGGGTTTTTTTTTATTACTTATTATAGCTGAGTTGCAGCAGCGTGTGTTAACAAAAGGTGCTAAATCTCATATTACCACCACCACCATGCTTCCCCCACCTGATTTTAGGTGAATTTTATTGTATTAAAAAATAATACTCTGGATTCCTTTACCGCCAGGAAACAAAGATCATTTTTATTAATGTTGCTTCTAGGATGACAATGTCAGTCATCTCTTTGAAAATTCATTTTGGAAACTAAGTTTGTTCTTCAAGAACCCTTGAAAAGAAGCCTTAAAAATGGCAGGGGAAGATAATAATAATAGAGTAGATGAATTTGAGCATTTATACGAGGAAACTTAATTTAACTTTCCCTCAAACTCCATTTCAAACTTGCTTTTGTGCATGAAAATATAGCGCAAAGCTTTCCTTCCCCTATTTTTCAAATGTTCCTCTCTTCAACGTAATCTCCTCTGAAGGATTCTATGTATTAGATCAGAGCTCCAGTCTTATTACCAGGGCCCCGAGGGCAGGTGCACCAGCGAGCACCGGCCCCCGCGCTCAGCGAGGCCTTCTGCAGAGAGAAAGGCAGCTTGTGGACCCAGACGGGCGGGAAATGGCTTTCAGGGCCAAACCCTGCAACCACGCCCCCCGCGAAAGCACAGCAACGCCCACCTGGAGTTATGTTGATTTGACCTGCATGATTAAAACGGACATCAATTGAAATCCTAAAAGTAAGACATTATGGATCTTGTAACCCGAGGAGTGATTATACAGGGCAGGAAGAGAAGTTCCAAATGTGCCTGACGGTGATTTGGAGAGAGGTAGAGTGGAACAGCGCAGGACTATGTGTCCCTGGGCGTCTTCATCCGCCCGCCCCCAGCCAGCAGACACCACTCTCGGTGCTTGGCCCTCACCTTAGGCGTCCTGGCGGCCGCGGGAGTCAAGACGAGGAACCCTACTCGTCGTCACACCGTATGGTGCACTTTCGCCAGGACTGGGCAGTATCGAAATTGTAAGAAAAGCCCTGCCACTTTTGGAGTTGCTCTTGCGGTAACTCGGGGAACTCTTGGGGCACACCGGCCAGGACTTCAGGAGGCATCCAAGCTGCGACACAGCCCACTCCCTGCAGTGTTGTGTAGTCTGGATGTAGGGTCCTTGTGGGCCCTTGGAAGCCGTTGCAAGCAGTCATTAGTGCGTGTGTTGGAAAAGCTTGTTGGAACTTTGTTTGCTCACGTGGTTGGAGAGAATGGGGATTGTGTAGGGAATCTAAAGACGTTAGCTTATTTGTCCCGTTCCTTCATGTTTAATTTGGGGAGAACGCTGGTGGCCCTGGGCAGTACCGCAGTCTTTGGGTGTTACTGGTGGTAGTATTTGGGTACTAGGTCCAGCCTAGATGTGCTCAATGAAGCAGGTGCTCTAAGACATGGGCATAAACACTGTCACTCCTCCCCTGTGTTCCGTTACACTTGGGTTGTGTACATGCTATGTGTGTATGTGTTACATACAAACTCATGTCCCTGTCACAGCAGTTGGAGTGACCTATTTCTGATACCCTAAAGCTGGTCTTCAAGGATAGGGACAGTCAGTGCCTGACTCCTCCTTTTGTTCCTCCCCTGTGCCTGGGACAGTGCTTGACCCATGATATATATTGTGAAATGGGAGGGTAGAGGACACAGAAATGAAATAATTTTCTAATCATGTATTGATGTGGAGAGTCACCTGATCTTGTGCCAGGAGTTATAAGATATCAGAGCTTGAAAGGACCTTACTGCTGAGTCGATGTTTTAGTGGCAAAGCTGGACCCAGTTGCCTGTGGTATGGAGACTCTCAGTTCAGTGTTCTCTCAAGGGCATGCCCTTTGGTTCACCTCACTGATGGTGCCATTTCTATTCCAGCTTACCTAGCCTGCAGTGTTAACGACTTTTAGGGACTGAAAGATTCTGAATTGACTATAATACAAACATGCAATAATGAAAACATTTAGTGTGGCTTTGATGGTATTCAGTGTCCCTTGTTATTCAAATCACTAGCTCTATTTAAGAAAATACACTTTAATAATAGTAGCTGACCTTGAATTATAATTTTTATAATCATATGTTTTTTATGAAATTGTGATGATTAGATTATGGTTCACTCAAGTGAAATAAAATCTGCAAAGGAAAACGTCTTCATTTGTTAAAATGGGGAGAAATCCGTCTTAAAGAGGTTCCATCTAGGACTCATTTACTTGAAATTTGGTGCCTGTTGTGAAGATTAATAACAGGTGGCCTTTTACAGAGCTGCTCAGCCTGAGTCTAATGTTTTAGTTTTTACTTTATTATCCCAAACCTCCATAACTAAAGGATTTTTTCTTCCTGCCCTTTGTGCATAATACAGAACTGTAATTGACTTCATATTTCTCACCCAACCTTTCAGCTGTAATTAATATTTTATTATATCAGATTTTATCTAACTAGCAAAGCAGCAGGATACTGGGTGCACGCTCAGGCACACTTGCACATGCACAGTACATGCATACACACACATGCGCACACATAGGCACACAGAACAGTGGTAACTCACAGATGCAAGGCTAGCTCCTTATGATGAATTATGGCTGAGAGAACATAAAATATATTTGTGGTGCCCACAAATATTCCAAAGCAATTTGTGGCCAATCTTATCTAGAAGAGAGCAGGACAAAGAGAAATTAAAGTGGCTAACAGAATATTCAACCTCCCTGATCTATTTATGCTGTGTGGCATATTACCCAGTGCCTGCTGTCTGTGCAAAACTAGGTGCCAGTCGGCATTTCTGATTTAGTGAACAGGACCATGTTAGGTCAGCTCCTCACAGTGCTAGTATTATGTGAAGGACTCTGAAGAATCCTAGTCATGATGATCAACATGTTGAACATACTGAACTGACCTTTTTTTCCCCTGATTTTTAAGTGGTGATGATATTTTTAAAACTTAGTTTAGTTGTACTAGGTTGTTTGAATTATTAGGGTGTGTCATTTCAGTAAGTGCTGACAGGTTTAGGAAAAGGACCAAACCAAGAACAGGGAGAAAATAAATTCTGTGTTAGTGCATGCCAATAAACCTTAACCCCACATTTATATTACATGCTTTGCATATAATTTATACTTCATTTTCCATCGCCCTCCCCACCCTCAAAAATAATAATCTTCAGAAAGATAGTATTGCTAGTCTTTATTCTTTTTTTTGTACACATAGGAGAGATGGTTTTACCAAATTTGCAAACTAAACTAAAAGGCACTATGAGGTACTGTGAAATGAACAATATTCTAAATCCTTGAAATGATCAGAAGTGCAGACTTTAAAAGATTAGCAAAAGCAACAATGAAATGGATCGTTAACTTCTCTCCCTCTCTCCCGTTTTCCTCACCCCCTGTTCTGTTGTCCGGTTGGATAACCCTCCAATATTTTATGCTGATAAGAAATAGAATAAGTGGATAAGAAAAATGGACTTACAGCTAAGGGTTTAATCTTGAAATGAATTAAGAGCAAAATTTTGAAGTCAATTTCAACTCTTCAGCAGGCTTCTACTCAACGTCTTCAAAGTTAGAAAAAACCAAAAATACCTCATCAGATTTGAACTTTCAGGTTTAACAGAGTACATGAAAGATGTTCCAATGTTCTTTTCTAGGTTATATGTCATGTGCTAGTCTATATAAATGTAGATTTCTCATTCTCCTTTAAAAGCCTTAGAGTTTTGTTGTAGGAAAGCCTCGCATAAATTAAACTTTAAATTAAATTTCATTCCGTAAGAAAGTTATGATATAGTGATGTCACATTTTTGGCAGATTCATCTTCACTATGGATCATGCCTTCATACTGCAAATGCCGGAGGAACGTTTTATGTAACTTTAAATTCCAGAATAGTGGAATAAGGATAGGGACGGTGTGACTTTCATAAACAAAGGGAGCTGAGTAATGCATTAAAAGGATAATAGAATTTTAATTCAGCTCACTAAGCTAGAAACTTCTGCTTGGTTTTCCATCCTTGAGAACTTGCTCTTTTTAATCACCTTTTTAGAAAAACCATATTTTCAAAGCGACTTTTTGAGATTACAATTGTGGTTAGACAGATTTTATGAAATTCACTAGTGAAATGACGTTATTGGCACCAATGAAAAACATATCAGTCAGAAAGTTCTGTTGAGGTGCCATTGACCTAGGTGCCAATAATGTGTTAATTTCCGTCAGGGAGACAGCAATGTGTGGCAATTGGACAGCAGATAGGATTTAGCTATTTTTCATTAGCGCTTGGATGTTGATAAAGGGGAATAGAAAAGAGCTGCTTGACCTTTCAGTGCTTAAATTATTAAAGAGCAAATAGATTTGAGGTCTGGATGCTTGCAAATCTAATTTCTCTTGTGGAGCCAGGATGAAAAGACATTTTGGGTTTGAGATTGCTCTAGTCAACTTAGTTCTTCCTTTAATATATCTGAAGATGAGTAGATGGTGGCCATTTAAAAAGTAATATAACTGAAGTAGAGTGGAGTATATAACATACCAGCTGGCTAAAATGGGGGTCCACTAAATGATCATTTAATTCTCAAGTTTTTATCTCATCCTCGTAACAGTCCTGTGTGGAAAAATTATTTATTTTTTGCCTATATTCACTTAGATGATATTTAAATTACAAAACAAAATTTTCTCTCCTTAGGGCATGTCAACTATTACATTGTTCAAGTTAAAGTAGTGCCTGGCACATAGTAGGTCCTCAAAAACATTCCTGGAGTTAATAAATGAATAAATGCACACACAGCACAGCACACATGCTAGCAAAGCTGGGGGAAAGATGGATGGGAAGGGAGAGATGAAGGTCTGAGAAGTGGGTAGAAAAACAGAGAGGCAGCTTTTGATTCTCTCAGGGTTCATTATTTAATTCTGGGTTATCCTGAATAAACTTGCCATCTACCCTGCATTCTCTCTTCATAAAACCTGTTTCTTGATCATTTCTTCTTCTGTTAGCTCTTGGATATACAAGAAATGAATGCAAAATAAACTTAGTATTAAGTTTTAGTAAAGCAGAGCATATCTGTGATTACCAGTATATTCCTTCCCTACTACTACATATAATGTATATAAAATATACATTATTTCTGGATTGTATTGTGCTTTCAAATATATGTATCTCATGGCCCACTTCATTCCAAGTGTGCTGAGATATAGAGATGACTAAATTGTAGACCTTTGCCTCCAGGAACTTGAGGTTTTTTAAAAAATCTTGATAAATAGACACAAATTATTATTAGTCTTTACAGGAAATATGTTTTTGTGAGTGTGGAGCAGAGCAAGAGTATATCACAATGGGGGAGCAGATCATGAGCCCCTGACAGAGGGTTCATGAGAGAGTCTCAGTCTTTTTATGAATTAGGGTCATCTGCTGAGAGCAGCAAAATATTTTAGTGTGTTGTGGAGAACAGCATTTCAGTAACAAGGAATAGAGGACAAAGTGTTTGTGATACAATTCAAAATGGTGGGACTTGGACAGTGTGGAAGTGGTTGGGCTAGTCGTTCATCTCGAAGAGTTAGAAATGAAAAATGAGTAATCACTGTCAGTAACGGCACTGAGGTTCCTGGTTGGGATCAAGAGCTGAAGAGGACACCAATCAGGTGCTGGCTTCACTGCAAAGTCCAGGAATGTCCTCCCTGGAAATTATTAATAACTCGGAAAGAGATGGGAAAATGAACTGAGGTCAAAGATATAATTAGCATCTATAGCCCCATGGATGTGATAAGCGAGAAAGAATCTATACAATACTGAAATTGATTACGGGAAGTAGGTGGGGACCAGTTTGTGTGTCAGTTGTATCTGCAAAGCAGGGGAAGATGCCTACGGTGCACGCGGTTCAAATGAGCACCTTAACCACGACTTTTAACAGGTGGTGCTAGTACTGCCTTTTCTGAAGGTCATGAGACCACATCTGCTACTTCATTAGCTGAAAGCCCCAGACAGAATGGGCACTTCCCCCCCTGAACCTCAGTTTTTGCATCAGTAAAATGGGAAAACAAAGCCTACATGTGCAAAACTCCCAGCCCAGCACTTCCTGTATGGAATAATTTCTGCAAACTTTTTTCTTCACGTCTATCTTCACATTTCCACTTTGTCTAGCATATGGGTTTTCCAGAGTTGTTTTTAAAGTGAAATTTTGAAAATCGTGTCATATAGCAAATAACTTGGAAGCGCTGATAGAAGGAAGCCAGTGTTAAATATCATTTTATGTAATGGAGAATCCCTTTGCAAAGCAATTAATTATTCCTTTGATTTATCCATTTTTTGAGAGTAGTTCTTGCATGCTGAATAAAAGTATAAAATGCATCTTATTGATCTAACTCTTTTATTTCATTGGAAAAAAAATAAGACCCAAAGGAATTAATTTAAAACCCCAGTTGTTAGCAGAATTCGGATGAGAGCATAGATCAATGCGAGTGCCACTCTCTCCCCACCCCACAAAAGGCATTCCAGAAGAACACTCACATATTCTTAGTGCTGTATGTTTTTAGTTGCAGACTCGGTTAAACTTCTAAATGAATCAGCTGTTGTCTGCATTGTGCTGTCTTTTACTTTGATCTTGACCCCTTAATCTTGCTATTCTATGACTTGATACTCTGTTTAATATTTGCTGCATATCCAACTACTCCAAAACTCAGCAACCTAAGGGGCGCCTGGGTGGCTCTGTTGGTTAAACATCCGGCTTCGGCTCAGATCTCACAGTTCGTGGGTTCGAGCCCGGCGTCAGGCTCTGTGCTGACCGCTAGCTCAGAGCCTGGAGCCTGTCTTCAGATTCTGTGTCTCCCTCTCTCTCTGACCCTCCTCTGCTCATGCTGTCTCTCTCTCAAAAATAAATAAAACATTAAAAAATTTTAAAAAAAAACTCAGCAACTTAAAATAACATTTCTATTTTGCTGCAATTTTGTGGGCTAGCAGAGGGTTGGCTGGGCCGTTCCCGCTTGCCGTCTCAGGATTGCCTTCCACGATGGTCCACGCACATGGCTGTTAGTGATGCCAGTTGTTTCCTGGGAGTTATTTGGGACTGCAGGGCAGAGTGCCTACAGGTAGCCTCTCCACTGTGGCAGGTTCAGGGTCATTGGACCATTTATGTGGTGGCTGGCTTTTTCTCCCTGAAAGCTAGCTTTCCTGGTGAACCATGCTGAAGACGCGTAGCCTTCTCTGACCAGCCCCTTGAGAGTTACCAGTTACCCCTTTGTTACATTCTTTTGGTTGTATGTAGTCATTAAGGTTGGCCAAACCCATTCTGTTGTTGTTGTTGTTGTTGTTGTTGGACACCTAAGCACTTTATTTTTATTTTTTTAATATAATTTATTGTCAAATAGGCTAACATACAGTGTGTAAAGTTTGTTCTTGGTTTTTGGGGTAGATTCCCGTGGTTCATCGCTTACATACAACACCCAGTGCTCATCCCAAAAAGTGCCCTCCTCAATGCCCATCACCCATTTCCCCCTCTCCCCCAACCCCCATCCACCCTCACTTTGTTCTCTGTACTTAAGAGTCTCTTACGGTTTGCCTCCCTCCCTCTCTGTTTGTAACTCTTTTTCCCCTTCCCTTCCCCCATGGTCTTCTTAACAGAAGAACAGAAACTTAACAGTTTCTCAAGAACCACATATGAGTGAAAACATATGATATCTGTCCTTCTCTGACTGACTTATTTCGCTCAGCATAATACCTTCTAGTTCTGTCCACGTTGCTGCAAATGGCATGATTTCATTCTTGTTGAAAAGTGTCATCAAGAGAAGTGTCAGAATTTGCAGATATATTTTAAAATCACCACTATACATGTAAGTTAAAATCTAAGTATACATGTAAGAAGTCAGGGAGAAGGGGGCAAGCAGTCCAAGTCCACTTTATCTTCACATGTGCTCTTGTCCGCCCTAGAGGCAGATGCTTCCTACGTGTGTCCTTTCATGTCAGACCCGTCATGCACTGAGAATTCTGTCAGATTTGCCAGAGCATCTTAACAGAACCAATAGAAAGTCTCTGATGTAAGGAAGCTAGGAAGTAAGAGTCCTATTTCTTGCTTTTATTTATTTATGTTTACACCACACTCAGAATTCGCATTATCATTACATTGTGAACCTACCATACTACCTGTCTACTGAGCAATCATTCTGATGTTCTACAACAATGGATTTTTATTTGGACAGAATTACAGACTGAACAAGAGTTGCTGGATTGCATTCCCGTAGGTGTGCTCCCAGAAATAGGTGATTTCATGGAATGCACATTCAGAGTTCACATGGGCAAGACCCAAAGAGGGACATTGCCAGGCCCTTCCCAGGCAGGTGGGGATGGTAGGTACCTCTCCCCTGTTCTTCTTCAGCGTTGATTATCCTTATGAGCAACTCTAGGATTGCAACTTTATTCCAGGAAGTCATGGTGCTTTTCTGATACAGTGAGAAAAAGATTCACTTCCTTGCCAGAATCAATCGATTCTGGATTCAGTTCTTGAAAGCTGCTGTGAAGTTAGTTTCTCTCAGCATCAGAAACTTTTTTCCCCCACCAAAACTACACAAATGTTCATCATTCTCTTAAAATATGTATCTTCATAGAAACATGCATCTCTTCAAAGTTGGTCTCATTCTCCTACGGTTACTTCGAAATTCAGACATTGGAGTTGGGGGAGGAAGGCGGGTAGGTGCTGGAACTGCTGTCCATACAGCTGTCTTCAGAGCATGCCATCCCCTTCTCCTCTTTATATATAATTCAAATAACCCGGTTCAGGATCCAAGGACTTGGCTTTTGAAATTGTATTCTTTTTCCTCGGATCTCCTTATGTCCTCTCTTTCCACTGATCTGATATGGTGAGGAGCAAAAGAATGTAAGGAAATATGGGACGTTAAACCTTGCTCAACATGAATCGTTACGTACTGTGTTTTGTGACTTGTTAAAATGTCACCTGCATTCCTTCAGATGTCTTTGAAGAAAATAATACATTGCCTTTTTTACTTTTTTTAAAAATTTTAATGTTTAGTTTTGAGAGAGAGAGAAACAGAGCGTGAGCAGGGGAGGGGCAGAGAGAGAGGGAGACACAGAATCTGAAGCAGGCTTCAGGCTCTGAGCTGTTAGCACAGAACCCGAAGTGCGGCTCGAACTCATGGACCACAAGATCATGACCTGAGCTGAAGTTGGACCCTCAACCAACTATGCCACCTAGGCGCCTCTACATTGTCTTTTTAAAAATAAACTTACAATTAATATAATTTCATTTTTTAGGTAAACTGAGTTAATTTTCTGTTAATTCATCTTCATTTACATGTGAGAAAAACATTATTTTAGTGTCCACCTCACATAAACAGCAGATTTGTTATGTACGTATATAATTTTTAGTTTTGGTGAACTTTGTTTCCCCTCAACCACATTGTATTATTGGGGGTGAGAGAGTTCTTTTTTTTTTTTAAGATTTTTATTTTTTTTATTTTTGGGAGAGAAAATACGCTCATAAGCAGGGGTGGGGTAGAGGGAGAGAGAGAATCTTAAGCAGGCTCCACACCTAGCATGGAGCCCAATGTGGGGCTCAATCCCACCACCCTAGAATCTTGACCTGAGCCGAAATCAAGAGTCAGAAGCTTAACTGACTAAGCCATCCAGGCACCTCTGGGGTGAGAGAGTTCTGTGGAAGAATATTAAGCCCCTTCCTTCTCTTTCATTGAGCAAGTGTTAAGTGAGGATCTATTAGGTATTAAGCACTTCTTATTGACTATAACCAGTGTGTTAATTATTTTGGATATCCTATGGGTCCATGCAATTGAAGCCAAAGGGGATCGGCTCAGTCATCATAAAATATCACTGACAATACTTTTTTCCCCTCCTAGTGTCTATCAAGTAGTTGTTGAGGAAGAACGACCTCGAAGAACTAAAAAGACAACCGAAATCTTAAAGTGTTACCCCGTGCCAATTCACTTCCAGAATGCATCAATACTGAACTCGCAGTATTACTTTGCTGCAGAATTCCCAGCAAACAGTCTCCAAGCTGCTCAGCCTTTTACTATTGGTGATAATAAGACATACAACGGATACTGGAACACTCCCCTTCTCCCCCATAAAAGCTACAGAATTTATTTCCAAGCTGCTAGTAGAGCCAATGGGGTAAGTTTTATAGATGGATGTATACCTAGGCTATTTAGGGCTATTAATGAGAACATAGATTAAGGAAGAGAGTAGTAAGAAATAAAGTCATGCTTTTGTTGTGTTTTTACTTGGAACAAATGTATGGGTTTTTTTTTTTTTTTTTGGTCTTTGTAAAGTTATTTTCACCTAGAGAAATTTATGGAAAGAAATGAATATATCTGTATTTGTTTTGGTAGGGAGAATATATTCTCAGCATGATGGATTTTATTTTCAGTTTTTACTTGTTACCAAAAGTTGGCTAGCAATTCTGCTTCGCTTACTGTTTTACAGGGAAATAGTATAGCTACAACACATATATTCAGCTCATTTAAAATTTTGCGAGATACACAACATCTGTCTTTCTAGCATATTCTGTCCCATTTCTTTGGTTCCACAAGAGTTTATGCTTCCTAGAGCTGTAACTAAATTAGGTATCTTTTTTTTTTTCTTGAGAGAGAAAACAGCTTTAGAAAGATAAGATGAAAACAAAATAAAAACTATGGAGTCGTTCCTAAATTTTTTCCCCTTTCCTGTTCAGACCAACCCAGAACTCTGGTAAGACATTTAAGTCTCTTTAGCGAGTTTTCCAGACACCATGATGGTTTCCCTCCTTCACAGCATGGGTCTAAGTATCGTTGACTTGACTTTTGCCATGAAAAGGGGGGAAATCCAGGACCCAGAGTTCTTCTCCAGTAGTGTCTGCACAGAGAGCAAGCAAGGGTCTGGAGAAGACAGGGCTGCTAGGCAGGGACATTTTATGTGTAGCTCATTTGTCACCCGCTCCAGAAATGCCCACGGCCACCAGTCCGGAGCCAGAGAATGTATCTGAGCATGGTACAAGGAGTAATCATCGTGTGAGCATGTATCTAAGTGTGGTTCATCATGTGTCATTAACGCCACACTCGGAACAATGAGCTCTTTCCTTATCAGCGTTTAAATAGAACTATAGATATTTTTATCTGTTTTAAATAAAGCACGAATAGTGATTTTTTCCCCTCTTTGTTTGACACAGGAAACCAAAATAGACTGTGTCCGAGTGGCCACAAAAGGTAGGTTGAAATCGTGGGATGCTCTCCCAGTTTATGTCCTTTAAATCTTTAGATGGTATTTCAAAACTTCTTATAAGGTTAACTTTGTTGAAATTTGTGTCTATCTGTGGGTGCATGTATTAGAGTCTTAGCAGTTAATAGTATTTCATGTCGATACTTTTATTTAAATAAGGAGTCATGTTACTGTGTTCCAAGTAGTTTTCAATGGTTAGCCTTTTCAAAATTCTTTAAAATTAAATTAATGTTTATGTGCTTTCAGTACATGTTTTTTAAACCATAGTAGCGTATGCAGTAGTATTATGACTAATGAATCTTCATATGCAAAGTAGTAAAATACTGCCTGCTATTTTTAAGCAAGTACCTAGGGATAAGAGCTCTCCCAGATGGAGTCTGCGTGGGCTTTTTTCACCAAACACGGGGCAATTGAACCCAATAACTGGGTGATTTTAGTGGAGTTTCTATTTCCCAGGCCTGGTTAAAATCCTGAGAAAATGTGATCGAGGACGAGATGTAGAAGTGGCTGGAGTTCAACTGTCATAAGCTCACCACACACAGCCTCCTAAAGAAGAAAGTACGGTTGTGTGTGCACACATGAGCTGTAACGTCATCTCGTTAACCTTGGAGTGTGATCTTAACCAGGGCATGGGAAATGTATGAGAAAATGCTCTGACAAATAAAAAATCCCATATGGAAATGAGGCATTATAAATTAACACCTATAGTTCAATACACCCTCTCAGACCATCACAGTGACCATGACCATGATAAGTTCTGTGTGATTTAATTTAGAAATGACAGCATGAAGGCATCCTTGGGTCTGTGAACACTAGATATAGTTAGGCCAGAGACAGTCACCAGAGTTCTGTTGGATAAAGATACCTTGTTATATCACTGTTTCCCTTGTAGGGTATATAGTTTGATATATCATGGACATCCATGTGCATGTTCAAAATTCTCATTGAATTCTTATTTCCTGAAGATCCTGGACCTTTTTATTCAGTTAGCTCCACAGATATTTTTTGGTTTCATGGTAGGTGCCAAACACTGTGTCAGGTGCTCATGGGCTCATGTTCTGTTTCTAAGAATCTATTTGTATTGATTTTGAAACATTTGTTTTTATAGTATCATATTTTACTTGATTAAGTGCCTTTATTTTTAGGAATAAATTAGTAATAAATGATCACAGATATTGGTGTGTTTTATAAAGTGTAATATGATCTTAGCTATTAATTACTAAGTATTATGAAGCCCTTGATGAAGTATTGATGTTCTTAGACCTCCCAGATCTAAGAACACCTATGCTCCAATTGTTGTGCTAAATTCTCCTTACCCTCAAGGTCTGAAAAGAGTAAATCCACTTCCGCAGTGCCTAATTTATAATGCCTTACGCTGAAATCACAGCTAAAAGGTTTGAAAGCACTTTCATACATGTATCACCTGTTTCTTCAACATTACTGTGAGAAAAGAGACAGGTATTGCCATTTGTATTTTTTAAATTAAGAACGTTCATATTTTTTTAGAGATGAATTGATTTACCAAGGTCACTCAGCTGATAATCTGTGGGTCAAGGCTTAATTCCAAACCTTTGGACTCCTACTCACAGTGTTTCCACTGTATTTCACAGCTTTTCACCCAGCACAACCTCTGGCCAGTTATAGTATTGCATTGTATAAGTATCTGCTCTCTCTTTTATTAAAATTGAGTCCCTGCCCAATTCACTCTGAAAGCAATGAAATCTGTCATCATGTTCATTTACATAGCTAAATAATTATATAAATAACACACTTGTAGATATGGAAATCTGACATTGGCTGTTTTCACAATAGATTGAGTTAGATGGTGATTTGGATCATTTTCTTTCATTAGCTAGATTTAATCAATATTGTAATTTGTTTTTCAATTCGCCAAAGGATGATTAGGCAATCGGATGACCTGATTGACTGAATATTCCCCACTCATATTTTCTAAGTCATTTGCAAACATTTCTATAGCCACAAACTCTATCCAAATAAACTCTAGTGGGGAAAGAGGGGAACCAATGTTAATAGTCATTACATAACATTGTCCTTTGCATTCATGAAAGCATAATACGGAGGTAACCTTGGGAGATATTCTCCTTGCAGGTAAAACTGCACTGTCTGGTACTATTTTATTTTATCATGTTCTACATGTGCAGATTCAGTGAACTTCCTTTTAGCACAGTCTAATGTTTCACCACTGCTACAGTCAGATAATTTTTCTTTATTCATGCTAAAAGTTCTTTCAGTGGTGCAGGAAGCCATTCCATCTTGACTACTTAGTCAAAACAGAGAAATAGGCGGTTCTAATAACTTTATTGGTACCCTGCAGGAAGGATGCTTGAAATTGAAAACAGTTCAAACTTTCTGTGTTTTTGCCACATATTGCTGACAGTGTGGTGGCTTAATTGAATTTTCAGGCACTAAACCACATTCCTAAGCAGCATTTTGAATTTACGAAGATGTCGATGCTCTCATGAAACAACTGTTGACAAGTATCTTTATAGAGAAAGTACGGAGGTGGATTTGTTTTCACAGGCAGCTAGTTTGTAATTTCAAGTATGGGTATGTCTCTTAAAGATATATTTCATACTCTTTATAAATTTAATGTTGTGATTATTGTAATCATATTCCAAGGGTATATTTTGACACTAATCATCTCAAATAGAAAGCCTTTTAAAATTAGACATGGAGGAAAAACCTAAGGTATCTTCTTACCTATCTCTGAATATGTGGGGGATTGCCTATATTTTCCTGTATCCTTTAATTTATACCTCTAGATTCCTCATAGGTATATGTGACTATATTTTGATTGTTGGCTGTAGGCAAACTCATCACAGAATATTCTATCTCTTGAGTTAAAAGATAAAGACACCATACAGTTGTGGAATATGCATAATGTTTGGATGTTACCCTCAACCTGTATGGTGGAGTTAACAGAATAGCTTTTAACTATTCGTAGATCCTCTTAGTTTTATTTTGATTTTTAATCACATTCACATTTTTATAGGTGGATTCTTTTCAAGACCACCTGGTCCAACTGTGTCTTAGCAGTTAGAATATGTGTTTTCTTTGACTTTTGCATACCTAACGGCTGCCTCGCAGTCAGTGGTAGGGCTAACCCTCCTTTTATGCTAGTTCTGGAAGGCTTTGTCGATTATCAACTCTAAATGGACAAAATATACTTAAATATCAAAACCTTTCTTGTTAGTAAATTAGATTTCTCATATTAATTAAATAAGGTATATTCATTCTAATTGATACAATAATCAATTTAAATGGCATATTTTGCATCAGTCTTCCATAAAATAATATTTTCCTTAACACGATGCCAGTAATCTTTCTCCTAGACAGGGTAGCCACTTGGCATTTTTCTTGTTATACATTTATTTTAAAAACATTCGTGAGTGCCTACTAAAAGTTAGGCATAGTATAATCTGTAAGACTTCCTAGCTACATAAATATGTCACATTTAAAATTCTTGAGGATTTTGAGTTTGTTAAAGTTTTGGGGTTTTTTTGTTTGTTTGTTTCTTTGTTTTTAGTGTATGGGGACTGGAGTCAGATGTGTGTACTTATTCCTTTCATTGCTATGATTTGGCTAACAGCAGTGTAACTAGAAATCAAAACAAAAACCTCATGAGAACACATGCTAAATTCTTTCCAAAAGCATTATAGGAGCTACACTATAAGTTTTAAAAAGAATACAAACCATTATTCTAGTGTCATATTCTTAAGTGAATTTTTTGTGCAAAATACAGTTCACTGTTTTTAAGCTCAGTAATTTATTTAACTTACATTTGTACTGCAAAGTGCATATGCTTTGCTGGAAGACCTTCAGAAAACTTTGAAGGACTTCCATTGTCCTGATACAATTTCTAACTAGATTCAGAAATTTGAATGTTTCTTTTTTTAATCACCAGGCTCTTTGAGAAGTTTCTCTCCACTGTTTTCCTGTTCACTGTTTTTTTTCAAAGACATACCATCATTTCTGGGCCACAATGCTCACAGAACGAAAGCACACCGATAAAAGAGCTGAAAAGAATGTTGACATGCACGGCTAATTAAGATTCCTTTTAATTATTCATATTCAATACACGAGAAAACAAATTATATAGTAAGACCACTCATCTATGCAAATCTGCTATCATTTAGCTATGGATTTAGAAATAGAAATATAGATATGATCTACATTTGTCATTCAGCATTTTGTAGAGAAAACATTTTCTTTGCTTGATCTGAAATAGTCTTCCTAATATACATCATGAATACATCCAGGCCCCTGAGAAGTTTCCAAGGAAAAGAAACCTGTTTAACTTTGTTCAACCCTATGTTTCCCAAATCATTTGACCCAAACTCATTTTCCAAGGAACACAAGAGTCATGCAAAAGAGTTTGGTAAATACTGGCTCATCAGATTCCAGAAGACCCCACTGCATACAACTGAAATGGTACTTTGTAAGTCTGATACACTTATTACTCCTCCATACATACTTTTGGACCTAAAAGAGATCCTGAATTTATCAACTACTATCAGATACTGTCTTCATAGCATAGGATTGGAATATCTGCCTTTATTTTACCAAATTTAGTCATATTCTCTTTTATAATACAATTTTATTGATCTTTTAAGACAGAGGACAGCAAATTTTTATGTAAAGGGGAGATGGCAAATATGTTAAGCCCTGTGAGCCGTGTGATTTCTGTCACAACTACTCAGCTCTGCCGTTGCTCTGTGTGCAAAAGCAGCCATGGGTGATGCATAAACAACTAAGTCTGACTGTGTTCCAATAAAACTTTATTTGTAAAAGTAGGCGGTGGCCTGGCTGACTCCCATTTTAAGGTAATTTATAACAGACCCAAGTTTTGTCCTTGTAACTAAAAATCATAGTCACAAATGAACACTTTACAATGCAGAACCTAGAGATCATATAAAAATCCCTCCTGATATTTATAATGTACTTTTTCTATGGGGGTTTTGAGCCTCTGGCTGCAATTTATTTGCCTTTCATTTAGCTGTGAATACCTGGCTGTCCAACCTAGCCATTTTCAAGTAACTTTGCGCTCATATTGTTTATCTTTTTCAGTATTGGATAGATGCTCTGGTTTTGATAAGACAATATAACTTTTCTCAAAAAGCAGAGTAGGTCACATTTTCCTGCAAGTAATAGAACACCACATAGGAACTTTGGTTGAACAACAATCTATGACCCAGCAAATGTTGGGTGTATAAACTTGGTACCGACTTTGTAAGAAGTCTTAGAAATAGCCTGTTAGTGTTTACAGTTTGCTATATCGGTATGCAAAACTGTGTACTCTGTCCTATCAAGAAAATTATCTCTGTAGTACCCTGGGGTTCTCCACTTTCTGACCCAACTGGTAGTTTATTCATCTCACTTCGCAAGACTAGAAAGTTTTCATTAATAATGTGTGAAAGACGATTATCCCACTCTTGAACCCAGTTGCAATCGTCTAGTTACAAGAAGCAGCACCGTTTGAATGGTGCAGAGGGATATTTCAAAATATTATGCAGCAGCAGTTTTGGGTTTAATTGTCTGCAGATGGTAGATGATCTATTTTCCTTACTCGCTGCCACATTTCTAATAGCACCCAGGCTGTTCCATGTAAATTAGTAATCTTTCATGTAAGCCTGTCCTTAATTTTCCAATATTTTTTCTTTGCATCATTTTCCAGCTGTATCATGTTAGAACTGACGTTTTAATTTTCTATTTTTCCCCCAATATCTGTATCTGTCATAAATGTTAACCATTTAAACACAACCGCTGAGCTGTGCACCAAACCAAGAAGCTCGACTGGTCAACCTCCAGAATCTTAATCATGTCTTTGGTCACATGTTAAACATGACAAACTACAGCAAAGGCAATTATTAGTTTTCGTTTTTTGAACCGATGCTTTGAGATGCATTTTTTTCCAGCCCCTTAAAGTGACAAAATAAGGTTCCTAAGTGGAAATGTTCTCCACGAAATTTAGTTAGCAGAGAAATCTCTCTACAGAAAAATGTCTTTAATGAAAGAAGATCATGGTCTCTACAAAGGTGATTTGTGGAGAAGAGAAAATATTGTGACTTCAGCAGCAGAATTTTAAGTGACCTAATAAATTTTAAAAGCCTAAAGTTTGGATCATCAGAATTAGCAGCGAATCACCTATACACCACACTCAATAGCACTTGGAAACACTGTTCAGTCTAGAGCCTTATTTAGGACTTATGTTATGTTTTTACTTTTTTTCCCCCTTTGGTTTCCCAAAATATCAGCCAAAGCTTGCAACTGTGTCATAGTTAGAAATCTAACTGCCTGACAAAAACTTGTTTAAGGGAAAAGGATTCAGAAAATTCAACACTTTGCTATGTTTTTTTTTCTTTTTTCTTTTCTTCTCTTTTTGTTGTTGTTGGAACAAAGTTGAGACAATGTGATATACTGATCGAGATTCTCCTTGCTAGCCTAGCTTCAGTCTGGCTTTTTCTTCCCTCATGCATGCTGACCTGGGAATCTTCCTTTGCCATAGCCGCGATAATCGTGACTCAGCTTACAACACCTTACATTCGCATCGCCCCTGCTGCAGGCGACGACCAACTGACAGGTCAGATGTTCAAGTATAGATGAGTCATCTTGCCCATTTCCTGCTCATTTTTCTCAGCTTTGTTTCTCCCCTACATTTCCTCCTTTGCTTATTAAGGCTTGTTTACAATGTTTCAGGCTCTTGGTACAGACCTGTGCCCGCATTAAATAAAGTGATGTGCTTGGCCTCTTCTCTGTGCACATTGATACCCATGCATTAAGCACAATGCCACTGCATGTTTTCATTGTGTGTTTGTCTGTCGGTGTGTTCCTTTCTAGCCTAATGTTGTACAGAATGAAATTTGCTGGACTTGCGATAGCAATGCCACCAAACAGGATTTCAATCAGAATACATAAAGATGTATGCCCAGTTATGCAAATTCACCTCAGAAGGCCCTGTGATGTAAGGGTGAGCGAGGTTAACTTTCCATCTTGTAGGGTCTAGTTTGCACGCACACGTAGCAGTACACCATCTTGAAATGAAGCCACCCAGAGCTGTTTGGGGTGACGCCATTCAAACAGCTTTGCGTGTACGTACAACTGGAGCAGAGTTGATTGCATTCCTTATAGATCCTTGTTTTAAAGCCAAGTGTTTATATAAAGCAGCGGCACATCTGCAAGTCAAATGCACTGAATAATTTAGGGAAGTTTTTAAAAAACTGAATGGCTTAGAGTCATGGAGTTAAAACTGTGTGCTTCTATATAGAAGAAGTAGCACACAGAAAGAGAACTTAGCAAAGAGAAATTAGCTTGTCCGTTCCGTACTATCTCTAAAGGTGTATGGATATCAGCATAAAATCCTATAAGAAAAGAGTCCAGTACTTGACTCCAGATTGAAGGTGAGTGGTCAGAGAACCCCAGGAGACAAATTTTTGTCCTCTAATAAAATCAGGCCATTGTCAAGATTTCTAACATAATTACATGGTCAGGATCCAAATTCTGGTTTCACAGGCATCGATGTTCTAGTTTGGGGCATGGAGGGTAGGCATGGTTAAAACTCACCTGTTTTCCATAGAATTTCCACTCCAGCAATTGTTTTAAGTGTATGAAACGAGGGATATACTCTAACATTTAAGAAAAAAGAAAAAAAAGTATAGCTTAACTCATGGTAAGAATTCACAAATGTTTAAGTTGTCTCGTGAGCTTATTGTTTTGGAAAATAAAAGCAACTGAGACTCAGGAAATTTACAGACTGATTTTTGTAAGGTAATGAAATGGAGGCTAATTCTACTTCTTTCCCTACTGGAATTTTACACAAATTTTCTGTCCTCTGTTTTGGGGCCTAAAAGCTATAAAGTTATTATTGATAGTTCTGTTTCTCTTTGCTTTCAAGTTTCTTATAAGCATATTTCTTTCACGGATTGAAGTTCTACTTGTTACAGACTCTTTCTTATCCTGAACTTCTGAAGTCCTCTTCCCAACAGTAGAAGTACTTATGGGGTAGTGTAGCATCTTTCTTAATTCATCTCTTCTAAACACCTTCATATTTAAGGACTGGCCCATGGCCCATGGTCAGGTTAGGTGTCCATCTTGAAGGTAACCTGAGATCCTTGAGCAAGTCTGACTACCACCTGAGTCTGAACTGGCCCCGTGGTTGTCAGCAAACCAATAAAAATGGCCCCCCTATCCTAAAACAAGTGCTTATGGGAAATGTAGTTGAATAGCCCCTTTCTCAGGCTTTAGTTGTATCTACAACCTTTATATTAAGCATGCTGCTTACTAGGCACTGAAGTGAGTGAAACTTCTGAACATAGATTTCTCTCTAAAACTTGCATAATTAAGAAGATAGCTCATAAATCAGCCTCCTTCACAGTGCTCAGATCCCGGGTATCTTGTTATTTGGGAACTAGTCTGTGAAGGACACATACATTGCTGTGGTGTATGGCTGCCATTCTTTTAAGGGCTGCAGGAGCTCTCCATCATTTACTTTGGTTTATTAGGGATTAAAATGATGGAGTGTTAGAATAAGCCTCAAAAAAACAGTAAAAAAAACTACTCCTGATCTTTTTTCAGTATTTACTGCTGGTTTTAATGATGGCTAATCTTACCCAGATAAATTCAAAATCAAGTAATATTTCTTTTGCATTTTCCATTTGCATCAGACATCAACTGTGATAGCAGTAATACTGTCTTTTTTAATAGATTTATTCATGAGTCGTACTGCAAGCTTGAGACTTAATGCATTCAATCACTTATCTGACGTTTATTGAGCACCCTCTGTGTTCCAAGGTATAGATCTACTAAGTCTTATAAAGAGTTTTACTTTGTGTGGTTGCCCAGGCTCTTGGAATCAGGCATTTTGCTTTACACACATCAAAACCTATGTAGACACATGTTCTTAGCAATCAAAAATCACTACCATGCTGGTCACTTAGCAGTTAGGAAAGGACAATAGTTTGGTAACTAATGGGCAAAAAGCACATGTATTTCAAACGGTTCTCGTCATGTGGAGCAGCTTAGGAAATGGTCAGTGAGACAGTTCTGAACATTGCACATCTGTGACCCATTGAACAGTTGTGGTTCTGTTTATTAGATCACTATAGTGCCTTCCAGAAGCCAACAGGAGATGCATGAGGGATACATTCTAAAGTGCCCCTCAACGGTGTTTTTGTTCATTTTGTTTTAATTGTGCTCACCTCCTACTCCTACAAGTGCTGTTCCAGGCTGTACTTGTACTAGGAAACTCTGATGAGATCATCCTCTGCAGCTTAGTTCCTTTGTCCCAGAATGTGGCACATGCCGCTTGGGCTTTCCTTGGCATAGACGAGACCTTACTCGCTCTTTTGTCACCAAAGTAAACCATCATCCTGGTGACCAGATGTCTGTACCAGGACTGTGCCGGACACTCCAAAATGCTCATACATATTAGCTGATCTGATTCACTGCACAAAGGCAGAACAGACTGCAGAATGCTAGTGTGTCTGATGAGCAGGCCTGTCATTGCACTGGGGAGTGTTGCTTAAAAATTTTTTGTCTTCAATCAACAGTGAAATCTATCATTATCCAATATATACACATACACGTCAATTTAACTGAAGAGAAAGCATTAGAAACCATATTGCCAAGACCACTCACTGAATAAGATGCTCTCTGATTTCTTCTATTTTGTTCCATTTCATTCTATTTCATATTTTAAAAAAATTCTACTCACTACCTACTAAACTGATTTCATTTCCCACTATTGGGTTATAATCCACCGATTTTTAAAAAATGCTTTATTAAACCATTTTAATAAAGGAGATTATGAAAGGAAACAACATATAACTGGAATAAAGGTCCCCTCTACCTCCAAACCACTCTAAACAGTGTACACAGAGAAAGTTCTAAAAACTGGAAATGCTTCTGGTTTCTACTTTGTTCCCTTTACTATGTGATTAATTGTCTGTAATATAGAACTGCTTTAGGAAGAAAATTAAAAGCTGTACATGCTAGAAATTTCTCCTTAAGATTTTTTAGTTAATTTTATAAATATCTCTAGGCTGCTTATTTTATATTAAGATCTGTTTATGATTTAATAACCCAGCTAGCTCTGAAATGCTGAGGAGAATGTTTTCCTTAAACAAATTTTTTTATCATCCATTTTGGTTACCATACATCTAATATGATAAGATATATATCCTAGGATATTTATAAACAAAGTGACTTTTGGGATTCAAGTACAAGTCAGATATATCAGAACATGTAGAATTACTTGCTAGATATAATTAGTACTAAAAAAAAAAAAATAGAGAACTAGCCAAAGACTATTCCCACAAAGTTTCAAGTTTTGAAAGATATATGTAGCATATGTCTGTATTGTCAAAGATAAACACAGCTGAACATTAAAGTTGTAAAAACAGATTTTATTCAGTAACTCCTGACTGTAGGGGATAGAGGTGGGCTCCATTTTGACTTGTGCAGAGGGGACTGGCTTTTTTTTTCTTCTTAAGTTTATTTATTTATTTTGAGAGAGAGAGAATGTGTATGTGTGTGTATGCGGGAGCAAGCAGAGAGGCAGAGGGGGAGAGAGAATCCCAAACAGGCTCTGCTCTGTCATTGCAGAGCAGAAGCAGGGCTCAAACCACGATCATGAACTGAGCAGAAATAAAGAGTGGGATGCTTAACCAACTGAGCCACCCAGGTTCCCCAAGAGGCTAACATTTTAAAGGGAGAATGAGGGAGAATGTGAGTAGAGGCTCAGTAGAGTCAGTGTGGTGAAAAATTATAAAAAGCAGGAAGGGCCAGTATTGGTCCAGGAGACACGCACCCGGTTGGCTGTCATTTATCCAAGTTAAGCCGCTGCTCTCCCCCAGAGGCTGGGACACAGGAGCCCTGTCTTCAAGGGTCACTGGAACAAACTGTCAGTTCTTTGGACAGCCTTCAGTTTTCTCAGGCAGGCACTTTCAGGGAGATGGGGTCACCTACAGATGCAGCCTTGAGTGGTTAGAAAACCTTCAGTGTTTGCTCAAGTCTTTACAGGCCAAGCTGAGGCCTAGGGAAGGAAGGGCTCAGAGGAGCCTGGCTGGAGTTTGATCACAGAGACAATCTTTGCCAATATATAGGCAAAGTGATCATGAAATAAATCCCAAGAAATTTCTTTTTCTCCCTGATGTGGCTTTTAAAGCAAATAGAGTTTTAGGGGCGCCTGGCTGGCTCAGTCAGTTAAGCGTCTGACTTCGGCTCAGGTCATAATCTCACAGTTCGTGGGTTCGAGCTCTGCATCCGGCTCTGTGCTGACAGCTTGGACCCTGGAGCCTACTTCAGATTCTGTGTCTCCCTCTCTCTCTGACCCTTCCCTGTTCATGTGAACTCTCTCTCTCTCTCAAAAATAAATGAAACATAAAAAAATTAAATTAAAACAAATAGTTTTATTTTTTAATGTAAAATATAAAGCATGGAAGTCACTGAACTAGATCCCCACTGAGGAAGTCAAGCAACTGAGTGTATACAGGGAAGCTTCTGTGTTTTGGACCCTGAGCTAGAAACCTCCGCAGACATGATTTCACTAAGTCCTCACAACAGCCACCTGAGAGAACGTCGTCACACTTTCAGTTGAGAAAAGGAAGCGCAAAGGGATTAGACTCAGGCCTCAGAGCAGTGATGGGCAGGCAATCAGGGACAGAAGTCTGATCCCAGGCTTTGTGACTTGAGCCCTGGGGTCTTTTGACCTCAGAGTCTGCTTAAACGTCTCCCTTTTTGCCCTCAGTGCTCTCCTCTCTCCCCTCCTGAGCCCTTCAGTCCTCACCCACTTCCCCCCCCCCACGGCCCCCCACAGCCCTGACACCACCCTGTGCAGCCCTTTCAGTTGTTAGCAAGGGCCCTCTTGGCCCCTTGCTGCCTTGCCCCCACCACACAGCACACTGACGCCCCGCCTGAGAAAATCTCATTGCCTGCTTTCTTGGCTCCTGGTGTCATACTTCCAGGTGCTGCTTGCCAACCGGCAGAGACGGGCAGATTCATTCAACTAGAAGTAGGTGCTTTGCCTCCCGCCCTGATGTTTTCTGCTGATCAGTGAACGTCCCCTGCATATGCAATGGTAGAACACTGCCCTCCACCCCCACCCAGCTGTTCCCTCAGCCTGAGCCCTAAGATGGCTTGGCCAGGCCTTCCCCCCACCCCCGCCCACTGCCGTGCCCGCTCTCCTGGGCGGGCACCTCTTTGCCAGCCATGGCACTTTAGGCCTTCCTTATACCCCTGGGGGTCCTAGCCATTGGGTCACAGAGGAGGACACCTTTTCCTTAGGAACAGAAACCAAAATTGACGTTCACTAGCAACAGCCCAAGGGAATTTCTCGGACTCTCACTGAGGAGTGGGTCTATAGCAAATACCAAATTTCAGTGTACCCTGGAGCCCTAACACTACCTTTGCAGAACACAAGTTTATCCCTCCGTCTTTCCAAAGAATGAAGGAGTGTGCAAGATTCTGTATGTCTCAGCTTACAGGTTTTAAGCTCTAGCCAAGGGCTGACTCAGCTGGAGCCTGAGTTAAGATCTAAACTTGGTGGTGACTGTGTGTGGAGGCGCATTGGAAAAGCGTACGATCTCAGATCCTCCATTGCACAAACGCTCATCAGTCAGTTGCCGGAGACCATCAGGGGTGTCCACCTGGTCAGTGGGGCGCCTGGGTGGCTCAGCCGGTTGGGTGTCTGACTTCAGCTCAGGTCATGATCTCAAGGCTTGCGGATTCGAGCCCCGCGTCGGGCTCTGTGCTGACAGGTTGGAGCCTGGAGCCTGCTTCGGATTCTGCGTCTCCCTCTCTCTATGCCCCTCCCCGACTCACACTCTGTCTCTCACTCCCTCAAGAATAAATAAACATTTAAAAATAAAATAAAATAAATTACCTGGTCAAGTGGTTCTCAAACAGTGCTCTGTGGGGTTCCATGGGAAAGCCTCAGAAGCTACTTCACATTCAGGCCTCTGGGCTGGGCAGCAACTTCTTTAAAAACCGTCATGGGTAGCGTAACTGTCGGGCAGGTAAAGAATTAAACTGCTCAGGTTTAAACCTCAGCTGTGTCGCCTACCAGCAGAATGACCTTCGGCAAGTTACCGCGAATCTCTGTACCTCAGTTTGCTTATCGGTGAAATGATGATGAGCTGTGAAACGATGATGTTACAGCTTGACCCACAGTAAAGTTGTCAGAATTAAATCCACACGTAAAGTACTTAGTACACCCTCCATAAATGTTAGCTATTACTGTCTTTCTACCTTAACACCTTCTTTTAAAGTATGTACGCCCTTTTATTCCTTCATTGATGCATGCAGCATGCATTTCCTGAGTAACTGCCATATGTCAGGCACTGAATGAGGCTCTTGGGATATGTCAGTGAACAACGCATGTAAAAACTCAGATATACTGAAAAATTTTACTCTAAGTCTAGGCTGACCTCATCCCCAGCCCCTATAATAGCCATCTTTCTCTCCATGTAAATATATACAAATATGTTCAGATTTTTTTCACTACCATTTATTTACTTAACTCTGTCACTTCCATTTCAGACTACTAGGCTTCTCCTTCAAGCCAATATCTATCAGTCTAAGGCATTCTTTTTCCTAGTTGAGTATTGTTCCTCTGTAGGGACAGCTGAAGACCTATTCACCCATTTCCTTGCTAATGGACATTCAGATTTTCACCCCTTTTAGATGTTTTCCTACTAACAGCAACGACCACCAGAAACCAGAATACATAAGCTTCTGTACATGTTCTTTCCATTGTAACTTTATTTCTTTTTTTTTAATGTTTATTTATTTATTTTGAGAGACAGAGAGAGGGTGAGAGCTGAGGAGGGGTAGAGAGAGAGGGAGGGAGAATCCCAAGCAAGCTCCATGCTGTCAGCGCAGAGCCCTACGCGAGGCTCGAACTCACAAACCGTGAGATCATGACCTGAGCCGAGATCAGACACTTAACTGGCTGAGCCAATTTTGAGAGAGAGAGAGTTACAGGTACCCCTGTAACTTTATTTCCTAATGATTCTCAAATATGGGTCAAAGGGCAAGTTTGTTTTGTACGTACAGCTCTATTCCTTTCCTTCCCAATTGTAGCAGTTCATTCTCTCGCTAAGTGCCTGCCAAGTACTCCCCCTGCACAGGATGTCTGCCACGCCACGTTTCCGGTGCACGAATGTCTCCCGACTTGTCCTGAGGCTGGGTATCTTTGCCTGTGTTTACTGGCCATTTGCATTTCTTCTTCTGCATCTGTTCATACTTACCTGTCAATCACTGTTCTTTTTTTTTTTCAATTTATTAACTGTTTATTTATTTTTGAGAGAGAGAGAGTGCGAGCAGGGGAGGGGCAGAGAGAGAGGAAGACACAGAATCTGAGTGAGGCTCCAGGCTCTGAGCTGTCAGCACAGAGCCCGATGCAGGGCTCAAACTCACAAGCGGTGAGATCATGAGCTGAGCTGAAGTCAGACGCTTAACCGACTGAGCCACCCAGGCTCCCGTCAACCACTGTTCTTTTGACTTCACTGTGTCTTTTGGCATAAAGAAATTCTCATTTTCAGATAATCAGTATGTTCCCGTTTCCCTCTATTTCTCCAAGGTTTTTGGTTTTGCTTGAGCAGGTCTTCACATCTCTGATTATTCAGCCATTCCCCTGAATTTTAGCTCCTGAATCCACCTAGAAACTACCACCGATATGGTGTGGTGTATTGCTAAGGGAGAGGGCTAGCTTTTTCCAGATAGACAAGAGCTAGCCTGGGTCTTATTTTTAAATAAACAATCATTTTCTCACAGAAGTGAAATGCCATATTGCCATATATTACGATACCTGTATAGATTATATTATGGTCCTCTTTGGGTCTTCCTACATTATTAGCATAAGTTTTTTTTTTATTATACTGCCTTTTTATGATGTTTTCTTATATAATAAAACTGGAATTCTCTCCATCTTCTTTGTCAAGAATCCCTCACCACTGATCGTCCTTGTCTACTTATCAGTCCTTACAATGGCCTACAGCCTGACAAGACAGCCCCTCTCCCCAGATTCCCTCCCTGCCTTCCTTCTTCTGCCTTATTCCACACCAGCTGCCCTGACCTTCCTGTGGTTCTTTGGCCACATCAGCCATGCTCCCTCCTTTGACCTTTTCTCCCACTTTCCCCTTGCTTGGGAATATCCTTCCACAGATATCCACTTGACTAACCCTCCTACCTCCTGTCGTCCTGGCTCAAATCCACCTTCTCAACAAGGTCTGCCATGAATACTTCCCCATCTTTGCACTGCAGCCTCCCACGGGACCTCTCCCCATCCCCTCCACACAATCTCCCCCCCTTAGGCTGCTCCTTTCTTCCTTTTTCTAGCACTTCTCCCCTTATGTGCTTATTTATGTTTGCCTCTGTCCTCCTCCCCCTCCTAGAATATAAGCCCCCTGAGGGTGGACATCTTCATCTGCCGTGTTCTGATGCATATCCCAGGCACTGAGAAGGTGGCCCAGTGCACCCCAGGCAGTTGGCTTCCAAAAATGCCACTGAGGTTCTGATTGGAATCTTATCAAATCTCTGCATTATCATGACTTCAGCAACATGATAAATTTCTCCATCAATTTCAAATCTTGTTACAAGACTTGTAATACAAATTTGGGGTTTTCTGTATGAGCCGGCCTTGTCGGGTCTCCCTCTAAAATGTATCCTAGGTTCAATGACGTCTCACCTTCTTGCGGCCACCACACCAGCTGGGACCAGTACAGACGTGTCTTAACCACTCTCATGGCTCCCTGTTGACTCATTTGCCACATGGCAGCCAGACCGACTTTTGGAAATTGAAGTCTCTTTCCATCACTTCTCTTCTTAATGCCCTTGAATAGCTTCCTACTGCACTAGCATCAGTTTCAAATGTCATCGCACAGGCTCGCGCTGTCTCTGTCTCTCAAAAAGAAATAAAAAACATTAAAAAAAAAAAAAGTCATCGCACAGCACAGGGGCCCGCATGATCTGGCCCCTCTCACACCTGGCTCTCATCTTCTGTCACTTCCCACACTCAGTGCTGGTCTCCTTTCTCTTCAAAGCCCCACGCCAGATCCTTCACAGGTCATTTGCACTTGCTCCACCCTCTGCTGAGACTCTTCCCCTAATCTTTCTTCTCATTTCCAGCTCCTTCTTAACATTCAAGATTCAGTGTAGAGGTACTTTCCCTCCAAAAGGTCTCCCTAGACCAGTGTCTTGAAGTCAGTGCCTTGTTGGCTTCCAGACACTGTCCCACCCATCATTCTCCCTCTTTTTTTTTTTTTAATTTTTAAATGTTTATCTATTTTTGAGAGAGAGAGACAGAGTGCAGGCAGGGGAGGGGCAGAGAGAGAGGGAGACACAACATCTGAAGCAGGCTCCAGGCCCTGAACTGTTAGCACAGAACCTAATGCAGGGCTCGAACCCACAGATGGCAAGATCATGACCTGAGCCAAAGTGGGAGGCCCAGCCAGCTGAGCCACCCAGGCGCCCCTCTGCTTCTTTCTGAAGTGCCCCGATGACTGTGTGTCTCCCTTCCAGAGCCCAGGTAGCAGGGCCTCATCTCTCTGTCTTGTTCCCAGTGGAACCCAATGGAATACAGGTGTTCCACTGTATTTACCAAATGACCAAACAGTTGAGGATCTTTCTTGTTAAATTTATTCCTAAGTATTCTATTGCTTTCATTATATGGTTAGTAAATTTTGAATAAATTTTGATGAGGACGGGAATCTTCTGAATCTTTTTATTTTGCCTACTCTTGACTGATTTTATGTTAGTTGCAAAATTCATGTCTTCTTTAGGATGTATATATTTTTAGAATATATATTTAGTATATCTAGAATATATATTCTATATAGAGAGAATATCTAGAATAAATAGAATATATATTTAGAATATATATATTTATTTTGAGAGAGAGCAAGGGCATGTGTGTGTACAGGGGAGGAGCAGAGAGAGAGAGAAAGAGAGAGAATCCCAAGCAGGCTCTGTGCTATTAGCACAGAGTCTAATATGGAACTCAAACCCACGAACATGAGATCATGACTTGAGCTAAAATCAAGAGATGCTTAACTCGCTGAGCCACCCAGGTGCCCCTCAACCCATTTTTGAAAAGCGCAGTTTTAATCAGCCATTTATTTTAGCAAGAACCATAAGAAAGGTTTAGTGTTCATTTAATTGTTTTAGAGAGTGAGTGGCCTACTCACTCACACCAGCGTTATCTGTTTCCTCCCACTCCTCAGACTGCCTCTGAGCACTTCTCTACCTCCACCTGTCGGACCCAGCCAGTAGATCTTTGGTACTCTTTAGGAACAATAAGCTGGGGCAGGCCTAAGTGCAGGTAGGCATCATTTGCCCTTCTGTGGACTCTCTATTTATGAAATGAAGACATAACTAAAATCAGACTTTACCCATATTGAGTAACATACAGGACCAGATACAGCTTGAAGATGGTGTGATTGTTTACTGAACTTGAGCTTAGTCAGGGGCAGGAACAGCAAGTGCAAAGGTCCTGTGGTGGGAAGTAGCATGACCAAAAGTGAAACATTGCAAAAAAGGCCATCATGGCTGGAGAGCAGAGAGCGAGAAGAATGTGTGGCAAGCGGTCAGGTTGTACAGACAGAGGCCACACTCCTCTGACTAGGCACACTAGAAATATTGGAGGGCAGATAAAATAGGCCAAAAGTCTGGAGTAAAACTCTAAGAGAAGTGGAAGATCATATGCCAGCCTAGAGAAAAAAGTATAGAGGGTGAGTAGAAAGTGAGTGCGCATGAACAGAAGAGCTAAATGCCAGCAAAGTGGTGCAGCCTAAGTACCAGCCCTGGGGTTCTGATATGGAAGAGCACATGATGGGGAGTTTAAGGGACAGGTTCAAACATATCAAAGGAACACTTCAAGTACCTTCGAGATGGAATGGTTTCATTCAGCCTCTTGCCTGAGTTATCCACTTCATTTCTTTTGAGAGCTATTTACCAGGGTTTTCATATGAATTAAAACTGACAAAGAACATAAAAGGTAATAAAACTCAGCAATATTGTTTGAATATATGGTCACTCAGATAAAATCTCAACCACTGTTAGCTGTAGACTGTTGTATTTTGCCCTTTTAAGAGTTCAGTCATTAGACTCATAAAGTGTTGTCTTGGAAAGTGTTAATTTTGTCTATTAGGAAATATGTGTAGAAATATTTTTATCTACTACTACAGGGGCTGTATTTCATTTATCTTGATACCTCCCACAACCTGCCACTCAGTGCTTGGCACCTGAAAGATTCTCAGAGACCAGCTGTAAATGTCAGATGGAATAAATTCATTTGTAAAAGATGAAATTCCCTTAAAGACATGAACTAATTTCCACACCCCCTTTTTTAAGAAAAATAGTATCTGTATCACAGAGGAGCTCCCAACTATAACTGCCATCATGAGTGGGACTCTGGGAGGTATGGGCTAGACCATGTCACATAGACATCCTGTGGTCATAGACCAAGTGTCACATAGACCTCCTGTGGTCACAGACCGAGTGTCACATAGATCTCCGTGATCACAGACCAAGGTCACATATACATCCGTGGTCATAGACCAAGTGTCACATAGACATTCCGTGTTCAGACATGCAGGTCCATCTCAATGGAACTGTTACAACTTTGCCATCACTGAAATATTTAGCTTTAGGAACATAGGCTCTGCACTGCTCCAAACATATTCACTGCCCAGTTTGGGAGAGAAGGATTCATCCCTTACATGAAGATCTCCTCTTCCCCTTGGGAAGCTTGAAGTGTGATTAGCTCTGTGTTAAGAGATGCAGAGAATTCAGAGAAGTGTAATGTGCCCTCTTTGCTCTCAAGAAACTTATACCAAGGATCTTTGTTAAAACCAACATAAACAGTTGACTAAGTATGCCACGTCAACAAAATCCACCGATTTCTTGAGCCATTTGTAACAATGATAAATGTGTAATGAAATAAGTTAGCATATATTCAGTGGTGCTTGAAAACATAGTATCTGTATGATACCAGAGTCCTTGTCAGTGTCCGGAAATTTGAATAAATCTCTTGAGAGAATTTTGGGTAGAAATAAAGGGAAGATAATGCCTCCATTAGGCTTCCTTGTAAATAAAAAGAGCCAACCTCTTCATTTAAGCTGATAATCCATTTATTGGAAACAGTGGCTGAATTAGAACTACCATTTTCCTATTAATTAGGTATCCTGATTTTTCAGTTGCATTATCATATCAATGTGGGTGATTAGCAATTCACAGGATGCCCTGAGGTAGGCAATTTTTCTTAAACAGTGAAGGACATATCAGTGCTATATATTTTGGCCATGGAGGCCAACCCAGAAAGTTAGTGAGAGGAGAGTTTGGCTGGAATTTCGGCATCTCTTAGAAGGGTTGCTTGAGGATTCTAAAAATTTCCCTCTCAGCTACAAAGAATGTAAAGTGAGGGGAAATTTTTATTCTCTCTGCAACACCAGCTGAATGCATTTTAATGGGCTGTAGTGTCACTGGTGATTTATTACCCCTTTTTGTTCTTTTATGTGTTATATTTGTCATTTTGCTGTGGCAGTTTCATCTATAAAACAGTATAGTTACAAGAAAATGGTGAAGGGATACAGGACTGCCATGGGAGATTCTGTTCCTTTTTCCTTGTCATTTTGGGGAAGGAAATACTGAGTCAAATGTCAAGCATTTAGTTTCAGAAATAATACATTTTAAAAGATGTATATTGCACCAAAACAGGATTGTTTTCCATTTTTGCTACATAAACTTAAGAATTTCTCTGTAACGATTTTCAATATAAAAGAACAACTTCATTTTTTTTAAATATCCTTTTGCGTTTTCCCTTCTATCAGCAGGGTGATAAAAGAAAATAAAGCAATGTATTTAACTGTCTTTTATTTGCTTAAGGCATCAAGCTTTCTGGCCTGAAAAGCGCAAATTGAAAAATGTTATATTTTAGGAAATCCACCTTTTAATTTCACTGTTAATCTGGTACATTGTACATGGCCAACATGGATGCTGCAAGTGAAGTTTTGAGCTCAAAATAAACCAAGTTTTTGGTAAAAGATTTAAACATACTCGGGAAAAAATAAGATTTTTGCGTAAGGTTTTATATTTGTCATTTCAATTATTCTTACCTTTTTAAGAGGAAATGTTACTTAAATTTTATAGTAAAATTAATGTAATTCATACTTGATATTAGTAAATGTGGAAAGGGCCTGGATATTTAAAAATATTTATCAAAATTGAGTGGCACTGTTTCTCTAGGTCATTCTCTTCACCTTTGTGTCCAGTCTGGAATTGATATATGGTGGCTATTCAGCAGTATCTACTTGTTGATAGATTTCCTTGATGACATTCTGAGTTTCATCCCTCGCTTTAAAAAAAATGTCACTACAGGGGCGCCTGGGTAGCTCAGTCCATTAAGCATCCGACTTCAGCTCAAGTCATAATCTCATGGTTCATCAGTTCGAGCCCCACGTCAGGCTCTGTGCTGACAGTTCAGAGCCTGGAGCCTGCTTCGGATTCTGTGTCTCCCTCTCTCTCTGCCCCTCCCCTGCTCACATTCTCTCTCTCTCTCTCTCTCTCTCTCTCTCTCTCCCCCCCTCTCCTTCTCCCTCTCCCTCTCCCTCTCCCTCTCTGTCAAAAATAAATAAAAAACATTTTTAAAATTTAAAAAAAGAAAATGTGTCACTACAATTTAGAATATAAGGCACCAAGATTAATTCTGAAGTTTTATGTCTAAGAAATCCATCAATTTCATTCAAAATTTGTAGGCAAAGGGCCATGCTCTGCTGTTTTGGTTGGCTGTAGACTAGCCTCTTTCATAAATAAGTATTTTTACAATCCTGTAAAATACTTAGTATTTGTGAGAGGCTTTCTTTTTTTTTTTTTTTAAGTATTTATGGGTATGATCCAATATATGTAATCTGGATGGAAAGAAGTCAGAAATTCCTTCCTGATCGTGACACAGCAGGATGTAGAACAATCAACAGATCAAGAAAATATCAGGAATAGATCTAAAATAAACAAATATTCCCTTTTAGAGAAAGAATTCTTATTTTACATGTTTTACTCACCTTTTAAAAAATCAGGGGACCGTCAGGATGGGTAAATGAAAAGAGAAAAAAGTACAGTCCCTTCAACAAGAGTGCCTCATTTCATCTGCCCTCTTGACAGTATCAGTCAATGCCACACAGGGTCATCAGCCACTCTAGTGGGCTGAGAGGGAGGCCTCTTTTTTTTTTTTTTTAATGTTTATTTTTGAGAGAGAAAGAGAGACAGAGTGTGAGCAGGGGAAGGGCAGAGAGGGAGGGAGACACAGAATCCAAAGCAGGCTCCAGGCTCTGAGCTGTCAGTACAGACCCCAATGTGGAGCTCAAACCCACGAACCCCTAGATCATGACCTGAGCCAAGATCATGACCTGAGACAAAGTCGGAAGCTTAAGCAACTGAGCTCCCCAGGCACCCCTGAGAGGGAGGCTTCCTAAAATTCCAGCATGTTAAAATCCCACCCCCCTACCTCACCCCAACACACACGCTACTTTTAGAATTGTCATCTTCATTACCAAGGGGAAAGGATCTTGGGTAATAATCTGATTAGTACTCAAACCATGGCATTTCTAGCTTAGCCACCATATATTCTTTTTTTCTTTTCTTTTACCTTTTTGTTTAAAAACACAGAACACATTTACTTTTTATTTGGAAATACTGTCAAACTTTAAGTTGCAAAAATAAAAGTATCACAGAGAATACTGGTACATCCTTTATCAGATTCAGCTCTTATAAACATTTTACCCTATTTGCTCTATCCTTTGCTCTCTCTCTCTCTGCATGAATGTGCACGCGCACACATACACATCAGTAATTTTTTTTCTGAAGGATTTGAAGACAATTTAAATATTTCATGACCCTTCACCCCTAAATATCTCAGTGCATATTTCCTAAGGATAGGGATATTCTATTATGTAATCATAGTACAGTGATCAACTTGATGAATTCACATTAATTCAGTACTTTACTGTTCTTGTTCCCATTTGTCAGTTAACCTAACATGCCCTTTGTGACATTTCCCTCCTCCGCTACAGGATCTAGTCTAGCTAAATCAGGTATGTCATCTGGTTTTTATGCCTGGTTAGCCTCCTTTAGTGTAACCACCATGCATTCTTGATCATGTGGCCATTCTCTCTCCGGGAAGGCTGTCCTAAGGACAGGGGGAAGAGAGGTCACTCTCCTTTATGGAACTGTAAGGGTTTGTCTTGCCACTTTCCCGTCTCATATGCTTGTCAAATGAGAATCTACACCTTCATGAAGATATAGGGCCAAGGGACTCTCACTTTACTTGATGATAAATCATTCAAAACAGTATTTTTATTAAAAATCAATATGTCATGGAGTAACATGCAACATTTGAATGTTTTTTTCTTTTTTGAAAAAAATTAACAGACTTCAAAGAAATTTCATGCCACTGGTAGGGCCACTTAGGATAAACCTCTGATTTACAATGGTCTTTGTCCTCTCTCCTCTGCCCTGTGAGTACAAGTGACAGAAAGGTGTAAGAATCACATGTCCCCTTTGACCAGCTCATGGGGAACAGTGAGTTGAGAGTCCCTCAGATTTAGATTCCAAGATCCTTTTCAAAATCACATGGCTTCCTAGGGCAGTTTTCAAACATACCAGACAGGAATCTGGGCCTAATGAATCTCTGTACTGGATTTTAGTAGGGTGGTTCACACAGGAACTCTGGATCCCAGTACACATAATTTAGAAATCATTTACTTTATTTTCTGCTTGTTTGTCTGTTACACTTACTTTAGATAGAAGGTAGTGAATCCAAAGTCCAGGCTTCCTGGACAAATCTCTTAAACTCTAAATCTTGGCTTCCCTATTTGCATAACAGAGAGATTACTGTTCTTAGCCTCTTGGTAGGCCTTGGGAGAATGAATACCATGACAGATATAAAGGACCTGCACTAAGCTGGCTCTGGGTAAAGAGGAGGAATTGGCCATTGCTAGCAACTTCTTTGGTAGCTTTGTTGTTATTCCAATAGAAGATTATTTTATGGCTCTCTGGTCTTTCAAGAGAACAAAGTCCACCGCCACTCCCAAATTTGAGGGCGGCAGCTCTTCTGAGAGGTGCAAAAGTGAACTTCAGGGAAAATGAATGGATTTCTTGATGCTACAGAGGGTGTTATTTACATGAGCACCCTGCACCTGCTGTGGTCTCCAGGAGCACCGGAGCGTGAGAGGAACGTTATTATTCTATCATATGTCAAGACCTGTAATGAGTCCCCCACAGATGATATTTTCCATTTTTGCCTATCTTTGGGATATAAACTGTATTAGTATGACCCAGGCTGTTATCTTGCTACTGGCAATGATGATGATGATAATGAAAAAGTTATTGCATTTTCAAAGACAACTACTTTATTTGAAGCAGTAATAGCCCAAAGCAGTGTATTACCTTTTCTGCTCTTCCCTGTAGCCCTGTGCCATGGAATAAAATGCCTGTTATCCTGGCCATTTGGGGTTCCTTTTTTTTCCCTCACTGTCCTTGGTTTAACTGTGGACACCTCTCTTTGATTTGCCCTTCAGTTACATCAGTTCTCAAGAGAGCACGAGAGGACACACTTGAATAGAACTCCATTAAGAAGGCTTCTAGATGATCTCATTGAATAACTTTTTTAGACATTGAAATGAAGTTGGAAAACTACAGAGTGGTTCATAAGGGAATGAAAAGCAACGCAGGTTTTCTTCTACATGTTGTTTTCCTTTAGGAGAGTAAATAACTATCCCTGAGAAACAGTCTTTGTAAGTAAGCCTGGCACCTGTCTTGGAGTTAATAAATAGTGCCTGTTGAGTACATCTATCAGTATCTCTGATGGGTTTTCCCATTTACTCCTAGTAAATATTCAAGCAATATATCACTTCAGCAATGTAATTGATGTTCAGTCTGATTTACTTATTGGTATTGCTAATGATGCAATTATTAATTATGGTTTATTAATTATAACAGCTTACTCATTTGGTGCTCTTGGTCAGAACATATACTGGCATATCGGTTATTGCTTGGGATTTTGCCTGTCTTTGTGGGGTTTAATTTTACCTTTCTACCCAAGATTATATATGACTTCACAGTAAACATGGTAAGAAACAAAATTACCTTTAATATTACCAATCTGGTGGATTCTCCTTTTATGTCTTTGAGTAATTTCTTTAGATACTGGTGTATATTTATGTACAAATGTGCACAAGTGCATGCATGCACACATGTGTAGAGACCTCATTAGAGTGGGTTACATGTGTCTCTTAGACAGTTTAGGGAATTAATAAAGAGAATTTTCAGATTTCTATCTTGTTTCTTCCTTGTTTTTTGAACAAGGAAGTTAAATACTCCCAGAGCAAGGTCATAGAAATTACATAACCATTTTATTAAATCAAATTATTCTTAACAGTTTAAATCATGTAAGCATGATCTTATTATAAGTTTCGCTTTTTGTTTTGCTTTCTAAAAAGGCCCAGACCATTGTCATTTTTCTCCAGCAGAAATTTTGGCTAGTTGAAAGACTTCTAAAACAAATTCCATATATGATGGTGAAAAATGGTCTATGGATACTTAATCATTACAGATATTGAGTTCATAACACTTTATTCATGACAGATACTCATTTCCTGTCTCTCTGCTATGTACCCAGTTAACTTTCTCGTCATTGATGGATATATATTTCACTGCTTCGGTGCTGAAAATACAACATCTTGCCACTGGTATTTATTTCCATGCTCTTTCTTTCTACTAATCTCATTTTATCATTGATGAAAGTTTGGTCAGTAAATTTACTGGTAAGGACTTGAATGTGTCATCAACATACTGAGAAAAACACGTCTTCTGTGTCCTGGCTGTCTCTTGGTGTGCTTGGTGGACCAGTGTTCAGACATGGTCCTTTCTCTGTATGTTGTCTGGATGCCCATTTAAGGTCATCTGAAGATAGCTACAGATGTCTTTCCTTTCCTAATCACCCTGCCACATCCTGGAGACCAGTATAGGAAAGACCACACAGTTAGGCCTGTTATTGTCTTAATTATATTTCCACTTGTTTCTCTTGTCTCTTTCCTTTTATATCCATTGCGCTATCTAAGAACATAAATGGAAAAAGAATAGGTAGATTATGAAAAGGGCAGAATTTCAGAATGAGATTAATCACGACAGATCTTCCATTCAGCGCATGAATTCTCACAGGTACTGGGAATACATACGAAGATATTAGGCCAGGTCAGATGAGGGCCAAAATGTCAAAACAGCTTTGTCCCAAGGCATTGATGTTAGTATCTGATAGAAGGAAATTGCCAAAATGACTGAACTGAAGGTAAAAATAAGGTCTATGCAAGAAGGGTAAAGCAAGGTTCTATAGTAGTTCAGCGGGATGGAGAGTACCTCATACAAAGCAGTCAAGAACAATATTTGGACTAGGTGACCTTTGAGAAAATGGGCGCAATTTGAACCTATAAAAAGTGAATAGGGGAATGCTCCACGGAGAGGGAGCAGCAGGAGGCCTGAGAAGGAGAAATGTTGGATGTATGGAGAAAACTGAACATGTCCATTGGGTTGGAACACAGAGAAAGGAAAGTGAAAAGAAGAAGGGTATATAATTAGGAAAGGGGGTTGGAGACAGCTCATGGAAGGCCCTGATTGCCTTTTGAAAGAAGCATTAGGAAACTCTTGGGTTTTTTGTTGTGTTTTTAAATGAAAGAGTGACCTGATTAGAGCAATTCTTTGGGAAGACCAATATAGCTACAGTGTGTAAAAGAGACTGGATGGGATGTCTACCTGGGAGTCAAGTACAAAAGTCCAGGAGGGAAATAAGCCAGATTCATGGCAACAGGAATGGAGAAGAGATAAAGAAAGTATAACTTTCTTTTTACATTTTTTTTTTTTTTACTTTTTAAAGATTGGGTTGGGAGGTGAGAACTGACCTGTCTAATGTCAGGTAACTATTCTTCAACCCAAGTATAGAAATGAATAAACCTCCTTTGTAATATATTTCATTTTTATGTGCTAAGGCTCAAAATGCCCTTTATGTACAACCAAAATTCATTTAACTTGCTCTTTTATTGAATACATGCTATATTCTAGACACTAAGAATATAGAAAGGGAAAGATGTAGCTTTTCTCTGTAAAAATTAGAGTTCCCATTCTTGCTTAAACCTACATGTTCAAAAATATTCTGTGTACAGACATAGGTCACGTGTGGTCATTATTCTCTTTATAAATACCTGCTGTAGATTTTAAGACATTCATTCAGGGACATCTGGGTGGCTCAGTCAGTTGAGCGTCCGGCTTTGGCTCAGGTCATGATCTCGTAGTTCGTGGGTTCGAGCCCCACGTCAGGCTCTGTGCTGACAGCTCAGAGCCTGGAGCCTGTCTTCAGATTCTGTGTCTCCCTCTCTCTGACCCTCCTCTGCTCACGCTCTCTCTCTCCCTCTCTCAAAAATAAATAAAACTTAAAAAAATTTTTTTAAAGACATTCATTTAGTAAAGACTTACTAAGTGACCACTGTGTTAAAAGCATTGCTAGAAGTCAAAGGTGGGTAAGATATACTCTTTACTCTTGAAAAGCTCCAGAGAAAGGCTGCATCAGGACACCTGCTGGTCTTCTCCTTGGTTAGATGAATAATCTTAATTCCTTGTCTCTTTTTGCATAGTCCTTCCTTGCTACCCTGTTGGTCATTGTGTTTCTTTTCTTCGATTCCTTTTCGGCGTCTCTACCTTGACCAGTGCATTGTGCTCTGGAAAGGTCATGTGCTTGTCACACCTCTTGTACATTTCAGAATCACATGGACTGTATTACCACGCCTTTCTTTCTGCACTTAGGCCCAGGAAGCCCCATTTCCTCATATATTTATCTTAACTCTTCTTGCAGGATTTTAATTTCCTTACTGCATTGTTCTGCACTTCGGTCATTTGTTTTCATTCTTTTCTTAGGTGCTTCTCTTTACAGCTGATTTACAAGATGATTTACAAGATGATTTTATACCCGAGGCTTGTCATTCAGAGTGTTAGCAGGAGTCACCCAGTAACCCAAGTTTTCTGTGTTACTGGGAAACTTGCGATGCAGCAAAACAGGCGTGGGCTTCACAGGCATGCCTGGACCCAGAATGTCCCTCACTTCTCACTGTCTGAGGACAAGCTACTTATCCTGATCACTCCTGTTGCCTTAGTTTCTTCATGTTTGAAATGGCATTGGGACACCTGGGTGGCTCAGTCGGTTAAGCGTCTGACTTCAGCTCAGGTCATGATCTCGTGGTTCGCAAGTTCGAGCCCCGCAAGTTCGAGCCCCGTGTCGGGCTCTGTGCTGACAGCTCAGAACCTGGAGCCTGCCTCAAATTCTGCATCTCCCTCTCTCTCTCTGCCCCTCCTCCACTCACACTCTCTCTCTCTCTCTCTCTCTCTCTCTCTCTCTCTCAAAAATAAATAAACATTAAAAAATATTAAAACAAATAAATAAAATAAAATGGTATTGGTGACACCTCATGATATATTATTAATAAAGTTATATAAGATACCTGGCATATCTTATATAAAGTAGGACTTCAAAAAGATCAGCCTTCTTCCTTCCTATCAAATGCAGGAGTAGCACCTGGGCAATCAGTTGGCATACCTTAAATTCCTTTACAGTTAGGAATATCTTCCAATCTCTACTTACTATGGCTACTAGTGTTTGATTCCATAAGTTTGTCTTTTTTTTTTTATGCTTATTTATTTTGAGATAGAGAAAGAAAGAGAGAGAGCAAGCAGGGGAGGGGCAGAGAGAGAGGGAGTCAGAATCCCAAGTAGGGTCCATGCTGCCAGCACAGAGCCCGACATGAGGCCCGATCTCACAAATCATGAGATCATGATCTGAACCAAAATCAGGAGTCAGACGCGTAACTTACTGAGCCACCCAGGTGCCCCCATAAGTTTGCCTTTTAATTGTGTCAAAGAATCATTTATAATAGTGCACTGGGGGCACCTGGTGGCTCAGTCAGTTAAGCATCCGACTTTGGCCCAGGGCATCCGACTTTGGCCCAGGTTATGATCTCATGATTTATTAGTTCGAGCCCCGCGTCGGGCTCTGTGCTGACAGCTTGGAGGCTGGATCCTGCTTCAGATTCTGTGTCTCCCTCTCTTTGCCCCTCTCCCCTTCTCTCAAGAATAAATAAACATTAAAAAAATTAAAAAATAAAATAGTGCACTGAAAGAAAGATGCTGACAAAGTGAGACTTTAATATATTAGGAGGTGTTTTTAAAATAACAACCCACTTAAATATTTTTCCCATTTTGCCATAGTCTGTGAATATCTTCCTCACAAATATTTAGAACCGATGAGGTTCTCAAGTAGAATTTGTCTTCATGTTGTATAGGGACTCACCTAGGGTGATACATATAGATTCCTAGATCCTACCCCCAACCTTTGATCCTGAGCCCCTGGAGAATATAGCCATCCGCATGTTTCAGAAACTCTTCCAAATGTTCTTAAACTCTCTACACACGGAGAACTTCTGCTCTAGAGAATAGTGAACAGAATGGCACAATTAATAGATGCCTCATTTATTAAAGAACTTCATTGTTTAAGGAAAAGTTGTATGTTTACTGAATGAGTATGGGGGTTTTATGTGACCCGACTCTCTCCTAAGACCCCAAGGATCCTCGTTATGTTTCTGAGGATCACCTTTGGTGCAGGTAGCTCACTGGCCATGTGCAAAACCTCTCACATTTCTGTGTGCAGTGTGCTAGACTCTGTACATTTTTTTAATCTCAGAAATACTGATTCTTCTAGCAACTATGTAGGATTTATTAAGTATATTTTTTGACACAATAGTGCATGACCAGTTTTAGGTAGCAGCAAAAGCTACAAGGGTTGGTTGGTAAACAACTCCTGCTTTGTGCAGGAAGCTGTGGTGATTCTTTCTCCACATGATTTTTAAGAGCTAAAAGCATAAGCTAGATCATGACCCAAGACACAACGTCTGGAGGAAAGTATGAGGGACAGCAGATTTTTATTTTCATGCCTTTAAAGTTTGGTTTCAAACAAAACTCGCTCTTCACAGGCGCATCCTTGAAAACACCCACTCACGTTCCCTTTATGGATTATTCCCTTTGTCTGAAAAGTGAATACAGTTGATACCTTGTAATTGACAAGTTGTTTCCTCATTTTATTACTTGACCATGATTTGAGAAATGCAGATGGAAAAAATAAAGCTATTTCTTCAGAATAGGAACAGCACTAATAATTCTCTTGAAACTTTTAGTGCCCAGATAGTAAGTGATAAGGCTTTGATAGATCATCTTACCCACAGGGTGTTGGCCACATCAATAAATGAAAGCAGTAACTGTCATGAAATTAGAAGAAAAATAAAAAAGTAGATTAATTTTTTAGAGACAGTATATATCAAACAATCCAGTAGCTCAGTTTCATATGAGAAATTATATTTCTGATTATTACTTGTAAGCCATGCATGTTCTGCATGCCCTATGGTGGAAATTAGGGACAAAGGAAGAGTTATAAATTCTAAAGCATAATCAGGTTACAAATAATACATAAAGTGTGAAGGGAGATTATTCCAGAGTAGTGATTGACTCTGTATTCCCAGGAAGAAAAACAACGATATGTAATTTAAATGAAAAATCTTGGAGATGCTTCACGGTTATGTATAACGTTAAGGTACAGCTGAGAAAAATGAAAAACAGACTGCAAGGAATTCTAATTCTTTGAGCAACAAGACATGAATGAACTGCCTCACAGTCATGTTTAAAGCCAGGATGTTGCTATTTTTAAGAAAAAGAAAAGAAATCTACTTCTGCAAAAGGGGAAAAGCAAAAACCTATGAAAATTAATTAAAATAGCTTCCGAAGTCCATGAAGTCATAAAAGCGCCAGCACAGAGTGGCTGTGGCTTCTTCAGATGACATTTTAGAGTATCTTTGGGGACCCGAGTGCTCTGTAACACACCTGGGGAGTCAGCTCCCATGTTTCCAACAGCTGCCATTTTGTTTTCTACTTTTGTTTTTCCTCATGTCTCATCTTGTAAGGTGGCTCCACCTCCTTGCTTTCTCTTGCCAACGGTTCCTATGGTTGCTGCCCCCAATTCTTTTCTCTCCTTTCCCTCCAAATACCAAGAGTGGTAATTTAGTATTTTGTTTGCCACCAAAGCCATTTACATGTGGTGGGAATGGAGCATTTGGCTACTTAGATTCCATTTAAACATTGAACCCAAACACACATTTTCCCTGGCAGGAAGTAGACTGCATACTTCCATAAATGGCACTAGCATCCACTCAGTGCCTGGCATCTGAGACCTGAGTGCACCCGTGGGCGGCCAGTGGGGTGCCTTCTGTGAGTCCCTTGTGCCCTATCAGTTACATTTTCCTCTTTGGATCAGACATGTGAGGCAGTAGCCTTTCCAGTGGTCACTGAAAGCCTGACCTTTCCTTTCTTCCATGAGCCTGTGTAGAACTGCCCACTTCCTCTTCTCAAGGCACAGGTCTGTTATCTTCTGTGGCTTCACATTGCTTAAATTCGGTACAGGCTGTTCTAGACAGTAAGCAAAGCCAGTAAGCAAACCATAAAGCCTCCGTTTCCCAAGCCTGTCCACTACTTCCCAACCTCCACCCAGGCTTCAGCCCAGCTAAATGAGTATCTGATCCCAGAGATATCTTTGTGCTCTCTACCTCTCTGTCTTAGCTTACGAGGCCTCTTTCTGTTGGAATCCAGCCCATCCTTTGAGCCCATTCATATTTTAACCTCTGGCAAGGAGACTTTCCAAGCCTCCCTGTCCACTCTCCCCTCACTGGGCTCTGTAGCTCACTCATGACACTTCACATGGCTTCTGGTACTGTGCACTGACGGATAAGGTACCAGTCTTCCTACTCATGTTGAATTCCCCTGCAGATCCTAGTTACGGTACTTTGAGCATAAAAGGTACTTGGTAAGGAGTTGTTCATTTGTAGATGAAAACCAAGATTAGCTTTATCATAGGAGTAGGATTGCTTCAGCAAGTGTCCATTCCAGGAATGCTTCCACCATTAATTTCTGACCATTTATCATTCCCCTCCCCAGTTTTGGGATGTAATTCTGAGTAGTGTCATCTTCTGCGTTTTTCTCTTCCTCTTCCTCTTCCTCTTCTTCATCCTAGTTATGAGGAGTGAGGAGGGAGTCCTAGAGCTCTGTGCTCCTGGATAAACCCACAGCCTCTACCCCAAACCTCACATCTCACCATCACCGTCTGCCTTGAGACCATCAGGATTCATCTCATATGCCTCTTTCTCAGCAAGCCCAGGTATCTGGCTCTCCCTTCTTCCCCTAGACCTTCACCCCCATACCACTCAGTGCATCCCTATCTCCTTCCTCTCTCTGTTCTCAGAACCATTCTATGTCCCCTGGGACTTAAGGTTAGTCACTGGCCAATCCTATATATCTACAGCCTCATCCATTCTCCTTCCAACTGTTGTCAGCAACTACTTCAAAATTTATCCTCTCTCCCCACATTACCCACACCTTCTCCCTCATCTGCCGTCACACCTGACCATCTTGCTTCTGCCACTGGGAGAACAAAACAATCAGAAGAGGCCATTCAAATGTCCCACCACTGGACCGCCCATGTCTGCTCACCCTCATATCTCTGTGCCCGTGTTTGCCATTCCTCCTGTTTCTCTGGGTGAAGCATTTGTCCTGTGGCTGAAGCCAGCCCCTCCCTTGGACACTGGGGCCCATCCCTTCCTGCTCCAGTGGTCAGGAAGGACAGTGCTGTAATGGTCCTCCTTTCTCTCCTGCCTCTTTAAAATTTCCCTGTTGGGTCATAAGCATTAGCATTCAGAAATGCTGTACATTCTCTCATCTTAAAAAATAAACAAACAAACAAAAAACCCAACTACATTCTTCTCTAGCTTGCCCACACTGGTGCTTCCTCTGTGTAAATTCTCACTGACCTCCTCTTCCTTGCTGGTTTTCCTCCCTTGTCAATTGGCTGCTCCTTTTTGTCTCCATTACTCGTTCCCCCTTGTGACCCGCCCCCCACTCCAGTACCTCTCCTAGGTGCCCTCATTCAGTCTCATGGCTTTAAATACCAAGTTTTTGCTGACAACTCCAACATTTATGCCCTTGATCTACCTGGATCTCTCCAGTTTGTTCCCAACTGCCTATTTGATGTTTCCTTTGGATGACTGATGCCTCAAAACTAGCCCCAAACAGAACTCCTCATTTCCCCACCTACCTTTCCAAACTACGCCTCTCAGTCCCTTACCTTTCAGTCAAGGGCAACTCCATCTTACTCAGGTCGGAAACTCCGAAATGTTCTACCAGCACCCTCTACTTCCCACTTCCCGTTCATGGGCAAACACTGAAGGCTCTACTCTCAAGATACACCTCAAGGTTGACCATGTCTTACCACCCCCAGTGCTCCAGGCTTATTCCAAACCATCCTAACCTCTTGCATGGATCATTGCAAAAACCTCATAACTCATCTTCTGTGCCCACCGTTGACCCCCGTGGTCTATTCTAAACCCCACTACCAGCATGATCCTGTTAAAACAAGCCTGATCATGTCACCCCAATACTCAGGTACAATCTCATCTTATACCTTTTAACTTTCTTCCCACTGCCTAGAATGATCTTCCCTGCTTGTCAGTAGAGCTCACCCCCTTCACTCTTTCAAGTGTCTGCTCAAATGTTGTTTTCTCGGTCTTTCCTTCTCTTATCTCCTGTCTCGGAGCTGAGTAGCACCTGCCCGACCCTCACAGTCCCCACCCCGATGTGCATGTTTCTCTGCAGACCAGCCCCGATTAACATCCTGCAGCCAGTATTTGTTTCCATCCGGGTATACCCTTCCCAACAAGAGTATAACTTCCATGGGACAGAGGTTTTTATTATGCCCATTTGTTCACTGTTTTATTCCTAAAACAATGCATGGCACCCTTGGGATACTCAATAAATACTTGTTGAATGAATTAACAATATTGTTGATTTTCTCCTGCATTCAAGGACAGTCTAGCATCAGTCTTCATGATGCAGATGTTGTGGGGAGCTAGGCTGGCCCTGGGCTATTCCTAAACTTCACTCTTCCTGTGAGGAAGGCTTCCTGTTTTCTCAAGGTGAGGCAGTCCTGGTGCTGTGGGCAGCATGGTCAGTAGCTCCAGACAGCAGTGATGGCTCTCATGGCCTTCTGGGCTTGCATCCTTGGGTCTGCTGGAAAAATTTCTGCAGCAGTTCAGTAGTCCAAATTGGGCCCAAACCTCAAACCAGTGGCTGAGTACATCGTGTTCTCAGCCTGGCTTGCTGTTATTATTTAACATCAAACACTGGGCCAAAACTCACTGTTTTCTGCTAAGTTGAAAACCAACCAATCCTGCATGGAATAAAATAATTCCCTTTCTTATAAGATTTTTCCCATTAGGTGTTTTATCTGAAACCTTAAATAATGCAACTCTACTGGAATACTACCCTTTATAATCTTGGCCATTAAACATAAAAACAAAAACAGAAAACCCAGAGCCGTCACTAGGAGTCAGTAGAGTGGGCATCTGTGAAGATTATGCTCTATGATTTTAGCAGCCTGTCACCCTCAGTCTCTGAAGTATTTAGCTTATTCATCATTTTAATGAATACATTCAAGCCTAGATAATGCCCCCATTAAAAGTATACATTAGAATTTATTCCCTTCAGAAGGATCTAAACATGCAGTAAACTCTAAAGAGAACACACAGTGGAAGAGAAAAATGCTTTTCCACAAAGAATTAGAATTGATACCGGAAAAAAAAAAGAATGAAAGTTCATACCATTAGAAACTTGGCAAGAAAATAACAAGACAGAGGGGAAAATATTATGAAAACAACTCTTTTGCCAAGCAGTTTGTAAATTATACTGTTAAATTCATAGATTTGGGTGAGGGGGGAAAAAAAGCTATCAGTTGCAACCACATTCTGTCACAAATTATCCTCTGTCCCAGACTGACTGACAGCTCACAACCACATTGTTCCAAAAAAACAGAAGTGGAGAAAAGAGCATGCTGTGCAAGGGGATCGTAAAGATATCCATTTCAGGAAAGACTGAAAGGGCAGGGTAGGCAGACAAAGGCAGGAATGGTGGGCACCCAGAGTGAAGCTGGAAATCAGGACGCACACCTCCGTGAGATTATCTCAGCATGGTGACTTATGTCATCCCAACTTGTGTTTACATTGATGCTTCCCAGATCAGTCCCCAACCCAGACATTCCAATCAATCCCTTCACTCTGGTACTGTCACTGTCATCTGGTGGCCGTGCCCTGTTGCGGGCAGAGGGAGGGTCCCTCCCGGACAGCTCAGGGCAGCCCAGCCCTCCTCTCCTTTTCTGAGTTGCTCTCCCCTTTGCATGATTGCCGCCATAATCACATTACAACTGTGTCCTGCAGAGATAGAACATTTCATTTTCTTGACCTGCAGTGTGAAATGAGTTAAAAGTAAGTGCTAAAGAATGATAATACTGAGCTTACACTGGCTGCATAGCAATGTGCTTGTCTGCTTTCCAAAGGGAATGAAAGGCAGTGAGGGAGTCTCTTTTCCTTTCCCAAAGATGTGTAGAGTATTCACCAGTTCTCATGCAGCACAGACAAAATGTTGGCTAAAGTAAAACACCCCCAGTCATTTAGTTAACAGAAACAACTGTGACCATTGACAAGACAGACTCTTCCCTTACTGAGTGTTTATGATGTATGGGTTGTATCCATGTTGTTTTTTTATACTTCAGTATTTTATGCTAAATAAAGTTTTTCTAAATTTCTTTCTCGAGTGCTGTATTTACTGGCATAATTTAGTTACAAAGAACCTCAGCCAGTCAGTTATTTAGAAAATATATTTGGAGCACTTGAAATCTATTAACTACTGGGATAAATGGAATGGCTCCCAATATGCCAACATTTGGTAGAATAAAACCAATTCCATTTTATTGTTTTGAAGTTAAGTTTTTTTTTAATTGAACCAAAAAACCAAAATTGAAAAGCACGGTACCCTTTCTCACTTTCGTGAATTTTATGTGTTATTTATTTTTACACAGATTTTTTAAAATGTTCATCTTTTTATAATATACATATTGCATCTTTAAATCTTTCCTAGCAATTTATTTAATTTAACAATATCCTGCAAATCCACCACTTGTCTGTATGTTCCAGTGATATACTGGAGTGGTATACTTAAAATGTAATTACACTAAAAAGTAGTAAACACTATTCATTTTAAGATTTATCTGGATAACTAGTTTGAAGGATACTCATTCAAACAAAAGAGCAGGACATCCTCCTGAAGTTGGCAGAAATAAAAATGACCAGAAACAGCCTATGCAGAAGGGTTTGTATTTGATGAGTGAATTTTACGTCATGCCTGCTCTCATTACGATTGTCACTTTGATCGCAAAGTGTATGTGAATGGAAACTCATCTGCCTTGTGTGTCTACCCAGTCTTGACCAGCTTCATCAGTCTGATGGCCATAGCTGGGTTTAAGATGCAGAATCTCACATAAAATCTTAATATGAATAACTTTAGAAAGAAACATAGTTTATATGTTTCCAATGGAAACAAATGGAAAGTTCTAGCTGGACACTCCCTGTTTCCCTGTGTTGAGTCATCTTAGAATAAGCCCAGCCTGGAATGCACCAGACACAGTGAGGGCTAAGTTTTTCCAAGAATCAGGTGAAACATGAATGGAAAACCCAATGAGAGGGTAGAGAGGGCTTGCATCAATATTCAGTTTTAATTACATTTTTTAACCAAGGAAAACAAGAAGAAAATTCTAAGGTGAGAGATTTGGCCATAAAATTCTTGCTTTCAGAATGATCTGTCCTGACCACGTGGTGAGGACGGTGGCTTGAGGGCTAAGATGCTCACCCCTGTCACGTTCTGATTAAGAGAGTAGAAGCCCTTAAAAAAATGAATTCTGCATAGTGAATTGAACATCACATTCCTAATATTTTCTCGTCCTGAACTCGTTTAGCAGAGGAAATGGATATTTCATCAGACATGGAGTTGACATTCCATCACATTATACCGTAAACAGGACAAATGTTTGGGAAATGGGAAAGCAGGCGAGCTAAGACAGTAGCCACTGGACGGCTCTGGTTATCTCATTTAAACAGATATGAAATGTGGGTGCCAGTAGTGTGATGATCAGCTGCTTCCCACTTTGTGAATAAATTGCTTAGAAGGAGTCTTTTGCCTACCAGATGTGACCTAGATTTAGAATTCCAAAGGCAGGGGAAAAATCTCTATTGTGTTAAAAAACAATTGCTGGTAAAATGCATGGTAAATGAGCTTATCTCACTTTTCCAGGTGTTTGGGCTAATATGTTATGGAATTACTGCTTTACTTATGAAAAATAATTGAGGAAAATGTTCCAGCAAATCAAATTTGGATAAAGGCTTAGGAGAGCTATTGTGTTGTTAGCAAGTTTTAAAATGGCAGAAAGAGCAGGGAGCCAATAGAGATAATAAAAATATAAAAAACTGTTTGAGAAAAGTCTCTTCTAAAAGGGTCAGAGCTGGGGGTGCTATCCAACTTATGTTATGGTTTAGTAAAATATTGAAGAACAATATGAACAATTACCCTCCTTTCAGTGCATATGAAAGCTGTTGAAAAAAATCAAAAGCTTGTCTGTCTGCTGGCTCTGATAAGTCTTATTACTCTGTTAAATGCAGCAGAATTTCTTTTTTAAATGTAACATCTTTATTCTCTTACCCACCGTCTGTCCTTTTTCATTTCTTTTTCATCTTCAGGAGCAGCCACCCCGAAGCCAGTTCCAGAACCCGAGAAGGAAACAGACCATACAGTCAAAATTGCTGGAGTCATTGCTGGCATCTTGCTGTTCGTTATTATATTCCTTGGAGTTGTGTTGGTAATGAAGAAAAGGTGAGCTCGCAGCTGTTGCCAAGGCGTGGTTCTACCCCATTGTCTGCCAAGTCGCTTGGTGTGTGTGTGAAAATATTCATTTGTTGAATTGGTTTTCATGGCCAAGACACATCTGTGACTCCGTTGGTATTTTTCATCATATAGCATTGAAGGTTATGAGACAAAATTTAGAGTAATGGCTGTGGTGTTGTATGAATATGCAAAGTATATCATGCCAAGTTAACCTTAGACTATGTGTCTTCCCACACTTTGGTGCATAAAGCTCTACAGCATCTTTAAAGACATTTACTCATCGGGGACTTTTTAGTGCTGATTACTGACATACTAACGCAGTTGATGTTCTCAAGGACATGAAAAAGAAGAGACTTCCTTTGCATTATAATGAAGATAATGTTGATGACAGGATTTATTGAGCCCATGTTATGTGTAGGCACCATAGGAGGGGCTTAATCAGCGCAACACCCCATGACAAAGAGACTCTCAGAAAACAACCTGATAGGAGCAGAGGCCACGGTATGGCTCTGTCTAGCTGAGGGGTGGTCTGGGGGAGGAGAAAACCCAATGTGGCTATATAATAAGCAATCCTCACCTCCCACACTTATATATACTGTGTCTTTTGTGTATAGAAATGAGTAAAAACTTAATGATACAATATTCAGTTTATAAAAAAATTATCAACATAAAAGTATAGATTGTAAGCAATAGCATAAATTTTCCCATCCAGAGATAAAATACTAGGATCTTAATCCTTTTCTATGTAGTTTAGAAACAATTATAGACTGGAAGTAAGTCATGGATAGTAGGAGGTAAGGGTGGAGAGATCAGCAAGGCAAGGTCTTGAAAATCTTGTCTGTCATCTAAGGAGAGTGGACTTGGTCCTGGGATCTGCTGGTGGCCTTTAAGCAGGTGGTAATGTGATGTAATTTTTGTCTTAGAAAGATTACTCTGATGTTAGCGTTGAGCACCGTGAAGAGGGAAAAGAGCTCAAGTGAGGAAGACCAGTTGGATGAAGAGGGGGCAGCTTTAGAAATATTAGGAGGTAAATTTTAGTAGCCATTTGAAGGCATAAGCCCAGGGAAAAGGAAGAATTATAGAAAAAAACTAGTTACTGGCTTAGACAACTTTAGGAAAGCTCTTCCTACTTAGAAAATGTGGAATATGGAAAGTAGACATATGCGGGCAGTGAAGATTGGAGAGGTAGGCTTGTCACTTTTTCAGTTCACTGTCCTATTAAGTTTAGTGGAAACATCCACTGGACAGTTGGATGTGCTGGTGTGGACTTGGAATAACACTTTTCCATAGTCAAGTCATCAGCCTATGCTGGGCTGAAGACTGGGTTTGGATGAGATCGCTCAGCATCACTGTAGAGTGAGAAGGAAGTGAAGGATGAAGGGTAAACCTTGGGTAACACAGTATCTAAGGGGTGAGTCCATATCTATCAATCTATCTATCTATCTATACACACACAAATATGCATCTTTTCTTGCTCTGTCCTTTGTTTTATGCTTATTATTCTACATAGTCCTCAGGACAAACCATCACTCTGTCCCAACTGCACACGTCACTAATGGGTCCCCATCATTTGAGCACTTCTTTCCCACTTGCTTTACATCCTCACTTCCTTTCTCTTTTTTTCCACCCATCGTTTAATTTCCCCTCTTATTTTTCTTCCCATTTTTTTGTCTTATGATGAGATCTTTTAAGATCTACTCTCTTAGGAACTTTCAAATATGCAACCTGGGATTATTAACTATGGTCACCATGTTGTACATTATGTCCCATGACTTACTAGTTTTGTAATGGAAGTCTCCTCATTTTTAATTCTTTATTTTTCTTTTCATTTCACTTCCCTGTAACTTTCTTTTCTTTATCCTTCTTTTCTTCTTCTCTAGCTATTTATCTCTTTATTTCTTAGTCTCTTCCATGTTTCTCTTTTTTTTATTTCTTCTTCTCTTTCTTCTCCATCACCTCTTCTGCATTTTTCTTCTGGATGTTTTGTATCACTCCCCCCACCTCAGTGTTTATTCAGATAACTTATCTTTGCTACCAGTGGTTAGTCCTGTTTCTTCTTAAATATTATTCACTATAAATTCAAAGCAATACTAGGCCTTTCCATGCCTCGATATTCAAACTAAACATTCTGAAAGGGTTTATTTTTAGTTGAGGGAATATGTTGCATTTTGTGCCATCTGGCAAGCTCTCTATGAGGAATAGCCTGAAACTACTAATCCAGTTGCCCTTGTGACCTTAGCTAAATGTCATTTCATCCTCCAAGGGTCTATTTCTGTTGGATTAATTCATTATTCTACCTAGGTCTCTCAGGTGTAGTCATGGAGGTTATGTTATAAATTATGCATTTGAAGAGATCGCCTATGGTAACATATGGTCTTGATACAACATTAGACTAAATACCAATAACTCATCAAATTTACATGATCATTTACTAGGTAATAGTCTTAAAAAGGTTGTTTTCATAACATGTGCCACATTAGTATTTTTTTTCTGAAATACAGAATATGCTCTCTGTGGGGTAAATTTAACAATATATCATTCCTATAAATATAAAACTTACAAGATTTAGATCTGAACAGTCATGTCATATTTAATAGGAATTCTTACAAATTCTAAGTGTTCAGGGTTTTTCTCCAAAATTTTAATCTAAATTTTAAGTTGTATTTTTAAATAGTTAAAACATATTTATTTATTTATTTATTTATTTATTTATTTATTTATTTAGAGGGAGAGAAAGTATACATGTGAGCAGGGGAGGGACAGGGCTTGTTCTCACAAATCGTGAGACCATGACTTGAGCTGAAATCAAAAATGAGACATTTGGCCAACTGAGCCACCCAAGGGCCACTAAAACAACGTGTTAATCATGGATAAGTTGCAGATGTATCATTGATAGGTAATAAGCCACATGTTTGGTTAGAAGAACACTGAATTGATTTTTTTACTTAGGTCTGTCGTATGACATTATATTAGTTTCAGGTGTACAACATCATGATTCAACATCTGTATACACCTTGAACTGATCAGCACAATAAATTTAGTTGATGCCTCTCTCACCACATATTGTTACAAAATTTCTTTTCTTGTGGTAAGGACTTTCAAGGTCTGCACTCAGCAATTTTTAAATACATGCTACAGTGTTATTAACTAGGGATGGACATGACTTCCCGGGACTTATTTATTCTAGAGCTGGAAATGTGTACCTTTTGACCCCCTTCATCGCTCTGCTCACCTCCCACCACTCCCAGAAGAACACCGAATTTAGATTTGCAATTCCTAGAGCTGTATTTTAACTAAGTTCGTGATTCTGAGCTTCTCTGGGCCTTGGAGTCCTCTTTTGTGAATTGAGACCATTACATGAGATGATCTCTGAAGTTCCTTCCACGTCCCGTTGATTGGTCAGCATTTCCGTAGGTAGTGGCCTGTGGTGACACAGTACATTTGCTATTCTGCAAATACAGTGGGCGGCCCATCGCCATATTTCATTATTTAAGCATACCCCATAGTGCTTCCAAAAGCTGTCTTTGTTCAGTTGGCTCAAGTCTAGAAGTGTTACTTGGGGAAGAGCGTATCTCTTAGCCCCGTTTCCCGCTGTCACACAGCAGGCACTCAATTAAAAGGAAGGGGCAGGGAGGGGAACGAAAACAGGGAAAGGGAGAGAGGGAAGGAAAAGAACTGCCTCAGGTGCAAGGTTCAGTTAAAGCCTGATGCTAATCGGAGTCCAAGTCCTTCCTGCATGGGCTAGTTAGTCCACATTGCTTCTGCCCCCAGCGCTCTGCGACAGCCAGTGCAAATATGTGCCATTGGTCATAAAGACGGACTGGGCCCAGGAGAAAGTGTGCTGAAACAAACTCATCAATATTTCTGGAAATACAATTAGAAGTCTGTCCTGCTGAGGAAAAGTCAGTAGTTACCGTCTGTGTTTATCAGCATGCCAGGCCAGATGGGCCTGAGCCCCTGGGAGGTAGGGGGCAGCAAATTTAATTAGGAGGCATTGCCAATTATTAGCTCAGCTCAGATCATATTGCTTTCTGAAGGACAGGCCTTTTATAAAAAGTGTTTGCTGGAGCGCTGGGGTGGTTCAGTCGATTAAGCCTCCAACTCTTGGTTTCAGCTTAGGTCACAATCTCA
>CM053566.1:32224245-32288296 GCA_028646485.1 Cryptoprocta ferox | reverse complement strand
CCTCCCTCTCTTTCCAGAACATATTTTAACAAAGTGTACATTTTGCAGATGGAGCACGTGTCATTAAATATTTAGAACCCATTCTATTATATTTAAACAATACTGATCCTGAGAAAGAAATCTCAATAAAAAATAGGAAGTATTTCTGAAGACCTCATGAAACAAAAAAGATAAGAGAGAAAATTTGATGAAAGCTCTATTTTCAAAGGGATGCCTGCAGCATGTGGCTAGAGGCAAGTTGACATTATCTATAGCTCTTCTGCTACACCTGTTTACATGAGAGACAGGAATTTTTTTCCCACTATAGCTCATTGTGAGTCGTATGTGGAAAATGTCTTAAGTCTGAATGCTCTATTGTTTCAAAATCACATTTTCTGAAACTACATTGAGAAAGTCATATGTAGACATTTCATTGTGATTATTATTTAGAATATGTGTACTTGATATGCAGCTGTCCAAATAAGCAGATGCTGAGATTTTCTGCTCAAGCACCTGCTTTTGCATGCTTGAAACAGGATATCTGGGTCCACAAATAAGGATGCCTATGTCATCCTAATCTATCAATCAGCTAATGTCCTTCAGTTTTCTAGATGATAACTGGATTGGCTTGTGGTACAGAGGTAAGTTAAACAAGCTGACCTTTTTCAAGGCCTCCTCTAACCTGGACTTTATGAGATTATCCTAATAGCTCCTATATTAGTCACTATTTCTGGACTCGACCGAATGGTTTGACTGTGTTCTATTACATTCTATTAAGGGTTCTTTGGGAGCTCTTTATAGGGAAGATTTTATTGTAAACAGGAGGGTGAGGAATATAGGCACTAATTGTTTATTTTATTTTTAGTTTATAGGAGGAGAGTATCAGAGGATGGTAAGGGGCAGCCACTGGGCTTTTGAACCTTCACAGATCTGGTTTGAATCCTAGCTCCTACTTGGTTCGGAGTGTAAATGTGAATGAGTTACTCACTGTCTCTGAACTTTTGCCATGGGAAATGTGCTGATGATGCTACTGGGTACTTCACAGGGGAGCATGAGGATTAAATAAGATAACTCATATACATAGCTGGTGCTTGATAAATAATCGTGTAGGGGCTCAGAAGTTTGGAAAATTGTTCAAGGTGATGCAGGTAGTACAAGGCAGAAGCTAGCACAAATCAAGTGTGTCTGGTTGTTAACCATCCTGCTCCGCTGTTTACGGCCATAGCATTAAACTCAGAGATGCCTCTTGCTCTTTTAAAACTCAGGTACAGTCTGGATCTATTAGTTGGAAACAACAGTATAGTCTCACCTTACTGCACTTTACCCTCACTGTAAGTCTGCAGATATTTGAACTCTGCCAGCATGCTTTGGAAAACAGCTAAATAAAAGCTTTTTCCACTTCCTCCTTTATAGAAGTGTTTTTTAAATCCTTTCAAGTATGAGTATTTCATGTCATATTTTGAACAATAAGTTTCCTTCAGATAACTCACAATAGTGAACGTGCTATATCCTTGTCTGGTTTAATGACTGAAAGAACTTTGTTAAGTTTTACAGTAAGCCGTGAAGGAAGGGAGTGTTTTACTCCAGCCCTTCCTCTTCAGAGAGAAACTCTAGAGTCTGGGAGCAGAGTGCAGTTACCAGCCATCCCTAGAGACAGCTGCCTATACCACACCTTGGCTCTCTGGCTTCTAAGCCTCGTGACCGTAGGCAGCCAGTTAGCATTGTGTCCCTGGGTCTCCCCAGGCATACCAAGGGCATAATAAGAGTACTTATTTCATAACAATATTAGGAGAAGAAAATTTACTGTCAAAGTGCTAGCCCCAATAAATATTAACTATATTAACAATATATGTAATCTGCTACCTCAGTTTATGAGCTGTAGCTGACTCTAGGTTCAATGTGTATTGCATGCAGGCCTCAAAGTTTTTGTTTCCATATTCAAGAGACAAGCAAGGACAAAAGGCAGTCTCTTCTGTAGAGGGAGACAGCTCACGGTTCCTGTAGTTGGAGGCCAGGCCTTGGTGCAGGTGCTACAGCTGCAGGCACGAGGGAAAACCACCCTGGGGCCAAACTTGCCCAGCAGTGCGCTTTCTGCACAGGCCGCTGCTCAGTCAAGGGGAAAGCTGGAATGTGGCTTACAGAGAAGTAAGCCAAAGTCCTGGGGCATCAATCCTACTACTCTTGGGGATTTCCCTCTAAGCCCCAAATTCTCCTGAGCGGTCATGGTCTTGGCATTCAGCACAAATACTTTGTGTATCCAAACCTATGAGACCCAGATCCAGTAAAGGGCCGAGTGGTCCTCCTCTGGGGTCAGAACAAAAGGACAGCATTCCTCTCTTCAGTGTGCTGGGGAGTGTCGTGCATCTATTTGGACTCCCTGCACCTGCCTTAGATCCTGCTTGGCCAACTCCCTCAACTCCCGCAGGTGAGGATCAGCTTCTGGAACCTTCTGGAATGTGGACCCTCATGCCTTTTTACTAGGCACCAGCTCCGGCCTGCACACCTGGTTCCTACCAGCCATCTCAGGGTACACTTGTCCTGCTGGTTTGTATTGTTAATGCTGTCACTTTCCAACACAGATCATTTTTATCCTATATCCATTAGCATAGCTTCTTAAAACTTGTTCTTTGGTCTGTCTTACCTCTAAAGCTTAATTCCAACAGTACCTAAAAAGATGTTAAGAGGGAGATGATATTTACCACCAAAATTGACCATTCTCCACAGGTGATATCCCCAGATGATGTGCGTTGATATTCCCAGCTCAGTCCCCCCCAGGTTCTCCCTGTTCTGTAGAGGGTATACGTTTCCATTTATGTGGACCTGACTTCATTTTTTAGTTTGTAGAGGATGCCCAGGGTGTAAAAACTGGGGATGACTTTAAATCTGTCTTCTTGGTTAGTGAATCCAGGAATTCAAACATGATATGATCATTTTTTCAAGGCGCCCTGTGTAGCTCATTCGTTGAGCACCCAACTCTTGATTTCAGCTCAGGTCATGATCCCAGGATCGTGGGATCAAACCCCACATTGGCCTCCCCACTGAGCATGGAGCTGGCGTAAGATTCTAGATTCTCTCTCTCTCCCTCCCTCCCTCCCCTCACTATGCTTGTCTCCCTCTCTCGCACAAATAAAAAAAATATATATGATCAATTCTTTCTACTTTTGTTTTATATTGATGAATGAAACTGAAAAATAGAGTATAGGAGAAATATGTATATATGTATATGTATATATATATATATATATATATATATATATATATATATTTAAAATTGGCCATTGTCTAACCTGACTTCTTCTTTGGGCAAGATTTGTAATCCCTCTTCTTCTAACATAGATCTAAATTTCTTTTTAGCAAGGAAAGGAGTTATATATGGAATCTTTGACTTATGTTCGTTTATATACATACACCATTTTAAATTTTAAAGAGGATAGAGAGGGACCACTATGTTAATGAGAAGAATGCTTCTCTCTCTCTCTCTCTCTCTCTCTCTCTCTCAGCAGATGTCAGCATTACAAATGCAATACTGCATTAAACAATATATTGAGGTGAATAGGAAAGGCATGGTTCTGCCCAATGCCCTTGCCTTTTAAGGTGCCCAGGGCTTCACTAGATCCATTGGATGTAGTTTTTGTTGTTGTTGTTTTTTTCATATATGCTGTTTCCCCATTGACACTGCTGTGGTAGAACTGAAGTAAAGCTATTTTTATGGCTTTTACTGCAATAAGCAAAACTCGACTTGTTTATTAAATTCAACATACTTCTATTTGTTTGTGAAAACAACACAAAGCATAACATTGGCAAAAATGTAGCCCTGGTTATCGTATCTAAAAATGGCCCATTTTATCACTCAGGCACACGAGCAGGCATGAACACAGCTCCAGAACGTTAATTATGTTCCCCAGACAACTTGAAGCAGCACCTGCCTGAATGCCAGAATTCCAATTTGGAACCTGGTATTTGGTGCTCTCCTCACTCACCCCCTCATTACAGTGCTCACATACACTCTCCTCGCATGCAGGCTCTTGAGTTACCTGGGTCTCCTCTGTCTTTTCTATTCAATTATGGTATATTAAAGACTGTGATGTGATTTTTTTTTCCTAACCATCTCTGGCACTCTGCTCCCACACCCTTCAGGATGCTTTGCAGGTAATAGGTTTGTAGAATATTTAGCAATTATAGACAAAACTCTTCTTTATTGCAAGCCCTTGAGTGCAACACTGGACTTTGAATTGCTTTGGCTTCTTATTTATATGGGAGATGTATGTTTTACAATAGCATAAGATATTTTGGGGGGCACCTGAGTGACTCAATTGGTTAAGCATAGGCTCAGGTCATGCTCTCACAGTCGTGGGATCAAGCCCTGCATCGTTGGGCTTCACACTAACAGCACGGAGCTTGCCTGGGATCCTCTCTCTCTCTGCCCCTCCCTGTCTCTTTCCCTCTCTCTCTCTCAAAATAAAAAAATAATTTTTTTAAAAAGATATTTTTAAAGTTTTCTGTAGTATAAATATCCTGGTGGAAAGATTCCCTATTTTGAATAGCATGATTTTTTAGTTTGTATAACAATTACAGTAAAACCTTGGATTGTGAGTACCTTATCCTGCGAGTGTTGTGCAAGATGCACAAACATTCCTAGTAAATTTAAACTTGATAAATGAGTGATGTCTTAGGATACTAGTAGTACATGACACCAAACATCACGTGATCACAACTGAGCAAATAGTTTTTGAAATTCGCTTTGCTGTAGGAGTGCTTTGGATTACAAACATGTTTCTGGAACAAATTACGCTTGCAAACCAAGGTTTTACTGTATTTACATCGTTAATTTAATATATTAAAATAGATTAAATGAATAGGGATATATTTAAATTTAGATACAGCTCAATTAAAAGAAAAATGGGTTCATGACTATCATTTACTTATTATTATTTATTTTTAAACCACCTCTGAAACATTTCTTATCAAGTGTGTACTCCTTTGGATAGTTTTCAAAACCAACATCACTTTAGATAAAAATCATCATATTCAAAAACTGAATAAACAGCCTCAGGATGAATTTTTTTTTTATAAGTGAGAATGGTCCTAAATAAATTAAAATACCCAGTTTCTCAGGTCTTCCTTTCAGGGGGTTTACAATGGAAATGTTCAGGCTCCTGTCTTAGGTAGCTATGCCAGGGCCTTTTGAAATTCATTCAGGTTTTCTCATTTTCAGCCCTTTGGCCGCTGATAGCTCTCCCACTACATCCTTGCATGGAAATTGTTGCTTTGAGTGTGTGCTGATTGGAGTGTATGATGAACATTGGTTCACTGTCCTCATGTCAGAAATAAAACATTAACAGAAACAAAATCAGGAAAAAGCCATTTACTGAACAGCTTAGTGTAAGTATATAGTTACTGGGAACTACCAAAACGGCCTGTATTTTTTCCTGATTTGCCTAAAAGCCTGGGTCACGGATCCAGAGTCAGCACTCAATTGGTGAAGAAATCACCCACTCCTAAGAGAATGGGCCAGTTATCAGTGCCTACTTTTTAGGTATGGCCTTAACCTTTTCTAAAAGGGAAGGGAGGAAATCTCAGAAATATTTAAGATTTATTTTTAAATGTTTATTTACTTTTGAGAGTGTGGGGAATCCAAAGTGGGCTCTGCGTTGACAGCAGTGAGCTCGACGCAGGGCTTGAATTGACAAACCATGAGATCATGACCTGAGCCGAAGTCAGAAGCTTAATCCACTGAGCCACCCAGGCACCCCATAAATATATTTAAGATTCTGAAAACAAAATGCTGACATAGTATTAATTGAAATTCTTAGCTCAGTGACTGTCATCTGGGAGTAGTATTGCCCCCTTAGGGAACACTTGGAAATTCATGAGGATGTCTTTGTTGAGAATTGCTTAATTGAAATTGCGTCTGTTGGTTGTATTGTTTTGTAGATACAATACTTTTCTTTTTCTGAGATTTTTCTTTTATAATTTGTCAAGCTAGAATTGACTCAGAGTTCTGGTCTTAAAGGTCGCAGTAGGTACAGTTTAAGGTTCAAATCAGAGCTGCCTTTGGGGCCTGTAAAGATGACCCAGATGAGGGGCACCTGGGTGGTTCAGTCTGTTGAGTGTCTGACTTTGGCTCAGGTCATGATCTCAGGCTTCGTGTGACTGAGCCCCGCATCTGGCTCCATGCTGACAGTACGGAGTCTGCTTGGGATTCTCTCTCTGTCCTCTTGCTCTGCCCCTCCCCTACTTGTACTTTCTCTTTCTCTCAAAATAAATAAACTTAAAAATAAAAGGATGACCCATGTGAGTGAAGGTGAGATCCTGGTGAAGAGTGTGTCTTCAGAAGGCCTCTACCATTCACACTTGGTCAGATATAGTACGCTGTCATAGACCTTCCTGTCCCCTCAGGGAAGCAAAACACCTTCATTTCTTTTATTAAATCTTCTAATGTTTTTTTTATTATTGGCATCCGATCAATTTTTAAATTTAAATTTTGGCCAAATAAAATGGGTTTCTAGTCACCAATCTGTGATTCCGAATTCTATTTTAAGATAAACCACGCAAGAGACATTTAAAGGACCACATTTTACAATTCTTTATCACCTGTGTTTCTGGCTATGGGTATTATCTCATGCCAGACAAGGACACTAGACTCCTCACCCATGTCTCCCCTCTGCCTAGGTTCTCATTATACCTGTGATGCCCTCACATAGCAAAACTGGCCTGCAAAAGCATTTTGTAAGTTGGCGGTTCCTACTCAGAAACACACATACATCTTAAGCTTCACTTACCTTGTGGGTGAGGTTGCCAGGTGGCATGGATTAAGGGTGCCTCCAGTTTATAATTAGAGCACATCCCTGCTTTCTGCACTTAGAGATACTGTTGGCTCCTGTCTCTCTGTCTCATCCAGGTTTGAGATCTTTGGACTATAGATGAACCTCTGGTAGTAATCTCTCTTAGAGCATTTTCACTCATAAGATGTCACATTAATCGTCTTTCTGCTCCTTTCAAACAATTCCTCCAGTGTAGAAGAGGGGCCTAGGCTGCACCCGGCAATGCTCATCTTTGTGGATGGGCTTGTGGGGGGACATCAGCCCACACCAGCAAGGCCTTCCTTCCTCAGGTGACTTCCTGATGGAATGTGCCTTGGGCACTCGGGTCCTCCTGCTGCTTAGTCTAGCCTGCGTCACAAAGCCAGCAAAAACCGGAGATCATAGATCATAGATCAGACTCTATGGCCCTGTAACACTCTGGCTATTGATTACCTTATGCTGAGTTTGAGGAGTAATATTTACCAATCTGTAGTAATCTGAGAATAAAACGATAGTATATCTCTCTGTATTTCCTTTCCACCCACACCAGCATGCGTATACACACACACACACACACACACACACACACACACACACACACACCATTATAACCTGTCTTTAAGAAAGAGAATCCAAATTTAAACAACTTCCAGTGCCCTGCAGCTTTGAGCTGCCTGCATGTCCAGTCCACAGCATGGTAACCCCACTTGGTCTTGACAGCAGGCTACAGTTACAAAAATGATCTGCTGCTTTCATCTGCAGCAAATTCCAGAGCCCTCGTGGCTCATCTAACAGACCTACTGCACAGCCCTGCCACCCCATCCTCAGCCAGCCTCTAGCACCTTCTGAAGAGCCCACAGCCGCCTACCAGTCAAGTCACGGCCATGACGCGGCTCATTCCTCAGGCCGGGCCACCCCACTTTCATTCCTTGGCAGGAAATTGCTCAGGTAACTGAGCTCCACTGGCTTCGCTTCAAGAACAATTTAATTTTCTACATCCTAATTGCTTTGCTGGTTCGTGGACTCAGATGATCCATCCATTTGGGTCTCCAGACAGTTTCTAACTCTTGTCCCCAAACTTCTCCCTAAATTCTAAAACGGATTTTTTTTAACGTGGAACTTCAGCAAGTCTAGCTTACTGAGTGTCCCCTCAAGTCGCAACATACTTAGCATGTTGCAATGGTGAGGTCAGGCTCTGTCACTCCATAGTCAGCCTGAAGCGCCCTGCTGCTGCCCACAGCTGAGACCAGGTTGTTAGTGATTACTCCCAAGGGAGGCATGCCAAGCATAGAGGCCCAGACAGTGTTTTCACAAAGAAATACAACCCAAATAATCGGTTCTTATTCTAGGCACCCTTTTATTATTTTGATGAACACTGACTTAAAGAACAACAGGGACAACAAAATTTAACTGAAGTTGTAAGTTGCTAAGTGAAATGATAAATCATTATGTGAAGGGAAAAGCCGATTAGAGGAAGAATGGGACTGATTAATGAACATCATTAACAAGTTCAGTTTCAAAGGTCAAAATTATAGATCTGATTATGTGCAATGTGACACTCTTTATTGATGTTCAGGTCCTTTCGCTAACAGAGCGAAAGGACATTCCCAACAATTATTTTAATACTGTGTGTTCTATGACTTATGAAATTTTGAATTCTCAAAATATCTTTTAATTAGTATCCTGACCAAAGCTTTAGCCTTAGCATTTTTAGTTTAATTTGAGGGCACTCAGCAATCATTTCTCTTTCAGAAGTTATATTGCTAATTTTAGGGATAATATGTGAAGAACCCACAACAATTAAACTGGAATTCTGAACAAGTAACAAATCAAGTTAAACGAAGGTAAATGAAGTAGCCATAACCAAGATCCATAAATTAAGAGAGAAACTAAGTAGGGGCCCCTGGGTGGCTCAGTCGGTTGAGCATCTGATTCTTGATTTTGACTCCTGTCATGATCCCAGGGTGTGGGATCGACCCGTGTGTCGGGCTCCACACTGAGCGCGGAGTCCGCTTAAGATTCTCTCTCCCTCTCTCTCCCTCTGCCCCTCCCCTGCTTGCCCTCTCTTTCTCTCTCAAATAAAAATATTTTTATATTTTTTTCTTAGAAACTAAGTAGAATATGGAAAAACATACTAAATTTTTGGATTCTAAAATGTTTTTTATTATGATGACTTGAGCCCACCCAAAGAAGTCTCTTCCTGAGTTAATTTTGTGACTTGGCAAACACAACCTGTTCAACTTATTTCTCTAGCAACAGGCAATCCCTTTTTGAGGTGTGCATGAAATGGAAAACGTAGTAAACAGGGATCCAAAAATGCAGCATCGTTTTTATTTATTTATAAAAACATCTTTCTAGGTATATACCCAAAAGAAATGAAAGCGACTCGAACAGATATTTTTACACCCATATGGATCATAGAAGCATTATTCACAATACCCAAATAGGTGGAAACAACCCAAATGTCCACCAGTGAATAAATGGATAAACAAAATATGCTTTATACATACAGTGGAATATTATTCAGCCTTAAAAAGGGAGGAAATTCTGACACAGGCTAAAATATGGATGACCCTTGAGGCAATTTTGCTAAGTGAAATTGACCAGTCACAGAAGGACAAATAATGTATGATTCCAGTTATATGATGTATATAGGGTGGTCAGATTCATAGAGACAAAGTATAGGTGGTTGCCAGGGACTGAGGAGAGGAGGAAAGGAGGTCATTGTTTGAAGGGTGCAAAGTTACAGTTTGGGAAGATGAAAAAGTGCTGGAGACGGATGGGGCTTATGGTTCCACAGTGATACAATACCACTGAACTATACACTTGAAAATAGTTAAGTTAGAAATTTTTCTGTTCTATATATTCTACCACAGTACAAAATGTTCTACCTTTGGTGGCGGACAGAATGATGGCTAGGCAGGTCTTGCACTCAGCACTGCCCTCATCAATCACCGCTCAGCCTCAGAGCACTAGCCCAGCCTACAGTCTTGCAGACGGGGCTTGTAATGGACCGTAGGCCTTGTGGGCTGTTAGGCCTGGTTTGTCAAGGACCGTTTCTTTGTGCAGCTCACGGCAAGAGAATACGGATGCTGTCGGTGCATGTTTACCTGAGAGTTGGAGGGCCGCAGGAAGACATCAAGCCACAAAGTGTGCAGCCTGAAGTATCCCAGAATTTTTACCAACAGTGGTGACAGTGAGAAAACCATACCGTGCCTCTGAAAAGGAGCTCCTGAATTATTACCAGCATACTCCTGAAGCCAGGCAGGCTGGCCATCAACCTGGAACCAGCCGGGATACCTGCACCCAGATCACTGCTGATGCACTGAGTATTTCAGTCACAAGTGAAGAAAACAATCTGTCCCTCTGCATTATCATTTAACACCAAAGATTGAAATACAGGGGGTGCCAGGTCAAGGGCTTACACGACTGTCAATTGTTTCATTTTCTTTACGAGTAATGGTGGCTATGGCAGAAATCATCTGCAAACAGAATGTGATTGTGTCCGGCATTTGAGAAGCTAACGGTGCTTCAAATCAAATCCACGTGCAGAGTTTGTGTAATTTCAGTCTTAGGGATTTGATTAACAAAATAAAACCAAAAATAAATTCAGTATATTCTGCCTAAAACTTGTGGCTAGGGGTCCTCTTGGTTGAATGAAGCCTCAGTTAGCGGATCCTGCCTTGTCCTCTGGTTTGACTATTCGTAAGCAGCCTTTCCATATGGAGCAGACTGGTGGCCCTGAGTTGACTGGAGATTCTCTGAGGCAGGAACTATGGTTTAATTATCTCCCATAGCCCAGCCTACATAACTGTTTGTGGGTCGTTGAGTAAGTGAGTGAGTAAACAGCAGGTCCTACCATATGTGAGCCCCTTAGTGCTCTTCCTGCCCATATGGCCTGTCCGCCCAGCTTCTAAAAGAGTCTTGGTGGACTCCTCACTCGCCTCCTGTCATTGCTGAGGGAAGGAGCAAAGCCTCTTCGTGCTTTCCACTCTTCTTCCTGCAAAACTCCTTAGCCAGAACTCCTTTTAGTCACTGGAGTCACCATGAAGAAGACAGAGCCCTACCCATGGGATTTTGTTCAACCATCTTATTTTGAGGCACCGTATGTTTATATATAAGATATGTGACATCTATAAGAAACTTTGTCTAGAGCCCATCTTCCCTGGAAACAAGTTTATTAACCAAAAGAGACGATAATGACCCCAAAAAGGATAAAGGCAATTTACCTTCAAATATGTAAATTACTAATAACACACCCATGAGTGAACATGACTTGACTCTTCTAAATAGTCATTCTATCTGTATTACTTGTTACTTATGTAATAATAATAACAACGGTGATAATAACGATGATTATTAGCCAACGTATGTTAAGCTTTTGCCTTATACCGGGCACCGCTGTAAGTTATTTATGAGTATCGGCACAGTTAGGCCTGTAACAGCTCTATGACAAAGGGACCGTGACCCTGTTTTTACAGTCCAGGAAGCTGACACAGAGAAAAGTAAGTTGTTTAAAGTAGCAGGGTCAGTAAGCAACAGAACCAAGAAGAGGTGAAGCCAGGCCACCTGTCTCCAGAGCCTCTGTTCTGAACCGTTATGGCTCTTTCATCGGAATGGAATGGAAATAGGAAAAGATGGACCCAGTACCTACCCACAGAGCTAGAAAGAAGCCACAAGAGAATCCCATGACCTGTGTTGGACCCGTATTCCCGTATTTCTCACCTCACACCTTTTGCGACAGAAGAAAACCACACCGCATGTAAAAGAGGACCCCTGCAGAGCCAGGCAGGCAGTCTTGAAGCTGCTCTTGGACATGAGCTCCGCTCAAGGAAGGTCGGGAAGCTGACAGGGCAGCCGCACCACCTGGGCTCTTTCTGAAGCCTTCGATGCATCAAGCATCTCCACAGCCTTGAAATGCTCAGCAAATGAACTGCCATCTTCATGCGTAACTAATCTCCAAGCCCCATGCTACCCACATTCTGAAAATGCAAGGCAGTTTGGCAGTCTCTCTCACCCAAATGCAGGGACTACTTGGTATGGAAATCCTGACAGCTCCCCCCCAGGAGGGGGTGGGGGGGTGGAGACCCCCACCTCCAGTCCATATGTCATTAAGCCCATGACTCACGACGAACAAAGCTGGTTTTGCCATGTATACACTGCATTACCCCAGAGAGCCAGGCTCGCCTCTTCTCGGCATTGCCCTGATCAGCTGGCCCACCATTAGGACTCAGAAGTCCATGGGGCACCTGGGTGACTGACTCAGTCAGTTAAGTGTCTGATTTCAGCTCAGGTCATGATCTCATCGTTCATGAGTTCGAGCCCCACGTCCGGCTCTGTGAGGACAGCTCAGAGTGTGGAGCCTGCTTCGGATTCTGTCTCCCTCTTTCTCTGCCCCTTCCCCACTTGTGCTCTCTCTTTCCCTCAAAAATAAAAACATAAAAAAAGGAATTCGTAATTATATCCTGTTTCCAACCCACAGAAAAGACTGGAACTGAGACTCCAGCTCTCCCCTTGCCGTTTCTCACATGCGGACTTGTTAGATTTTGATGGGAGAAGGTAAGGCTGCCAGGCTGTGCATGGAACATACTCCAGCTTCTTTCTTTCATCTCTGCTGGGCCTCCTCATGAGGAGGAGGATCCACTTGCTTGAAATGTAAGAGGCATCAGTGACATCACATTTAGGGTCCTTGCCAAAAAGGTACCATGCAGTGTGAGGTTTGAACTGTAGCAAGACAGATACAGGCTCTCTGCGCCGGCGGCCGGCAGACGCTTCCTTCAGAAACAGGCAGAGCTGTGTGTGGTTCTGATATGTGGAAAGTTGCACAAGATGAGTGTCATACAGCAGCTCTTCTTTTTTTTTTTTTGTCTTTGCTGACTGTGGCATCTGACACTGAGATAAACGATAAACGTTACCTTCCAATGATGTAGAGAAATGGGATGTTAAGCCTTTGAAGTGACTTACACCTTGCCACTTGGGCAACATTGGGCTCTAACATGATTTTCATACCAGCCCTGTGCCCTTCCTTGCTCATTCCCAGCTGTAACTATTAGCATCCGCATTATCTTCTGCTGGGCAGGAAATAATCACAGGGTTATGTTTCTAGCACTCAGTTAAAAATGTTTACTGACATCTGTATGCTGTTTTTTTCTCATCTATTTCAACATTATATTATAGTATTTATCTTCGTCTGAAAGGTATTTCCTGAGAGCTATTAAATATTTTTAAATGAATTTGATGAGGAAAAATTTTCATCTTTGATCATGTCTAAATCCCAGTTTTATGCCAAACTGTTTCTTTTTTAATGTTCATTTATTTTGAGAGAGAGAGAGACAGAGCACGAGCAGGGGAGGGACAGAGAGAGAGGGAGACACAGAATCTGAAGCAGGCTCCAGGATCTGAGCAGTTAGCACAGAGCCCAACGCGGGGCTCAAACTCATTAACCACCAGATCATGACCTGAGCTGAAGCTGGATGCGTAACCGACTGAGCCACCCAAGCGCCTCTAAACTATTTGGTTTTCACATTAAACCTGGCAGCCCCAGACTGCCTTATGGCCATGACTAAGTATGGTAAGGTCTTCATAACATGTTTTGTAATCCTTACAAAATGTACTTTGAAATATCATAACTATTTTAAACCTAGCAAAAATAAATGTGTAGACTACATTTAGTGCGTGCGGTACTCTTAGTTTTAATTTTTTCCTCTCTCTCACTTGCAGATTTGCTGAATTTGGTAATTTGCAGACTGTTTCTTCTTCATTAGTGAGAAAAATAAGTTAGCTCCGTAGTCATTTTTCTTAAAATAACTATTTTCTAAAGTCCCCTTTATAAGTAGAATCAACACTCAATTATTTGTGTTAATGGAGGAGGGAAAAGATCCAGATAAAACAATGGATAATCACAAATTGTTTATATAAAGGGAAAGTGCTGAATTGTATAGAACAAAGCTGATTTGTGGGCTACTTACCCCTCTCTTCATAACACCAGTCCACATAATGACAAATCCCATGGCATTTGAACCCCCCTAGTAGGGCTTGACATTGTACTTCCAACCTCACTCGCACAGATCCCCTGTCACCACAGGTAACTTATAGACAGGGACATTTGCTTACCCATAATCCAGATTCACTTCAGTATCACACATGTAAGCTCAGCCTAGACTCTATGGAAGAAGTTAAATAAAATATATTGCATTCCTGTTTGACTTTGGAATTAAATTTCTCTATAAATATCATATCAACCCCCTTAGAGATAATTTCCTTTAAGAGATATTGTAAGCATGTGGAAGGGAAATGAAGACTAAGAAGGATAAATGTCATTGACCTACCACAGTGAGAAACACAGGAGACCAGCGTCCCATTTTCCCCTACCATTTTATGTTCATTATTTTATCTTCCTTCTCTAGAAAAGTTAATTTAGAAAGTTCCGCTACGGTATATGACAGACACATGTTAGCAGTGGCTGCCCCAAAAGTCACATCTGCAAAAATATCATGTTGAAGAAGGCAATTATCGCTTATCAAATTAATAAGAGAAAAACTTTTCATTCGTTGAGGGGGTGAGGGAAGGGTACACGTAATGGATTTATTTAAAACTACCTCCCTGCTGCTGAGTGCATTCTCTGAACACTTCATAAAGTGTAAATCCATGCAACTTTCCCAGATAGCAGAAATGTAGACATAGAAACAACATTAGCAACAACGAAGAAGAAAAATATCTTAACTGTCTAACCTATAGCTATCATGAGATTCTATATAATTTATACAATTGGTAAGAATTTCACCCAGGGCAGGAATTCAGTGTGTGGCACATGCACGTACTTTTATTTAGTCTTGCAGAATGATACGGATTGATTGAGAATGTGTCTTTTTTTCTGCAAAACTTACGTATTCACATAGACTGAATGGATACTAATTCCCTGAAATGTGAATTTTTTTCATGTTGAATCCATTCTTTGTTTTCTGTAAGTGCTTATTCCTGAAACAACAGTGTAAGTAATTTGGAAACACGATTTAGTATGCAAGCATTCACTTTACATTACTATCAGTTGGAATGCATTTAATGCACAAGATTGTTCAAACTAAATGATGCATAGAATCTCAAGAGCTACAAGGAGCCTTGGAGTTCATCCCTTCCTAACCTCTCATTTTATAGATGAAAATACAGAAACTCAGATAAGTTAAATGCTTCAGTGGGGGGGAGAGGAAATCCACAGCTGTGAATCCCAGTTTGCAATTTCTGCACAGATTGCTTTCATGTGACTTTTCTGGGGACTGCTTAACTGAATGATGTCAGCTATGCTAATTTCATGACATGTCACTGACAATGCAGGGGCCACACAATTAATTTGAAAATGTCTGTATTTTTCTAGTGCAGCTAGGTGAGCTCCACTAAGCAAGAAGTCTTAATCTTTGACAGGCCCCAGATGCCAGAGAGAGTGCTCAATCCAGAAAAGCTCGAGCAGTGATTGATTCCTGTGCCAGCCATACAATTACAGTCAGTTACGGTGTCGGCTCCCTCAAACTACCACGCAGTAAATTCGGACACGAGCTGAGCATCTGTTCTCAAAGCTTCAGTTTACTGTTTCCTCTGTGCAACAGACATTTAACATTAAACTCACGAAAAAAAAAAAAGCCGCCCTCAAACATACCTATTGGCAGTCTCAGGGCTAACCCTAGTTTGTTTGGGGCCCTTACAAGAAGTAATATACAGTGATTTGCCTACTTTTTCATTCATGATCACAAATAAAAGTTCAGACTTGTGGCCCCAGGTAGAAGAAGCTCATTCAAGCAGAAGATTACAGGAAGGTTTCTGTCATCTCTGGGCCGGTCCGGGCACTTCAATCATGTCTATCCCAGCATTTTTATTGTAACTGGGATAGAAGGCCTTTCCGTCCCTCCCCGTGGCCATCAAAGGCGTCCATGCTTCTAGACTTTTCAAGTGCCAACTACATTTGAAGGTGGCGTGGACGGACTGCCGATTGTCAAGATTGGTCCAGAATGAAACTGCTCATCCACGCTGACTTCTAAGTCACGTAACGTGCAGATGCCCTGGAGCAACAATAAATTAGCTCTAAATTTTCTGTTGAGCCAAGTCTTAGATGGGGCCATCCTGTGAACACTCTTCAGTCACTTTGCTCAGGGCTCAGAAAGAACTGGAAGGTCCTGGGGCCAGAGCAGGGCCAAAACATTTACCTTCCCAAGAAAAGATTTGACATTAAATTCCTGGACAATTAAGGCAAAACAAAAACTATTCATTCCAGACATAAATAACCTTTTCCTGCTAAAAACTTTGTTTTTTGGTAAGTTTCAGTGTTTCCTGTCTGAGAGAGGCTTAGAGGGCTCTGTTTCCTGCATCTAGAACGTGCAGAAAGTCTACAGCTGTAAATGTCTCCACTGCAAACGGGCTGTGCGGCACACTGCCACCACAGCCGGCTAGGTAATTTATGTTGCTTAGGGACTGTAGTTTTCTAATAGATTGAACTGTTAGTTTTCAGGAGGATTTAATGAAATATTGAACCAGATGCCACTGCTCTGCCAGGGATGCAGGACTATGAGAAATGAGGAAATGTCGCTTGGTAAACAGCACAGACCTCTGTGAGGGGGGAGCATGTTGAGGCCTCGGTGAAAGCGAATCACAGGCAAGAGAAAACATGGCAGGTTTCGTATAAATGTGTCTGCACCCATGTCCTGTGCTCATTTAGAATAATAGGAGGCTATGTCTAGCCCAGGGCCCTTTTCATTTTCCAGAAAAATTGTCTGAATCTGGAGGTAGGGGCTAGGGGCTGAGGATTTTTTGGGTCATTATTGTTGTCTGGTGTTAATCCTCTGAATAGCCCTATAATTCCACTGAATATGTTTTTGCTGGATTCCTATTTTCAACCATATTATCAGATAATGGACATCAAGATTGAACTAGCAGAGTTTTGCAAAGAAAACAGTGTCCTCAGAATGAAATTCTTGTGTGTCATTTTGAGGGCCCTGACAATTAGACTCCTTAATTCTTTAGAACTCTTACCCCCCCCCCTTTTTTTAACCAATGTCAGGACAAGAGGTTGTTTTTTTAAAAAAAAATCTTTGGGGTGCCTGGGTGGCTTAGTTGGTGAAGCATCCAACAATCAGCTCAGGTCATGATCTCAAGGTTTGTGGGTTCGAGCCCCATGTCAGGCTCCATGCTGATAGTGCAGAGCCTGGAGCCTGCTTCAGATTCGGTGTCTCCTTCTCTCTCTCTGACCCTCCCCCACTCACGTTCTGTCTCTCTCTCTCAAAAAAATAAATATTAAAAAATATTAGAAAAAGAAAAAATCTTCAACACTAAGTTCAAGTGTTTATTTTTCTGTTTAGAAAAGACAAGTATTATTAGAGAGATTTTTTTCCTCTTCTCTATAAGTAATTACTTCAACTTTAAACACTTTTTTGAGCATCATCTAGTTTATTTCACTCAAGATTTTAAAAAATAGAGGTATTTTAAAATGTATCTCTTGTGGTCCTCTTTTATTTTTTCATTTCTTTTTCTAGAAAAAAATGTGTTTCAGGTGTACAACATAGTGATTTGACATTTATATACATTATAAAATGCTCACCATGATAAATTTAGTTACCATCTGTCACCATACAAAGTTATTACAATGTTATTGACCATGTTCCCTGTGCTATGCATTTTATCCCCTTGACTTATTTATTTTACAACTGAAGGTTTGGACCTCTGTATCCCTTTTCCTAATAAGACAACCTTCTAGGTGTCCTGTTTAATAGAGCCTTCTTGTTTCTGCATCACCCATCCTAACCGGTGCCTAAGAGCCCTCTGGGCAGAGAGCCACACGCGATAAGAAGGGTCCTGGCATAGTTCTGTGTTAAATGTGCAAATGTACTTGCCAATTAAAACAAAGTTTGTGGGTGTAAAGATGAATAGGCCCATAAAGATTCATGTCCATGGGGACATTCTCTGTTTAAATAACTAAAGGTCCAGTGTAACCTGGATTAGCTTTTAACAAAGTGAAACTAAAAGTCATCGGCTTCCTCTAATACTTTTTTGGATAGGAGTGGACGACGTCATGAGAAATCTTGTTTATGTAATTCTGTCTGGTCCTGGGGCCAATCCTTAGCAGTTGATCCTAGAAAAGAGGTTGAAAGCTAAGGGAAAGAAGGTCTTTCTTCTTGTCAAGTTAAAACTGTGACTGTATAGATTTATTTGTACCCATTTTATAGGACAGGAGTTTTATTGCCAAATAATTCAAGGGAATCCTACTGGATAAATAAGGTCAAGCTCTGAAAATGATTAAGCTCATCCTGGTTTGGGAGAACAGGCATTCATCTGTGTCCAGGGGCCTGGATTTTAGTCCCAGCAGGGCCACTGAGTCATCTGTGACCTCTGGCATCCTGTAGGACCTCTTTTGGCCTCTCTGTTTGATCGGGTCAAGAACTGGAGATAATGCTTCTGGTTCCTTAGCACGACTGATGTCTAATTCGAGAACATTAGCAGCTCTGATCCTCACAGCAAAGGAAAAGATTAAATAAGCTGAAACACGAATAGCTCCTATAAGGACTCTAGTCCAATTATTTGATTTGTTCATTTCCTTGAGACTCACTCCAGTCTGTCAGATCTGTAGCCTCAAATGAATAGGGAAGCTTGTTTCCTGTTCTATAAAGTCCACATTGTGGCTACAAATAAAGTTTGGAACTTATTGAATATACTCCCCCGTGCACCAGCTCTTGCCCTCAGCTATTCCTTTTAGGGAAGTAAGGACTTACCACTTTCCAACATTACGCACATCATGCCATTGGCTTAAGGGAAAACATAAATTAACAAACAAAGATTGATAAATACATTTTCAGATATTTTCCCTCATGTCACTCAGATTTATATGATGAATGATGGCAAGGAGTGTAAACAAACCCAAATACTCCTGTGTGGCATTTCAAGTTTTTACCCATTCTTATCTCAGATTAACCCATTTCCTGCAAGTCATGGAAGATACAGATCATCCAGCCTTGTTTTATGGTCTTACTGCCACTCACAGCCAATTAGTAGCTAGTTCATCAGTGCACTGGGAAATTTGGCATTGTGCAGATCAGAGCTGTTTTAAGACACAGAACTGTGTTCCTTAATGTGTGGCCAGATGACACCTTTGCCTCACACTCACCTTGGAGCTTATGAAAGTGAATACGTTGGGTCATAACTTCAGATACTGGATCAGAATGGAGGTTGGAGGGAATGCATATAACATGTTTTCAGGCGATATGGAAATCCTTACTGCCCTAGAGGGTTGGGCCAGCTTCCAATATTCCTTGTATGTGAAGGAATTAAGGGTAAGTTCTCAGAGTGTTGGTGTAAACCCCACAAGAACAAGGTGCTTAGCCTCAGGATAGCCAATGGGAGCAGAAGGGAAATCTCAAGGGAAGCTCATTCTGTGGTTCTGATTTTCCTGGTGCTGTGTGACCATTCTATACTGGTCTTGAATGGGGCCCAGATGGACTTAACTGACACTAACCATAATTGTTCCAGAGTGTGATGATAAATAAAACAAAGCACTGTATGTATGTATATGTGTGTATGTATACACACAAGCACACAGACTTTTTCTCAATTTATGATATACTTGTTTCATCGTTCTTAATGGGATTGTGCTCAGTTCAGGGCTTAAGAGAGGTCAAGTGACACATGGATTTATTCACTGAATACTTGAGTGTACGCTCATTCAAGGCACTAAGCTAGGGGTCATGGGAACAACATATATCAGACTAACCCGAGAATCTCAAGTGCATTATAGTCTAGTAGGAAACAGAAGCCACGTACATAAAGACAATATTAGGCTGAAATTCTTAAAACACCAGGGGATATACAGGTAAAGTCTCCACAAATTCAGAAGGAAAACTTCCTTTCAGGTACAGGAATTATGAAAACTTGAGGAACTGGCAATTAGGTTGAAATTTTCAAATTTATGAAATCTAAAACAGTATGTGTTGGAGTATTATCATTATTAATAATTATCATTTTCGGGGCACCTGAGGGGCTCTGTTGGTTAAGCATGAGTCTCAGTCAGGGTCATGAGTCCGAGCCTCGCATAGGGCTCTGCACTGCCTGCTTGGGATTCTCTCTCCCTCTCACTCTCTGCCCCTCTCCTGCTCACTCATCCTCTCTCTTTCTTGCAAATGATAATAATAATTCTCATTTTCATAATGTTTCATAGCACTTGCTGTAACAATGCCTAGCTTGCTCCTTCATGTTGTATGTGTGCAGAGTGATCGAAACAAGTCAGGTCATAAGAGAATTGCTTTCCATCACGGGACATCAATCCATTTACGAAGCAAGCAAAATGAGTGTGATTCGAGAAGTAAACTTAAAAATCAAAGCAAAGCTAGGTGGGTTTGGGGTTGTGCAACATAAGGATGGGTAATATAGTTAATTTGATTAAAAAAAAAAAAGCTATCAACCTAACAGTAAAATATGATCCTGACCGAGTGTAGAGAACTCTTTAGTCCAGAAATAGTAAGGCAGTAAACAAGGGGAAAAATACCTAAGGAGAAAATACAATTTGCCGTCCCTTTTTAAACTAAAAAAAATGAATTGCTACATGAGTAAGAATGAGCGTGCTTTCTTATTAAAAATAGGTTTGTCTTATGATTGCCTGTTACTGTTTGAATCATAACTTCAACTGCTGCTTTCATTCAAAAGAAGCCATTAAACTCACATACTTCTTAAATGTGCCCAGTGTGTGAAAGCTTTAATTAAATCTACAAGGAGAGCCTTAAAAGAACAAGAATCAAATTAATTGCAACATGGGCCACGCATTTGTTTCTCTGACAGGCCCTGTGCTTGGGAGAGAACGCAATCTGGGTGCCTTTATCTGAATTAGTAAACTCAATATCACTTTCCATTAGCATGGCCACTCGGAGCCATGCATCTTGTCCCTGACACTGTTTACATGTTAATACCCTCACAAACAGAGTCTGTTCCAACTGGTTTGCAGTAAGAGTTCCCAACCAGTAAATCCATGAGGTGGAATAAGCAGTCTTCGGCTCTTTGCATCGCTGGCTTTTGTGAGTTCCTCTCTAGATTGAGCTTCATAATTAGACTGCAGAGTAATTAAGGCAAATTCAGCACATGCAAATAGGGCAAAAGGATTTGCTGCTAATTATGGTGGTTACACCATTGTCAAGAAAAATTAATTTGTCATATTATTCTCTGGCTTTTCAGTGACCTAAAATCTCAAGTAAGGAAGTGATGTTTTGTGCTCAAGCAAGACTTCTACAACTGGAGTTAATAAATATTTGTCCCATGAGAAATTAGAAATAAAAGTTATATGTTTGATGTTTTAGCCCCCCCCCAAAAAAAACCTCCAAAATTCCTATAAAAACTTCAGTGCATAATCACTCTGTCTTTATTTTTGTGTTGGTTTTGGAAGATGCTATTTTTTACTATGCCAATATAATAGTAAAATCACACTAGCAATCTGTAAATACCCACTTCGCATACCAACTTGTGACATTTGCAATTGGGAGTTTAATTAGACAGTGTATAATTTTCTTGTTTTAAGGTCTTCACCTATTAATACCTTGGGCCAAATGTTGAAAGCCAGCGAACTGTGACTGGTTATATTTGGCTTCCGTGAAGGAAATAATAGCCTTAAGCAAGGTGGCCTGGTTTAGCATGCTGAATCAAACAGGTACCTGAAGGTAATTTTTTTGGTTGCACATAGTTTAGAATTAGAATTGCAGGGATTTCCACTTTGAAACATTGCATATTTTAGCCTGGATTGTTTCATAGGCAGAGAATAACATTTTCTCACTGAAAATGTAAAGCAGATTTATTTGTGAGCTGTCTGCCCTTGCTACTACATGTTTTTTTACTTGCTTCTCATTTCCGTAATGCCGAAGACCAAAAAGACAAGCGTGTGTTATTCCTGTGACTGAGAAAGAGGGAAGCAGCATTTTTAAGAGTTTGGAGCTTTGCATGTTAATTAAGGGAGGCAATATTCACAACGTATTAAAAATTAAAGATTTAGTCCATCCAGGGTCAAATTGGGAAATTTAAAAATTTATGAGCTTATATTGTTAATAGTTTTCTAAGGGCAAATTCATCCCATATTTTAAGCAATTTAATGAATTGCTTGTTGTATGGTGGCATAATAGAGAGAAAGAGTACAGTTAGACATAATCTAGAAGTTCTTTTTGGAAACAAGCTAACAAGGGAGGCTGTGTAATCTCTATCCATTGCAATCTCTAAAAATAGGTTAGATAACCATCTATCTTGAGAGATTTCAGAGTGATGTGCCTGAGGCAGGGAGTTAGATCTGGAGACTTCTTAAGACCATTCCATTTTGTAATTCCCATAATTCTTCATGCAAATATAAATACAGACAACGTGATTTTCTTTACTCCAGTTGTCACTGTACTCCCATTATAGAATGCCGCTGTCAATTATTAAGCTTCACCCCAATAATAATAAAGGAAACTGAAGTGCACATCATCGCCAACAGGATGGTAATTTGTGATGTGTTTTGAACTTCCAAATGGTTACTGCATGAAGGGCTGAGAGAAAGGTCATGTGAAGATTAGCTTCAGACATAACCCCGTTGTTACTCAAGAAGGATTTTGCTCTGATTAGCAAAATACCAACGGCCAGTCAGGGGAAAAAAGATCAAGGCCAGCAACCTTCCAAAAGGGAAGTCAACCCCAGTAAGAAACAGAGGCTGACTCATAATATCCTGTACTGTGGCTTGAAAGCCTTGTTGATGGCTTTAGTTCTAATTATTTGTGGATCAGATTGAACAGAAATACATCTGTTTCTTCCCCATCTTTTCTTCTTACCCTTTCTCCTGTCTGTCCTTTCTTTGTACATATGGTGATTTCTTCATTATTTTTTACTTCTTTTTATATTTTTTCTTTCAACTCCATATTCTCCCACCTTTCTGAGGGGAGAATGTGTTTTCTTTTTACTCATTTAAATACTGATAGCTTTTGGGAACAAGCAAAATTATTTTAAGTTTTTGTTTAGTTTTGTTTTGTTTACCTTTTTGAAAGTATGAAAAGCAGGGCACCTGGGTGGCTCAGTCAATTAAGCATCCAACTCTTGATAAGGTCTTGATCTCAGGGTCATGAGTTCAAGCTCCATGTAGGGGCTCCACACTGGGCATGAAGCCTACTTAAAAAAAATAAAATTAAAGCATGAAAACCTTTCTTAGACTCACAGTATATGCTTTCTCAGCCCATCTTCCACTCAACAAAATAAGCAGTTTCTTTAGCATTTCTTTACAAAGTTTTCCATGCCCCTTGATTTATTTATTCATTCAACAAATTGAGAGTCCATTACATGCCAGACACTGTTCTAGACATTGAGAATATAGCAGTGAGCAAAACCAATGGAAATCTTGACCTCTCTGGCAATTCAAAACTTATGTCAGGAATTTTGCAATAATAAGCAGTAATCAGGGAGGAAAGAGTAAACATTAAGAGTGCTTTTGTCCTTCTCCATCTGTACCCCAGTCTTCTTCATTTTGGTTGCTGTTGATTGATCACAGTCCGCTAAGACCAGCCATGGCAGTGACCGAGGCAAAGATGCATTAGAGCTTCTTCGGGGCTGGGAAGGAACACTGTGACTGAGGGGGGAAACATGAGGAGCAGGCATCCTCTGGCAGAGCTATTCCCCCCCTGAGCCTGTCACAAGAAGGCAGAGACCTCTGTGAAGGGGATGTAGGAGCAATGTGACCGGGAGCTGAGCTGTGCCTCACTAGAAGGTGTGGGGGCCTCGCAGAGGATTGGAGCGAGCGCTTTGTCCTTCCCAAGTGCACAAAAGCCTGGACTGAAGCACTGAAAGGCAATGAGGCTGAACTGGACTAAGTGGAGAAGGCAAATGACCTCGTGCAAGAAAGGTGACTGCTTTGGGCAGCTGCAATTCTGCCTGAGTTAGTTATTTTCTGCTGCTCATGCATCTTAGAAAAGTAAAATTGCATTAGGAAATATCTCCATTGGCTCCTTCCCATGACCTTTGGTTGAATCAGACAAACCCAGGGTCCCTGAGGGAAGGTGAACCTGGCTCGGTTTTTCCCCAGGTTACTAATTCAGGACCCACTTTTTCTTCATCAGTGCCGCCAATGTTGCAAAGATAGCTCTTGCTGCTGGGTGTCCTAAAAGTAGTTCAGCGTGTTAATACTTCTTTAAAAAGAAAAAACTGCAAATCAAAGGGAGCTTGTTCTTTTAAAATGTTTTGATTCTGTTTTAGAATGAAAACGAGCAACATTAGTTTGGGGGCTTTAATTATACTGGGTCTCTGGCTCACCTTACAGTCTGCCTTTAATATTTTCAGTTCTTACTCTAATTTAATTATGTTTTCTGTGCCATGATTACATCATGAAAGAAAGTCCCTCAGATTGTTCGCTACAGAGCAGAATTTAACAGGGGTGTGGATGTATTTACAGTTGCTGAATATGTTAAATAATTGTATTTATCTAATTTTTTTATATTTTGTAATGTTTATTTATTTTTGAAAGAGAGAGACAGAGTGTGAGCATGGGAGGAGCAGAGAGAGAGGGAGACACAGAATCCAAAGCAGGTTCCAGGCTCTGAGCTGTTAGCACAGAGCCCAACGAGGGGCCCAAACTCACAAACCGTGAGATCGTGACCTGAGCTGAAGTCAGATGCCCAACCGACTGAGCCACCCAGGCGCCCCTATCTCATTTATTTTAAAGAAGTTTTCGCCTCCAAGTCAGGGCTAAGGCTCTAAGGTACTGTTTTAGCTAAACTTCAGTGTATTTCAAATATACTAGAGGTAAAGTGACCTGTTATGAACACTGTACAGTTATAGTTAGAGTACCTTTTCCTCTTTAACTCCCTTGTTGCTGAATTTACTTCCAAATGAGAATCAGCTAAGGAAACTTTTAGATACACAGATATCTAGCCCCTACCTTATGCTGCCCCAAATAGAGAATAAGAAGAGAACTTTATTTTTTAAAAAGCATCACAGATGATCCTGTTTGGAAACTACTGTATACTCTACTCAAAAGCACATGCTAGAGAAATAAAATAACTAGCTAAATGATAGCTTGATAGCTTTCTTGTCTTTGGAAAGCGAATCCATGTCTATTATGAAGTATTCAATCACAGCAGAAAAGCACCAAGTAAACAAGAAAATAACCTCATATCTTCCCTCCGCCTCCACATTCTGTGATCACTCCCATGATCATCTTTTCATACATTTCCATGTGTGTGCATATGTGTGTATATACATGCATGTCTATGTGTCCAATATTCTCATTATTTCCATAGTGGGTCACCAACATCTTGCCACACCAACAGTCGGTTATATTTAGCAGTTTCATCTTTCATCTTTTTAATTAAAATTTTAAGTTTATTTCTTTATTTTGAGAGACAGAGAGAGAGGGAGCAAGCATAAGTGGGCGAGGGGCAGGGAGAAGGAGAGAGCCCAATGTGGAGCTCAAACTCACAACCATGAGATCATGACATGAGCCCAAATCAAGAGTCAGCCAGCCTGAGCCACTCAGGTGTCCCTGTTTAATAGTTTAATATTTAATAGTTTCATCTTAATTGATGACCACTCTCATGCGTGGCCCTCAAAGCTGCTTTCCTTGGACACTGGTCACCTCCAAGTCCACATCAGTGATCCTGGTCCACCTCCATAGGAATCTTCTGTGGCTTCTAGAATTCCCTGGAAAATCGTTCATTCATTCAGTATTTTTGATGTTTTTAATGATAATCACAGCAGGAGGAGAAGTAGTGGTGGGGCAGTAATAGCAAATGTTTCTGTAAAACTATATGCTGGGTACCATTCTAAGCTCCCTATGTAATTAATGTATTTAGTCCTCACAAACTCTATTTTTACCCCATTTTACAGCTGAAGAGACTTAGGTATACGTGCCTATATGTGCAAAATCACACAGTTGACAGATGATGCGCCCTAGCATTTGGACTGAAGCTAGCCGACTCCAGAATGTCTGTTAAGCTACCATATTACACGCAGAGGGCCAGGCACAATGCAAGGTGAAATACGGTGATAACCTAAGTAAGACAGCCTCAAACCTGCCTTCTTGGGCCTCCCACTGTAGTTGAAGAGACAGGTATTAATAAAATACTCACAGAGTGAATATGCAAATGCTCTGTACCAGCAGGTGAGGCACAGGGTACTCTGTCTACAGGAGGAGAGACTTAGCATGGTCAGAGAAGGCTTCCCTCGGGAAGAGACGCCAGTGAAATCTACAGGTTGAAAGGAATTAATTAGATGAAGTTAGAGGTGGAGCATTCTAAGCAGTGGAAACATCTGCCATGGGCCACAGGTCAAGAGGGAACATGGCAAGTCCGAGTAACCAGGAAGAGGTCAGGGAGAGAAAAGCTTCTCAGGGAGGGAGGCAGAGCTTGGCAGGCAAGGAGGCTGCTGGAACCAGACCACAGGATGCCTTCTAGGTCAGGGGGAAGAGTTTTGGTCTCCTCTGCAGAGGAATAGAAACTGCTGTTGTGTTTTAAGTCAGAACATGATGTGAACAGATTTATATTTTCAAAGCTCTATCTGGTGACAGTGTGGAGAGCAGATTGGAGTGGGGCTAGGATGGCTTCAAGAGACATGTAGGGAAGCAGTTGCAAGAGAAAACAGAAGCCTAGACCAGTTGGCAATGAGGAAAGGGAGAAGAGTGGACAGATTTAAGAGGTGAAATTCACAGAACTTGGATAGAAGGCAGCTAGGGGGAGGCATTTGCAGAAAGAACGGTAGCGCTGTGCACCAAGCTGGCCAGAAAACGGCAGCTTGAATCTGAAGCTGAGCACCAGGTGTGGCATCTGCACCCACCTAGAGACCGTGTGGACTTCAGGTTGGTTGTCATGAGAATCACACATATTTCTTATGAGCTGTTTTACCCTTGAAGAGCAGCTCCCCTGTGGGCATTGAACAATACATGAGGCTTTATTCCATTTGCCTTTTGGAGATTTGTATGCAGATAGCAATTTCAGATGCTTATATTTAATATTATATTTCTTTCTGTGTCTTTCCAGGCATGCTTGAAAGTATACAATACAAGCTTTCCATCCCATGAGCTAAAAATATATTTCATTCCATAAGCAGAAGAAACAGTGTCAGAAAGTCTTCCTAAATCCAAAAAATAAATTAAACTTGCTAACATTAATTATTCCTCAGATATTGATGGAGAGGTGGAAAGGAAATGTTCAGCACAGTGTCTCATTTTTAAAAAGGTAAAACAAAACAAAACAAGTCCAGAAGGCGCGCTGTTACGGCATAAAGCTAGCCATGGTTGTGCATAAAATTTGAATACTGTGTAGTCAGTGGATGGCTCCTTCTGTGCTTTGTACAAAGGATGCACACAGCTGGAATTTTTACAGCCCTTCATTATAACAGCAGCCAACATTTTCCTGCACACTCTAACACTGAACCAACTCATAATTTTGAAGCAAACTCTGTAGGAGATATTTAAGTGAATAATGCTGTTCTGTAATAAAGAGGGTGCCTCATGCTTCCTGTGTATAACAGTCAGTGCATTACCATAACGTTAAAGAAAATGTCCACCTTCAGGATCTGTCCCAGGTCACCATGGTTTGTGTAGATATTGTTTGCATTGAGCCCTTGAAAGACAATGACCAAGGAATGGTCTATTTGTTGAAATTTGGTAAGCGCAAATGATTTAACAGGAAAGACCATTAAGTTGACGGCCTTTACTGTGAAATTTCTCTTGGTTACACTATATAGCCAGTTTACTGGACAAAGTGTAATTTTCTTAAAATGAGGGAGTGTGCATCAGAAACCCTCGGAGAACTTCTTCTCTTTAATAGAGAGATTCAGACCCCACCCCAGACCTACTAAGAATCTTCGGGGGTGATGCACAAACGTTTGAACATTTATAATGTAAGAAAATGTTACACCACTCCCAGTTAAAAGCCACTGGATTAATAAAAGTAGTAGTGGCCACAATCAACTAACTTTTCAGAAAATCCCTTTCTAAAGATTACTGGGTATGTGTTATTTTGGTTTTATTCATTCAAATACCTTGGAATTCAAAGGGAAATGGAGAGAGTATCCCTTATTTTTTTAGAGAGATCAGCTCACATCAGGAGTGGTTACTGGTATTTCTAAGTGGTGAAGACAAGGACATACTAACTCTGCAGCACATCAGTGTGGACAGTGTCTTGAAAAGCTGAAGTATTTCTGCTAAGTCAGCCAGTTTTCTTATTGGACCGTCATCCCAAAGTGAGACAATGACAAAGAAATTTTTGAGAACTATGTATCTATGCCCGAGATTGGCATTCTTCAGAGCCGATGTGTGAGACCTTCATTTTATTCCTTCCTTGAAGTGGAGTAGAGGGAATGTAACCCATTCATGTAACTGCATGAGGCGTGTGGAGGTGGCCACTCCCCACAGGTCATCTCTTTAGCTGCTCTGACCCTAGAGTGGTCACAGGGTTGCTCATCACTGAGACACTTTAACTTTCTTTAATTTTTATCCATTTATTTTGAGAGAGGGAGAGAGTGGAGGGAGGGGCAGAGGGGGGGGGGAGAGAGAACCCCAAGCAGGCTCCATGCTGTCAGCACAGAGCCTGATGCAGCAAACTCACAACCCATGAGATCATGACCTGAGCCAAAATCAAAAGTCGGACACTTAACCAACTGAGTCACCCAGGTGTCCTCACCAAGACAGTTTAAAGAATCATCTTTTAAGATGCAATGAGATATTATTTTTTTACATTTTTTTTACCTTTGAGAAAGAAAGAGAGAGACAGAATGCGAGCAAGGGAGGGGCAGAGAGAGAGGAGACACAGAATCTGAAGCAGGCTACAGGCTCTGTGCTGACAGCTCAGAGCCTGACACGGGGCTCGAACTCATGAACCTAGAAATCATGACCTGAGCCGAAGTTGGACGCTTAACCAACTGAGCCACCCAGGCAACCCGCAATGAGATATTATTAGTAAACTTAATTTATTGGCATATAAATTGGTTTTATTACAAATTGTTAGGGATATGTCCACCTTTATTTATAGCTGCTTTTTTCTTTTAATTTTTACTTAAAAACTAAAATTAATAATACCATATTTGAAAGACATACTCAATACCTTGTAAGGCTGGGTTTACCTTATCTCATTTTTCAAGTGATAGCACAGTTCCAGCCGCTTACATGCTTTTTCTGATCTTTGTTCTAGACTTCTTCGGATTTCAAAAAGACAAAGGTAATACAGTGTGTTTAAGAATCAGTAACTAAGGGGCACCTGGGTGACTTAGTCGGTTGAGCAACTGAGCTTGATTTCACCTTGGGTCATGATCTCACAAAGTGTGAGATCAAGCCCAGCATCAGGAGGTTCTGTGCTGAGAGCATTCAGCCTGCTTAGGATTCTCTCTCTCTCTCTCTCTCTCTCTCTCTCTCTCTCTCTCTCTCAATAAATAAATAAATAAATAAATTTTAAAAGAAAGAATCAGTAACTAAATTTTATTTGAATATCTTATATTTTAGTCTGCCCTGTTTGGAAATAATAAATCCAAGTTCTGCTTCTACATAGTAATTTCATATAAAGTGCAGTTAATTTACAGATAAATTAGATTTCAAATATATAGATATCAAAGGTAACATACAAAATGATTGCTTTATTGAGGGCAGATAGTTTTACTTCCAGAGAATATATATGGAAAAATGTGGAAAACTACTTAGTCGTGGCAGATTTTTTTCCTAACAACAAGACTGAATTTCCTCTTGGTGAAAAAAAAAATGTATGAAGGTGGGGAAATGTCACATGGAAGAAGTCGTACCTTAACTGCTATAGGCTGGCATAGAAAAGACTAATTAATGTCTTATTAAGTGGACATCTACTGAAAACATGATTAGGAAAGCAGGCCAGCCTCTGGAGAGGGCTGCATTTGCCATGGAAGGACTTACCAGGGAGGCTGCAAGCTCGTTGTGGGAGGCTGCAGTGAGACTGAGACTGTTCACAGCTTTGCCAGCCAGCCATGGTGGCCGCCCTGAGTTCACCTACGGCCCTGGCTTTGGTAGGATGCTTTTCAGATGGATAGCTCTTAGGGTAGGCTGTGCTGCATGAAACTGAACCAGTGTGCCTAGAGGGTGAGTTTAAAGTTGAGGTGGGTAGAACGCAGGAGGATGTCCGAATGTGTATCCAGTGTTTTCGCCTTAAGCATCTTTGCTGCAAGCATTTTTGCCGCCACGATTTCCATCACGTAGATGATTGGCCATCAGGCAATTGTGCCGTGAATGATAAAATCTGAGGCTGGGTGGTTCAGTCAGTTGAAGCATCTGACTTCAGCTCAGCTCATGATCTCACGGTTCTTAAGTTCAAGCCCCATATTGGGCTGTCTTGAGTCACCACAGAGCCCACTTCAGATCCTGTCTCCCTCTCTCTTTGCCCCTCCCCCGCTCGCGCTCTGTCTGTCTCGCAAAAATAAACAAACATTAAAAAATAAATAAATAAACATTTAATAAATAAATACGATAAAATTATGAAAACTATAAGAGGGACATTTCATTACATGAAATTTGAAAAATGAATGACAAAATTAAAAAGACTGGCAAAATACAAAACATCTGAATACTGTTTATGTTTAAAATGTATGTAGATTCATGGCAATCCTGTGCAAATACCTGATTTTATTTTGTGGATTGTACCTAAGCACTTGCCCTCAAAGTCTTATCTGCATGGTATTCTGCAGTTCGTTTGTTTTTGTTTTTGTTTTTGTTTTTGTTTTTTTGCTTTGTTGGTCCATCTCCTCATTCATCGTTGCCCTTCTTTTTTCACTGAAATTTCTTCCTTCATTACATGAGATACCAGTTTCCAAATGCTAGGATGCATATTTGTAACTGGGCTGTTCTTTGCCCTGCAAAAGCTTTGTATGCTATTGTTTATTCTTGGCATATTGTCACTTGCCCATTGATAGACATTCCCCAAGTTCTGTGGAAAACGTGGGTTCAGACATCTGCGCCACTGGATAGACCATTACGACAGCTGTTTACGTAATAGAAAAATGGGAGTACTGCATCAACAGTGAAATGAAACCCAACTGTCAACCAGCTGATGAAACCACCAGTCAAGCCAAACTGCCAAACAGTTATTTTTTATCTTTTATGGCAAAATTGCTTTCAGGCCAATGAGTTGTGCAGTAAAAATGCTTACAGCAAAGATGCTCATGGTGAAACTTCCTAGAACCATCTGAATGGCCCATCTTTTTGAAAAGCTTTGAGAAACTATGGAGCCACCCACTACAGTTCTACACATCTATAAAAGCAATGAAAAAAAAACACTTCTCTGAACAGAAGTACTATGGGGTGATGTCAAGAGAAGGAGACAAAGGAAAATCTGTAGAAGGATGCCAGCTAATAAATGAGGTAGAATGCCACCATTTTGAAAAGGTCAGTGAAATATGAGGCTCAAGTGATTATATATGGAGTGATACGTTCTGAGTAAGAAAGGGGATTAAGTAAATATACGTGTATGATTTTCTATTAGCACAATGCACACGTCACACATACACACACACATACACCACACACATGCATGCACACATCATTTTTACATAGAATAAGCTTAAAACACCTGAAAATGGTTACCTGTGTGGGTAGGTGAATTGGAATGCCACAAAGGGTATAAAAGAAAATAAGCAAGAAACTTTTCTGAGTATAATTTTTATATAGTCTTGACTTTTGACTCATGTAACTGTTTTGCATAGTCCAAAAATTTAATTAATTAAAAATATGAAGCAAACTAGTGCTGAGATTGAATGTAGATGGAAACACATGATCTAAGTATATATCAAATTGATAATTCTACCACCCAGAGAAAAAAATGAATCCAAGTAACTGTGAACACAACTGGGGCTATATATTCTTAGTGAGATATATTCTAAGGACAAAAAGGTCTGATATGAAATCTTACACTTTTTTAGTAGATTTATTTTTCATTGTAATACTGGCATTGTTATTCTAAAATTTTTTATATACAGTAGGATAAAGCAAAGATGCCAGTGTATGAATATAATTAGGACCAAAGTTTTCACTGCAAGAGAAAAGAAACAAATACTTTAAGAACAAAAAAGGAAAATCTCTGTATATTTGAGTTGGAAATATTAGTATGATGTCATATTAGTATGATGTCATAATTTAAATATATACAATATATAATAATACAACATATCATGCATTCTATTTGCTCACATGAGCTCATCACCATGAAACTCCAGGTGCAATGGCCATCCATAACACTGAGATCTTAATTTCTAACTGCTATTTCCCCCCGAAAACACTAGGGCTTCTTGGAGAAGTGACTACTTCCAGGTGTAGGTCAGGGAAAAATCAGGTGAGCCTGTAGCATCTTCTGCCAGAAGGCAAGGTTCTGTTCAGCAAGTAATGGGATAATGTCAAAAGGACACTGGAGCCAGTTTGAAAGGCCTGACATAGGCCAATTTTGGGACAGTTTGATCATCTCAAAGAATAATGGCAGTAATTGATGATAACACATCGCATTTTTTAAAACTCATGCATCTTTAGTACATTTTTAAAAATTAAAAAAATACAAAGGAGTAAAGAGAAACGGACAAAACGTTTTCTTTACAGTGTAATACCTGTGAGTAAATGTAAATGTGAGAGGACTTAGAAGATCAGCATTCTGCAAAACCCAATATGATCATTGAATGAGATGAGAATCATCAGTGATTGTTAAAAAGGCGGGAGGAGAGAGATTCTGGGAGTCAGAATAGCCACACAATCTTAAATTGTCACCCTGCAGATTATCTTATTATGAGGGGGAACAGAACCCCTACAATGGAAAGCTCTGGTGGTCAATGGCCCACTTCTCAAATTTAGCAAAGACAGTAGTGGCACCATTTAACAGTATGTGCTTCCTAACATGATGCAAGTAGAAGGGCTCAGAGTCACCTGTGTAGCAGTTAAGATACAAATGTTTAATCCGGAAACAGTCAAAAATATCTCTCTAGAAGGTGAGACATTGTGCAATACAGCTAGCCTGGAGGCTTCAAAAACTCCCGTGTTTTTTAAAATGGAAAAAGAAGCAGGTAGACTGTTCTAGATTAAAGGAGGCTAAAGAGATATGACCAAAGTAGTGTTTGAACCTGGATACAGAGTTTTTCTAAAAAGGCATTTGGGGGACAGTCGGTGATATTGAATGGACACAGACTGCATATTAAATGACATTATAGAATCATTCTTTTTCTCCATTGTGATAATAGGATTGTGGTTATATAGGAGATGCAGGCTAGAGTGGTACTTAGTGACTGAAATAATATCCGAAACTATCAAATGCTTCTGAGGACAAAAAAACCAACAGATATATAGATGGTCACAGATACTGAAAAAGAGAGAGAGAGAAAGCAAATGTTCAAGGTTGTTGAATCTGGGTGAAGGATATTCAGATGTATATTGTACTATTATTTTGCCTTTGCTGTAGACTTGAGAATTTTCAAGGTAAAAAGTTGGGCGGGAGGCCATAAAGAGTACAATCATAAAGCTGCATTTTTTCTTCCAGATGCTTATATGTTGATTTCATGTTATTTGTTTTCTTTCCACTTTTATGCTTTCCAGTATAAAAGTTAAGTCAACAAAATGTGTGTACCTCCCAAAACCCTTTAAAAAATATGACCAGATGACGGGACAAGGGTTTCCTTCCCCCCCAATAAGGTATGGGCAGGCAGCTGCAATGACCGTAAGCAGCACCCCCTACCCCCCGCCCAGGGGCCCATGGCCAGCTGCCCTCCCCAGTGTGTCCTCTTGTGCAGACTCGGGCGCTTCTGTGATGGGGGCCCAGCATGTGGGGAGCAGGGAGCAGAGAGCAGCAGTGCACAGCTGGCAGCCTTCTGCTTTGATTAAGATGCAGGATGGCAGGGACGGACGCAGGGTTTCCTGGGTTAGAAGCCAGGGCTGTGAGCCAAGGCGTAAAGGGAGGGTCCTGCGCTGACTCCATTCCAAGCTCATTGGCCGCGGGGGCAGGGCCCTCAGCCTCTGGCCCACTCTCTGCACCTTGGCCTGACTTACAAAAAGTACTTTGAGTTTTTTAAATCGTTTCAGACACACCAGGTCTTAAATTTTGAATTCTCATGGGTGCCATATTCAGAAAGGCACCAGGTCATACTGATCTGGTACCACTGGTTTGTACTGATGCTGAATATCTTCTCTTTGGGACACTCTGTAATGTCACAGACCTACAGAGGACCTCTCTGTTACACAAGGACATTTGTGAAACCAAGCAGTAACTCTTATTTCCAGCTATTCAACCTTCTGACCTCTCCCCCTTATTTTACACGTCTAAACACCACAGTTGAAAATATGTTTAGAATATTCGATTCAGCACTAAAACTTCTGGGCCGTCTCCTTTTCCTCGTCTTTCTGTCCTTGTCCCTAAAACCTCCTCTGGCACTTTCCCTCTGTTTTCAAGGCAGCACGCCTCCATAACAGCCAGACAGCCAACGTAATAATCGATGGTGACCAGCGTGATAAACTCACGGTGTTTGCCAGCAGGTGTGAGAAAATTGTTCAGAACAAAGAGAGATAACACGCGGAAAGCAAGAAAAATTTAAATAGCAACATTCTGTCTCCAGAAAGTTCTGTCTGTGGAAGTTTATTCATAAAGGAACCAGGGCAGCAGCGGAACCAGCCTGGAAACAGACCAACCCTTTACCAGTAGGAACTTCCCGATCGGTCTGTGGTAGCACTGGGTGTTCCCTCATTAGGCCGTATTTATTGTTGTGATTGCAGCAGTAGCAGCGTGATGTATGGTGTAGGCCTCTGGAAATGCGAACAGGAAAGAGTACAGCCAAGGCTGCCTTCATCTGACATATACTGTATGTTCAAAGCAAATGTAGAAATCCACTGCTCAGTGACATTTTTGTGCTGCTTTTTTCTTTCTCTTGCTTTTGAAAGACTGTGTTGTTCAATGCAGTCCTGTTTCGGAATGCCACGCACTCAGGATGAAATAGTGTTTGTCAAACCAGGACTTGGGTTGTGTGTCTCTGTTTCATCCGATCCGAGGTGCAGGAGCCCTTTTTATCACGGGGAGGATCGGGCATACAAATCCGTCTTCTCCGGAGAAAGAGATCTCCTGGGAGAACCACCTTTCGGGCATCTGAGATCCCAGCTGCCCCGGGACAGGACTCTGCCAATGAACACATTTCATCTTCACTCTGACATTTCTGCACAGAAAACTGTCAGCAGTGCTGTTATCCACACTTGGCCAGGGGCACTGGGAGGTAGCCAGGATGGAAAGCAGTCAAAATTCTCAACTCTTAGAATTTTTTTTTTTTGGTGTGTCCCGTGAAAACCAAAAAGCAGAGCCCTTTCGGATGGACTCGGTTAGCAAATTCTGGTCTCTGGCACAAGCGTCTAGTTTGCTTTGTGACTCCCTCGCATGTGAAATCGGCATAAAGTTAGTAAGGGATGACTGCCCTTTAGCAAAGCTCACCAGCTGGTATGACACAGAGAGGCCCTACCAGCACCTCACCAGCTATCCATTCTGAATGGGCACTGTGACAGTAGAGAAAAAAAATGTAAAATCAGTCTTGACATCTCAGGAGAAAAAGTGAAAAGGGCACATTTGAATCTTTACCTAAGCTTGAATGATTTCGTGTTCCTTGCTCGTTTTCCTTTCCAGTTAAGCACTCTGACTGCCTATGGCAGACGATGGGGAAAGGCTTCAGGATCTAGGATCACAGAACTCCCCTGCTTGCATCCAGTTAGCTGTCCTCCAAGGTTCGAGCTGTTGTTTTGGTTGGATGGCACTGGTGGTCGGGGAGGCTTGTGGGATCACCTTGCACCAGCATCTCCTAAGAGCTCTGGGACGAGGCCTTCCACCTGAGTCCTTCCACAGTTTGTAGGGAAGCCTGCCTCAGGGTACTTGGCTCTGTCATAGGTCTTTACCACAAACATAGCAGAAGCTGTCAGGTCCCGTCTATTGTCTTGGGTAAAGCTTCACCCCTCTGTTCTGGAATGCTCTGAATGTGCCCAGGTGCCAGTAGAAGGGAGTGAAATGAGCAGTGCTTATCTCCTGGGAGAAAGATCTCTGTCGATACAAGGGAATGTCAGTCACACCGGGGGGCGACACCCCAGCCCACTGGCTCCGCAATGCTCAGAAAGGGTGCTGTTTGCCTAGAATGTTCAGCTATCTAGGATGAGTGCCCAGTAGGAGGGTTGACAGGAAAATCCTCATTGTAGTTGGCTTTCATATTATTTTTCACCTTTGACAGCAACTATGAGAAAGACCATGAGATTATGTCAGAAAGCAGTTTGGGGAAACTTGTCCATTGGAGGGACTCCAGCACTGATATTTGTAAATGGTGTATGATGTTGCCATGTTCCCATACTGGTCCTGGCCTCCCTTATCATGAACTCGGGTTAGAAGCCACTGTCCTTCTGAACCATGACATCACTCAGAGAACACTCAGGAACGGCCAGGGGCCCTCAGAGATTCAGAATTGCATGAGGCACATGGTGGGACAAAAATAGCCCTCTGTAAGCCTGTATCGCACCTTGGACAAATATCTGACCTGCGTATATGGAAACAGGCAAACAGGAGGGCCATTAATAACTCTAAATTTTGGTTGCCTTTAAGAAGTCGATTGGAAGTATGGTAGGTAGAAAGCCAAATAAATGCCCGTACCAAGCACTTTGAGGTAAGGACAACATTTGAGTCTGGTTTGTTTTGAGAGATTAGAATAGTTTGTGCCCACAGTAAGTGCTCAAAACTATTTGTTGACTGGGGCACCTGGATGGCTCAGTCAGTTAAGTGTCCGACTTTGGCCCAGGTCATGATCTCGCAGTTTGTGAGTTCAAGCCCTTAAGTCGAACTCGCTGCTGTCAGTGCAGAGCCCACTTCAGATCCTCTCTCTCCCTCTCTCTGCCCCTCCCCTCTGCCTCAAAAATAAACAGTAAAAAAGAAAAAACCTCTTTGTTGACTGTTTGAGTGAATATCAAGGCCGTAGATAACGTTGCATTCATGGGCTTCATGAGCTAAGGCCAATGTTCCATCTAACAAGGCAAATCCTTTAAGGTTTTTATGTATTATTTTAAGTAATAATGTTCCTATTTACCCAGTGTGTGTTTTCATGGAAAATAGTGTGTTCCGCAGATGCTGTGTCACTAACTTAGGCATCTATGGAGTATCATTGATAATCGCTCAGCTGACTATTCATATAACTTGTAATGTGGTCAGCAACACTTAAATTGCTGGAAGGAAGTATTTACAATGAAAGAATGGGGAAACTAAAAAAACTGTTGCTTTTTATCACTTTGTGGAATTTCATGAGCCCCTACTCTGGCACTTTAGTGCTGTTCATAGGACAAGGTGAAGAGAAGCGGAATTAAGAAGTTGCTTAGGAGTAAGCTTTTCTGTTTATTGGGAGTTGGTACTGAACATTCATAAATTTATAATCTGCATTATGTTCCAGCAATATGTTAATGCTGAGTTCATAAGATTAATCAGGCCACATGCTGTCCTGTTGTTTCACTAATATAGTTCTGAGTTATATCAGCATTTTCTCTTTCACACCACACACAAAAAGCCTTACAGAGCAGTATGTAAGCAGTCCTAACAGGCAAATGTTCAGACATAATTAAAGATGAAGTTTAGCTTTTCTGTTATGGTTGGTGAACAAGATAATGTTCTCTAACTGTAGGACAGGAAAATAGAGCCAAGGCATTTGGCTGCCAAACACAGTCTCATTGAAACTTCACGCAGGACTTCACCAATTGCTGGAAGCTCATTCCAGGAATTCCAGCCTCTTAAGGGATTCCCTAAGAAGCCTGGTAGAATGAGAACGTTCCAAGTCTCTTGGGTGGAAACAGGTCATCCCTGCTCTCTGCCCACATGTTTCTGTGTGTACACTCTGCTTCTGGAATTTTGTCACTGGATATCCACCGGAAGATCAGGTCCCTTGGCTAGACTGCAAACTAGGGAGATGTGTACGTTCTTTCCACTAACGGAAAATTTTGCCACTGATGGTTAGAAATTGGATCGTAATTTTAAACTGAAGTTGTGTCTTCTTAATTAAAGACATGCCCCCAATTTATAACAAAATAAACCAGCTGCAATAATCATTCATTCAACAGATGTTTCCTGAGCACCTACTTCGGCTTGGAACTCTGTTAGGGCTGGTTCAACAGTGATGAGACGAACTGTCTATACATAAAGTAGCCAGAGGGGTTATGTTTTCTGGAATAGGAAGCAAGTGCTTTCTGCCTTGGCCTTGCGGCTGTCACCGCTTCAACAGGCTGCTTCCTCATCATCTCTGTTGAATATAACACTGCCTGCCCAGTTAGATGGGCTGAAATACTGACAGCCTCTGAAAATGCCAGATTCCAGAATCAATTATAAACACAGTGTTAAGTCGATGTATTTACCTAGGCTAGCTGGACTGAGTTGTCCACACTTACCAATTGTTATTGGGTTGTGTAGGGATGATAAGCAAAAGAGGATCTGAGGCACCTGTGTCAGAACCCCCCTGGAGGAACAGGAGGCTAGCCTTGCCTCTACCCCCAGGCAGGCCTCGGAAAGAGAAGTCAGATCGAACCTGCTCCAGTTCCGGCCATCATACCCTCTCTCTCTCCCAGCTGCATCCTCTCTTGATTATTTTCTATATAATAATGGTGATAATCCCACTTTTCCAACCTGCCCATGCGATGCATACTGGTCACAATTTTAAATACTATACAAGTGTGTTTTATAATAAATATTTTGAAGTCATGTTCAAAAGAGGAGATGCCTCCCTATGCTGTATTATATTTACCATATCCTGTTTATTCTGGATCCAATATAAGCGCAAAGAGGACTGAATAATGTGCATTCAGTAATCAAGCACCTCTACTCTTTTGCCTACCTTTTAGCTCATATCCAGGAATTGGTCTATATGCACACACATGCACACGCACACACACCCCAAAAACCACAGGTGTGTCTATATCTTGAATAGCCCTGCCCTTTAAAATGCTTATGTTTATTTTAGTCAAATTTAGATTTCTTCCTTCACGCTTTCATTTATTCTCCTCTTATTTTTTTGGAAATGATATGAAATTGGCAGACTTCTCCCTGAACTCGCGACGTGTAGCATGCTGCTGATAATTTATGTCACCTCTCCACCACATCAGATCCCTGTCTTCTAACAGCCTTTTATTTCTTCAGGGATTAAGAGCATCATACTATTTTTTAAAGTATTTTTCTCCTTGACGCTGTCTCTGCTGTGCTGTTCTTCCCCTTCTCCTAGGCAATCACCTTTTCTTAATAAAATATAATTAACGCTGCACCTAATTCCAGTAGACCTTCTTATTTATACCTGAAAAATCTCCCTGTCTTGCTCGCCACTTGTCTTCCTTCCTGTACACCGGTCCCCTCGGGGGCTCCTCTGTCTGCCTGAGGGACCTGCTCACCTCCGACCGCACGCAGCTGTGATTACTTTCCCATTCATCACCCCAAAAATGAGTTTGCACTTCAATTTGCAAATGTGAAATATATGTATTTGTTTACAGTGAATTAAACTGAATGCGTATCTGTGTAATTACTGCTAGTTTAGATTATTTTTGGGACATGCAGAGGACTCCTATCTGATGCAGTTATGTGGTACAGTGCCTAGTGAAGCACTGTTCTTAGGTCTAGAAGGCCACACGATGTAACTCGTACTATATGTATTCAATTCATAATGTTCCTTTGCTCTTTCAAATAACTGGAACTAAGAAAAGTGTGGTACAAACTACTATGGAGTGAATTTCTCAATATATGTCATGTTCGAAAAAAAAAGATTCCAGAAAGTTTTTATAAAACAAATTGACTTGGAGTCACCTGGGTGGCCCAGTCGGTTAAGCATCTGACTTCGGCTCAGGTCATGATTTCATGGTTCATGAGTTCAAGCCCCACACTGGGCTCTGTGTTGACAGCTCAGAGCCTGGAGCCTGCTTCAGATTTTGTGTCTCCCTCTCTCTCTACCCCTCTCCCGCTTTCTCTCTCTCTCTCTCTGTCTCTCTCTCTTTCAAAAAATAAATAAACATTTAAAAAAACTTTTAAAGAAAAAATAAACTAATTTGTATTCTTTAAAAAGGTCAATGTGATGAAAGGAAAAAATTCAAGAGACTGTTCTAGATTAAAGAGACTAAAAAAAATAACAATAAATGTGGTGCATGATTTTTGATTGATTTGTAAGCCAAGAAAAAGAAAAACAACTATAAAGGACATTGGTGGGATGATTTGGAAGATTTGAATATGCATGTATATTAGGTAATATTTTTATATCATTGTTAGATATCTTAAGAGTGATAACACTGTAGTTATGTAAAATTCCTTGTTCTCAGGTGATAACATGCTGAAGTATCAAGGGACGTTGTCCTAATGTCTTCAACCAACTTACAAATGGTTCAGCAAAATAAGTATATGTATGTATCTACATGTATATATATATGCTTATACATATGCTCTTACACAGAAATTTTTGTCATTCTTTATTTCTTTTAAGTGAGGGAAAGATAGGTTTCTAAGTGAACTTTCCTGATAACAAATACAAGAATTTTTTTATATGGACTAAAGGGTGTGGGCAATGGGGGAGCCCAGCATACCTGAGACCTTTCCTTTCAAGGTGTGGGTGAAAAATCCATCCTACTGTGCCTTCTCCCACATCCTCCATGGCGTGGATCATTCCACGTTTGCAGACTTTTTTTTTAAGTCTTTTTATTTATTTTTGAGAGAGAGAACATGCACAAGAGAGTGTGAGTGGGGGAGGGGCAGAAAGAGGGAGAGAGAATCCCAAGCAGGATCTTTACTGTCAGCACAGAGCCTGATGTGGTGCTCGAACCCACAAACCGTAAGATCATGACCTGAGCCAAAATCAGGAGTCGGGCACTTAACCTACTGATACACCCAGGCGCCCCTTCATGCATGCAGACTTAAACCTAACCACCAGCTAACTGTAAGAGGTTCTTCTCCTCTATTTCTTAACAAAATGAACCTAAGAAATTGAAATCACTAGATGCCAAATGTTCTAAAAATAGTTGCCGACTTTGGCCGTGTCATTCCCTTGCTTTAAGAGGCATAGAATGGGGGATTGGTGAGTTGCACTATTGTACGCCCATTTCTTGGACTTTCAGAAGAGCTGCCCCCCAAATGGGACACTTTTTATTTGTCATCACTTTTCATACGTTGGGGTGTAGCCTACCCCTCCCCATGTGTGTTATATTGTGTGGGAAAGTGAATTGACTTTTCTTTTTTTTTAATATTTTATTTATTTTTGAGAGAGAGAGACAGTGTGAGCAGGGGAGAGTCAGAGAGAGAGGAGATATAGAATCTGAAGACAGGCTACAGGCTCTGAGCTGTCAGCACAGAGCCCAATGCGGGGCTTGAACCCACGAACTGCAAGATCATGACCTGAGCCGAAGTCGGACGCTTAACTGACTGAGTCACCCAGGCACCCCGACTCTTCACATTTTGAAATAAAATTGGCTTGTTTTCTTTGTAAATTCCTCTGATTGTTTAGTGAAATAATTCAGTGGGATTTTTTTCATTGATATATAATAATAAAAGGAAGATTAGTTTTGAAAACGTTATGCCATCTTCAAAAATACCAAAAGGAAAGAAAAGGGAGAGAAGAAAAATGAAGACTATGTCTTGATGTGGGTTACAGCTTTGGGGAGGAAGTGAAGGGAAATGGCCCACAGCCTGCTAACTGCCTCCATGCAGGGCAGCACTAATGGGCCAGGGTGAAGGTCGTGTGGCAGAAGGGCCATTTTGCCTGTACTTTGCTTCACTTAAGAGTTTTCCAAAGCTGCATTTGGACTTCATACAGAAAATGACTAGATTGAGAGCTCTTCTTCATAAGTAATCCTTATGTGGTAACTTTAAAAACAAGTAATACTTCCCATCATGAAACTAGAATTTTTTTTTTCAAGATTTTATGTCCTCTTGTTTTCTCTTCTCATGTATCCAGTTTTGTGATTCTTCTGCTCAGAGTGTGGAAAGAATTTGGGTTATCAGCATGTGCCACATTCTATTTGTTTCGTAGTCATCTGTGAACATAAAAATGATATTCTACCGTGTAAGTTGCAGTTAAGTGTTTAGATTTTTTTTTTTTTTTTGGTAGAGTTGCTCTTACATTGTTATCTGCCAAAATGTTGTGTGGCTAAATGATTGCAGTTCATCGAATTTGCTTGACAATTAGAGAACCATTCTAGCCTTGGGAACAAGATATGTTCATCATAAAAAAATTAAAAATGAGATCTAAAGTTCAAAGCTGAAATATTAAACTACTGAGTAGAAAGCTTTAAGAACTATGCACTTAATATGCAAAGAAACCATCATCTCTCACTGCCACAGATTCCATTCTTGTTCATAAAGGAAAATATATCATGTTTGACCATTTAATACTAAATACAAATTCCATTAGGTCATCTTGTGTGTTCTCTAAACATCTCTATTTTTCCTACATTCGTGAATGGCCTTAGGTTATGTTTATATATCAGTTTTAGAAATATTTACCAAACATGCATATGGTTTCCATTACTAGGAATAAACTACACTATGTTCTTTGGATTTGCTTTCTTTATTCTTTATTATATGTTTAATTAGTTAAGTACTTTATAACTTTCAATATTTGGGGATTTTAGAATACAGCAATATGGTATATTTCTGTGATCCATACATAGTTATATTTGGAATGATATGTTATGCCTGAATTATAAAAATAATTTGACACATCCCCTCTGTTCAGTGGATATCATGTCTGCCAAAAATATTACCATTTACACATTGCTAGCTTTCATACATAATTACTTACTTGTTCATCTCAGGACATAATGTCAGTTTGTACTGTGTAATATAAAATAATCTCATCTAGACACATAACGAATTTCTATTATCTAAGAGTTGTTTATATTTGATGACACTTTCCTTCTTTGGGAAGATATATTTCAGTGAGAGGAAAATTACAACATTTTTAAAATCAGTGCTATTTTTTTCTTTTTTCCATTACAATATGTTTGAGTGCCCAGTGATTACAATTACTGTTGGTTAGCGTCAACGTGCTAAGTCTGTGCAGTGTAAGAAATGGTGTCTTACCTCATGGATCTCAGAAGACATCCTATATGTTGAAAGGTAATTAATTAAATAAGATAAGATGAGGTGAGGATGATGGTTTCTTTGGAGGTCAGAGACAAGTGAGGTCACCAGGGACCAAAAGATTAGATGTGTCAGGCAGGGCACTGAGGCTTGAAGGATGGAAAAGATTAGGTGTTATGGGGGGTAGAGTGCAAATGTTCCAAAAGATGAATGGAAAGAGAGCACTGGGGGAATCAAAGACTCCTGTCCAAACTGAACATTTTGTGAGCAACAAACGGCTGATATTCTTACTGCAATCCATTCACATCCATGATTGACGCACTTAGACTTCAATAGAAAAATGGGCAAAGGATACAAGCAGTTGATATCTAGAAAGGAAATGCAAATGATTAATATATGTACTAAAAGCTGTTCAACTTCATTAATAAGCAAGGAAATGCACATTTAGAAAGTAGCATACTCTTTTTTTATTTTTATTTTATGTTTATTCACTTTTGAGAGACAGAAACAGAGTGTGAGTAGAGGAGGGACAGAGAGAGAGGGAGACACAGAATCCTAAGAAGGCTTCATGACCTGAGCCAAAGTCAGACACTCAACTGACTGAGCCACCCAGGCTCCCCTCTTTATTTTTCATATCAAATTGACAACTATTTGAAATTTTTTTTTACTGTTTATTCATTTATTTTGAGAGAGGGAGAAAGCAGGAGCAGAAGCATGCAAGCAGGGAAGAGGCAGAGAGAGAGAGGCAATCCCAAGCATGTTCCACGCTGTCAGCAAAGAGCCCAACGTGGAAATCCATTTTATGAATCGTGAGATCATGACCTGAGCCAATATCAAGAGTCGGACACTCAGCCAACTAAGCCACCCAACTAAGCCCCAACAACTACTTTTAAAATCCAATAGGGTATAATGCAAAAGGCATCCTCATTTACTTTCTGGTGAGAGTATAAATTGGTACAAAAGTCTTTTAAAGTAATTTATGGTTTGCATCAGTACTATTTTAAATGAAAATCCCAATTAATCCAATGCCGCTTGGAATTTCTTCTAAGGGAATTTTTAGATTTAGAGATAAAGATGCTTATCACAGGATTACATATGACAGTGAACAATTTAGAAGCTACTTAAATTTCTAATCATGATATGAATAAATGTTATTTTATTAAATATCACTGAGTCATTAAAACCTATGCTTTCAAAATAATTTTAGTGACATGTGGAAGTCATAGAAATAAGTGGAACAGTAAAGTCCAAATTTTATTTAAAATAGGCTGCCTGGGTGGCTCAGTTGGCTAAGCATCTGACTTCTGATCTCATGGTCCATGGGTTCGAGTCCTACATCAGGCTCTGTGCTGGCAGTGTGGAGCCTGGAGCCCACTTGGAGTTCTGTGTCTCCCTCTCTCTCTGCCCTTCCCCTACTCATGCTCAGTCTCTCCCTTTCTCTCAAAAATGAATAAACATTTAAAAAAATATTAATAAATATGTTAGGGATGCCTGGGTGGCTCAGTCAGTTAAGTATCTGACTTCAGCTTGGGTCATGATCTCACAGTTCATGAGTTTGAGCCCCACATCAGGCCCTCTGTTATCAGCACAGAGCCTACTTTGGATCCTCTAAACCTCTCTCTCTCTGCCCCTCTCCCACTTGTGTCCTCTCTCTCTCTCTCTCTCTCTCTCTCTCTCTCTCAAAATAAGTAAATAAACTTAAAAATAAAATAAAATGTTTAAAAAGACTGAATTAAAATATCAAACTATTAGCAATTATTATTCTGAGTGGTAAAATTATGAGTGATTTGTATTTTCTTTAATCTTCTTTTTATATTCTGTTTAATGAAAATTGATTATGTTTAGAAAAACTATAGTAAAGTTTCATCTATTTTAACAATTTCTTGAAACAGAACAAATAGGGGAGTTAGGGCAAAGTCCCAGAGAGATGATTTTATAAATCAATAAGTGCCAGTGTTATATCTGGACCAGCTAATGAAATGAAGTTGCTGAATAAAAATGTGTGTGTGTGTGTATGTGTGTGTGTGCATGTGTTGATGTGAAGAACAGTGGTCAGACAGAGCCTGTGCTGAGGAACATCTGGGTATTGTCCACAGTCTGGGGGCCAAACAGGCATTTAGAAGGCAGTTGACATACCCAGGCCAAAAATGTTAATGGGGGTTGGAATAGCATAGGAATCAATGTACACAATCAGTAAGAACCAGCATTGTTCAAAATAATGAAAGCTTTATAGAGAACAGAAAGCTCTAATGGTGCACATCTTGTATAGTAAGGGAAGAAATTATTCTAAGAAACTTGCAGTCATGTATTTACACGCAGATTACTTTCAAATGACTTTGTAAGTCCCAGGAACTAAATGCCCTTCTCAGAGTCATTTTTTGGCCTCCCCACACTTGGTGTGAGCTGCCAGTATGTCAACATGTCACCGTCACATCTCATCAGTATGACAGCATCAGTGACTGGTGAAGTGATTCAGGCCTATATTTCAGACACAATGGTTGCTTCTAAATAGTTACCATCAAATATCAGCAAAATCCGAGATGACAGATAAGTGAAAGTCTCTTTGGGGGCTCTTTTGGTTGAAATTCTACCACTTACTGTGGCCACTCTGGAAAACAGTATGGAGGTTCCTCAAAAAAAAATTAAAAATAGAACTACCCTATGACAATTGCACTACTGAGTATTTATCCAAAGGATATGAAAATGCTAATTCAAAGGGACACATGCACCCCAATGTTTATAGCACCACTATCGACAATAGCCAAATTATGGAAAGAGCCCAAATGTCCATCAGCTGACAAATGGATAAAAAAGATGTGGTATACAATGGAATACTACTCAGCGATCAAAAAGAATGAAATCTTGCCATTTGCAACAACGTGGATGGAGCTAGAGTATACTATGCTAAGCAAAATAAGCAGAGAAAGACAGATACCATATGATTTCACTCATATGTGGAATTTGAGAAACTCAAGAGATGAACATAGAGGAAGGGAAGGAAAAATAAAATAACAAGAGAGGGAGACAAACCATAAAAGACTCTTAAGTATAGAGAAGAAACTGAATATTGCTGGAGGAGAGATGGGTGGGGGGGATGGTCTAAATGGGTGATGGGTATTAAGGAGGGCCCTTATTGGGATGAGCACTGGGTGTTATATGTAAGTGATGAATCACTGGATTCTAAAAAGAAAAGAAAAATTCTACCAGTTACCTGAAATATACCTTTATAATAAATATAAAGGAGGAAAAAATGACCCTAATTAATGGTTACTGTGAGTGTTGCCAACTGTACAAACACAACATTCCAACATTTGAAAACTGAAGGAAGACCATAACTTGAGGACGAAACTTTTCATTTTTGCTCTAGCAAATGTTTATAAATAATAAAATAATAAATAGCAGAATTGAATTCTAATATTCCATTTGGTTTGCTGTCTTTCATAACAAATAATAAAATCCATAGTAGAGAATATAACCTTTTTAAAAAAAAACTTAGTATTTGGTTTTAAAATATGATATGCATTTGATCAACAAATATTTTGAAATTAGGTATTATGTCTAAAATCCTTAAATGTTGTCCCTGGGAGGAAAAGCAGAAAATGCCAGGTTCAGAGGAAATGAGCAAGGAGTTAGAAACTAAAGGTACAACAAATGCTAGACACTGTCAACCATCACAATCACAGGCCAGGGTCTTTTCAAACTCATGCCCATCCTGACCTCATGCATGCCCATGTGTACAGCTATGCCATTCAATATACAACACATTTGCAGTGCAAGCTAGTCATTTTAATCCTACAATAAACACACTCATGTTGGCAAGTACATGTGTAGATGTTGAATTATGTGTTCTTTATTCATTTAACAAATACCAAGTGAGCAGCTAGAACAGGCCAGGCAGTATTCTAAGCTCTGCAGAACAAAATTAACCAAATTCCTCCTCTTGTAGAGCTTGCTTTCTGAAGAGAGATGATAGACCATAAAGAAAAAAAGTAACTTACCTGTATTCTCAAGGAATGTAAAGCTGGGAAGGTAGATAGGGAGGGGAGGGAAGAAGGAGGGGAGAGAAGTTGGAAGAGGTCAGACATATACGGAGAGTGGCCAGAGATTTAGAGCACATGACTGAAGAGGGAGAGGAGGTGAGCCAGAAGATGTCAGGGGAAAGAGACTTCAGGCAGAAGCAGCAACTGGAAGGCCAGTGAGACTGCAACAGAAGGGGCAATAGGAAGAATTTTGGGGGTCAAGATCTGAGAGCTGATGCACAAGATGATGGAATCATGCAGGGTGTGGCAGGTGTTGTAAAGACCTTAGCTTTTATTAATTTTGAAAAAGTGATATTCCATTTTTGTTTTAAAACATAAGCACTTTCTAGATTTGCCTTTAGTTTCTTCTAAAAAACTAAATGTGGCTATGTTATGCATAGACCATGATAGTATGGACATTTTAACAATATAAATTCTTCCAATCTGTGAACATGGAATGTCTTTCTGTTTATTTGTATCTGCTTTCCTTTCTTTCATCAGTGTTTTATAGCTCCCAGTGTAAAAGTCTTTCACCATCTTTGTTAGGTTTATTCCTAAGCATTTTATTATTCCCCATACCTCAGAATGTGACCTTATTTGGAAATAGGATCTTTGTGTAGGCGATCAAATTAAAGTGAGGTCATTGGGGTGGGCCCTTATAATCTAGTATGACTGGTGTCTTTATAAAAAGGGGAAATTTGGGCACAGACACATATAGTGGGAAGACAAGGTGGACAGACACAGGGAGGAGGCCCTGGGAAGTCAGAGGCAGAGACTGGAGTGATGTTGTAATTCAGTGCAGAAGTTTTTGATGTGATGGAGGACCTGGGGGGCCTAGCAGCTAAGTGCATGAGGAAGCTATTGTCATGACTGGCTGTGAGATGTGACCTGGGTCAGAAGAGAAGTAAGGACATGAGAAGATATGAAGACCTTGTTGAATGAATGGGTAGAGAATTTTTTAAAGAAAAAAAGAACCTGTCATCTCAAACAAATCACAGTCTAGTAAGGAAAAGAGTCTTAAGAACAAAGCAATTGGCGCTATGAAAGAGGACCACAGAAGAGGCAATGGGAATGTTCCCAGCAGAGGAAAGGTCGCCTCTGCCAAGGGGAGAGGGACCAGGAACGACTTCAGAAAGAAGTCATAAACAGTGAATGGAAATGTGACCGATGGGCAGGTGAGGAACGAGCAGGTACAAGGAGAGAACGTCATGTACAAATGTGAACCCCAGGGATGATGATGATTGTGTGGACTGCAGGTGATGCATTCATTAACACACCTAGAAACAACTTTTTTCACTCTCCAGACTGAATAATAAATACTGTATTTGTGAATTACAAATGTAATACTTCCTGTCACTCCCTAGTATGTGTGTGTGCATGTATGTGTATTATTTGTTATATGTAACTTATATCTAAAAACTTATTGTATAAATCTTATATAAGATTTTTAACTTGCATGTACATCTTATAAATACAGAGGAAAAATCCACTAGTTCCCTTTTCCCCTCTTCTCAACAATTATCTTCATTCCAACTTCCTTTCTCTGACCTCCTGAATGTTCTTCCTAGCTACTTTCAGGCCAATCTCTCATCTTCTGGCCTTCAGGCTACTCTGTCTGCCAATATTCCAGAAGGCCAACTTGAAGATACAGAAGGCAAACTCTACTACATTTAGTTTGGGTTTCAAGTGCCGGGGAGCAAGAATCTCCTGTCCATTTCAAGGTCCATCTAGGCAGACTAAGAAATTAACAAGGGACAGCATAATAGGAGAAAACCAAATTTAATTTCATGCATATGGGGGATCCACACAGACATGGACATTCCAAAGACAGTTGGCAAAATGAGGTATTTTGAAACATAGATGTTTTCTTAAGTGCTTAAGCAGTAGTGACATGACCTAATATGGTAAGGCCTCAGTATAGTAACACTCAACAGGCCGCAGAAGGTAATCATAACATGAGCAAGTCCTCTGGGATCTATAGCATCCTGATTACACTGTTCTGAAAGCTCACACCCAAGATGCTAAAGGATGCTGTATTCCGTCATCACTACTCCTAATTATAAATCTAAAGAAACCCCACCTATCAAAAACCCTATGGGCAAGATAAGGTTTATTGGGAAGAGGACCTCAACACAGCTCCCGGGGCAGAAGCATATTTGGGTTTGGGGAAACAAAGAGAGCAGGTGCTCTATGACTGGAGCACATTCACCTAAAGTGGCATGTTTACAGCAGTTGTTTATAGGACCCTGTTGATAAGATGATAAATAGATTATAGAAACTCAGAGGGAGACGGTTGTCAGAGTTCCACTTTTTTCATTCATTCATTTTTTTTCAGCTAATGTTTGTTGGGCCCCTACGGTGTCATAGGGGCCGGGACTGCAGTAGTGAACAAGCTAGAGAAACTTGCATTCTAGTGACGGCAACATAACAGAAATGAGTATATAAAAGAAATACGTAGCATGCAGAAAACTCAAAGGGGATTAACAGGATAAAAAATGATTGATGATTACTCTCAGCGTCATACGAGCCTTAATATCGAGGAGGCTGTGTTCAACATGAAATAAATATTCAGGGTGGTCGGATTCACACTCACCTAGCATTCGTTGAGCACCCATTCTGTGGCCAGGGCTTTGACAGGAGATTTCATACAATGGATTCCTTGTCAGCATTCTTTCGATACCTCAAAATGGCAGATCACCAGTGTGAGTCCTGGGATTCAGCTATTTGTACTACCCTAGACCTTGACCAGGTTAAACTTTGAAATGGAGATTAGTCATGTAACACTCTAAATTCAGGCCCAGAAAATGGTGGAGACCAAAAGAATTCCCAAAGCCACTGGGATTCTCCCACATTTAAAATACCAGCCCTTCCCCAGAGAGGGGAGAGGGTTTGTGGTGGTGGGACTTGTTCCATCAGGAGTCGGGATCCTATGAGCCCAGCCTTTCATGAAAGGCATACAGAAACTCTTAGTAATTCAGAAAATTGGTCTTCCTGTGGTCACTGGATGAAATTATAACAGCTGGAGTCCTATAAGAAAGGATCTACTTCTGTTTGGTGGTGCATTTGTAAGGATACAGTGATAATATTAATCAGCAATAACATTAGGTAGCAGTTTATGAACCACAACTTTAAAAGTATGAGTGATACTTGATTCTAATTTTATTAAATGTGGATAAAATATTTGGTTATCACCCCATGATGGCAACGAAAATACAAACTGTCGTAAGTGATAATTTTATATTTTTAGCACTCTTTGTTTTCTTTTTCTTTCCATTGATCCATTTTTTTTATCTGCAGTGACTCTGTATTTTTGAACTGTTAAAGCCAGACTCCAATTGAGTTTTCAATGGTTTACTTGTATTTTTCCTACAAAATTCAGAACATCTTTGTTAATAATTTAAATAGATATCTTTGTAGGATCAAACGTGATGTTCTTTAACTACTACCATTTGACTACTTCATTAACCCTAGCAAATAGAATGAAATTTGAAACTTAATGCTCTTTAAAAGTATACCTTTGTGGTTAAGGAACAAGATTGGGAAACAGTGGGGACAGGTGACCAATGATCCTTAAGAGAGTTATATCTCTATTATGTCACCACACAAACAGGCCACGAATTGCACAAATATTTTTAAATAGTAATAAGCAATATTATGCAGTAATTGCCATTTACCATCTCTTGCTTCGCAGGAACTTTTCAGGATCTGCCACTCCCAAAATTTCATGAAGATGCTTATAAAAGCATTTCCCTCGATTTCTGAGAATAAGAGCCATTGTCCCATTGTTGGGCATTACACACAAGTGTTCAAAGCCCTTCTGATTTTAAGACTCAATTATTCCCTCCTTATTTTAATTATTTTCTCTCTCCCTACCTCCCCCTCCTTATCTGATTCCCTGAGAGGCAGAGTAACTTGGCTGCTTTGAATGAAAAAAGCTTAGAATAACCTTTATGTAACTTACAAGGTAGTTCCCATGACCTCCTCCCCTCCACTGATAACGGTGGTTACTTAGCCTCTGCTAAAGCACATGCCAGGGGTCCTCGCCTCAGAGAGAGCACAGTTCTGTAGCCCTGCTTTCTTCCTCATTTTTCTTCATGTTGATTGGTTTTATTGCAAAAATCTTGATTTCTGCTCCATTTTTACTTTACCTTGGTTTTCTATTTCTGCCCCTAAATCTCTTTTTTTTTTTTTTTTTTTACTTATCCGCAATAGGATTGTCTGGGTATTCATATCCACGGAATCTGAAATTCCCCCACTGACTTCAGGTATTTGGAGGTAGACATTTTAGGTGAACTAAAATTCTGCCTAAAGAGAATTTGTGGTTGAAAAGCAATCATTTAATTCATTTCAATAAATAAGAAATTATTTCCAGAACCACAGGTCATATCTACACATAACAGTTCAGATATGTAAAACCTCACAATATCCTGTATGGTAAAGAAAACCCATTCTGCTGATTCCTATCTTTCTGATATTCTTTCTCTGATTCAGTGTGATTGTGTTGATGATCTACATGTTTCAGTTTGTTTTCACTCCTTTTTCATGGTTGTTTTGTGTGTGTGTGTGTGTGTGTGTGTGTGTGTGTGTGTGAGGGGGGCCGTTTTGTGTTGGGTTGTTTCCTGAAAGACCAAATCTCTCACTTGGTTTCACTTTTCCAAAATTTTGTTTTTAGATAAAAACATGTTTTTATTTAATGTTTTGCCCAACCGGCTTACAAACTGTGTCTGAGTCATAGAGTGACATATTATTTCCACAGGCATGCCTAAGCACTTTGAAAGAAATTACAGGCACTTCATAGAAATGGCTGCTTTTTTTTTTTTTTACAAAGAGCTGGCAGAGATTTTCATTTCAAATGCATGAACCAATAGGCTATCGATATTTATCAGGCTCTATCAAGTAACTCTTTCAATACAGCGAAAATCGGATGCTAAAAAATCAGAGAATAACCCAACTTCTCTCTGGAAAATCAATTAGAAGGGCCCTTGCATGCACCCTGGGAGAAATGAAATGGAAGTGCTTTGCTCTAGAGCTGAGTTGTTTATGGAAACAGCTTTGGGTAGAGTGTTTGACTCTTAGGCCATTTGGAAACCTTCTTCCCTGGCAATATATTTATCTCTTTCGTTTAATACTTTGGCAAGGTTAATAATATTTACACATACTTTACTCTGTGTTGTGAGATGTTAGTATAAGTTGGGACATGCTGGCTTGTCGTTTTCTAAAGTGAATCAGTTTATCTTTGGTTTAGCCTGAAATTGCACCGGAGAGTACGCTTCCTCCTGGGATCTGAATGTAAAATAACTGAAGCAGATTGAAGTTGGCAGTGACTAATGAAGTCTTGTGCAGAAGTTGGCAAGCCAGTGGGCTTCCGCATATCAGGGAGGAAGAGCGGGAGAAGCCTGAGCCTCTTTGAGATCCAGGCATTTCTTCCTTTCCCTTGAGCCCAGCTATGATGGGGGAGGGGTGCTTAACTATTCCTCCTACATTCTTTCTAAAGACATCAAATTCATAGTATACAAATTTGTTACATTACTGATCATTCCCAGCTAGCTTCCTTGTTTAATGAGCCATTTTAGCTGCCTGAAGGTATTCTACATACAATAATTTTAATCAGTCACATAAAATTTATGAAGCTGAGATCCCCGGGAAAATTAGCATGAATTAGAATAGCTTTCTCTGAGAACTCCTTCTGCAGGCTGGCCACCTTGTTCTACCTTTGGTGTTCTGGAAAGGGCTCTGTGTCGGTGAGGGACATCCTAGTGACCACCTTGCTCATTCCTGAGTCTCGTTAGACACGAGAGTGGCTTTGTTGCTGTTTGGTTTGGTATGTGGTCAGTATCTGCATATATTTCCATATATCCTTCACACATACACACCTTTACTTTAGAAAATATCAGAGTAATTTCTCTGTTTCTCTCTTGAAATGCTTTATTTTTGTGGCTCTTTTCTTAATGCTATCAGTTTCAGGACTCTGTAATATCACATCGCATTTACTAGATTACACATACACAATTTGCTTGGTGCTTTTAGAAATATGCTTTGAAAGAAATTGGTGTGCTCTCTGCCTTCGGTTCATCTCTCACAGCCCATGCCCACACGGAGAGCAGCAAGATTTGTGTTTTCCGGCTCATTAAACTGACAGCAGAAATTAGTTTGTGGTATTAAAAACTAAAAAGTTAAATTACAGCTACACGTGTCCTTTATGCAATGGGGCGTGTGGAAGATGTTTGATTTTAATGTTTGCTATAATGGAGAATTTAAATTACAATGTTTGTCAAATCTCTAATCTTTGTTACAGAGTGGAATATTAATTACGCTTTTAACTATCAGAGGTAAATAAAATGAGCATCCACTGCACGCCCAGGGGTAAATTGCAGATTACCGACAACGTGACATAATGCACTAAATGTCAGTTTTGTCAAACAAATTTAGAGGAACAGTTAAACTATTAGCTTCCTGTTGTTCCAAGGCTTTTCTTGCAGCAAGCGACTGTTTTGAGCAGCAGGGACACTGTGCCTTATGGAAGACTAAGGGAGTTAAATTGAATAAGCAAGATAAATGAGGAGACAGCACCACAGACGCACTCAATTAGTTCATAACTGTCTATTAAACTTCTCTAGGTGGTTGCAAATAAACAGATTAACTGCTGCACTTTTATGGGGTACTTGGGGAGCCATGGCAAAGGGGTAGTATGGTGCTCAACGAAAAGAAAGATTTTCTGATTCTTCTTTTTCTCTGTGTTCTGTGTTCACGATTTTGTATGCGAAGCGTCAGTAATGGCTGTCAGAGCCTTCGGTGGGTTTAAAGGAAAAGGGTTGAGGAACAAAACAGGAGCAATACACGCCCTGGTACTTCTCTTGGCTGTTCTCACCTGGAACAGTGGCATAATGCTCTCCAAAGAATACATAGAAATTCAGGCCTCTGTGAACCTGTCTTTGGGAAAAGAGGAATGACTCTTGGCTCTTAGAATCCAGGAAGAGAAAAACTCTCCATAAATGACCAAAGCCAGGATTTCCTTCCTTGCGTTGAGCAGTGTGGAAGAGGTGCTGAGCAGAGGGGCTTCTTGCCTCATCACAGCAATATGGAGCCTCACAGGTTGTTTGAAGTCAACCTTGCTTCCAGTGAAGGCATGCTTTTCCATTTCAGTTTTTTGCACACTCCAGTTTTCTGATGCTCAGCTTTTGAGCATTACAAGTTCACAACGCTTGTGGAAGCGTTACATGGGACGATCATTAGATTTCTATGAAGAAGAACTGCGAAACTTAATATGAAATTATTAAAGAAACAGTGTGGGAGGGAAAAATAAGACCAAGAAAGTGTGGGAACTGTGAGTAATGAATTCAGAAGCTTTAAAGTGGTACTATTTCTGAACTCATGTCCTTCGAACATGCATACCAACTTGCTTTTTTGGCCGTGCAGACATTACATAAGACAAGCTGTTTATCAGAATCCTTTTATTCAGCACAGGGCAGTCATAAAATACTCCTGCTTTTCATTACACAAACACACACAGACACGCATACAACGCGCACGTGCACGCACATACGCACAGGGATCCATTTTTCATTTCCTCTTTTGAAAAAGCTACGAAATTTACACCAAATGTTCCCATTGGCCAGGTTGCAGCATTCCCCTTGGAGATCTGTCCCATTAGAAGTAACTGTCAACAGAGAATCAGGAAAAAACAAATCATGTAGTAGATGGGTCCATGAAATCCGTATCATCTTTTTGAGTTAGGAAAGCTATAGTTTCTCCTGAATAAGATCCATTTGGGGAAAAGAGCTAAGACTTAATCTAGCTTTTGTATAGCTGTTTTGACACCTGTGGACCATAATTACTGGTTCACTTTATAATAGGAGTGTTTTCTTTGGCCATCCCTTGAGTTACCTATCCAAAGACCATTAATGTTTTTAATACCTAACTTTAGTTTGGATTAAATGTAAGCAGTTATGTGCTGATGGATGTTATTAAGCACTACATCACCTTTATAGTCATTAATGAGAACCATCAGAGTGAGAGTTTACTCATCAAATACTGCACCAGACCCTTAGGAGAGTACAAAGTGAGAATAATCAGGTGAAGTAATAGTCAGTTGATTGCTTTTGGAAAATTGAGGCATTTTGCTTACCATGAACTTGAACTCTTTCTCTTCTGTTTCTTTTTTCTCCCCTTAGCTACTGCTGATTTGAGAGGATGTTTATTGTGTAAACTGCTATCAGGAGAATTTGTTATAGCAGAGTAGGATGGGAATAGACACAAAGGATAATCCAGAGTGTATTCCCTCATTTTCCTGGGTGCCCTGGTACTTTTTGGAGGCCGTATGAAACACGCTTTATTGGCTGTTGCCTTGGCTTTTCCCACATGCCTGTCTATCCTAGCAGCTGCAAGTTTCTACAAAGCAAGGACCATCATCCTCACTCCGTACATACCCCAAGCTGCTAGCACCTCTCACAGAGGTTGCCTATAAAATGTCCAATGGATGAATACTGGGAAGGAGTGAAAGACATCTCTTAGGGATACCCCGATAGCCAAGAAGAAACAGCAGTGTTATATAAATAGCATTCAGCTGTTAGAAAAAGGATTTGGTCTCATTTCCCTTCCTATCTATTGCGTTTCTAGGAAGTAGTACCAAGGGTGCTGTACATGTGTTCTCACTTAACCTTCATAATCACCCTACAGAATAGGTGGTATGCTTGCCCCATTGTATATGGGGAAATCCAGACAAAGTTCCTATGTCTTCCATATGGAACGCCTCCTGGCCAAGGCTGTGCAGGAAGGGAGGGGGGAGGGGGGCTCTACTCTGGTTGCTGCTCTTTGCTCAGTGAAATAAGAAGCATTCATCGGGGGGCACCTGGGTGGCTCAGTCAGTTAAGCATCTGACTTCAGCTCAGGTCATGATCTCATGGTTTGTGGGTTCAAGCCCCACGTTGGGCTCTGTGCTGACAGCCTGGAGCCTGCTTCTGATTCTATGTCTCCCTCTCTCTCTCCGCCCCTCCCCTGCTCGCACTCTGTCTCTCCCTGTCTCTCAAACATCAATAAATGCTTAAAAAAATCTTTTTTAGAAAGAAGTATTCATCTGACAGGAGAGGGAGAGGTAATGGAGGTATGAGGTGATAAGAGAAAATGGAAAGTTCATTTTCCTAAAATGTAATCCCTAATATATTATTTCCTGCTCAGCATAACTCTTGTCTAAGCATTATTTCTCACCTTCTCAGCTTCACCTGCGAAACCTTCCACAGAGTGACACCAGGGCTGCACCATAGACAGCTCATACCTTATGTATTTTTTTCTGAAAGTTGTTTGGCTAATTATGAATAAGCTCTGAAAGGCATAGCCAGATGCTAGCAATTGTGAGAATTGATTATTGTATCTTGTCAGAATGAAATGTCAGCAGGGATTCCTATCAGTGGCCTAGAGTTGATGGATAGAAATTCAACCAATCTTTCCAGTAGATAGTTAGCCAAAGGTTTTTAACCCTATTAAACTTAATATGTGAGTCTCAAATATTACACATATTTTTCACATACATTTTGTAGTTCTAAACTTCGTTGGCGGAGTGACATACTGAGGATTCTCCTTGACTCAGTGAAGAGACCCTTCACAGAAGAACATGGCCTTGCACAGCCACCAAGCGATCCAAACTTACATGACTGAAAGAGAAATCTGCATGTGCTGGGCCTCATCTTTGCTGTCTCCCCCACCCCCCAGGAGCCTTAACTATCAAACTGCTCAAGACAAAACCTCATACACTTGGGAATTATGTCAGATGTCAATACATGTCTCCTGTCGTGCCATTTAATATGGAGGGGAACAAACAGTTGTTTTAGAAATCAAACAAAGCCACCAATCTCTTCTCTGTATATATACTATGTGCAAGAGAAGCTTTTAGATACCTTCTACCCAGTGTCTGTTCCCCTTTAACTCTTCTGCTGTGAGTGAAGATCACCATAGCATGACACCGACAAGTCATTATGTTTGAATTCGTTGGGGGTGCAGAGGGAGATGGTAGAGTTTTTGTCTTTGCTTCAGAAATCAAAAGAAAATGCCATACCTGCTGGGTACATATCCCCTGAAAGTTGCCAACACTATTCACCAGACAGCTCCCAGATAAACAGATGGCTTCTTTAATGATTAAACCCAATTTTTCTAAAATGCTAATTAGTGAGATAAAGATAATTTGAAAGTCTGTTATACATTGCAGGAAATGTCTTTCATGTCTGTGTTATTTGCTCCTAAGAATCACACAGCTTTCACCTGATTAGGTCTCAGTTTCTCTCTTTTTATTTAAGTCATGTGACTCTTCAATCACAGGAAAAGGGCGAAAGACAGTCAATGAGAAAGGGAATCCCCTTTCAGGATGATATGCTCAATTAAAAGGAAATTTAGTTTTCTTTTTTCAAAGATCGGGCTTATCATTACTTTTTGAACTCTGCATTGGGAACAGTCCATTCACTGGCTTCATATGGCATGTGTGCCTCAGTTCATAGTTCTATGAATTTCCATTAAAACATGGAAAAATCAAAATGGCTGCATGAAAGTTTGTTCTGATTATGAGCTTGTTGAGCTAGAGGCCTTTGTGTTAGAAACAATGAAGTAAAGTAATGGAGGCCTGGATTTTATTCTGGTCACATAACTTTTCATACATGATTTTTCATTCAGAACATAGAATAATATCTTATATTCTACTTTATTTGTTTGTTGAGTAAGCCATTCATCCTATAGAATTTCTCACATTGTGAACTTGGCTGATGCATTCTTGTCATGTCATTTAACATGTCCTTTTATTATCTGTATTTCCTATATACTGAGGCAGTAAAATGTCATTTAACATGTCCTTTTATTATCTGTATTTCCTATAAACCTTAGATTAAGGTTTCTTATTTTTGTTAAGAGTTGTTCATAGGTGATGCTTTGTACTTCCTAGGACCTTGCATCAGGAAGTGCATAATACTTAGATTGATTTAGTGGGTGGTGGTTTTGTCAACCCGGTCCATCCATTATAAAGTTCCACATCAGCCTGTCACTTAATGGATTTTTAAGCTACTGATGATGATTGCCTGGATCTATTATTTTATTAGGGATTTCAAAATGGTGACACCCTAATTCTATCATTCCATCTGTGTTTATTAAGTACCATTCTCTGTTTGGTTACCCGAAACCACAGTTAGGACAGAAACTTGTATTTCTTCCCTTTATTTTCCAACTTCAGAAAGAATTGGTGGCAGCACAACTTTATACATTGGCCAACAATATCACTGTGGACTTAGATTTTAACATGTTTGATATTTTGGAATACTTTACAGTAATTCATCTTTGGATGTTCAAAGTATCTAATCTTTGGTCAATAGGAGCCCCTTCAGGTTGTCTCTTGTGTTCTTTTGACATTACTCCTGAAATCTATGAGAGCCTCCCTATTTCCTGGCATGACTAGATGTTTCTCAGTGCTTCTTGCACATTGTCTTCCCCATGACTGGAGTCAGCCATTTCTTCAAGAAACTCTGGTTTCTTTTAGTGAGAAATGGCATTTAGAGACCACAGTCTGGCTGCAAAGCATGATCACTGAACCAAGACAGCCATGCTTCTAGACCTACGGCAACTACCACCATCTTTTACCCTGTTGTCAGCTTATCTTTCTGCCATATCCGACAAGCCAACATCTAACCCATCCCGTTTGTCTTTGTCACTAGGAAGAAAAAGGTCATTGGTATGTAATAAAATATAGGAGAATATCTTTATGACCAGGTAGGGAACACTTCAAAACTATAATAGACATAGTTGGTACATTTGAATATATCAAAATAATAAACTGCTGTAAGCCAAAAACACCATAAATAAAATTTAAAAAGAAGCTATAGATTTTAAGAAAATATTGATAATATTTATATGTCAAAGTAGTTACTAGTGGCCTAAATATAAAAAATATCTGGACATCAGTAAGAAAAGACACCCCAAATAGGAAAATGGATATAAAATATACATAGGCATTTTATAGAATAGCAATGTATAACTAAGTAACATTTGAAAAGATACTAAGCCTTATATACAATTAGGTATATGCAAATTAACACAACATGAGATACCATTTTTTTTACCCATCGGATTAGCAAGCACTTTTGTAAGTATGTTGGAAAATACAATTTGTTAAAAATACTAACTTAGAACAACCTTGGTGATACTTTTGAGATATCATTTTAATATTGAAAAAAATCCCTTTGTTTCCCATTATCCCCCCTACACACACACACACACACACACACACACCACATACACATACACACAGCATGTGAAGGCCAAATTATTTGCTTTTCACATTTCTATTAGCAGGTAAGAACTTTGCCCTACCAGTGTACCAAAATACTAAAATAAATCTACTTCATTTTGCCTTTATCTATTAAAAAAAAGAAACTTACAAATTCAGAATCAGTGGTAAAAAATTTTAAGTGTGAATTTTATATTTTTTCATGAAGGAAGGAGTATTTTTGACAAAAAAGTGACCATCATTTAGGATATATTAATAAGAAACTCTAGGCCTGGATTGGGAAGAGTGATTGATAAACATGTGTTAGAAAAGCCAAATGTGGCCAGTCAATGTCCACAGAAATGCCCATAATATTAAATATTTAATATTTAATTATTTAATAATGTTTATAATATTAAAATTCTGGGCACCAATTAACTGCAGTTATATTAGGCTCCTATTGTTGCTATAACAAATCACTACGAGCTTAGTGGATAAAACAACACAATTTATTATCTCTAGTTCTGTAAGTCAGAAGTTAGACAGATTTCCTTGGCCTCAAATCAAGGTGTTAGCATGACTGCATTCCCTTCTGGAGACTCCAGGGGAGGATCTCTTGGCTTTTTTCAACTTCTAGAAACCACTCAATTATTTGGCTTGTGACCCCTTCCTTCAAAGCCAGCAAAGGTGGGTTGAGTCTTTCTCACACCACATCTCTTTGACCTATTATTCTGCCACTTCAGATGCCCTGTGATTACATCAGGCCACCTAGATGACTTAGGATAATCTCTTTATCTTACAATTCGCTAATTAGTAACCTCAATTTCATCTGCAATCTTAATTCTCTTTTGCCATGTAGTGTAACACATATTCATAGGTTTCAAGATTAAGAGGTGGACATCTTTGAGGGGCCATATTATGCCTAGTAAATGACCTCTGGATCCAAGCACAAGGGGACATCCCTTTCTGGGTGAAAGCTAGTGCTTCTAGAATAATCTCTTTTAGTTGCTGTGTTCTGTCATGGTTGCTAGAGCCCCTAAAGAAAGAGGTTTTATTTGTGCCTCGATAAATTAACCAGCAGCTCTATTTTAAACTTGAAATAGAATGATTTTGTTCAAAATTTTCATCCTGTTTATGAGCTACTTGGATACCGAGTTCTGTGTATCCAAGGGGTCATCTGGATTTTGTTATAATATCACTGGTTAAATTAGAATACAGATCATGCAGTTTTCTTTTTTATTGGTCTCCAGTCTCCCAGTGTGCAGACACCAATGGCTCGCACTGGTTTTTGTTAGACAGAGGCACTCCAGTTTCCTAGTGAGCTTAACAAACTTCATCAAGAAGAAACTGGAGGTATCATTCCAATATGACATGCTTTAAAAATTCCTTTCTCACTTGTACTTACCAGTCTGATAGAGGACCAAAAGTACACCAATTTAGTCTTACTGCAGAGTGACATTTTTGAAACCATTAAATTTCAAGCTAATGTGCACACATGGAGTTTGGCAACATAAGCTGGCTAGGAGTGGGGACCCGCCATCACTAATGTCACTTTATTCCCATTTTGCTCTATTGTGGATTGTACTCGTCTCATATTTTCTGTGCCGTGGCTGGTTCCAGTCCCTCTGGATCCATATTGCCCTGATATGAGGAATAAAACTAAACAAAATATTACTAAGGATGACAGATACTGCATCCATTATTTTTACTGCTGACTTTTTTTAGTGTTTAAAAATCTTGGGCTGGTTTGGGAAATTACCTTAGGTGCTCGTATGAGCTGTGAGTTACTCCCAAGAGGAAAATATGTTTGCCAGGAGGCCACTATCTGCAGGTGGATTTTGGAGAGCAGAATGTGTGTGTGTCTGTGTGTGTGTGTGTGTGTGCGTGTGTGTGTGTGTGTGTGTTGGTCCTTGCTACAGCATGTGGTCAGAACAATTCAGCTTAAAGCATGAGTCAAATGATTACAAGACGGGAGCTCTCACCGTCCAGGCATAACAGCCAAATATAGATTGAGGAGGAAATGGGGGCCTGAGGGGGTCCCAAGGAATTTCTCTTTGGTGGGAAAGAAAACCTAGGGAAGGGGGAAAGGAAAGGTGCCTTAGCACATAAATGAAAACAGAGGAGAGTGATAATAAAGTGGATTTCAGGATTGACCCTTTTCCTCCAGGGTGGTTATAGGAATAATGTTAAATTCAAATTATTTTTGAAAAGTAGTGTTTTTTTAATTCCTTGTCACCACTTAGAAAAAGGTAAAACATCTACATCTATGAACTAGCTGTGTATTTATTATTTTTAAATATAATTTATTGTCAAATTGGCTAACATACAGTGTGTAAAGTGTGCTCTTGGTTTTTGGAGTAGATTCCTGTGGTTCATCGCTTACATACAACACCCAGTGCTCATCCCAACAAGTGTCCATCACCCATTTTCCCCTCTCCCCCACCCTCCCATCAACCCTCAGTTTGTTCTGTGTATTTAAGAGTCTCTTATGGTTTGCCTCCCTCCCTCTCTGTTTGTAACTATTTTTCCCCTTCTTCACCCCATGGTCTTCTGTTAAGTTTCTCAAGATCCACATGTGAGTGAAAACATATGATATCTGTTCTTCTCTGACTGACTTATTTCACTCAGCATAATACCTTCCAATTATTTATAGCAGTGCTTTCAACAACAGCCAAATTATGGAAAGAGCCTAAATGTCCATCAACTGATGAATGGATTAGGAAGATGTGGTTTATATACACAATGGAATACTACATGGCAATGAGAAAGAATGAAATCATGCCATTTGCAGCAACGTGAACTGGCAGTGTATTTAAAGCCATGAGAAATACATGTCATCTGCAAGCTCTGACCCAGGAACCTTCAGAGTCTTAAATGTGTATCAGAGTTTCTGTCTCTCTCATTCTCACACCACACACACACACACACACACACACACACACACACACAATTATGTTCATCCTGTATTTTTTATGATCACGAAATAAGGTATCATGATTAATCAGATATTCAGAATTTTAGGAACAATTAGAAATACTTGTTGAGTGGCTACCACATGTCAGAGACAGTTCTAGGACAGGAAATAGATAGCAAAGCCCTGCCCTCATGCAGTTGACACTAACATTGGCCAAGTAACATAGTAAAACACCTGTTGGATGAATTATAAAAACAATGGCTTCCAAACCACATACGGGTAATGCTGTCTCATCAGATGTTCCTTTCAAATTCAACGGTGAGGGAAACTTTACTTTTCATCAGTTGAACCTCTACTGTTCAGAAGCTTTAGGTATTCAGGCCCCATTCAGAATATAGCAGCCTCTTCTATTCATAACTTTGTTAATTCAAAAAACAAAAATAGTGTTGAATATGTGAGAATATTGAAATTGTTTTTGTTCCCAGGTGGTTTAATGACTTTCATTGCAATAAATAACATTAGAATTCCAATTCCTTTATTTATTATAACTCATGATAATGGCTGTCATCACAGTTATGCCAAAGTTGTATGTCATGATTTTGAAGTGATCTGAGATTGTAATTCATGTAATTTCAAGTGAGTTTAGAAGAAAGTCCATTTTTTTCTGAATACTTCCTATTCAATGTCTACGTTTGGGAGAGAAAGACAAGTTTTTTATTAAATTTGTGTGACAGAACTCTGTTCTTTGAACCTCTTCAACATGAAATACGTAGGGTTGTATGTGTGTGTGTGTGTGTATGTACAAAGAGAGATTCTGATACCTACTTGCCTACAAGATTGCCATTGTTTTTCACTTCTCTTGCTGGTGTGTGTTCCTTTGCAGATGCCCTGACTTGCCAGGGAGGCATTCCAGGACATCTTCATCACTAGGTCACCTGAAATAAAGCTGTAGCCTAAAGTGATGCATTAGTACAATCGGTCCCCACTTCTCAGTTACAGGGGGAGGAAGACAAGCATCTCAGCCCTCCTCCATCTTCCTTTCACCTCATCAGCCTATCATTTTATCCCATCGTATAGTCAAGAGGTAAACTGTGAAAGAGACCCAACAAAGATCAAAATTTTGACTTGTCTTAACATGAAACTGTATTCTTTGTGATAAAGATGCTCCATGTTTACTAGTTCAATGAAAACTAGAAGGCAGACGGGTAGATAATGGGTGTGATTTACAGTACTGTGTCTGTAAGAGAACTAGTACATTTCCAAAATGATGATACAGTTAGCAGTGATGATAGAACACTCTGACCTCCGTCAACGATTATTAAAGTCCCAACTGGCATGGTCAATAGCCTTTATTTTCAGCATCCAGATTTAAGCCACCAATAAATTTTGGTCAGTGAGGCCAGTGACACTCTCGTGGAGATGATTTTATCTCAACATAGGAAAACAATGCCAGATGTGTAGAATTCTCTAGCCATGTGACCTTGGGCAACTTAATGCCACTGTGCCTCAGTTTCCGTCTCTCTAAGATGGGAGTGACAATAGTAATTTCCTCACTAGGCTGTTGTAAGAACTAACAGGAGTTAATGAACATAAAGTTCCTGGTGTATCTGATGCTCTACACAAGTTTTTATAATTATTGTCATTGTTTTTCTATTAGTATTTGTAGTGTGAGTTCTTTTGAATTGAAATAATTAAATGTCAGACCACTGTTGTTTTTTCCCTTAAAATTTTACCTTTAAAAACAACATTATCTGGTAATTCTCACAGATCTATCTTTAAGGAGACAGTCTCTTATTCACTTAGGTTTATTCAGCTGGATCTTAGCAATTTGGTATAATGTATGCATTCTTTGACTCAGCCAATATCTATTTCATCCCTACTGTGAGAAAAATTAAATACTTCTTCTTGGTTCCAGTCTCCGCCCCAGTCCTTAATTAAGTCAGAGCACACACTTAATTGTAGAAGCCAAGACCAGAAAGCCATTGCCTCTTCATTCTTATGTCTATATGCAGTTTGAAAATCCTCACATTTTGGCATCCCAGTAGACTTTTTTTTTTTTT